>CM065688.1:26885165-26930165 GCA_017654935.2 Phymorhynchus buccinoides
TATTACTCTTACGAAAACAATTATAATGTCGTAAAGAATACGTTGGTTTCTTTATGAGTGTTTTGTTCTAAAAGTTATTTGTAAATTAAAGTTTCGGTTGTGGTATTTGCAATTACAACAGCAATGTTGCTAATGTTGCTGTGTGTTTTTTAAAGGTAAATAACTGATACCTTTTCTAATTACTATCACTAATGCTAGTAATACTAGTACTACTACAATCACTGCTGCTGCTGCTTATACTGGTACTACTACTATTTCTACAATTGCTACTACTGCTGGTTTTTACTGCTGCTATCACTACTACTATTACTACTGCTGGTGCTGGTGCCGGTGCTGGTGCTTCTACAACTACTACTACTACTACTACTACTACTACTACTACTACTACTACTACTACTACTACTACTACTACTACTACTACTACTACTACTACCAAAACATTAAAGAAAAAATGGAACCTAATACTGGCCAACAAAAACCGGGAAAGGAAAGGTAGTCATTTCAGACGGTCCTTTCGCTCCCCTCCGTGCTTGCTGAGCCACTTGAAGCGTCCACAATACGGCAATGGAAGGATTGCACCGCTCGCTTCACGCTCCACGGGACACACCGTATGGTCAGGGCGTATTGTTTGCTTTGTGCAGCCTCTGGACAATCGCTGACCAATGGATCTTTGGACCACCGGCTAAATCCCGTCTGGAAGAAAGGCATTTTTCTCCTCCTGCACCAAAAAGGGCCATTTTTCAACACTGCTTTTTTTCTACTTTTCGTTCCCTCTGCGTCAACTCAACTCCAGTCCACTCGCTCATTCCTCCTCCTCATCATCCACGCCTCTTCCACTTCCCCCCACTCTCATGCTTTCAACTTCTTACAAAGGCAAGCGACCATAAACAAAGTTGACGTCGATGTACAACAAAAAGGATATGACACGTCGGAATAGGCATTGCAAAAAAATGGAGATAGATGTCATTTTCCTCACAATACATCCTATTTGAATGTCAATGTTTAAAATGGTCTAAATGTGAGATTGATGCCCATACACTTTGTGAGTATTTACAGAACATGATTGGCTGACATTAGCATTTCAAAGAAAACTGCAACCCACAAGCTTTTAAAAATACATATAATCACAACATTATACTGCAAATCGCACTTGCACAGTCATAAAGAAGACAGTGCTTGCAAGGATTCGGGCGGCCGTCGACAACTTTCCAGATCTATAAAAAAACAAAACTAAAAAAACTTTCAGGACATTAAAACTGAAATAGTGATCCCATTATAGCGACGAGATCACTCCCATCAAATCGTCTTTTGAAACCATTCCTACAGGGTACAGTGGTAGGAAACAGAAACTAAGGAACACAAAGAGGGACCAGTCAGGGCTCCCAGGGACTCCCATTTTGGAGTCTATGAAGTACTAAGATTCTAAAGGACCCTCTAAAATAATGTGCAGGGGGTCCCAGGGATGCACTAGAAAAATTCTTTTTAGCATTCGCAATGCCACTGGGACCCTCTATCCCGCCTCTAGGACCCTCTATGCTGTAAGTAAAAGAGTCCCTGGGACTTCTTGTGTTGCGGAACAATTGGGAGCCCTGGACCTTTAAAGTCCAAAGATACAAATGTTTGACCTTGTCGCTAATCCCAGAGATTGGCAGAATTCAGAATAAAGTGAAGGAGGACCGTATGCTTGTGGCAGCCAATACTATGTAATTGAAAAATGTTGGAGTGCCTTGCATAAGCTCTAAGCTTGTTGTGCTCTACTTATTTAAATTATGTGCTGCTGTATGTGCTTTATTTGAATAAATCTTGTTTGCGGTGTACTGCAGTACAAAGTGGGGGGTAGGGTTAGGTTTAGGGGTAGGGTTAGGGTTAGGGTTAGTATTCCAAAAAGGTAATTAGCTAAAAATGTTCCTAAAATACAGCTTTATGTATGGTAAGAAAGGCAAAAACGGAAAAATACAATTAACCGAGAAATGCATGGGGGGTGGCACATCTTTACCTTTACCTCTTGTTTAAACCAAGGAGGACCGTAAGATCGTTTAGTGCCCTAATGAACCCTGGGTTATATCATTCAGTAAATAGACATTGGCCTGCAGCAACGTATATAACATTGCCAACCTGAGTGCACGGTACTTGCACAAAGTGTACACGAAGGAAGTGTTGAATAATAAGACGCAATGTGAATGCAAACATGGTAATGCAGAAAGGGCGTGGCTTACACTTTAATTGGCACGTTTGGTAACGCCGATTCCACTCCTAAAACATGTGAGAAGTCCGAAGTTCGTTCAAAGTTGCGAGTTAGAACAACTCTCTCCCTCTCATTCCCCCCACCCAACCCCAACCCCACCTTTTCTATTGCAGTCTGATGAAAGCTCTACGAGCGGAAAGCTTGCTTCTTCCCTATTTCTACCTTGATCACCAAACCCAAACCCTGGTGAGTTTCCCCATTCTACCGTTTTTGTCCCTTTTTCTAGAGGCTCGCTCGTTCAACACACCCTGAAATGGCTGTGTCAACAAGGTTTCAAAAGGTCATCTGCCCACATACACCGATTCCATACCCCTGACCTCTCCACTTCGTCAACATGAAATGTTAAGGCGCAGTCAGTTCCCATCTAAAGTTAGGCAGAATTTCATCCATCAGTGTTTGTACACACACGCACACGTACGCGCGCGCGCACGCACACACACGCACACGCACACGCACACGCACACGCACACGCACACACACATACACATCATATGACTATGACGAATCACCAACTAAAGGCTCATGCACATCGGATGGCATGGGAACGAGCACTGACGCGGAACATGCATAATGGATCTGCGTTAAAAAAAATTCCATGAAAGTCAAAGTCAACATTAACTCAACTTTCTCTCTCTCTCTCTCTCTCTCTCTCTCTCTCTCTCTCTCTCTCTCTCTCTCTCTCTCTCTCTCTCTCTCTCTCTCTCTCTCTCTCTCTCTCTCTCTCTCTCTCTCTCTCTCTCTCTCTCTCTCTCTCTCTCACACACACACACACACACACACACACACACACACACACACACACACACACACATACCCACACAGACACACACACACACACACACACACACACACACACACACACACACACACACACACACACACACACACACACACAACACAACACAACACACATTCATAGCGGGCCTAGGAACACCAACCAAAGGCTCGGTCGTTCGCATAGGATGGCACTACCACAGATCTTAAAAATAATATATTTAATATATAATTAACCATTAGTGAACACAATAGGTGGGGTTTGTCTAAACATATGCAATAAACTGAAAATTAAAAAATTGATAGTTTGATTAAATTGCCTTTCAAATTTTAAAGTTATAACTTCGCCTTCACCAAACGACACAAACATGGGTGACACGTGCGATGCAAAAAAAGAAGGAGGAGAAGGAGAAATAAAGAATGAAAGAAAGAAAGAAAGAAAGAAAGACAGAAAGAAAGAAAGAAAGAAAGACAGAAAAAACGAGCATGACAATGATTCTTGCACAAATAAAAGCTTCATCAAAAAAGAGACAAACCTGTCTCCTGAGATCTCGTGAGTGAACGTGGTGCTAAGGACGCATTGTACGAGTTGAGAGGGCAAAAAAAAAAAAGCCAACAGAAAGCAAGGGAAGACAAATTAATTGGTCTACTACAATAGGGGTTGTCTCCCTTACAGAAAATGTCCGGCAAATGGCTTGCAGGGTTCATGCCACTGCAGAGCACAGACCCTCTCTAGGGAAAGAAAAAAAGCAAAGGGCACGAGCTCTGAGCAGTCTTGTACTTTAATCACCCCTCATGTTTACGACCCTCAGTCTCAAAGTCTACTTTCAGTTTTTATAAAAATTAATCCTATTCTGATCTTAACCCTATCCCTTTCCAAAACAAAAAAAGGTAGAATATTCCTTCTCTGTGAAAATTCTATGATTGTGGCGGTACCATAGCCGATGAGGTTTAACCGAGGCGTGGTTACTGCTACACATATCTGTATTGCTAAAACAAAAATCGGGACTTTACTGGTGTTGCACTGCCTTTGGGCATTGCCTCCAGTATTGTTCCCACCATCTTTGTATTCGCAAGTGTCCCATATGTGTCTATGACCGAGAGGACGTAAAACACAATTTTTTCATTTACTGTGAAAATTTTCAACGGAAAAATATGAGGGTGGTGACTAAAATACAAAATAGCCTGAGCTCTGATCAGACAATCACAATTAATTGTACGAATGCTTAAACGTTCAAAACACGACACCACCCGACACAGGTCTTTATGGTGGACCTTCACACAATCGATTAGCCAAAAATAATAAGTGTTATTGATCATGACATGACAAAACAAAAGGCGTTGGGGTATGTGAGGGTGATATGAGAGGGGAGGGGGGGAGATGTAAGCCAGTAGAGTTCACGAATTGCAATTACTATGCTGAACAGTTTGTTATATTCTTATCATAATACAAGTGTTAGCCTTCCACCCATTATTTGCATACTCACTAAGTCCTCTCTCTCTCTCTCTCTCTCTCTCTCTCTCTCTCTCTCTCTCTCTCTCTCTCTCTCTCTCTCTCTCTCTCTCTCTCTCTTTTTTTTTTTTCCTTCTCTCTCTCTATTGCTAATGTTGATGCTCTGCCTACCATGTCGTTGCTATATTACTGTTGTCTCTGTTGGCGATGTTCCTGTGTCTCAATGTTCATTTATAGTATTAGTTAAATATTGCATGCTTAGAACCAAGGACAGAATGGAAGACTAGGCCCAGCCTAAATTCTTATCCTTGTAAAATAAAGTATTTGAAGTTTGAAGTTTGAAGTCTCTCTCTCTCTGTAAATCTCTGTCTCTCTGTCTCTCTGTCTCTCTCTCTCTCTCTCTCTCTCTCTCTCTCTCTCTCTCTCTCTCTCTCTCTCTCTCTCTCTCTCTCTCTCTCTCTCTCTCTCCTGGTGTATCTTGTGTGCTCTCCCTTTCCCTTTATCAATCATTGAAATGTACGTTGATGTAAAAAACAACATGTCAACTTATGATATGGGCCAAGGCCTGATACATTAACCCATTCGCATTCGCATTCTCTCTCCTGACCCCTATCTATTTCCCTCGCATGGATGATACAGTCTGTGTTCGGAACATCTGACAACCTGCAACTTCAGTAAGCTAATGTCATCGAGAACAAAAAAGACTTCCCCCCCCCCCCCCCCCCCCCCCCCCCCCCCCCCACACACATACACATGGATTTCATAATCTCGTTGCCGTTTATATTTATATAAGTGCGTTTTTGTTGACTGAATAATCAAACATTAATTCAATTAGTCATCACTGTAAAGTTTCAATGCCATTAACATGATTTATGTCAGCTTATTCCTTTGTTCTTCTCTCGAAACAAGGACCATGCCACTGCCTAAAACAGAAAGTCTGGTTGATGTTTGGCTTCTATGGCTTTTTTTTTCTTCTCCAAAATTGCTGCCATTGTTGTGTGCTTGTGCCACACGTTACCTGTTCGATCATATCATGCCTGACAAACTCTCCCTGATTTTCAAACGGGGGTTGAAATGGGGGTGGGGGTGTCTTTGTCACGGTTCCCTGTTAGCGGACGGAAATGCGATGGACCTGCGTCAGACCAGGGTGGATGGTTATCATCAGGCGCAAATATTTCCCCTCTGAATGACAGTCGGAGCATTGATACCTAGGCTTCATCCAGCTCGCTCTCTCTCTCTTTTTCTAAGCGTTTCTGATTGTATCTCTGTCTCTGCCTCTATCTGTCTATCTATGTCTCTATGTCTCACTCACTTCTCCTCTCTCTCTCTGTCTGTCTGTCTGTCTGTCTGTCTCTGTGTGTGTGTTTGTGTGTGTCTCTCTCTCTCTCTCTTCCCTACTCCACTGCATGGGCATGGCCTAACAAGTAAACTATTCCTGACTCCTCTCTCTCTCTCTCTCTCTCTCTCTCTCTCTCTCTCTCTCTCTCTCTCTCTCTCTCTCTCTCTCTCTCTCTCTCTCTCTCTTCCCCCCTCCATTGCATAGGCATGGCCTAACAAGTATCTCCCTCTCCTTTCCCTCTCCCTCCAGCTATTCCTGCCTCCTCTCTCTCTCCTCTCTCCTCTCTCTCTCTCTCTCTCTCTCTCTCTCTCTCTCTCTCTCTCTCTCTCTCTCTCTCTCTCCGTTCGAGTTCCCTTTTAATATACATTTCATATATTTATGGTATCCCCTCCCTCCCTCTCCACTTGAATTTAGTGTCAAAAGCATCTCTGTCAGTCCTACTCCCTCTCTCTCTCTACCCCCACCTCCCCCTCTCTGTTGTCTTTCTCCCTCCCCCCTCTCTCCCTCTCTCTCATCATCCAACTATCAATATCTGCTGTAACTGATCTAGCGTGTGCGGCCAGTCATGGTTATTTTCTGGTCGTTAGAGAAAGTCTTTTCTGTTTGTTTTTCATGACAGGCCTACACTTTCACAGGGATCTGATTTTGTGATCTGTTAGCTGTTAACTATGAAATGGGCCCTTCGTTTAAAAAAACGAGTGTGGACAAACACACAAAGTATTACAGGGAAAAGTAGCGTGTGTTATGACTTCAACCATTGGGACCCGTATCCTGATCAGTACTGTTGATTTGAAGTGTGAGTATGTGTGTGTATTAGGTATTAGGTATTAGGTACTTTATAGTCACAGAGGCGTCTCTGTAAAATTAGGGTTGCTCCCACTGGAAAGAGCGTCGCAGCCAGAGGCGCGCCACACATTTATTTTTGCATGCGATTTTTGTGACTGATAAGGAAGGAAAGAGAGGGAGGTAAATTTTGAAAAAATCACAACTTTTTCGTTACCACTGGGTTTAACGTGTGCTAAGTGCACGGGACCTCTGTTTATCTTCTCATCCGAAAGACTCCACGTTCAGACCGTAAGGCCTAGTGCAGTGTGAGAGGAAAAATCCCCTGTACCCAGGTTCGAACTCGGGTTTACTTGACACAAGGCGAGCGCAATACCTCTGTGCCACTCTATACGTGTGTGTGTGTGTGTGTGTGTGTGTGTGTGTGTGTGTGTGTGTGTGTGTGTGTGTGTGTGTGTGTGTGTGTACGCGTGTGCGTGCGTGCGTGCGTGCGTGCGTGCGTGCGTGCGTGTGTGTGTGTGTGTGCGCGCGTGCGTGTGCGCGTGTGTGCGCGTGTGTGTCTGTGTCTGTGTCTCTGTGTGTCTGTGTCTGTGCGTGTGTGTGTGTGTGTGTGTGCGTGCGGGCGCGGGTGTGTGCGTGCGTGTGCGCGCACGCACGTGTGTGTGCGCGCGCCAATTTAGAGAATGAGAGAGAAAGACAAATAGAAACAGACAGAGAGAAAGAGAAGCCATGATTCTTGCAAATTCCTCCGTTTCCGTTCTTTTGGGTGTTGCTTGTCCACGTGCACACACGGGCAAAGAAGGTGGGGTAGATGACCACCCACGCCCCGCTCCAGGAAGGGTCCAAAGGAACGGACCATCGCCTTCTAAAGTGACCATCTCTCCAGAAAGAAGTGACCGTGTGAAGAGATTTCATAACTCACTGCACACTCTTTCATTTGCATCCCTCCCCCCCCCCTCCCCCCCCAACCCCTGCCCCTCGTATATATAGGCGCTTCATTCAACCACCTTTACCTTTACTCCCGGCCGACGCACTTTTTTTTCCCCCACATGGCCGAAAGGCCAAAGAGGGCGTAAAACATTATTTCTTCTTCCACCTTTACTGATCGCTTCTCGGCCTTTTGGCTAAGACAGTGATTCAGGAACATACATTTTTGTTTATACCCTGGTTGGTTTGTTCAGCCCGTCGTACATGGCGAAAGCCGATACGCGACGTTAAACTGAACTTCCATCCACCTTTACCCCCAACCCCAACCCACAAAATAAATATATAAATAAATAAAATAAAGCAAACAAGCAAACAAACTTTGATGGAAACGCTTCGTTCTTTTGCATCTCCCCCACCCCACCCCCGCAAAGAAACCCCAAACCAACAACAAGAAAGAACACAAAAAATTACGACGAATAAAACAAAATATAAAAAAGCAAACAAGCCAACAAACTTAGATGGAAACGCTTCGTTCTCTTGCATTCCCCAAACAAACAAAGCAAACAATAAAGAAATTACGACGAATAATGTCAAATTGGATGGTGACAAATAGATGCGAGGAAAATGTAACTGTTATAATATTTCATTGACTGTATAAATTTGTTACTTATGAACGAGCTCTCAATGGTGGGTGTGTGTGTGTGTGTGTGTGTGTGTGTGTGTGTGTGTGTGCGTGTGCGTGCGCGTGCATGCGCCGGTGTGCGTGTACGTGTGTGTATGTGTGCGTGTGTGTGTATGTGTGTGCGTGCGTGTGTGTGTGTATGTGTGCGTGTGTGCGCTTTGTATGTGTGTATGTGTGCGCGCGCGTGCGCTTTGTGTGTGTGTGTGTGTGTGTGTGTGTATGCGCGTGTGCGTGCGTGCGTGCATGTTGTGTGTGTGTGTGTGCGTGCGCACGTGCGCTTTGTACGTGTGTGTGTGTGTGTCAATGTAAAAGAAGTGGAAAGAGAGGGAAACAGACTCAAAAAAGAGCATCCCACACCTGTGCAGAATAGGGGTAATGAAGCTGAAGATGCTGTTGGTCCATAATGAATGGACAGCTCTGGGAACTCCCACATACACACACTACACGGGAAGACTGTTGCTGGTTGGAAGGAGAGAGAGAGAGAGAGAGAGAGAGAGAGAGAGAGAGAGAGAGAGAGAGAGAGAGAGAGAGAGAGAGAGAGAGAGAGAGAGAGAGAGAGAGAGAGAGAGAGAGAGGCCTCCGTTTTCTGAGGGACACTAAAGAACATGCCTTTAGGGACTGGGAAGACGGTTTGGGGTATATGTTTTTTATTACACAGAGAGAGAGAGAGAGAGAGAGAGAGAGAGAGAGAGAGAGAGAGAGAGAGAGAGAGAGAGAGAGAGAGAGAGAGAGAGAGAGAGAGAGAGAGAGAGAGAGAGAGAGAGAGAGAGAGAAAGAATGAATGAATGAATGAATGAATTTTATTATTTTAAGAGAGAGATAGAGGAGAGAAAGAAAGATAGAGAGAGAGAGAATGAATGAATGAATGAATGAATTTTATTGTTTTAGAGAGAGAGAGAGAGAGAGAGAGAGAGAGAGAGAGAGAGAGAGAGAGAGAGAGAGAGAGAGAGAGAGAGAGAGAGAGAGAGAGAGAGAGAGAGAGAGAGAGAGAGAGAGAGAGGCCTCCGTTTTCTGAGGGACACTAAAGAACATGCCTTTAGGGACTGGGAAGACGGTTTGGGGTATATGTTTTTTATTACACAGAGAGAGAGAGAGAGAGAGAGAGAGAGAGAGAGAGAGAGAGAGAGAGAGAGAGAGAGCGAGAGAGAGAGAGAGAGAGAGAGAGAGAGAGAGAGAGAGAGAGAGAGAGAGAGAGAGAGAGAGAGAGAGAGAGAGAGAGAGAGAGAGAGAGAGTCAATGGTGAAGAAAAAAGCGATGGGAAAAGAAAGGTAGAAATAATCTGCCACCAGCCGTCTCCTTTGTCGCCCACCCATCTCATCATCTCTCCTATTTTCGCTCTCTCTCTTTCTTACAACCATCGTCGTCAGTGTGTTACTATCAATGTCCTTGGCATCAAAATGATCCTTTTTTCCCCAAGACCAGAGCCTGTATTCACATTGAAATAGCATGAGACTTAGCATCATGCTAACTTAGAAGCTCTTCCAAAAGTCCTATTAAATCCTATAGGACATTGGAAGAGCTTCTAAGTTAGCATCATGCTAAGTCTCATGCTATCTCAATGTGAATACAGGCCCAGGCCAAATTGTTTTCAGCTCAAGAGAAAGTTGCTGCAAACAAACCATCTTGCATGATCCTTTACAAAACACTGTTAATCCCTTCGGCCGGTGTGGCATTCTCAAAATGGATTAAATTTTGTTCTCAACATGTCTGCGCATGTGCGAAGAGTTAGTGATAGGGTTAGGGCTAGGGATAGGTTTAGGGTTAGGGTTTGGGTTAGGGTTAGGAATAATGTTAGGGATAGGTTTAGGGTCAATTTAAGGTCGAATACATACAAAATAAAATGTGATGGTACGTCATGATCCGATTTCGCACGTGCGCAGACATGTTGAGAACAAATCCATTTGAGAATGCCACACCGGAATGGATTGTTCAAACGAGACCGGGTCCAAAAGATCTCAAATACTTACAAACATTTCCCGCGCCATTCACACCACACCCTCTCCACTCCCCCACCACAGCAAACACATTTTTGTTCGCATACACGGGCTGCCTAATCAAAGCAGGGCCGAAATCAATTGCAACCTGCTGTGCTTCATTCCGAGAGATTATAATATATTGCGTGTCTGGATCACTCCTCGTTTTTTAAAAAAAACTCGTCGTGATCCAGACAACGCAATATATCCTAATCTCTACACATTCTATTTTTACCCAAAAAAATTTTATGATTTATTTTTATTAAGGGGTTTGGTACATTTAAAAAAACTTAATTTACACATTTTAAAAAAACACATAAGAACACGAGGAAAGTCTTTGGGTAAACTAGGAACAAGAAAAAAAAAAAGTGAAAAGGAGATCTAGAGGGGGGGTACTAGAGAAGCAAAAAAAAAAAAGTGTGTGTGTGAATTGAGATCAGAAGACTAGACTGAGAGTAAAAAAAAAAAAAAAAAAAATACACAAGGACGAGGGCAAACTAATCTGTGAGTTGGAGTGTGAAAAAAAAAAATACACAAGGACGAACACAAACTAATCTGTGAGTTGGAGTGTGCTTGAGGGGGGATACTAGAGAAGCAAAAAACTGTAATAATAAAAGATCAGAGGAAAGTCTATGGTGAAACTAGAGGATAAGTTTAGTAAACTAAACTGTGAGTGTGAGAGTAAAAAAGTGAAAAGGAGGTCTTGTTTTTTTAAATAAAAAAAAGAGGTATTTTTTGCACACACACGCTTAGAGTACTGTGATATAGCACGATCATCCTGCGATCAAAAACCCTTCACCCGTGCAGTAATGAATAGCGAGCAGACATGAAAGGGGGATAGCTCCAGCATTGACTGACGAACAAGTTTGATCTTGGTCGCTTAGTTATTCCTTCCTAAATCAAAACAGATCTAGACATGTTTCCCACATTTTAATCTCTTACCCAATCATAAGTCAAGATTAAATCACGTGATAGTAACTATGAGACACAGGC
The DNA here is from genome assembly GCA_017654935.2 of Phymorhynchus buccinoides. NCBI lineage: Eukaryota > Metazoa > Mollusca > Gastropoda > Neogastropoda > Raphitomidae > Phymorhynchus > Phymorhynchus buccinoides. The sequence continues at coordinate 26,896,335 of CM065688.1, forward strand.
ATGACATTTCTGCCTCACACAAGTCATTTGGTGTTGTGGTGCTGTAGTGAACGGACGTGTGAGAGAAGTGTAATCTATGTCTCAAGATAGTATTTCTTCAGGATTAGAAAACGGGTTGTTAGCTGCAGAAGACAGTGAGTTAGAAAAAGTTCTTGAATCGCAAATTCCTTTTCAACAACTTTATAGATTAAATTATTCACAACAGTCAGAAGATATGGATCCGGCTGCAACTTTCCAACAAGCTCAAGAACTTCCTCTTCCACCACAAACACCAACAGAATTGTGGACTGAAGAAGAAAGGAATACTTTGCAGGAAAATAGAAGATACTTTGAAAAAATGATTGAAGTGGCTTGTAAAGCAGAGAGAGAAGGACCACAGAAACTTCCAAAACACCCCAAAAAATCTCTTTTACATTTGTTTAAAGAAAAGGAAGGTAAAAAGAAAAGCAGGAAAGAGATGACGAATCTTGAGCTGCATAACTATCTTGCGTCAAATCAAGCTGATGTTGAGTCAACGATTTCAAGAGAAACTTTTTCTGAAAACCTTTTTTCACAAGCACTTGATGAAAACGAAATTGTGGAAAGGCTACAAAAGGGGGTGAAAAATTTAAAGAAACAAGATGCTCAAGCGATCATGATATACATCCAGTTCGGTCACTTTTTGAACCTTTGCAAAGATTGGCATGAAGGACAAAGAAAAGTTGGAACAATGAGACTGACTTGGGCTCAATGGCTCAAAGACAGATGTGATTACTCTGATGATCATGCGCGCAAATTGCGTGCCCTTGCTAAAGTTCTTTTTGGGTATCAACAGTTTTACACTGTTGGGCTCCCAATGAGCTTCATTTCCAGCAAACTAAAACAAATTCATGCCATGCTGCAAGTCCCTGAATTTGCAGAACATTGGAGGCGGCCTGTTATCTTGCCTGCTGAACGGCACGCTTCTCAATGAAGCATAACCGCTCAGGTGCTGTGAATGATAAGAATGACGTGATTCTAAAAATAGTAACGGTTATGCATAACCGCTCAGGTGCTGTGAACTACTGACGATAAGAATGACGTGATTCTAAAAATAGTAACGGTTATGCATAACCGGCATAATTTTGGCAAACACTTTCTCCTGCTGCTCCATGACTTTGTATATAGTGATTGCTTGCTTCAACGCCCTGCTTCAAATGTCTTCATCGCCCTGCTTCAACGCCCTGCTTCAACAGGCTGCCTTTTCAGGCGGCCACAGAGTGTACTTATACAAATGACTTGTTCATTGAATCAAGCTTTGATAGGTGCACTTGGTGGCTGCTTTTGAACTTTCAACAAAGAGCCAATGGATCACAAACACAAGCACCGTCCTTTGCAGAGTGGTGTACACATGACGAACAATAAAGCTCTGTGCACACCACTCCTCTCACACACTTCCTTTTCATGCATGACTGAAGCCTACTACACGCCTTATACAAGTACCCTATAACAACCCGTACAAGTAACCTATAACAACTTATACAAGTAACCTATAATAGTACTTACTACTTATTATGTTCTTACTAAGTTCTTAATCAAGTTCCTGCTAAGTCATCTTCAAGTCATCATCAAGTTCCTACTAAGTACTTAATCAAGTTCCTATTAAGTACTTATTAAGTTCCTATTAAGTACTTAATCAAGTTCCTGTTAAGTCATCTTCAAGTTCCTATTAAGTTCTTAATTAAGTTCCTACTAAGTACTTATTAAGTTCCTATTAAGTACTTATTAAGTCATCTTCAAGTTCCTACTAAGTCATTCTTAAGTTCTTAATCAAGTTCTTATCAAGTTCTTATCAAGTTCTTATTTAAGTTCTTATTTAAGTTCTTATTAAGTTCTTAGTTCTTATTCAAGTTCTTATCAAGTTCTTATCAAGTTCTTATCAAGTTCTTAGTCAAGTCATTGTCAAGTCATTCTCAAGTTCCTATCAAGTTCTTATCAAGTTCTTATTTAAGTTCTTATTTAAGTTCTTATCAAGTTCTTATCAAGTTCTTATCAAGTTCTTATACTACTGCATTAAAAATGGATCACTCCGAGGTTTTGTGCTATTTGGTTTTTGGATTTCTGTTTTGTCTGTTGCTTTTTCTGGTTGTTTTGTTTGTACTTTTACTTGTGTTTCTAGCTTTGGTTGTATATATTTTTCATATAATCTGTAAGTCAAATAACCAACACCAGCAACACCACCAACAGTAACCAATACAACACCGTAATTCACACTACTTTCTTCTTCTTCTTTTTTAACTGGTATTACACTTATGATTGATTCATTTTCATTCTGAGTCAAAAGTTTTTGTTTTGTTTCTTTATTTAACTTCTTTTGCCGGTTAGATTCTGCTAATCTTTTGCCTGCTTCAACTCGTCCTGGGCTCTTCGTTACCTTGATCACTGTCGGACTGGGACTTGTTTTCTGATTCTCTGTCATTTTTAATAGCAATAAAATCTACATGATTAAAAGTAATTAATCCTGCAATAATTGGTGATAAAAACCCTCCAAACCTATAATAAAGATCACATCCCAGAGATTCTAGTGACTTAGTTAAAACAGGATCTTGACTTAAATCGTACATTAAATCCTGGCTTGAATCGAGTGGAATAAACTGATTGACTAACTTAGTGTACAAGCCTAACACTGTTTGTCCTACACTTTTAACCATTTTAGATCCTAACTGCGCTTCATATCTAGTGTGGTACTTTTCGATATCTTGTGTGGTCATTACTTGAATCTGTTCTATACTAAATTCTGTTCCTAAGTATTGCTTCGTTTTCCCGCAAGCTGCTAGAGAGTACAGCCTTTCCTTTTTTCTTGCTTCATCAGAAATAACTGTTTCCTGTGTTAGTAGTTCGTCACAATTCATTTTTAGTTATTTATTTTAAAAGTAAAAAAATGAATACTGAAAAAACTGTTATTAATCTTGTATATCAATCTGCTCTAATTGGTGGTCTTTCTGTTGCATACACAATGATTGCTAAGAAACTATTGAAGATGAAAGCAGCTGACCTAGGAAAACTTGACTTAGAGGACTCAGGTAAACTAATCGCTGTGATTACTGCTTCAATTGCGACAAAAGACTTTCTAGTTAAACGAGGAATAATTCCAGAAACTATAAATATGTAGAAATAATTTTTTATTTTATTGTTGAATAAAATGGCTACGATTGCAATGATGATAGGAGGTGCTGCAGTAAACGCGCTCGCTTTTTCAGGTAGTAATTACATGTTTAGTAAACTACATTCTAATGATCAAGAAAGACATAATCACGCAATGGAACAATTAGCTAAAGCGCAAGACGCCTATGATAAACAAAGACTCGCTCAGTTAGATTTTATTAACGAGAGATTAAGACAACAACACCATGCTGCTAACACTTTTAAGAATGTTGATGATGCAATGAGAGAGTATTATTTAGTGACGGGTGAAAAACTAGAACAATCACCACCACCACAATTAAGTGACTTTTATCATGAAAAACAAAAACTCCAGGAAATAGCTTTTATCGTAGTTGGCATGACTGCTGTTTTTTTCATTGCAAAAAAGATCTAGTATAAAATGAACCAAATTTATTATTCACCAAAAGGTTATTGGAAAGGTTTAACAGCTATTAAAAAACTTAGTCAAGCTGCAGGAGTCAGTGAACAAACAGCAAAAGAATGGTTATCTAAACAAGCTATTTGGCAAATTTATTTACCAGCACCTAAACGAATTAAAAGACCACACTTCGTTAACTCAACACCTAATGACACTCATCAAATGGATCTTCTATACTTACCCCATGATTTAATCAGAAGAAAAAGATTTAAATACGCGTTAACTGTAGTTGATTTAGCTTCAAGATATAAAGACGCAGAACCGTTAACTGATAAAAGTGCTACTTCAGTCTCTGTCGCTTTACAAGAAATCTATAGACGCGGTCCATTAACCTATCCTCGTTTAATTCAAGTTGATGAAGGAAAAGAATTTAAAGGACAATTCAATCAGTTAATGTTAAAACACAAAGTCACTATCAAACGTGGTATTCCTGGAAATCACAGATCTCAGGCTTTAGTCGAAAACTTTAACAAACAATTAGCTGAACGACTTTTTTCTTATCAATACCATAGAGAACTCATTGATTCAACTAGAAACACTGAATGGGTTAGAAGGCTAGCTAGTGTTCTGCGAGTGATGAATAACGAAGAATCCAAAGTCACTGGATTTAAACCCGTAAAAGCGATACAAAAGAAAACGATAGATTTACCTCATGAAGATTCAAGTACAAAACAGCTGATACCGTTTGGAATCAAAGTTAGGTTTCTTTATGCACCAGGAGAAGTGGAAGGAGACACACGAATAAGAGCGACTGATCCAATTTGGAGTATCGATCCTTACGAAATAAAAAGCGTAATAGAAATGAATCCTCCTGTCTACACTACTCACAAAAAGTTAAGGATCACTATGAGAAAACAGGTGCGCAATAAACTCCGTTCGCTCCTGTTCTTTTTTTCTCAGTCAAGCCAAATTGTTATGAATTCTTGTTCAGCTGTAAGTGGGCGATGTTGTGTTAGTGGAAACATTGCACGTGATTCTCTATTACTGAGCTTGGCAGCAAAAGAAAAAGCGGAAACTTGCGAAAAAGGACCTTGTTTTGGATCGTTCTGCATGAACACATTGCACAAGCCAGATGGAAAAACCATTATGCACGTGCAAGCACTGCTGTTTATGTGTGAGATGCTGTCTCTTGCTTGGCTTTATAAGAAGACATACCACCAGTATTAGGCCTGATTTGACAATGCCTCCACGACGAAAATTGAGCGAGTTGGATAGGGGACGAGCTGTTGCATGGTTCCAAGATGGTGTTCCCAAGCGAGAAGTGGCCAGGCGACTTCAGGTGTCCATCTCGGTCATTGTCAGACTGATTCAACGCTTCACAGCCACTGGGAGGGTCCATGAAAGACGCAGATCTGGTCGACCGAAGAAGACAACTCCACGTGAAGATCGTCTCATTGAACGACAAGCCCTGCAGACAAGAACAGCCTCTTCCAGCATCATTCGAAGGCAGCTGAGGGTGGCTACTAACATCAACATCAGCCAGCAGACCATACGGAACCGCCTTCATGGGTTTAACCTCCGTTCTCGTCGCCCAGCTGTACGGCCACGCTTAACTCCAGCCCATAGGGCAGCACGCCGCGCCTTCTGCAGACGTCACGTGAGGTGGACACGTCAGCAATGGTCCCAGGTCCTGTTCAGTGATGAATCACGCTTCACCCTGAACCACAACGACGGCCGACTGAGGGTCTGGAGGCGCCCAGGGGAACGCTTTATTGACGCCACTGTCCAAGAAAAGGTGGCCTTTGGTGGAGGTTCTGTAATGGTCTGGGGGGCCTTCAGCCTTCACCACAGAACACCCTTGTATCATGTACAGGGTAACCTGACTGGCCTCCGATACCGGGATGAGATCCTTCGACCGCTGGCTGTGCCTACACTGCAGCAGATGGGACCGCCGGCTGTCTACCAGTATGACAACGCTCGCCCCCACAGGGCAAGGGTGGTCAACGACTTCCTGCAGCAGTCTGGAGTCAACAGAATGGAGTGGCCAGCATGCAGTCCCGATCTCAACCCGATTGAGAACCTCTGGGATGAGCTGGATCGCAAAGTGAGGAGCAACCACCCCCCTCCCAGGGATGCCCAGCACCTCTACCAGATGCTGCAGGCTGAGTGGCAGGCGCTTCCACAGAGGATCTTCACCACCCTGGTCAACTCCATGAGGACTCGTTGCGTCGAGTGCCAGAACAGCCATGGCGGATACACGCATTACTGAACTTTTGGGAGCATCAGAATGCCCTGTCTTGTGATTTCAATGACTTTGGGAAATCAAATTTCGATACGTACCCACTTTGATCAAATGTACAGACCAAACGATTGCTCGAAATTGAAGGCAATTGTGCATCGTTATCACTAAAGCATTGAATTAAATGTTGGCCAAAATTCAACGCATTGGCTTTCTTATTTGGAAAGTTATGAATTAGTTTGCAAGTGATCCTTAACTTTTTGTGGATAGCTTATTATCTAAGAGAAACTGATACAACAACACGACCCATTCCAAAAAGAGCATTTGTTAAAGAAGAACTACAGATAATCCCACCAGACACAGTTCCTATAATTTAAAAAAATAAACCTTTTACAAACATTTGTACTGACTGGGAAAATCTGTTTTTAACACAAGTTTACAAAACTTCTCTTTCCTCAGTTTTTGTTTAATCAACTTTTTTTCTTCTTTTGATTCAATCACATCATTTTCATCTAGACATTCATCAAAACTATTTTTATCTTTAGTAAAAAACAAAACAACCGTCTTTAACTGTTCTCTAAAGTCCTTTAAAACTGAGTTATACTTTTGTGTTAAAATCCAAACACTAATTCCTGCGTGTCTACCGCTGAACGCTAACTTAGCTAAACTGTTTCTTTTTTTAACAATGTCTTTTTCAGCTGAACAATCATCAATAATAAACAATGTTGACGTTCCTTTAAACAGTTGATAAAAATGCTCTAAACATTCGCTTAGTTTATTACTCGGATCAACCAAAAAAATATTATCATCTACCCAAACGAACTTTCTTTCTTTGTATGATTTGTTGAATTCTAAAGTAGTACAAAAAATTACTATATGTTCAAAGTGATAACGATAAACTGTTTGTATTAAATCTAACATAAATATTGTTTTTCCACACCCAGTCATCCCACAAAATAAACCGCAATGAGCTTCTTTTGTAAGAAAATTTAAATCCATTGTTTTAATACACAATATTTTCAAGTCCATTGTTTTAATACACAATATCTTTTAATCTGTTATTCTCAATGTTCAGCTGAGCATCACATAGTAAATATACATAAACATATATTTGCTTATCCCCTTCCGCTGCTTCTTTATGGATTTGAATGTTTATTCCTCCTGACCCATCACCAACTGTTCTCCCGCTACCATGTAGTTTGTTGTCATCAGTTGTTCTAAGATCGAGCCACAAAGCATACTTCGATGATAAATAATCTTCTAGTCTAACATCATGAAGATGGAGGTCTTTACAAATTAAATCAGCAGCTGGATCTCTTTGCAACTCTCCTCCACCAAACAACTTTCTTATTTCATCAAAGTGCTGATAAGGTAAAAGACCACTCGCAAACAATTGGTTCGGTTGTCCTTCAATCGTGGTAGTTAGTTTAGTTATTTTAGGATTATAAAACCTCTCACTTAATCTGTTAAAAGGTTTTTTTGTTTCTTCAAACAGCAGCAAAATCCCTTTCAACGATCTAGCTGATGTATTCAAATCGATATTCCAGATTGTGTCTGTCGTGTTTTTAGTTAACTTACTGTGATTTAAAATTCTGTTGTAGTAGATTGCAAATCTTGATTGGTATTGTTGTGAAATCAGCCGAGCTAATTCTTGATGACGAACGATGTCAAACTCTAATGTGATGTCTGATATACTATATTTTGCTTCAGAATCTGCTGTCGATCTGATAACACGAGCATAGTCATTAAAAGTAAATTCATACATAAGCCTATCTTGTAAAGCACCCTGATAATACGGGGAGTGAGTGTTTAGTAGTTCGAAGTCGAGAGGAATGTAGAATCGATTACCATAAACTTCAGCAACCAACGCATCTTTATTGTCATCTTTTTGATCTTCAGCATCTATTCTATGTTTAATGCCGTTGTCTCCCTGTATTCCTTGATAAATCCTATCTTTTCTTTCATTTTCTGTTAACCAGAGATCACTATAACATAAAAATACATCAGCGTTATCTAAAGACATTACTTCTCTCCCTTCAAGTTTAATTGTTATCTTACTAACGATCGCTCTACCGAGATTAGCAACTAAAGTTCTGTTCGGATCCGTCGCTGACTCCAGCTCTATTTTAAATGCAAGACGTGCTGTGCCTGGTACTATTACTTCATTAGATCCTAGACTAGGAAATCTTACTGATAATATTTGTCTTTGATCGATAGTTGAAGGATTATTACTTATCACGATACTCTGTCTGGTTCCTTTAACACCGAGTGGTTCTTTTAACTGTCTATATGGATCAAGAATTTTCCCGAATGATTGCGTCATTTTTTAGGAATAAAAATGGCGGGAATAGAAGACGAACAAGATTATGATGTTTTTGAGGGAGATGATATGAGTGAAGCTACTCAATCTCGATCATCTTTAAGACGAGAACTAATGGAAGCAGAACCAACTCTAAACGAAGAAACCTCAAATACAGAAGCTGGACTAATGAGGAATGAAGTAGAAGGTAGACGAACGTGGGGGGAAAAAGAGGAACAACGAAAGCTAGAATTAATACATAAGTTTTATGAAAGTGTTGAGCGAGAATTACCTTCTGATTTTGATCCTGATAACTTTGAATTAAGAGGCAAGCATTTAATTCTGAAGTTTAAGAGAGATGGAATGGCCCGTGAAGCCCAACTTACACAAAATGACGCTACAAAGTTTTATAGAGTAAGTTCATTACGTACCAACAGCGGAATAACTGATTCTGAACTCGGACGATTTAATATCGTACCAAAAAAAGACCTAAGCACAAAAGCTGTTTCTGCTCTTCAAAACATGCAAGATAATATACCTACTGATTCCCAACTTCAATCAATTCCTCTTAAAGACTTAAGCGCAACTACTGACCAAACAATACAAGAAATAGAAACTAGTTTTATAGCTTTAGATGATGAGGAAACACATTTAAAAACATTACACGATCCACCATTACCTATGAGAGAAATAATGGCGCTTGATAAATTATTACAATCTATCAGAGGTGAGTTAACAAATAATCTTGCAAAGCTAAGCGAACTTGATGCTCACATTGACAGAGAAAAAGAAAAGTTGGTTGAAGCTGATGACGGTAACCTTGGACAAGACATAAAAGATATAATCCAAAAAAGACTGGATGACCTTCAACACAAGAGAGCTGCAAGACTAGAAGCACTGTCAACTAACCGTGAACAATTACGAACGCAAGTCAGCAGAATAAAAGAAACCATCGAAAGAATTTTACACGAAGATACAACACTAGCAGAAAGAATAAAAACTTTATTTAAAGAGCAAGGTGTTACGATTGCTAGTGTTTTAACTGCTTTAGGTTTTGCAATCTCAACTTTAGTTTTTGCTTTAACTGGAGCAGGAACACCGCCACCATCTCCAAAAGATAAGAATTGGATTAAAAAACAACTGGAACATTTAAAGAATCTATTAAAAAAATTAGGAATAAAAGCTCTAGACGCTATACCAGGAATATTAGGTGGAATTGTCAGTTGGCTTTTTTCTACAGCAAGCAAAGTAGTCGGTTTTATGGCAGAACATTTATGGATGCTATTAGTTCTAGTAGTTGGATTACTTTTTAGTAAAATAAAAATAAACTAGACCAGCTGTTGTTAGGAAAAGAACTAATGCTGTCTTTTCATTTTCATGATTTGAATCTGGTAAGTCTATTGAAGAGTTCATTGAATTTGAATTTGGTAAGTCTGTCGATGTTGTATTATTTTCTTTTGAACTTTTTTGTATGATAGGTGTTCTGATTACGTTAGAATTTATTTTTGAATTTTTACCGATTGCTTGGTCATCTCCTGCTACAAGAATTTCGTTGTTGTAGTTTTCAATTACTCCTATTTGAAGTCTTAGATTAGAGGGAAGCATGTATAGTCCACTACCGACAGCAAAGTCAACCTTCGATCTTGCATACCTCAAAACGTCCTGATACTTTTTAATACTTGTTGGTAAATCAACTGCAGAATTAATTGAATCTTCTAAATTAGCTAAATATTGTTTCTGTGCATCAAACCCTGTTGAAGGATCCAGGCTGTCAGACCTTACTTGCGATTGCGATCCCAACAAACACCACACGTAAGTACGGATAGAATCATTTACTCGTTCTATCCCTGCTTTTGTTAATCCTTCAGAAGTATCAAGAATAAATGTAGACCAAGCGTTTTTGTGTTCTTGTTCTATCGATCCTAAATGAACGGTCGTGCCTGAAGAGAAAGATGTGTAAGGCGGATTCCAATCATAGTTATACTTTCTGTGCACTCCCCAATAATACAGTGTTCCGAGTCCGTGATTACGATCTAACTTTTGTCTAAAGTCTGTATGTTGGTTGATGTTAAATTCGTTACAAATCCGTTCAAATGCCTTCATGTTAATTCTGCTGTTGAACGGACTAAAAGTTGATTCATTCGGTAATTTAACCTGCAGTTCAGATAAAATACGTCTAAAAGTATAATAGAAATGAAATCTATAAACTGACTTTACCATAAGATCAGGATGATTTAAGTGATCAGCGAACGACACACCACACCCTGTTGTAGCGCAGAACACAGCAAAGTTTAACTGGTTTTGATAAAACTGCATTGGATGACTAAACCAAGCCTTCGCGATGTTATCATGTTTGATAGGAGGATTTAAATATTGATCTAATGGATTACTAACCTTAACTTGAAACTTACCAGACCCCACTGAAACGACTATTGAATTAATAGCTATAGTTTTAGTGTTATACGATTCAACTAGATATTTTGCGTCTTTGTTATATTTAAAAGCATTCATTTTATTTATATAAAAATGTTTATTTATATAACTGATCAAAACAAACCAATAACATTACAACGTCCCATAGAAAACAGTGATTCTACTCTAAAAGTTGCGCTCCATGAAATTTATTACAAAGTCAAATGGATTAACATAAGCAAATCCTTAAAAAACAATTGGATAAGAAAAACTACCAGTGAAGGAATGATCGAACTAACTATACCAGATGGTTATTATGGTTTTTGTACATTAAAAGAAATGTTAAACGAGTTCGACATTACTTTAAAACTAAATGATGGAAATCTAAGAGTAACGTTGATATTCAAAGAGCAAAGAGGAGTAGGTTACAACTTCGCAGGAGAACTAGCAAAAATGTTAGGGTTTAGAACTGACAACAGAGAGATATTTAGCTTTTTAGTCACAGAAAGTAACAATACCTTTGAAGGAGACAATTCTCTTAATCTTGGAATACATTCTTTATTATACGTTCATTTAGATATTCTGAGTACAGACAACAACTTATTCAATAACCAACCGTCTACTGTGTTAAGAGTTCTTCCATCAGCAAAAGCGGCATACTGCGATTACGAGCTTATAACGTTCACCAACTTACAGTTTAAAGAATTAATTTGTGGACGTCATGATTCACTAAAAATAAGAATAAGTAACAAAGATGGAGAGGAAGTTCAGTGCGACAGTTTAAATGTTTTGTTAGAAATAAAATATAAATAATTTGATATAAAATGTCGCGTGGACCAGATCAACCGGTTATGCTTGACCCTGTTAGATGCACGACTTTAGAACTGAAGGATTTAGCAGATACAGAAGACTTTGATTTAAATGGAGAGATAGGAGCACTGTATGGTTTTGAGTACACAAGTGATGGCTATTATAAACGAGCGGAAGTAAGTGATAAAAAGATTCCTAAACTAGAGCAACTGCGCAATGTAGTAGCTGATAATGTAGGTCAGTTTGAATATAAAGTTGTTAAGAAAAAGGACAACAAATGGCATTTCATTCCATCCATTGATTGGGAAATTAAGTTTGAATTCATCAGCCCGTTTACGTTCTTCGACAATAACAAACACTTTCGCAAATCGTTTAACTCAGGACCATTGCATATCAGTCTGATTCCACAAAACAACAGCAGAAGAGAAATAGCGATCAAACCTTATAAAAAGAGACAGTACATGCTTCATAGAAAAAAGACAGTAGTAAAAGAGTCAGCCACGCAATTAGAGTTCATCCCTAATTTTATTTTAGCAAACGAATTTACTATGATATTTGAACTTTCAGTTAGGAAAGATGATCCAGGGCCGCCTGTAGGAGTTAGTGACATCCTGATGAAAGGGATTAACATTTCTTGGCAAAACTTAGATGTTGAATCAGTGAAGTGTTCTATCGTTATTCAAAACAGCGGAGAAGAAATAAAGGCAGTGTCGACTAGTAATAAAGTTATATTAAGCGTTGATCCTGCCAAACTTAAAGAATTAACGACCATCAACCTTACTAATTTAGATCTCATTGGATTTTATTACACTGATAGCATTTTGTCTGAAGATCTTCTCAAAATGATAACTAGTATAAATTAAACTGATTTTTTTATATTTAAAAAAGATGCCTATTACAAAATATCCAGTACTATCGAAAGAAGATAACGAAGAAAAGGATCCTGTCAAAACGTTCAGATTGAATTCAATTACAGAAATACAAAGAGAATTGGAAAAAGACCTAACTAATTACAACAGAGCTAAACGAAGGTACTCTTCCATCTTTAATGCAGCAACATATTTAAATACTGGACTCGGTAGTGTAAGTGCTATAACTGCGGGAAGTTCAGTAGGGTTGTTAGCAACTGGTGTCGGATCGGTAGTAGCTTTACCGTTAGGATGCGTGTCTCTGACGCTCGGGTTGTCTTCAATGGCAACGACTGCTTTTAACAAAAAAATAAAAGTCAAACTTCAAAAGCATACAGCCATGGTTCAATTGATAATGGCAAAACTCAGTTCATTCCGATTGATAATCAGTAAAGCTTTACAAGACTCTCAAATTACTGATGATGAATTTAATCGACTGCACGCAGACTACAACGACTACAAAATGCAAAAGTTCGAACTTCAAAAAAAGTCAAGAATGAATTTTTCTCAACCTCAAGACATAGAAGCAATAAAAAAAGAATGCGAAAAAAAAATAAACGACACATTAAAATCTGTTCTAGGGAAATAACTATAAGAACTCCTAAAGGTGCTTATTCGATAACATATGATTCCAAGTTTCGAAAGTCTACTGACTATGAGTTTTAGACTTATTATAATTAGGATTCCTAGTTATGAATTCTGAATATGCTTTTTTGAATCTATCTTTATGTGCTTCATAGTATTTTTTCTTACAGATTTTTTCACATTCTATACATGAATATCTATAACCATCTTTATTGATATTAGATTTATAAAAATATTTAATAGGTTTATACTCACAACATTTGTTACAATTTTTATTCTCCATTTTATTCATAAGGTTTTGTATTAATCCCATTGTCTAAAATATATCTTTTATCATCATATGGTGAAATAGATTTTTTATTAACCTCCTGCATATATAGATTATGTTTTAAGGAGTTTAAATTATAGTTTTTATTATACTGTGTTATACTATTAAATAGTGAATTTTTTAAATCTTCTAATCTAATATCGTTTTTAACAGTTGGTTTAGATATTCCTTTTATTTTTTTACCCCCTGGTAAATAAAAATAACACTTAGATTTTAGAGCTATAAATTCAGTCATTCTCTCCCCACCTAATTCATCTTTAAATTTACCTGGTACCTTTTTATTATTATTTGAATATAAGAAGTGATTCTCATGATAATTTGAAGTATCAAACAATTCTATTAATTTTTTTACATGTAAAGGATGGTTCTTTGGGAATATATTAGTTGTATCTAGTTTCTTATTTTTAATATCTTCATAAATACTATTAGGAGAGTTGATGGAAAGTACTAAAGAATCACAGTCTGAATATAATATCTCATTATCAGGCCAAACTTTTTTTATAATATCATAATAAAATTCATACATCAATAATTTAGATAGATCTAATATAGCTTGTCCTAAATAAATAGGTTTATCTAATTTAACTGTTCCCTTCTTACTTAATATAGCTACTAAGTTTTCATTAAATATTATTGAGTTTTGAAATTTAGGATTATTAATTTTTCTTTGAATAACTTCTTTGTTATTATATAAATATACTTCACTTCTATCTCTAACATTTTCCATTGTCTTTCCAGAGAAAGAATTCACTGATTCTTTAAATAAATCCTTTTCAAAATCATTTTCAGCTTTTTTACGATTCTCTGTGTTAAAGTTTATATATTCTGCTAACCATGGTTTTTCTTCAAATGATATTATTCTATAAACCTTTTTTACTTTCATTCCTAATTCTAAATACTTTTTTAATATTCTGTGATGAACTACATATTTATTTTTATCTCTTAATGTTAACATTAATTTACTTGATTTAATATGAGATTTATTGAATTTTAATTGATAATCAGATAACATTTCTTCTGTTGGAGTTAGTTTTTCTGGAGCTAATGGATATTTCATTGTTTTCAGTTTAGCTTTCTCTGTATATTTTAAATCACATTCTATAATACAACCTCTCCCCTTTGGAATATCTTTATAATATTCTAAATCTTCTTCCCATTGAAAATCACAAGTAGGAAGAGGTTGTGACATTGCATAACCATATAGGTTATTAGCATCTAAATATAATAGTTGATTATTCTTATCTGATTTAACATATCTTCTACCTAAAACACCTGAAAATCCACCTCTTATTCCATCTTCAAATAGTAAAAACATATCTTTATCTTTTAAATTTTCTAACTTAATATTAGTAAATTTTAATCCTGCTTGCCATGTTAGTCCAGGGTTAGTATAACAATAACAAGGATCAATTTGATGGTTATTTAAATTAAAAGTTCTAAATTGTTCAAATGCGTCAGCTAATAATAAAACATCTGTTTTCAAATATAAATTATGATAATCTTTAAATGTTTTACAATCATAATACTTCCAAACCTCTTTAGCTTTTTCATATTGTTCTTTAGTTATATCTTCTCTTTTTAAAGTAGAATACCATGGTGTTATCCTTTTGTAATTATACCATTTAATAATATATTTATATAAGAAGTTATTCTTTGGAATATTATATAATTTTTTATCTAATTGAATAGATCTATTAAAAGTAAAAGGTGGGAGTTGTGTTTCATTTAATTTATCTATTGAAGTTATATATTCATATGGGTAAATACCTTTTGATTTTAATAGATTTGTATTATATTCTGATGGTATAATTTCTTCTTTATTATAATCAAATTTATAAAACATCATTTGATCTAATATTGGGAATTCTTTTAAAGATTTTACTATTGTATCTAAACTTCCTTTTAAAAATTTATAAGAATCTAAAAATCTAAATTTTAGATTAGAATTACCAAATTCAATTGAAATATATTCTTCGGCTGTTTTAGCTAATACTTTTACTTTGTGATATTTACTTTCATATTTTAATAGTTCTGTTATCATAAAATGAAAATCATAGTTAGAACCATTATGAAAAAATATAGGAACCATTTTAGTTGTTTTACCTTCTTTAGAATTACATTCTTGACAAGAAGCCCCTCTATATTTTCCTGTAATATGACAATGTTCTCTTATTTTATTTGTTATATAACAATTACAAATATAACAGTTATTAGTTTTTTGGAAGTCTTCTTCTTCTTCTATTGTTAATTTTGGTTTAGGATGTTTATTATAACATTTTAAAATACTTTCATATAAAATCATTAATTCTTCAACAAATTTTTCAATAGCATCTGTTCCAATATAGCTTATATATTCAGATTCAATTACATGATCAGATTTTAAATACATTCCAAAACTGTTTATTTCTTGAGTAGATAACTTCTTAGTATTTTTTTTATTAACATCATTTATTGGAACGTTTGTTGCTTCAAAATCACAATATATAACAAATGGTAGTCTGATTTTAAAATGATGATTTTTAAAGAATGTAAAGTCTTCTTGACTCATTATTGTTTTTGCTGGAGAATGTTTTCCACAAATTCTTTCATGGTTTTCTAATGCTATTTTTGTTGTGGAAGCATATAAACAGTTACGGCATATACATTTTTTATGTTTATTACTATCATACATGTATTTATTTAAATCTTTAATTAGAATATAATGTGTTTTTCCATTTTTTTTCTATATATAACAGATCTATTATTTGTTCTCTATTATTATGATTTGAAATATATATTGGATATATAGATAGTTTATCAGCAATATCATTTAATCCAAATACATTTATAAATAAAAATTCATTTTGTTTTTCTACTTTAGGAATATCTGTTATTTTTACAGGGTATTCTATTCCATTCATATTAATATCATCTATGTTTTCCTTATAACTAGAAGCTCTAGAAACATTATTTTTTACTGGATATAGTTTAGCTAAAATACAATATAAAAAACATTTATTATCCTTATTTTGAATATTAATAACAGAAGTAGATTTGAATTCAAGAGCTAAATATGAAGATGCTTCTAAAGCTCTAAACTTATGTTGTTTAACTTCTGCTTTTAATACTTTAATGAATACATAACCACTACCTGCTAATTGTACTTCTTCTAACCATGTAGTAAATTCCTTTTTTAATAGATAATAGAATTTACTAACATTATTTTGTGATTTAATTGTTTGTGTTTGGTAATTAAAATATCTATCCATCTCTCTATTATCTTCAGTTGGTTTTTTAAATCTAGTTTTAATACTAATATTAACTTTACATGGATAGTTATTAAATACTATTTTTTTTTTAATATCATTAATAGATTTGATTTTAATAGTATCATGTTGAATTAAATTTTTGAATGTTTTTTTACCCATTTTATTGGGTACATTTTAGGTTAGTAAAAAAAAACTTTTTATAAAAAGTAGAATATGTAGAGATTAGGATATATTGCGTTGTCTGGATCACGACGAGTTTTTTTTAAAAAACGAGGAGTGATCCAGACACGCAATATATTATAATCTCTTTCCGTCAATCAATCAAACAACTGTATTGCCTTTTTGGCTCACTCGTGTTAACACGAAGTGAGCATAGTATGGTAGTTGTTCGGTTGTGTGTGTGTGTGCATGTGCGTGTGTGTGTGTGTGTGTGTGTGTGTGTGTGTGTGTGTGTGTGTGTGTGTGTGTGTGTGTGTGTGTGTGTGTGTGTGTGTGTGTGTGTGTGTGTGTGTGTGTGTGTGTGTTGCGTCCGTGGTCTAATCTCCAAACTTTAACGTTGGCATTTTCTCGAGAAATAGAAGGCATACGTTGTTCAAACTTTGCACACATATAGATGTCTATGCAAGCTGTCAAACAATAATGATTTAAATAATTAAATACTTAAAACAACACTATAAACAGATAATAAACAGATAACATTTTAGATTAGTGGATTAGAGAGTATTCAACAGGCAGCATGAGTTAAGAAACTCATCACCACTGAAAGCCTCAATAGCTCATTGGTAGAGTGTCTGTCTGTCATGCCAATGGTTCCGGGTCCGATTCTCGGCACGGGCACTTTTTAAAAATAAATTAAATTTTAGTTGTATCCATTAACGATAGTTTCATTTGTGCCTTAAAATTGTATTGGCAATCTTGTACTTTAGACACCCCCCTCAATCTTTGTTGTTGTCCCACATGTTCCTGTTCGAGTGAGCCCTGAAGGCTTTGCCCTCTTGTTTTATTTGGTAAACACTTGTTTATACAGATATCATGTCATGCCAGCTTCCCTTTCCTTTTTGCAGAAAGCTTGTTTAGCCCCAAGCTAGGCCTACACTTCCCACAGCGCAATGTTTTAGTTGGCAATCCCAAAAGATTGAAAAACAATGGGGTTCTTAGCAAATGAGAAATATGTTCTGCGTAGCGCTTTCTTTTCAATATTATGCTCCCGTTTGCATCAGACGAGATATATTGAAAATATACAGACCGAAACTTAACCCTTTCGCCGCCAATGTCGCATTTATGCACCACAATGGTTTAGCACCCATGTCACTAAAAGGCATCAAATCAGGGTCTGTTATTTCAAGATTTTATTTTCTTAATTTTGGGAGATAAGGAAAGGCCTAAGTTATACATGTCAAAGAGGAATTCCCAATATTGCAGATACAAAACAATTCTACCCTGTTAAGCTTAATGGTATCTTTTGGCTGAAATATGGCTGGCGGCAAAAGGGTTAAACACAGTAAAAGAAGACGAGAGTAAAGTCGGTGTTAATGACGAGAACGATATTCACCACGAGTTTGAGAATACATTAATGAATGCTTTAGTATATAAACCTATCACAGAATTCCCCCTGTGGGGATACCGGAGGTTTTTCGTACGAATAGTTCCCCAAACCTTCTGGAAGTTCTGTGCTTGTAACTTCCTCTAATCTGTCACTCTCTTTGACACTGCCTTTTCCCTTTGCTTACTGTCATCTGCTATCTTTCTATCTCACTGGTCCATTCTCCTGCCTTTTTTTCTATAAATTCTTACAAAGATTTCTTCAGCCGAAGTCGGACATGCTGGGCCTAACTAGTTCTTAGTTAGGCGCCGCATAGCGGCAGCATGACGCATCTACGCTCACATGACAGAAAACTGAGCGAACGAAGAAGAAGAAAAAGAAGAAGAAGATCACAGAATTATATTTGAGACCACACAGCGAGGCAAGGGAATGGGATGTGGATAATTAACAGGGAGATCCAGTTACAATTTACAACAAATTTCCAACTTGCATATATGTTACGCCCAATCCATGAAATTGTCCATTTCATGAAATGGGCAAAATGATTTGCCCAGTTCGTGAAATAGCCAATTTATAACTTGCAATTGAGAAAAGCAATATGAATGTAACATAGTTTGTGTTCATTAGCACACATAGATCAAGAATTGGTTCAAAAGAATGAGAAATCTCATCTGTAGATGAGATAAAATTATTTTATTCAGACTTAATTTGATAAAACGTTTGATTCAACATGTGGCTCAGGCATGCCCCAGCTTAGCATCTGGTCGAGTTGGGGGGGGGGGGGGGGGGGCAGGATAGGGGTGCAAATACAATGTAGAAAAGTGTGATACCATTGAATCAATCTTAATCAATACCTGTGTGAATGGGGATTGAAACATGTGAGCTACATTGTCCATTTCATAAATTAGGCAAAGCATTTTGCCCATTTCATGAAATAGGCAATTTCACGGATTGGGCGTAACATAATACACACGCACAAAAAATTCCAATCAGATCGATATTGAAATATTGAAAAGTGCATGAGCGAAATGTTGTGCGCCGTACTGCACTGGCGTATCGCATCTGCAGAAGAAAGTTGGATGGGAATTAACATCATGACAGACTTCAAAATGAGTTCAAATTGTTTTGCCCCTTGAAGCTATGTCCAATTCATTTTGTTCTCTTTCCTTTTTTTTTCAGGGGGTGGGGATGGGTCAGATAGTTTTGCGAGATGTTTCACAAAAGCCTGAAGCAAAACTCGGCGGTGTTTTGCTTAATGTTATATTTGTTGAAGCTGTTGAAGATGTGAAAACACAACTGAGCATGATGGACTTGTTTTGGCTCAGATCAATTCAAAACAAAGGTGATGTCTCTACACGTAAGCTGCTATAATGCTAAAGGTTATATTGGATTGTACTTTATTTACATAAACAAAGTGTTTCACATCACTGCAGAACAAATCACATACACAGCAAACAACGCTGGGATTTGATACTAGAATTTTCTAGATATGAGGTGTTTTTTGTTACCTTATGTTCAATTTATTCTTTGTGTTAACTCCCGTTATTTTGTGCTTCTTAGTTTATCTATAGTAAGCTATTGCGCATGTACCCCCTTAGCATAAGGGTTCATTGCTGTTAGGGAGGGACGTTTAGTTTATTTATATTTTCAAAAAAATTTCCAAGCCAACTGAAGTTTACCATAAGTAGCCTTTAACAAATAACAGTCAAGAATATGTTGTAGTATGTTTGGAAATAAGTTATTTTCGTTTGCCATTGCTAGCTTTTCACTCATGGGCAGTTTTATTTATGTTTGCGAAGTGTATTATTTAAGAACATTTTCTACTAAATATGTAGTATGATCCTGCTCAAGAAAAATAGTTTTTACCATAAATCTGATCGAAGAAATATACTATTAAGAACATACAGCCAAAATATGTTTGTATGGACAATTGGACATGCTTGATGCAGTTATCTAAGATTTCTTGATTCAGTGTTTTAACTAGACAGCTTGATTTTGTGTTTTGAACGGCTGTGGGCTGTATATCTATTGTCAATAAATCTCTCTCTCTCTCTCTCTCTCTCTCTCTCTCTCTCTCTCTCTCTCTCTCTCTCTCTCTCTCTCTCTCTCTCTCTCTCTCTCTCTCTCTCTCTCTCGTGTCAATTACTGATAACCGGTGCACCATGTTCGTATAAACCCAATCAGCAGTGTAGAAAGTCTAGTCAACGGTGAGATTACCTCCATTTTTACAGCCCTCTAGCTTTTTTCAAATAATAATAATTTTTTTTAAACCGTTTCTGATTACCTTGGACATCTCCCTAGAGCTACTACCCACGAACTTAACACCACGAATTTAGTGACGGAAAGAGAAGCGCGTTGAAGATGAACTTTTTGATTTGTTAACAACTTTCGTTTTCAAGTCTCTCGAGGGATCGCGTGAACAAACATGGCGCCGAGTACGCGTGGTACGCTGGCCTCAACGCCGAGCAACGGAGCGAAAGGGGAGACAAATTAGATGGTTAGCTTGGGTTGCCTCCCGCGTATGCAGTATTGTGCCCCCGTTCCCAATTTCGTCTCTATGTGTCCCCTTTCTCCATATATCCCCGTGTCTATGTGTCCCCGTCTTTATGTGTCCCCGTCACCATATACTTTATTATGTCCCCGTGTCTAAGTCTCCACCGTCTGTATGTCACACAAAAACCTAACCCTAACCCTGATCCTTCTTCTTCGTCTTCAGTGTTCCCAAGCAAAGTGGCCATAATGGATGAGGTACGTAACTATAATTATGTGTTCGGTTCTCAGTTTTCATTGGTCTCCCAGCTGAACCCTGATCCAAACCTAAACCTAATCTGAAACCCTATCACTATACATATCCCAAACCAATCCTATCCCTAACCTAATCCTATCCCTAACCCCAGGGTGACACATACAGACGGGGGCATATGATAGGGACAGGAACACATCGAGACGGGGACACAATGAGGGGGGCACATAGAGACAGGGACATACAGTGACGGGGACACAATGAGGGGGGCACATAGAGACAGGGACATACAGTGACGGGGACACAATGAGTGGGGCACATAGAGACAGGGACATACAGTGACGGGGACACAATGAGGGGGGCACATAGAGACAGGGACATACAGTGACGGGGACACAATGAGGGGGGCACATAGAGACAGGGACATACAGTGACGGGGACACAATGAGGGGGGGCACATAGAGACAGGGACATACAGTGACGGGGACACAATGAGGGGGGCACATAGAGACGGGGACATAGAGTGACGGGGACACAATGAGGGGGGCACATAGAGACAGGGACATACAGTGACGGGGACACAATGAGGGGGGCACATAGAGACGGGGACATACAGTGACGGGGACACAACAGAGGGGGGCACATAGAGACGGGGACATACAGTGACGGGGACACAATGAGGGGGGGCACATAGAGACGGGGACATAGAGTAGAGTGACGGGGACACAATGAAGGGGGGGCACATAGAGACAGGGACACACAGTGACGGGGACACAATGAGGGGGGCACATAGAGACGGGAACATAGAGTGACGGGGACACAATGAGGGTGACACATAGATGACGGGGACACAATGAAGGTGACACATAGAGTGACGGGAACACGTGAAGGGACACATAGAGACTGGGGCACATAGAGACGGGACATAGGACGGGGACACAATGATAGGTGACGGGGACACATACAGACACATAGAGTGACGGGGGGACACATAGAGACGGGGACACATAGAGTGACGGGGACACAATGAGGGTGACACATAGAGTGACGGGGACACAATGAAGGTGACACATAGAGAGACGGGGACACAGTGAAGGTGACACATACAGACTGGGGCACATAGAGACGAGGGGACACATAGAGTGACGGGGACACAATGAGGGTGACACATAGAGTGACGGGGACACAATGAAGGTGACACATAGAGTGACGGGGACACAGTGAAGGTGACACATACAGACTGGGGCACATAGAGACGGGAACATAGAGTGACGGGGACACAATGAAGGTGACACATACAGACTAGAGCACATAGAGACGAGAGCACATCAATACGATCCCGAGTAATCGACCAGTAATGGCTTGCAGGGACTTGTCCATTGCCGAGGATTGGCATCTCCAGGGAAAAAAAGATAAAGGTCATAAGCTCCTGATCACGAGATGGTCAGTAAACAGACAGTAACAGGTCCTTAAAATGTCGAATGATCGTTTCGCATCCATTTACTTAACACCAAAAAAAACCCAGCACTCTGGCACATCATCGACAATGTTATTTCTGTGATTTGGTAAAACGATGGGTTCAAGGGACGGGTACTAAAACAGACGGATGTCGTGAATCACGATTCGTTGCACATAGCGACTAGATGTATGCCAGTATGACGTTTCCGACCATGACTGCCAGATAGCAGAGGTGACAGCTGCTTATTTGGACGGCTGGGCTTAAATTTTGTTTAGAGTGAAGATGCCTTTTCCATGGTACGTCCCTACATCCATGGCTCCAGTCAGTCGCCTTCTTCTAGTGCCCCGTTTCTCCCAACTCTCTTCTGCTCCCTTCCTCTCCACCCCACCCCACCCCCCTTCCCTCCCTCGCGCGCGTATAATGTCTGTATGTATAAAACAAGCGCGAAATCGCAATAGTTTGTGGCACGCGGTCTATCTTTACCACTCCAATCATGAGTCACCTCCCCTGGCTTTTCAATAATTTTAATCTGTAAACCAGAATGTTATCTCTGCACCCTTTCGTAACTTTTTATATCTTTTGGAAAACATTTAAAACTATGTATCCTACTTATACTCATCGAAAGAAGCACCGCATACTCGTCGTGTCTGTTGTAGTGTCTGTATTACGTATGTTTATTATTTTGTACGCTTTTAAAATACATCATTTTAAAGTGCGGCCTCAATTTGAATTATAGCCTCGATTTGAAGTGCGATAATTTTGTCAAAATGTGCGACAATTTTGGACCGACCGACAGACAGACAGACAGACCGACCGACCGACCGACCGACAAAGTGAGTTGAGCCACAAACAAAAACAAACTATTGCACAAAAAAGATGGAGATGGGTCATTATATTCGTCTGGATACCATGTTCAGATCATTCCCTGAGCCAAGCTGAAACATGTTTTTTTAAACCTACTTCATCAAATCACAAACACTCCTCCTGGCTTTAAAGACACACTGACCCACCACGATTAAGTCCCTTTTGTTTTTTTCTGGGTAGCTGTGACCCACATACAAATGCCCCCAACTTCAAATTGAGGCTGCTCTTTAAAATGATGTTTTCGTTTTCAATTTGGGGGCATTTGCATGGGAGTCAAACCTGGTCAAAACGAGATTTCTTACCAGCTATAAGAGGGAAAACAGACCCACCAGATCGCGTGTCAAAATCACGGGTTTCACGTGTTTTCCCTCTTATAGCTGGTCAAACATCATGTTTTGACCAGGTGTGACTCCCATACAAATGTCCCCAAATAAAAAACGAAACATCATTTTAAAGAGCAGCCTCAATTTGAAGTTGGGGGCATTTGTCTATGGGTCACAGCTACCCAGAAAAAAACAAGGGACTTAATCGTGGTGGGTCAGTGGGTCTTTAAACAAGGATGGTAAACATGGGTCAGTGTTCGTGCTGGAGACAGAAGTGTCATGCACCACTGTTAACCAAGGGTCAATAGTTATTACCAGGCGTAAACAATTTCGCTATGAAATAAAGTTGTGTTCTCATTTTTTCAGGCGTGTTCGCCTCGTTTCCAGTTTCATTTATTTATAATCTGTTTCTGCTGTAAACAAAGCAAATTCAACAGATAATCTTGGTCATCATTTCATTTTCTGGAACCCATAATTATTCAACGAATTTTTTAAAGTGTTAAAGCAAGGTTGGCTTATCTTTTGTTTTCCCCCAACAGGACATGATTCTGTCCCATATGTGTGAAATGGAAAGTGGGTGTATATAAACAAAACCCATGGCAGAAAATAATGAATACATTTATTTGCAAACTTGATGATTCGAATTGGCATTACAAAAAAATTTCCATTTAATTACTGCGGAGCAATAGGCTCCGAGAAAAAGACGTGAAAATACGTTGTTGTTGTTGCTTGCTTGCTGTTGCTGTTGTTGTTGTTGTTGTTGCTGTTGTTGTTGCTGCTGTTGTTGTTGCTTGCTTGCTGTTGTTGTTGTTGTTGTTGTTGCTTGCTTGCTGTTGTTGTTGTTGTTGTTGCTTGCTTGTTGTTGTTGTTGTTGTTGTTGTTGTTGCTGTTGCTGTTGCTGTTGTTGTTGCTGTTGTTGTTAAATCAGTTATGTACCAGTTGTGTTTTCATTCAGATTTTGTTCCAAAATGTTCTGTTTGTTTTCTCTTATTCTTGTTATTGACGTTTGAGTGGAAGTACAAGCATAGGGGAAGACGGGGTAAAAAGCGCATGGGCGGGTAAGAAGCCCACCCCAATTATCTCATGAAATGAAGCAAATTGCAGTCTCATTTTGCCCATGAGACGAGCGTTAATGTCTAGCATTCGTCTCATGGGCAAATTTGACTGAAATTTTCTTTATTTCATGAGATAATTGGGGTGGGCTTCTTACCCGCCCATGCGCTTTTTACCCCGTCTTCCCCTACATTTATTTGCAAATTTGAATGATTTGAACTGGTTAATTTATACATCTGTATTGATAAAAAAAAATCGGGACTTTCCTGGTGTTGCACTGCCTCCGGGCATTGCCTCCAGGATCGTTCCCACCATCTTTATATCTACTAATATCCCATATGTGTCTGTTTCAGACGAGAGGACGTTAAGCAGAATTTCACAATTTCACATTCGAACTGGCATTATACAAAATGTCCATTAATTACTGCGGAGCAATAGGCTCCGAGAAAAAGACGTGAAAATAAGTTGTTGTTGTTGCTTGCTTGCTGTTGCTGTTGTTGTTGTTGCTGTTGTTGTTAAATCAGTTATGTACCAGTTGTGTTTTCATTCAGATTTTTTTTCAAAAATGTTCTGTTTGTTTTCTCTTATTCTTGTTATTCACGTTTGGGTGGAAGTACAAGCATAGTAAAACCGGTTTGTATTCCCTTGTTAAAAACACTATTTTCGTTACACTTCGCTTAATATCCGCTATTGTTATAATTGTCTTTTTTTAAAGTTTCTGAATGACGCTAAAGTAGTTTGAGTTTTCCATTGTAGCTAAAATGCTAGCAATTTAGCATTTTAAACAGCATGGTTTTCTCTTTGTTAGACTGTTGGTTGTCTCCCTTCAGCTCTACAAAAGAAGTGTGCCCTAAATTACGCTTTGGGTTAAGTCCCATTTAATCATTTCCATCTAACAAACAGTATTTAGGCCTACTGTTTGATCTTAATGAATTGCTCAGCTACCATCCGAAGGCTAATTGAATGAATATTCATGATGTTAGCGCACAAAAACAGCACGTCAAACAATGAGAGACTTAGTGCGATTTTTCTCACGCCAGAGGGCATGACGCTCGTGTGGGGCTAATCCTCTCTATATTATTAGTTGGGGGTAAAGAAAGCGAGAGAGACAGTGAGTGGTCCTACCATCACTCTCTCTCTCACTACGCCCAAGTAAGAAAATCGCGTGATAAGCCCCTAGTGCATTGACTGCCCTCTGGCGTGAAAAATATCGCCATAGGTTGACCATTGACATTAGTGAATGGTAGTTCACGTTCATTGTCATTTTGTTCAGTTTGGTTACTCGTAGATCAAACCTCTAACCTTCACTTTCTCTCTTAGCCATGCCTTCGTTATAGCTATTTCAACACAACACTGTGTGGACCAAATGGATTTTATCACTGGTTGGTATTAGCTTGTAGTAGTGGGCCAATAGTAAATGAGAGCTGTACTTTAAATGATTTTTAATAATATTGGATTTGGAATATCATGATATAACTTGGTCTTTTTTTTCTTGTCTTTTTTTCTTGGGGGGGGGGGGGGGTAGACTATGACTCTCAAACTATGAAGACATTTGCACTGGATCGCCAAAGGGATCGGTTGGCCTTTGGGGACCTTCCCCAACGCCGTCTGTCCTCAAACCCTTAGGCTGTCATAGTCGGAAACGACAGACAGATGTACATAATTAAACTATGTAGGACAGACAATTA
This sequence comes from Phymorhynchus buccinoides, assembly GCA_017654935.2. NCBI lineage: Eukaryota > Metazoa > Mollusca > Gastropoda > Neogastropoda > Raphitomidae > Phymorhynchus > Phymorhynchus buccinoides. Next base: position 26,922,378 of record CM065688.1, read on the forward strand.
GCCTACTCGCTCTCCTTTCTTTTTAGTTTGTAAAATGAAACAGGTGGACACTGTTCAACGGTTTCTTAATGTTGTTACGTCTCTAATTTTCCTTGATTGTGATGGTTGAGCGGTTGTCTTCCCCTCTTTTCGATAAACGAGAATGGTGTTTGTGCAAGTTAAGTGCTCAGATTGTGCCAATTGCTCAATGCAATGAATGTGTTTTGTCAACTGTAAAATTATAGCATCTCTCTCTCTCTCTCTCTCTCTCTCTCTCTCTCTCTCTCTCTCTCTCTCTCTCTCTCTCTCTCTCTCTCTCTCTCTCTCTCTCTCTCTGTCTCTCTCTCTCTCTCTCTCTCTCTCTCTCTCTCTCTCTCTCTCTCTCTCACATTGATATTAAATAATAATAGTTTAAAGTGACGGATTAAGTCGTTCGATGTGACTTCATAATAGTTTGTTCAAATAACGAACCCGCAGAAGGACATCATAATAACAAAAGTGCTACGTGACTGGTTGAATCATTCAAAGTGACTTCATATTCGTTTATTCAAATAATAAAAGTGCAAAGTGACTTGAATTACGAGTGAAATTTGAATGCTCAAAACCTGTATACGGACTGTCTTATCGGTGTATACGTGTGACTCCCCATTAGTGTATTCAAATAATAAATTTGCAAAGTGACTCTTAAATAACAAGTGACATTTGAATGCTCAAAACTTGTTATACGGACTGTCGTATCGCGGTGTACGTGGATTTCCCACCACTCGATTCAATTTAACTTCCCTTTCCCGTTTTATTTGATTCTTTGTTCGTGAAAAAGTATTGAAAATTTATCTGTGGGCATTGTCTATACTTGTCTATAATTGTTATTACTCTGTCTTTTTCGTCTTTTATACATTTTTGGTCCTTGTGTGTGTTTCATAAGTGTGTGTGTGTATCCTTTTCCTTCTTTAAATTTTTGACATTACATTTGTTGGTGTAAATTAAGGGTGTGGTTTATTTTTCCTTTGCTTTAGATTTGTTGTTTTAAGCCGTGTTTCTTTTGGTGTTTTTTATATTACATTTCTGTTTTTGATTGGATTATTATTGCTTTGTCTTACCACTTGTCATGGCTATGTTCCAAACTAAAGACGCGTGGCCCTCTAAAGAAGGCCTACGTATTGGCCATCTGAATATTAATAGTGCATACAATAAACTGGATGACATAGCAGCTATTTTAGATAATAACGGCAATAATTTTCACGCGTTCTGTTTTTCAGAATCTAGACTGCGTGAGCAAATGCCAGATTCGGATTTATGCATACCGGGGTACAATTTTATACGTTGTGATCCCATAAAAAAGAAATAAACGGGCCTTCTGCTCTATTACTCGCAAACGCTTACAGTTAACAGAATTTCGAAACTTGAACAATACCACACAGAATCATTATGGATTGAAATTAAGCTAAAGCATTCTAAACCTTTATTAATCTGCTTTTTATACAGAAATCCCACCGAAAGAAACGACTGGTACGACAATTTCGCTGTAATGATGGAACCTGTACTGGAAGGAAATGAAACAATAGTACTAGGAGATTTTAATATTGACCTTTATAAACATCAAACACAGTGGGTGAAACTTTATGAATCATACAATTTTCATCAACTTATTGATCGACCAACACGCGTGACTGACGCTTCGAGCACAATCATCGATCATATTTATGTGTCATCTACGACCAACATAGCAGAAGTATGCTCCCCAGTTCTTAATTGTAGTGACCACTATCCCGTGTGCCTAACCTGGATAAAGAAAGGAACAAAAATTCCCCAAGTAGGGCACAAAACAATCAGGTATAGGTGTTTTAAGCATTTTAATACAGACAATTTTCTCTCAGACTTGCTTAATTCCGGTTTATCCAACGTATATCAATACAGTCACCCAGAGGAAGCCTTAGATTATTGGATAAAAACATTTTGTGATGTTTATAATAAGAATGCTCCATTTAGAATAAAACGTGTAAAAAATAAACCTAAACCACCATGGATAACAGACGACATTAATCAAGCTTCTTATCTTAGAGATGTTTATAAGGCAACCAAAGATCCGAGGGCTAGTGCGCAGCGCAACCTTGTTAACACAATGAAACGTGCTGCTAAACAGAAATATTTTAGAGATATATTATTAGACAAAAACCCTAAACAAGTATGGAAAGCTATTAATACCTTAACAAACAAACATTACGTTAAGAAATCAACTAAGTCAAACATCCCCTCTCCTAACTTATTAAATCAGCACTTTGTATCAACTGCGGAAAACCTAATACAAAATGATGCTTGGAAAGAAAATGACCTAAAACCTTTGAAAGAATTCTGTTCATCCAAAAACATTCAGTCTACACTTTCTCTTCCACTACTAACGCTATACGAAGTACATACTGCTCTCATGCAACTGAAACAATCCGCATCAAAGGACACGGACGGACTTGATGGAATTATACTTAAACTTGCCGCCCCTGTCATTGCCGACACTCTAACCTATATATACAATTTATGTATAGATAGAAGTTACTTTCCCACTCAGCTTAAAAATGCCAAAATCATCCCTCTTTATAAATCCGGTGACGAGAAGGACCCTTCCAACTATAGGCCAATATCCATACTATCTATTTTGTCCAAACCCCTAGAAAAACACATCCATAAGCATCTACTACAGCACTTGGAAAAGTATGATCTTTTACATCCAAGGCAATCAGGCTTTAGGCAGAAACACTCATGCCACACAGCTCTAGTTAACATGGTTGATGAATGGCTCACAAATATAAACAACAATCAATACACTGGAATCATCTTTGCTGACTTTGCAAAGGCATTTGATGTTATCAACCACTCACTACTCATGAGGAAATTATGCGTTTACAGAATAGGAAACCAAATGTACGAGTTATTTGATTCATTTTTATCAAATAGGCAGCAAGCGGTATGCACTGGTCTTTACCAGTCTACTCCTCTCCCAAATAATTATGGTGTTCCACAGGGCTCAGTTTTAGGTCCACTGTTGTTCTTACTATGCATCAATGATTTGCCTCTATTTGTTAAAGATAAATGCAATCTCTTTGCAGATGATAGCTCAGTACAGTCAAGTCATCATTCCTTACCTGTTTTGTCATCAAACGTCCAAGAAAATGTAGAACAGTTGAAACGATGGGCTGAACTAAACCATATGCTAATGAATCCAACTAAAACTAAGTATATGTGTCTAACAACGCGCCAAAAACGCCAACATCAGTCATTTACTTCATTACCTATTTACATATCCGGCCAAAGAATCGAGGAAGTTAATTCTCACAAAGTCCTTGGACTAATGATTGACAATAAACTGTCATGGTCAGAACATATTGAATTATTAAGCAAAAAGATATCCCAAAGAATCTTCCAGTTATCGAAAATTAAACACTTCCTTGATATAAATGCTAGGAAGCAATTCTTCTATGCACATATTAATTCCCTTATCAACTATGCATCTACTTTGTGGGATTCAGCAAGCGCAAATGTTTTAAAACATCTCGTTAGACTGCATAAACGAGCTGTTAAACTGGTACTCCTCAAATCAACTTCACTTACGACCAGTGATTACAAAGCTGTTGATATTTTGCCTTTTAAATCTCAGTTGGAACACAATAAAGCAGTGATGATGCACAAAATTATGACCGGAAATGCTCCTCAGTCTTTGATAGACCGCTTTTCGATCAACAGTTACAGGCATTTACAAAAATTGATAATTCCAACTCCACGACTAGACCTATTTAAAGCCAGTCTAACGTATAGTGGCGCAACCTACTGGAATCACCTGACAGCTTACTTGAAGACAATCAAAAGACCATCAACTTTCAACAAGCTAATGAAGACCCACTTAATGAATAAACTACTTTGATACTCTCTCTCTCTCTCTCTCTCTCTCTCTCTCTCTCTCTCTCTCTCTCTCTCTCTCTCTCTCTCTCTCTCTCTCTCTTCTCTCTCTCTGTTGTCCCTCCCTCCATCCCCCTCCATCACCCTGTTACTGTACATGACGTTCACAATACTTGAGTCTGTTGAAATTACTCACCACTAAAGCGAAATTGTGTCAGACTAAACTCCATTTTTACAATATAAATTATAAATGTATGCACTATTGAATGAATACGTAGGGAATGCTTGTGTGTATGACTTTTACTATATTATGTTTGCAAACTGTATCATCTTTACTTAAAAAATGTTCGTCCGCTGCAACATGCGTGTGCATATAAGATTAGGTTTGATTGTATTAGCATACTATGTATGACTTTTGCATGCTCATTATGTTTGTTTGTTTGTCTGTTTTTTTATTTTTTTATTTTTTTTATTTAATTTAAATAAATTCTTTATTATTCCTTACGAGTGCTGGATGTTTAAAAAAAGCATGTGCTATTTGCTTATTCTATTACCCTCTATGCATAAACTTCATTCAATTCAATCTCTCTCTCTCTCTCTCTCTCTCTCTCTCTCTCTCTCTCTCTCTCTCTCTCTCTCTCTCTCTCTCTCTCTCTCTCTCTCTCTCTCTCTCCCCCCCCCCCTGAGATAGGATTAGGTTTGATTTTGTCACATATGTGTTTCTTTCTAAATGTGTGCACGTTAAAGATGAGTATGTAGAATAGGATTTGGTTGTTTTTTTGTCATGTACGTGTATTTTGTTTATGCTTTGATTTGTGCATGCTAAATATGAGTATTTACAGTGGTTTTAGGCTGGATTTTATCATCTGTATTTGTTTAAATTTAAATTGTGCATGTTAAAGACGAGTATGTAAAGTAGGTTTAGGCTTAATTTCGTCATTGTATGTGCTTAGTTTTTAATATGTGCATACACATTATAAAAACATGAATAGGTTTGCTTTTGTCACGTGTGTGCATTTACTTCTTAATTTGTGCACGTTAAGTATGAATAATGTAATATAGGAATATGTTTGATTTTGTTATGTGTACACATATTTACACTTAAAATTGTGCATGTTAATTAAGATGAGTAGGTAAAGTAGAGCTAGGTTTGATTTTATTACATGCATGATTGTCCGTTCAAATAAGTACATTTTTAAGATGAGTATGTAAAGTATGATTAGGATTGGTTTTAATATGTGTTTGTGCACTTCTAAATTTGTGCATGTTAAAGATGAGTATGAAAAGTACGTAGGATTATTTTGGTTTTGTTCTCCGTGAGTATGTGCTTAGGCCTACTCTTAATTTATGCACGTTCAAAATGAGTATAGTTAATAATATTAGGTTTGATTTTGTTATTGTTGTGCTACTATATAGGGTTGTATTTTGCATTCTTATATTGTCTGTGCTCATTTTCCTTTTCGATTTCAACTTTTTAATTTGTGGTTGGGGTGTTTTTTCAGAGGGCTGGATGTAAAAAAGCATGTTATTGCTTATTCTATTACCCTCTATAAATAAAATTCATTCAATTCAATTCAATTCTTGCTGTGACGCCCCCTGCTCATTCGAATTGACCCTCTCTCTCTCTCTCTCTCTCTCTCTCTCCTCTCTCTCTCTCTCTCTCTCTCTCTCTCTATATATATATATATATATATATATATATATATATATATATATATATATATAGCATGAAAGAAAAATCTCAGTGAATAGCCAGCTCCGTACCCCTACTCTGAAGGACTGAAAAGTTAGTGCATTTGAAATGCAGAATAGTTTGCTTTGATAAAGCTTTTCTGTGTCCAATGTCTTTATTTGTGAACCTCAGAAACAAAACCAGTTAATGTTAACTTTGAGTAATGTTCGTGTTCAAAAAATAAAATAAAATAAAATTAAAAAAATTTAAAAATTAAAAATTAAAAAGTTATATAAATTGTGCTGATTTACTTTTTCTCCCAATGGGGGAGGGACAGTGCCTTATGCAAAGACAGCTGTTTCGATCTTAAGAAGATCTCATCAGTTTGCATGATTGGCCTGCAAATTGACTGTCCAGTGGATGGCCAACCTGAGCAAAAAAGACATTCTACAAGAGAATGGTGTCCTCTCTGCATCCAATCGAAAATCCACAATAAAAGCAAACCAGCACAAAGTTAAACCAGAAATAGTAAAAAATCTTATGTAAAATGAACAAAATAATAATGTTCTGAAATTTTAATTTCAAAACCTAATAGACATGACTAGGGAGGGCTAACTACTGAGATGGTATCCAAATTAACTTTTCAGTCCTTCAGAGTAGGGGTACGGAGCTGGCTATTCACTGAGATTTTTCTTTCATGCTATTTTTATCCTTAATTTGGATACCATCTCAGTAGTTAGCCCTCCCTAGTCATGTCTATTAGGTTTTGAAATTAAAATTTCAGAACATTATTATTTTGTTCATTTTACATAAGATTTTTACTATTTCTGGTTTAACTTTGTGCTGGTTTGCTTTTATTGTGGATTTTCGATTGGATGCAGAGAGGACACCATTCTCTTGTAGAATGTCTTTTTTGCTCAGGTTGGCCATCCACTGGACAGTCAATTTGCAGGCCAATCATGCAAACTGATGAGATCTTCTTAAGATCGAAACAGCTGTCTTTGCACAAGGCACTGTCCCTCCCCCCATTGGGAGAAAAAATAAATCAGCACAATTTATATAACTTTTTAATTTTTATTTATTTATTTTTTAAATTTTTAATTATGTTGTTTGTTTGTTTTTGAACACGAACATTACTCAAAGTTAACATTAACTGGTTTTGTTTCTGAGGTTCACAAATAAAGACATTGGACACAGAAAAGCTTTATCAAAGCAAACTATCTCTCTCTCTCTCTCTCTCTCTCTCTCTCTCTCTCTCTCTCTCTCTCTCTCTCTCTCTCATACCAAGAACAGAATGGAAGAATAGTCTCAGCCTAAATTCTCGTCCTTGTAAAATAAAATTTAGAAAGTCTTATCTCCCCCCCTCTCTCTCTCTCTCTCTCTCTCTCTCTCTCTCTCACACACACACACACACATTAAATTATCTTCTTAATTTTCCATTCTCTATATTTCACATATTATTTTGTGTTGATTCAAAATCTGTCTTACAATCCTTAAGATATTCTCATACAAGAGTGAGAGGAGAACTTATGTCAGAAATTCACCATTTAATTCATTTTTTGTCTTTACGTGGTTCTTCTATAGACTTTTGTTGGATTCCATCACATTGCGGATTATCTGCAAATGAAAGGGTTGACCGGTTAGCAAAAAATAGTGCAGCCACTGAAAACGGTTTAGCAAAAATAGATATACATTTATCTCTACATGAAAATTATAGTCTTTTAGAAAAAGCATCCTGGGATTCTGTCTAGCAAACAAACAGAGATATCATCTTCTGTAAAAAAAAAGAACAAAAAAGGAAAGTTCTTTAAAAAGCTAATAGATTATAAAACAGGACAAAGTCTTCATCAAGGGTGGATTCTGAAAAGCTTAGTTTTTAGATTCAGGCTTGATGCATTGAAAACAAAATTCTGTAAACATGTGACTTGCATTTGTGGCCAGCATATTACACCATTCCATGTTATTTTTCTTTGTGAAAATATGACAAACTATTTATCTGCTTGGTTGTTGGACACAGAACCATCAATGACAACCTATAAAGACATTATTTGTGATGAATCAAAGATTCTAGAAGTTGTTCGGGGACTTATTAGGAGCCCAATTGGACCTTTGCTTTGATGTGCTTGTTATCTATTTTACTTTTCTTTTTGGGAGTTTAATATTGTTCATTTATTGTGGGTTTAAAAAAAATGCTTAGACATAATTCTAAGTTTAAGTATTTCACTAACATTTCACTAACATAGGGCCTA
>CM065688.1:26932665-26935165 GCA_017654935.2 Phymorhynchus buccinoides
ACTTTGAGATTGGGAGTCGTAAACATGCGGGGTGTGGGTGTGGGTGTGTCACTGTGTGTGTGTGTGTGTGTGTGTGTGTGTGTGTGTGTGTGTGTGTGTGTGTGTGTGTGTGTGTGTGTGTGTGTGTGTGTGTGTGTGTGTGTGTGTGTGTGTGCGTGCGTGCGTGCGCGTGTGTGTGTGTGTGTGTGTGTGGGGGGGGGGGGGGGGTATTTCACCGATCTCTCTGACTCGCCTATACAGAATCTCCTCATCTTCACTCATTTCCATTCTTCTTCCGTTTAGCTTCCGGTGTCGCGTGAAATACGTCCCGTTTCCTCTTTCGAATTGTTTGCTACCCCCGTGGAAATACCGGGGGGTCTTTTGTATAAATAGTTCCCCCACCTTCTGGAAGTTCTGTGCTTTTAGCTTTCTCTAATCTGTCACTCTCTTTGACTCTGCCTTTTTCTTTTGCTTGCTGTCATCTACAATCTTTCTGCCTTTCCCGGTCCATTCTCCTGCCTTTTTTTCTCTCTCCAAGAAACGCTTTCAAAACGATTTCCTCCAGCCGAAGTCGGATATGCTGGGCCTAATAATTTCTTACTTAGGCGCATAACGGCAGCACGACGCATCTGCGCTCATCATTGACAAGGAAACTGTTTGAGCGATCGAAGAAGAAGAAGAATTGTTTGCTATTTTGGGAAGGATTCGCCCCTGAATATAGTCAGAGACATCTTGTGGCATTCAGGAAACGCAGAGGATTCATCACTAAATATTGAGAAGTCACGGATAAAGATGTCTGCATGTGTGTTTTGTTTACATCGTACGTCCGCCATTTTGGAAAAAGGCGAAAGCAAGTGCCACGGGTCTGTACCTCGATTTTTCGGCAAAGATGTAAATTTACACCTCCCCGCTCAATGTCTCTGTTCTTTCCGTGTAGAAAAAACAGTTTTCGTTATGGTTGTGGCGCGCATGCATAGGGTAAGACGGGGTAAAGAGCCCATGGGCGGGTAATAAGCCCATGCCAATTATCTCATGAAATGAAGCAAATTTCAGTCAAATTTTGCCCATGAGACGAGTGTTAATGTTTAGCGTTCGTCTCATGGGCAAAATTTGACTGAAATTTGCTTCATTTCATGAGATAATTGGCATGGGCTTCTTTCCCGCCCATGGGCTTTTTACCCCGTCTTCACCTATTACGGTGACCGCGACTTATTTCACGGGATGACTTATTTCTCGTGACACTGGTTGGCAATAATATCGAGCCGCGGAGAGCAGGTAGCCAACTCTAAAACGTTTGGCACTTACATGGTCGTTCAGTGAACCCACCATCGCATCAAAGCTTCTGCTAAAGTCCCGTCACGTCACTTTGTTGACAAGGCGAGTGTCCGTCCATCAAAAGATAATGGCTCCCACATAGCTTTCTTTCACTTCCGAGTGGAAGAGTGCTAGTCCACAAAACCTCGGTGGATATCAACTATCTCTCGCCTGCCCCCACAAAACGCGGATATCAAACTATCTGCTTGCCTCCAGCTAATCTTTACCTTCTCTCTAGCCATCCATCAGCCCCGCCCTGTCCCCAACGCCATTGCAAATGGCCGCACTTCCGGCGAAAGGGACCTGAGCGTGCATTGATCGAACGGTAAGCGATGATATCAAGTTTTGAAGAAAAAAATAAAAAGCTTTCAAATCAGGGTGTTCGGAAAGTGGTGAGGCTTGAAAGAGAGGGAAGGGGGTTAGGTTGGGTCGGGTTGGGGAGGGGGGGGGGGAGGATCGAGGGTATCTTTGTGGATGGACAAACACTGGATTTGGATTATGCATGAATGATACGGTGAATAAGTGAACACTGAACATTTCATGGTTACTTTAACCACAGATTGTTTTTTTAATTGAGTTATTGTATACCAACACGCGCACGCACGCACACGCACGCACACACACACACACACACACACACACACACACACACACACACACACAATCTTATGCGCACATTAAATGTTATTCCACCATTCAGAAGGGTAGGCCGTTATGTACCGGTGGGAATACATGACACATCCATACACCGATTTCGTGTGGAAGCATCATTTAAATATGAATCTATTAGAGAAAATGGAGACTCCAGGAATGAAAGGATTAAGACAGATGAATGAATCATGCGGAAAACAAACAATCGTTGCCCTGGGAGTCAGTGACAGGCCGCTATGATGTAGGCTTTATCAGGGTGGAGCTGCCTGTTGTGGCTTGACGTGGTTGTAAAGCGCGTGGATCGTGGTGTTAAACCCTGGTATAAGTGCTACATAAGTTTCCTCATCTATCTATCTGCTCATTAACTAAAAAAAACAAAAACAATTGTGGCGGTACCATAGCCGATGAGGTTTAACCGAGGCGTGGCTACCGCTACACCTATCTGTATTGTTACAAAATCGGGACTTTACTGGAGTTGCACTGCCTCCGGACATTGCCTCCAGTATTGTTCCCACCATCTTTGTATCTACAAATGTCCCATATGTATCTGTTCCAG
>CM065688.1:26937665-26940165 GCA_017654935.2 Phymorhynchus buccinoides
CGAACGTTTGGTCTCTTTTCGCTGAAGAATCAGGGCTGATGCAGGTTTCTTGCCTATTGCACGTGCAAGGCATGACTGTAGTGAACACTGCTGAGCAAAAGTTAGACACGAATGTGTATTTAAGGGCGGCAACCAGAGCTCTCAATAAGCATGCCTCCAAGACAGAAGAGAGAAGATCGTTCTTCCGGCCCTTAAATTTTGGAGACCAGTATATATATCTAGTAAATGTGTAGTAGGCTAAATTACGTATCAACAACAACTCGTGTGTAGAAGAAAAAAACAATGGAGGTGAAAACAAATACATCGACGTTATTATTTCACGACAACAGCTTTTGGACGGTGCCATGCACTTTGACAATAGTCTATCCTCGGTCACGGGCAATATGGTCAATGTTTATGTCAGCTGCATCAAAATGTAGTTTAAACAGAATGCCTTGGGCGTGCCTGTAAAGAAAAGACTCGTCCTCATCTATCACTGTGTGATAGCAGATGGACATAGAATCACAGTTACTGTGTGTGACGCTGATCTGAGGTAGCAGCAAACCAATATCATGTGAGAATAAAGCTCCTCAATGGTCGACTTAGGACGCTGATTTCACCGCCAGGGGGCAATCAAACCAGTAGGGGCTTAGCGCGTGATATTCTTAGTTGGGGGTAGTGATAGAGAGGGAGTCCCTCTCTCTTTCTCTCTCTCTCTTTCTCTCTCTCTCTCTCACTACCCCCAACTAAGGATATCACGCGCTAAGCCCCTACTGCTCTGATTGTCCCCTGGCGGTAAAATGTGCGTCCTAAGCTGCTCAGTACAAACAAAATGGAAGTGTGCAGTTTACGTTATCAGAAAACGCATGCCACAACAAGGGAAGTGGACAAACCTACAGACATAATCACATTTATTGCAGAAGAAAAAGAAGCACCGACGTCGGAGATAACTTCCCCGACACACCATGCATGAGAGTGAGCAGCACCAGACTTCTTTGTGCTGCCTTCAGCTAGACTCCGTCGCAGAAAAACATGCATATTCATATTGGCTAAACTTCTTGAAGAGGTGTGAAGAAAGGGAGTGTCTGTAGGATAGTAGAGAAAAGCGGTAGTAACGAGTTATGTTGGAGAAAATGTCTCAGTGCCTTATTACAAGCTCCAACCAGAGCAAAAGAGATCAGCCCACACACTGACATGTCATCAAACAAAACGTTTGTCATCAACGGAGATGCAACTATACTGTTCAAACAAGAAAGAATGTTCAAAAGTTTAGCAAATCAAACATTGCGGGTTTCATTGTAACATAGAGATATAGTCTATAGTTGGTTGTACTAAGTGTTCATATGCATCCTCAAATTATTCAGTCAATCAATATGCTTGGGTGTGGATGTTATCAAGCTAGTAGGGTGTGACCGCCTTGAACACCAACAGCAACAAGATTTAGGCTACGATTATGATAGTTCAGTTCTCACTCCTATGCGTCTAATGCCAAACATGATGTCCTATGTCTAAAAGCTTTATGATAAATAAGAGCTTTTATTAAAGACACACACACACACACACACACACACACACACACACACACACATACACACACGCACGCACGCACGCACACGCACACGCACACGCACGCACACGCACACGCACACACGCACACACACACGCACACACACACACACACACACGTCACGTGTCACATTCCCTCTTATGCTTGGAAGATTTCTTAAGATTCCTTACCAGCTATAAGAGGGAAAATACATTAAAAACCCATGGTTGGGTTCACATCTGTATTGCTATAAATTCGGGACTTTCCGACCGGAGGACGTTAAACAGATTTTCTTCTTCAGATGGTTTTGAATCGTGATGTGGTGGGTCTTTAAAAGGACAAAGTACAATATTAACAACTCCTGTTTATGCACCCCTCAATAAAACACAAAAACAAAACAACACCAACGATGACGACGACGACGACGTTGACTGAATTCTGTTTCTTTTTTTACTTTCATTTTCAATATTAGTGGGGAAGAGTTAATAAAGAAGCAATTCACGAACGAATCTTTTATTTAACAACCCAACAAGTACACTTTCCGTGGCCGCTGACTCGTTTGCCTGGTTTGATCGTGGATATGTTTGCTCTGATTTCAGAGCCAAGATCCATGTCGATATGACGGCCATGGTTTCAAGGACTCCCTCTCTAGCGTGAGAGGTGCATAAGGAGATGGCGTTTTATCTCTCTTCAATGGTGAAGAGTTGCCGGAGGCGGCGCAACTCTCAATCCTTGAGAGTGAAGAGGTTAAGAGCCACTGCTGCAAAAACTCGCCACCATCCGGGCAATATGAGATTAGAACAACTCAAGTATTACAAGTATTGTGAGTAGAAAACACACACACGCGTTGTTATTTTTTTAAAATCACTTTATTTCCTAATGAGCTCGAATATCATGGAAACAATGGATCTACCCATTTGTAGACTTTAATTAGCTCTTCGGGTGGCTCTTCGCTGGATAACTCTCTGTTATATT
>CM065688.1:26952665-26955165 GCA_017654935.2 Phymorhynchus buccinoides
GAGAGAGAGAGAGAGAGAGAGAGAGAGAGAGAGAGGGGGGAGAGAGAGAGAGGGGAGAGAGAGAGAGAGAGAGAGAGAGAGAGAGAGAGAGAGAGAGAGAGAGAGAGAGAGAACAATGAACAATGAACAAACTGTTTAATGATTTTTGGTCCATATCACTGGAGGTGAGATACAAAAAAGTGACAGGAAAAATTGTAGTTGTCATAAATAAACAAGCGCGAAAATCGCAATAGTTTGTGGCACGCGGTCTAGTTTTACCACTCCAATCATGAGTTACCTCCCCTGGCTTTTCGATAATTTTAATCTGTAAACCAGAATGTTATCTCTGCACCATTTCGTAACTTTTTATATCTTTTGGAAAACATTTAAAACTATGTATCCTACTTATACTCATCAAAAGAAGCACCGCATACTCGTCGTGTCTGTTGTAGTGTCTGTATTACGTATGTTTATTATTTTGTACGCTTTTAAAATACATCATTTTAAAGAGCGGCCTCAATTAATTTTGAAGTGTAGCCTCGATTTCGAAGTTGGTAGTGGTGCCATAGCCGATGAGGTTTTTTTCCCGAGGCGTGGTTACCGCTACACCTAATAAAAAAAATCGGGACTTTACTGGTTTCGTACTGCCTCTGGGCATTGCCTCCAGTATTGTTCCCACCATATTTGTATTTACAAATGTCCCATATGTGTCTGATTCAGACCAAGAGGACGTAAAACACCATTTTTGTGTTGTGTAGCCTCGATTTGAAGTGCGACAATTTTGTCAAAATGTGCGACAATTTTGGAAAGACAGACCGACCGACAAAGTGAGTTATAGGTTTGTGGCTTGAGCCACAAACAAAAATGACATAATACACAAAGACATGAATAACGAAAGAACTCGTATCAACAATAAATAGTTATAGCGTCATTAACCATAACCGTCTAACTGCAAGGATTTATGGACATAAGTGGCAACATTATTGACGATTATACTGTTCTCACAGAGAGAGAGAGAGAGACAGAGACAGAGAGACAGACAGACAGAGAGAGACACACACACACACAGAGAAACAGTGACAAAGAGAGAGAGAAAGACGGAGAGAGAGAGAGACAGACACAGAGAGAGAGAGAGAGAGTCAAACTGTGGTTCAGGAACTGTGCAGATAATAAGAGGCCTAATGTATCTTCAAAAGACCCCCCAAATACAAACTTGGACAGTGGAACCTCCCTCAAAAGACCTCCCATTATAAGACTCCCTCCCACATAAGACCTACTTCTCTGAGACATTGCCCTTCTTTGTTAGTATTAAATTACCTCCCTACAAGACCCCTCCCTTATAATACCTCATTTTGGATTATTTTTGAAGGTCTTATAAGGGAGGTTCTACTGTATACCCTACTAAACCCACTCCAGCATTTGCGTTAATCCTGCGGCTACAAAACTGTATATATATGGGGAAAAATATTAGAGACTGAATAGACTATGCGTGCGTGTGTGTGTGTGTGTGTGTGTGCGTGTGTGTGTGTGTGTGCGTGTGTGCGTGTGCGTGTGTGTGCGCGCGCGCGCGTGTGCGTGCGTGCGTGCATGCATGCGTGTGTGTGTGAGAGTGCTTGTATGCTCTTTCACGTGTTTGTCCGACGAAATGAAATCATATCGACATCATTGTCCAAGTGAATTAATAATGAACGTTTCCTTGTAGGCCCTGTATGGTAAGACGGGGTAAAAAGCCCATGGGCGGGTAAGAAGCCCATGCCAATTATCTTATGAAATAAAGAAAATTTCAGTCACATTTTGCCCATGAGACGAGTGTTAATGTTTAGCATTCGTCTCATGGGCAAATTTGACTGAAATTTTCTTTATTTCAGGATATAATTGGCATGGGCTTCTTACCCGCCCATGGGCTTTTTACCCCGTCTTCCCCTACTTTTTTTTTTTTTTTTTTTTTTTTGGGGGGGGGGGGGGCTGTCCCATCTTCTGGGCTGTACAGTGGCGTTGCTCCCACGCCGCTCGTTCCGAATCCCAATTCGCAGCTACACCCGGGTTTGTTCAAGTCGCAGAAACCGAGACCAGCAGTCCAAGGGGAGAGAATCTATGTTAGGCCGTCAGGAGGCAACCAACCGAGGAGACACTGCACTTCTGCTGAGTCACTTCGGTGGAGTTCAGTGGAGCCTGTTCAGGACACCACCTACTAAGCCCCCTACTGACGACACTATTCTCTTAGTCGCGGAGCCAGCGTGAGTGAGGTCCTCCTCCGAGGGCGCCACCACGACCGTCCACCGACAGCTCCCCAGAACACACTGATCCCAATGACTTTGACCCGAACGCACCAAGGCATAGACTGGATTGGAAACCGAAACTGAGGTCACCATGAGAGCAGGGCATGCAAAGCCACAGAATTTGAGACATTTTTTTTTTAATTTTATGATTGATGGAAAATTAGGCCGATGATAACGATGATGATGATACTATGGAGTTCCGTATCGGTCTGAGACTGCATGGCAGGGATGTACTCTACGCT
>CM065688.1:26960165-27007665 GCA_017654935.2 Phymorhynchus buccinoides
TTTAGGTTCATCATTAGACTATATTGTGTAAGCCTTTTTGCCTTTGTCTGTATGCCTTTCTTAGTGTAAATAATTTCACAGGTTGCTCAAAAAACATACCAGTTAAATGTCTGTATGCCTTTCTTAGTGTAAATAATTTCACAGGTTGCTCAAAAAACATACCAGTTAAATGTCTGTATGCCTTTCTTAGTGTAAATAATTTCACAGGTTGCTCAAAAAACATACCAGTTAAATGTCTGTATGCCTTTCTTAGTGTAAATAATTTCACAGGTTGCTCAAAAAACATACCAGTTAAATGTCTGTATGCCTTTCTTAGTGTAAATAATTTCACAGGTTGCTCAAAAAACATACCAGTTAAATGTCTGTATGCCTTTCTTAGTGTAAATAATTTCACAGGTTGCTCAAAAAACATACCAGTTAAATGTCTGTATGCCTTTCTTAGTGTAAATAATTTCACAGGTTGCTCAAAAAACATACCAGTTAAATGTCTGTATGCCTTTCTTAGTGTAAATAATTTCACAGGTTGCTCAAAAAACATACCAGTTAAATGTCTGTATGCCTTTCTTAGTGTAAATAATTTCACAGGTTGCTCACAAAACATAGCAGTTAAAAACAACAGGTTTTATCAAGGGTAAGGCACACTCCCCTTTCCCCATCAAGCCCTCTTGCCCCCAAATCGATTCAATTACATTGATTTGGAGTTAGTCTGGATTGCCGTTTCAATGCAAGGATTAAGGTAGCACGAGATAAAACAAATCTGGAAGTACGTTTATACCGGTATAGTTTTGCTGTCTTGGTTTTTTGGGGTTTTTTTTTGTTTGTTTTTCTACTGAAGGTGTCCATTTACAATTTGTCTGGTTTATACCATCCCCCCTCCACCCTTAAAAAAAGTTATAAACGGATACTGTGGTGGACTTATATTCTAGGTATCAATTATCAGACCAGTGTGTGTGTGTGTGCGTGTGTGCGTGTGCGGGGAGAGAGAGAGAGAGAGAGAGAGAGAGAGAGAGAGATAAGGTCAGACAAAATGTGTGTGTTTGTGTGTCACTGTGTGTGTGTGTGTGTGTGTGTGTGTGTGTGTGTGTGCATGTAAAAAAAAAAAGACAGACACATGACAGGCAGTCATCGATCGATCTACTCATCAAAACATTACAAACAACCAAATATAATTTTCCAGAACTATTAATCTTCAATCTCAAAATAAAGCTTAAAATGCTTCATATAATGATATATTCAGCAACACGTTTCAATATAAAAAAAAATTGATGCAACGCAACTTATATATATAATAATCAATATAATCTTTTTTCATGCAGAAAGGATTGGGGAAAGAGCATAAGGGGGTGAGGCTGAAGGTAAGTGGAGTGAAGAGGGAGCAGGCTTGTTTCTATGCCATTTAGTAATTTACTGGCATTTAGTGGCATTGCTTTGAACTACAGATAGTCAATTTCATAACAGCACACCACAAGTCATAATCACATCAACTGTCTAATTCTAAAGTTAGAGCTGCAATCAAACTTCAAAGCATTTTGCAATCAAAGGGAACAGAAAAAAACTAACATTCATCTTCATCTTCTCGTCCTGGGAATAAATCCCACCAATATTCTATTTAAATCAAAACAACAGATATTTCCTGTATAATATGCATCACATTCGTTGATTCATGGATATATAGCCTTGTCTCTGAACTAAACCAATGGGTACTTTCTTGTGTAATATTACACGCCAAACGAAGCATTGCATTGTTCCACAACACAACATGAAATATCACTGTCACTCTGATTCATTAAAAGTACATTTAAGGGTATGTGTACATTAGATCCGCAACACGTAGGTTCCGTACGTCCAGAAACCTGATTCACTTCCCACAAGAAATAAGCGGACACACAACAGGGCTCCCAATTGTCCCGCAAAACAAGGGGTCCCAGGGACCTCTTCTATTACAGTATAGAGGGTCCTAGAGGAGGGATAGAGGGTCCCAATGACATTGTGAATGCTAAAAAGAATTTGATAGTGCATCCCTGGGACCCCCTGCACATTATTTTAGAGGGTCCTTTAGAATTATAGTCCTTCATAGACCCCCAAATGGGGATCCCTGGGAGCCCTGCGCAAACTCATCTGCAAACCCATATCCGCTTATTTCTTACATAAGTAAATGGGGTTTCCCTACGGAGGTTGCGGTGTGCGGATGTAATGTGCACAGCCCCTAATTATTCATGAATCCCAACTGACAAATCTGAAATCAATAAAGAAAGGTGCCCCAAGGCCCGCATCCAAGAAAAGGGGAAAGAATTACGAACACTGAAAATGTTGCAAAATCATGCAATGGCCCAGCAAAGAATTCAGGAAAATATTGATAATCACTTATTAGGTACGTATGTATGCTTAAAACTTTCCCTGTTTGAAAATGATACCCAGAAATTTGCAAGAGATGTGTCCGAATTGATTGTTTTTCGGTTTGGTTTGGTTTTCATCGTTTCTGCTCATGGCGCTCGAGGATAAAGCCTGCACAGGGTATCTTTCAATGCTTTGTGAGGATAGACAAACCGCTTCTCGAAAACAAAATTGTAAGCATCTTCATAACTCATAGACCTGTTCTCAGCAAACACATACGCCACCACAACTGAGCCGGCTCGTCCAATACCAGCCCGACAGTTCACCAAAATTTTCTTGCGTAGTTTCGATTGCTCTTTGAGCCAATCCACTGCCTCCTCAATCATTTCCTGTGGTATGGTGTTCATCGCCCCATCTCTCATTGGAATTTTCTTGTACTCAACAGGCTTTGAAAATTTTGACGTGATCAAATCTAAGCTGTCGGCAACATTCAGCACAGCGTCAATACCAAGTTCATCTGCAACGGATGCAGCCATGAAGTTTCCAAGATACACAGGACCTAATATGTGGTCGTAACTTGGTCCTTTGGACCACTGGTCCTCCGTCGGGGGTCGAACTTCAATGACACCATTTTGTTGGTACCCTCCAGCCCAAATCCAGTCAGGGCTTGGTTTCCTTTTCACTCTGAAGGTGAATTTGTAGATTCCAACACTGGTCAACATCACAGCATTTCCAAAGGTCAGTGTAGTGTGTCCACTGAGATCAGTGTTGGAACTGAGAAGTTCCAGATGAATTGCACACCACTCCCCTTCAGGATTGTCCTTGTGGTATACATTGGTCCAGGCATCAGCCTGAATGTCTGACGCGTCAACTTTATCCTCAGATGAGATTGACAACTTAAATGTCATTGCCTCTAGCATAAACATTGTGTTCCATGACGGAACATCGGGAAATGTCCATAATATAGAAGTCATTTTGTAAATGTTAGCATCAAGCATACACTTTCAAGAAACCAGTCTTTCACAACCAGTGCATGTGTTTTACTTTGAATCTGACACTGAAATGACTGATGAACTGCACGTGAGTTCTAGAACTTTCTAGTTGAGTACTAGTTCTTCTGCCAGGAAGCTCTGTTTGACTTGCCAGCTGTCTGATGTGATTTAGTACATTTCAGATCATTAGGTGGTGGGATTCACAACAAAAACTTTTAACCAAAACAACATAGGCATACACTAAACTTAAAACTAAAAACAAAGGCGTGAAAAATGATACACTAAAACTTTTTTTTTTAAATGAATCATGATGAATGAAAACAGCTGGCAGTATCCACATTTAACACGTAAGCAGGTAATCTATTGACGGAAGAACTCTTGGTTGCGCTTAAGTTATACCGTCATTGATCATTGCCCCGTTTGAATCCAGAAAACCACATTAAAATACACTATGAATTATTTTAGCTTAGTATCGAAAGTACGTCAGTTACAAACGAGTTGGAAGTGTAGATGCTTCTCCTCACTGGAGAGATAAAAATAAGTACATTTATCTAAAAACACAAATCTTACAAAAGTAGCAATTTGTTGCACGCCTGATCCCCCTCTCTCTCTCTCTCTCTCTCTCTCTCTCTCTCTCTCTCTCTCTCTCTCTCTCTCTCTCTCTCTCTCCCTCTCTCTCTCTCCCCATGTGCATATGTCAACGGACTTTATAAAACAATAATTATGCAACCATAACGTATTTGTCCTAGATTATCATTTTGAAGTAAAAGATAGTTCTTTTTCCAAAGTAATTGCCCTTGTAGTACAATGCCTTTGTGTATGTATCCTTTAATATAATTGTTGCACACGGTAGAATATTTATTATACTTCTCTTATCTCCAAATAGTTGTGAAGTACATAAGATTTTTAAATCAGGGTTGTTGTTTTTGGGGGGGTCACTACTGTGATATATTTAGTAATGATACATTGATCTTGATCTTGATTTGTTACACCAGTATAAATCCATTTCTGGACATAAGCACACATTTACAGTCACGTGTCCGTTTGAAGATTACTCCATGCAAATTTCCTTTTATGTTTTTTTTTAAAGGGACAATAAAAATGATTGATTGGTTGATTGATTGATTGCTTGCAGTTATAATTCTGTTATCAGAGACTCGTCTACTTTTTTTACAAATGCGCGCGCGCACGCACACACACACACACACACACACACACACACACACACACACACACACACACACACACACACACACACACACACACACACACACACACACATACATACACACACACACACACACACACACACACACACACACACACACACACACACACACACACACACACCTGTTAGTTTGTAAAATTTAGGCTGCCTTGGAGAAAGTGCGTAGCATTTTTTTTACTGTTATGTTTGGTGTTTGGAGAATTTTAAAAATGTTATATTTATTAACTTACATTCACATTTATTATATCAACCTGTAACATTTTGTGTTGTTGTCTCTCCCAGATTTTGAAATGTTGTGCTAAAAAGACGCAATAGCAGCGTGCGATCGTCTGCTACAAAGATGTCTAATAATGTACTGTTTGTCATAAACTGTAACAAATCTGCTTTTATTGTCCTAGTTTTAACATCATGTGCACAGTGTTGTAAATTTATTTTAAAAGAAGCTGTACTGTATCACTTGTTATAATAATTTAAAAAATTCAAGAGGCAAAGTGATCCATATGCTTCGTTCAACGTCAAACAAGAATCAATCGATTTTCTCAATTTCCGATACTACGAGTACGATACGTGTGTCTGCCGGTGTAATAGTCTATCAGTATACTTATCAGACCAGACGATAATCGACGGGACGTCGAATAATATAGTAGCTAGTGTGCGTTCACCTCTGTTTTCGCAAGTACATCCGAACGATTTCAGATCTCAGTTTTCTAAATTCTATCCGGTAGTTGTTGATGTCTGACTATGTATGACGATTGATTTTCAATCATCAAAAACCTGAGCAATCGATAGACCTTGCATTAAAACTGCATAAAACAAAGGGACTTTAAAAGCCTAACGGCTATTCAACCTTATTCCTATTATCTGGTCTGATCTGTTAATTACTAAGGTGTACATCAATTTTTGCCATGATCTGCCATCAGCATCAACATTTTAGAGTCTAGCTAGGCTACTTCACATATGCTAGGCCTATGCTACAGACATATCTTCTTCACCTCAGGTAGGTAGGAAGGCCCTTTTACGCCCCTTCTCAGTGAATGTAATTTATGACAAAGTGGTTTGTGTCTCCTAATTGAAACTAGGCAGTGGCTATTCTCCCTCTAGTGGGATAATAAAACTCATGAGGGAACTCAAGTTATTTTCCCTCACATGTTTTTGTAGCACTGAGTCTATCTGATTTCACCAAGCATTGCCAAAGTAACCAGGCTGAAATAGGTTTTATTACTTTAGAGAGATTAACCTTCAACAAACGCCCCTACCCTCCATCCTCATCCCCAATTATTTTTACCCCAGTAGTTAGGGATCTGTTTGTTCTGTCTTTGTTTCTTTTTTGGTTGGGGCCTGGGCATTGCCTTATCAGCAAAATTGTCCCCAACCTCTCATTTCATTTTTTTTTTTTCTTTGATTTGTGTTCACAGCCTTGCTCTTTGGTTTCAACTTTGTTGTATCATTTGCGCGTTGGACTGTAGAGGGGAAGTATTGTTTTTATTTTGATCTTGATGTTTTTTTTGCTGATTTTGTTGCCTGCTTTTTGCTATATTTGATGTTTGCTGTTTAATTGTTTGTCTGTGTTGAAAAAGGCGCATTTGCCGAAATATCCAGTAGTTTTGTTTTGTCTCTTGTGAATAAAACAACATCACTTTGCACTTGTCGTGTAGTTGCTTGTTTGTCAAATATCTTATGGTTTATATAATTTGTTTCAGAATCTTGCTCATAGCCTACTGTTGACGCCAACTTCAAACAACATGAACTCCTGTCTTCTACTCCTCTACTATGGAGGGCTGGTGCTCTCCATGACCCTGTCTGAAGTGATGGGGGATGAAGCAGCTAGGTCTGGCACCAGCACTCTCACTTTTTCTCCTAAATTCAGCAAACTGCTGGATGCTAAAATGCTTGGGAAAATGAAAGAGTCCCCTTCACTCGGAGTCGTTTTCTTTTACAAGGTGATGAGAGTTTTAGCGTTATGTTTTCTTTAGAACCCTTCTCTCTCTTTCTCTCTCTCTCTGGTGTGTTTGTTTTTTCTTCTTCAATTCTTGTACATTTCTCTGTGTGTGTATCTCTCTCTCTCTCTCTCTCTCTCTCTCTCTCTCTCTCTCTCTCTCTCTCTCTCTCTCTCTCTCTCTCTCTCTCTCTCTCTCTCTCTCTCTCTCTCTCGCTCTCTCTCTCTCTCTCTCTCTCTCTCTCTCTCTCTCTCTCTCTCTCTCTCTCTCTCTCTCTCTCTCTCTCTCTCTCTCTCTCTCTCTCTCTCTCTCTCTCTCTCTCTCTCTCTCTCTCTCTCTCTCTCTCTCTCTCTCTCTCTCTCTCTCTCTCTCTCTCTCTCTCTCTCTCTCTCTTTCTCTCTCTCTCTCTCTCTCTCTCTCTCTCTCTCTCTCTTCTCTCTCTCTCTCTCTCTCTCTCTCTCCCTCTCTCTCTCTCTCTCTCTCTCTCTCTCTCTCTCTCTCTCTCTCTCTCTCTCTCTCTCTCTTGACTAAGCTGACGTAGTCAGTCAAGACACAGTCAGTCAACTAACATAAAGGGGGGTGGGGGGGAGAGAGAGAGAATGATGCTCGCTGTATTCAACAGTTGTATCATGTGTTGTGTTTGGGTATGGTGAGTGGTAGAGGTTATGGTGTGTGTGTGTGTGTGTAGAGCAGGGGGGCGGGGGGTGCAGAAAGATAGAGTGTGTGAGTTTGTGAATGTGTGAATAAGGTTTTTTGTGTATGTGTGTTCGTGAGTGTGTGCATGTTTTGTTTTGATTTTGTTGTGCATATGCGTGTGATGTAGGGGTGGAGTGAGAGGGGGGGGGATAGAGCGTTGACGGTAGAACAAGTTTAACAAACTGATTGTCTTGGGTGCCAATGAGGGAGTTGTGTTTAATTGAGATCCTGTGTGGTTGCACAAAATTAATGTGTTATGGTTTGGGTTGGGGTGAGTAAAAGAGTTGGTTGGAGGGAGAGGGGGAGAGAGAGAGGGAGCGAATGTGAGAGAGAGAGGGAAGGAGTGGGAGTGTTGATTGGAAAGAGAGAGAGAGCATGAGAGAGAGATTTTCATTTTTTGTATAATTTATCTATTCTCTATTGAACTTCATCGTTTTTTGTTTAATTTTTTTTCAATGTCAGTACAGCTTTTATAATTAACCCTTTCGCCGCCAGCCATTTTTCAGCCAAAAAATACCATTAAGCTAAACTGGGTAGAGAAAAACATTGATCTGGAACTTTGGGAATTCCTCTGTGACATGTTTCACATTAGGCCTATCCTTACTTCCCAAAAGTAAGAAAATAGGGTCTTCGGATAACAGGCCTTGATTTGATGCCTTTTAGTGACATGGGTGTTAAACCATTGTGGTGCATAAATGCGACATTGGCGGTGAAAGGGTTAATCTGACAATAAATTGGTTCCAGTCCAGTGTGTGTGTGTGTGCTTTTACATTTTTGTTGAGCTTCTTGTGCTTTGGTTGTTGTTTTTGTTAAGTGCATAGAGATCCACATGAGGTAGAGGACTGTGGTATATAAATCATTATTAAATGCTTCACTACTACTATTATTATTATTATTATTATTATTATTATTATTATTATTATTATTTTGTCCTGTGGATTTCTTGTTTCAGGACATTTTGTCCATAGTAGATGTCTTATCAATCATTCATAGTCCTAAGTCGCATCAGATACCGGGTGTTCAAAAAGTTTTTAGCCTATCTATGAAGGAGTTCAGCTATGCAGACAAAACTTGGCACAGACAGGTGTGCAACTGCACTGTGGATGACGACATACAAGTTTTGGACGATAACATCATCATAGTTGTGATGTCATAGCATTTTATTGTTCTTTTGCCCTCGACAAGCCTCCACAGCACCAATAATGCCATTGCCAGCCAGAAAATGTTGATCAACTAAATGTGTCTTGAGGTTTTGATATCAGAAGGGGTCAATTTTTTTAAAAATAGAGATGATTTTCAGTGATTTTAATGTCATACAAACAAGCTATAGCCATGAAAACTGCAGATTATTTGTTAAAAATGTAGTTCCCACTACAAAGAAGTTTTCTCATTTCTAGGTCTTTTGTTAAAACAGTGTGATCACTTCCACAAACGATGCTAAGAGTGCTGACTACATGACAGACTAATATTCTTTTGCCTGCCATGGCCATGTCTTCAAGTTCAAGTTCAAGTTCAGGTTATACTTTAATATCTCCAAAAGAGAAATCCAGGTTAGGTGCAACAACATTACAGAGATACAACATAACTGAAAGAACATTAATCAAACGTGTGAAACAAAATTACACCAACCAAATAATTATCATTACAATTCATTACATCAACTTAGAAACGTGTTCATTTAAAACACAGAGAGAGAGAGAGGGAGAGAGAGAGAACTGTGGCAATTCTTTTGTTGATTTTTTTGTCCATACTGGTGGTCAACTTTAAGCTTTCTTTTCCCCGCTTTAAATCAGCTCACCACTTTTTTCTCTCTGGAGTATGCAAGAGCATACTCATAATAAGTATCCACCAAATCCTCATGCATGTATGTAAGCCTTTCTTGTACAGGAAAATGATAAAGATATGGCATCAAAGTTTCTCCATTTCCCTCAGTTTTGCAGAGGGTAAGACACTATAAAGTGCAATGACGTCACAACCCTGATGATGTCATCTTCCAAAATGTGTCTGTTATCATTCAAAAGTTAGTTGCATATGTGTGCCAAATTTTGTTGAAGTACTTTTACCCCTTCATAGTTAGACTCAGGACTTATTGAACAACCGGTACAGTCACTCGCTTGATCATAGACGCTATATATCTTTGCATTATTGTAAATTATGTAATGTAATATTGGTTTATTATCTCATGTGCATGCAGGGTTCAGTTAACATGACAGAAGAATTCCTGAACCAGTACGACAAATCAGCAGGGTTTCTGAACGCCTATGGTATACCCTTAGGAATGGTATGTTACATTACACATATTCTGGTCTGGAGAGAGAGAGAGAGAGAGAGAGAGGGGGGGGGGGGGGGGGGGGGGAGAGAGAGAGAGAAAGAGAGAGATAGTCACAGAGAGACAGAGGGGGAGAGAGATATTGTGTGTTTTCTGTCTATGCCTGTTTTAATATGGCAGGAAATGTATTTCATAATCATTGCAACAATTGTTATTTCAATCATAATATTTGATGGCATGATATATGCATGTGCTTGTATGTACACTGGGAGTGTTTACTTAACTTGCTCTTTGTATGTACACTGGGAGTGTTTACTTAACTTGCTTCATGTTTATTAATTTTGTGCGCATTTTCTTTCTTTCTGTTTAGGGTAACGATCTTTACCAACTAAATTGTTTTCTGTGTCATCCTGACACAAATGTAAGACTTGAAGAAGCAGTAAATTAAATAATTTTGTGTTTGTTTAGTAGCCGCTGGTTGATTTTTTTAATGGACGATAATACGTTTGAATTGAAAATGTGTTCTCAGGTCGATTGCACTGATGCACTGTCTGGGGATCTGAAAGAGGAGTGTTCAAAGGCCAATGGAGAAATTGTCTATGCATACAGGTGATGCTTTAATTTGTTTATTATGGTTTATATGGTTTGATCTTTACTTTCAGTTTATCTATCTCTCACATACTCATGCAAGCATTATGATGATAGCATGCACATGTACAGAACTCACTTGCAGCACTAACACATGCACATATGGAAACAATTACACACACACACACACACGCATGCACACACGTGCGCGCACGCACACACACACTATTCTATTGGCTGGCTAGAAACTATCGACTTGCAAGATAAAGGACAATATACAGTCAATAGCAGCGTATAATGATCAACTTTGAAACAGTTCAGAGATGGCTTTAGAATGAGCTAGTAGCATGAATCTAGCATTTTCTCAACCAATGGTTGTGGCTCAGAGTTGTTAACTTCAAATTTGTTGTGGGAATGGTTTGATGAGTCTTGCGGCTGGCTATGTTGCTTTTGGTTCTTCTTCTTCAGCGTTCCAGGTTGCATTTGGTTAAAATCAATGGGTTGGTTTGTTTGTTCTAAGTTTTGGTTTGTTGCTGTTGTTTCAGGAATGGGCAACTTCTTATGGACCTGGATCTGATGTCTTTGTTTGATATGGACTCCATCATGGCCAATATTTTGTTGTAAGACTATTGACTTTTTAGCTTCATTTCTCTCTCTCTATTCTCTATTATTTCTCTCTCTCTCTCTCTCTCTCTCTCTCTCTCTCTCTCTCTCTCTCTCTCTCTCTCTCTCTCTCTCTCTCTCTCTCTCTCTCTCTCTCTCTCTCTCTCTCTCTCTCTCTCTCTCTCTCTCTCTCTCTCTCTCTCTCTCTCTCTCTCTCCTCTCTCTCTCTCTCTCTCTCTCTCTCTCTCTCTCTCTCTCTCTCTCTCTCTCTCTCTCTCTCTCTCTCTCTCTCTCTCTCTCTCTCTCTCTCTCTCTCTCTCTCTCTCCTCTCTCTCTCTCTCTCTCTCTCT
Organism: Phymorhynchus buccinoides; assembly: GCA_017654935.2. Classification (NCBI taxonomy): domain Eukaryota; kingdom Metazoa; phylum Mollusca; class Gastropoda; order Neogastropoda; family Raphitomidae; genus Phymorhynchus; species Phymorhynchus buccinoides. The sequence continues at coordinate 26,971,163 of CM065688.1, forward strand.
CTCTCTCTCTCTCTCTCTCTCTCTCTCTCTCTCTCTCTCTCTCTCTCTTTTTTTGCATTTATGTATGTGTTCATATTTACGTGGATGAGAAACCACATGGCAGTAAAAGCAGGAATCCTGATTTTGGCTTTGTTGTTTTTCAGGAAATCCTGAATTTGTATTACTCCATTAAATATTTACACTAGAATGAGAGAAAAAACACCTAATTTTAATGTTTAAAAAAAATGAAAGCGGTTTCCAAAAATGCTTCGATCTTAGCAGTAAAACTATACAACAACAAAAAACTTCAGCATCAGGGGTTCACCCCATGACCCCCACAGACAACCATGCCCCTTGACCCCACCAAGGCAACCCGCTGTAACCCAGGCTTTCCTGCTTTTCAATTCACCCAGGCTTCGCCCTTGTATTTGTTTGAATGTGCGTAAGGGCAAAATGGAGATAGATTTTCTTCGTACAGTGAAACCTCCTTTATGAGACCTTCAAAGATCACCGAAAATCAGGTCTTTTAAGGGAGGGGTCTTATAATGGAGGTAATTTTAATGCTTGCAAAGAAGGGCAATGTCTCAGAGTCAGAGAAGTAGGTCTTAGATAGGAGGGAGTCTTATTATGGGAGGTCTTATAAGGGAGGTTTCACTGTAGTATCTTTATAACAGCATTTAATTAGAGTGGCTAAAGCAAACCACTACCGTCTTAAAATTCATCTGAAACTTTCTGCTAATGTACTGTTGTATTCCAAATAGGTTGTATCCTGGTGTGTTTGCTCCGTCAAAACTTACGTGCATGTGTTACAGTCATATTTAACCCTTTCACCTACAGCCATTTTTCAGCAAAAAATGTCCATTAAACTTACCTGGGTAGAGAAAAAAATATCTGTAATATTGGGAAATTCTCTGTAACATATTTAAAGTAAGGCCTATCCTTAGCTCCCAATATTAAGAGAACAGGGTCTTTGGATAACAGACCCTGATTTGATGCCTTTTAGTGACATGGGTGTTAAATCATTGTGGTGTTAAAATGCGACGTTGGCAGTGAAAGGGTTAAAGTAAATTTGGTAAAGTGCACAATAGCTTTCAAAGAAACGATACCAAATCTAGAAAGTGTAAAAACTTTTTTTTTTTAAATCTAGTATGTGTGTGTTTTGTTGTTGTGTGTGTGTGGTTGTCTTGGTGTGCATACTCACGCATCTGTGTGTGTGTGTGTGTGTGCAGTCTGGTGCTGGTGGATCAGGTGTCTATCGTGCAGAGCAAGGCCAGCCGACTGGAACTGGAGCACAGCAATGCGGGACAGAGAGATGTGGTGCTGGCCTACCAGACCTCCATTGGAACGTACGGTAAGTCTTTCCATCTCCTTCTTTGTCAATCGCTTTAGACAGTTTATGATAATAATAGTTATGAACATTTATAAAGCGCACTACTTCCTAGTGTAGAGTGGCACAGTGGTAGCACGTTCGCTTCGTGTCAAGTAAACCCAAGTTCGAACCTGGGTACAGGGGATTTTTCCTCTCACTTTGCACTAGACCTTGCGGTCTGAACGTGGAGTCTTTCAGATGAGACTATAAACCAAGGTCCCGTGTGCTCATGCACTTAGCACACGTTAAACCCAATGGCAACTTAAAAGTTTTCATTCGGTCAAAATTTACCCCCCTCCCTTCCTTCCTCATCAGTCACACAAAAATCGCATGCAAAAAAATATATTAAAAAAATAAAATGTGTGGCGCGCCTCTGGCTGCGACGCTCTTTCCAGGTGGGAGCAACCCGAATTTCACAGAGACGCCTCTGTGACTATAATGTACCTAACCTAACCTAACCTGTGCAGGGAGCTCAGAGCGCTGTGCGTCAACATTAAAATAAACATTGCAAACCATGAATGATGCCTACACATATGAGACAAAAACACAAAAAATCAACAAAGCATTGTACATAAACACTAACTATATATGAATAGGAAGAAACACATAAATCATAATATATAAATAAAGAACAAAATGCAGTATTTTCAATTAAGACAAAATACAATGAATAAGCCCTACGTACATGGCATAAATACTAAGTACAGTTTCCTGTCATATGATGCGTCTTGCTGCCGTTTTGCGAGTAACTAAAAACTAGTGTCCGTCTCTGGCTGGAGAAAATCTTTTTTTAAGAGTTTCTAGAACAAAGGCGGGAGAATGGGCCAGCAAAGCAAAAAGATAGCAGATGGCAGTAAGCCAAAGGAAAAGGCAGAGTCAAAGAGAGTGATATAATAACTCCAAGCAAAGGACAGATTCTTTTCGACCCTAGAATTTGGGAAATGTTTTGGTCATACGCCATCGGGGAACCTAATGTCTCTCAATGTATCCCAATCAGATATTTACGATTGTTTTCCACACATACACGCTCTCAGCACACATCACTGCATAACTCAACACATAGCATAACACGCACGCTCATGTCCGCACACACACACACGCACGCACACGCACACACACACGCACACTACATACGCATGTACACAAAAACAGAATAATTATAAATCTGATTTTTTTTGTGTCTACCCAGGTAAGTTTAATCACACGCACACACACACACACACACACACACACATAAATATTCAATATTCAATATTCTCTCTCTGTCTCTCTCTCACTCTCTCTCTCTCTCTCTCTCTCTCTCTCTCTCTCTCTCTCTCTCTCTCTCTCTCTCTCTCTCTCTCTCTCTCTCTCTCTCTCTCTCTCTCTCTCTCTCTCATAAACACACAAACGTACACACATACGCATGTACACAAAAACAGAATAATTATAAATCTGATTTTTTTTGTGTCTACCCAGGTAAGTTTAGTGGAAATTTTTGGCTGAAAAATGGCTGGCGGCGAAAGGGTTAATATTAAATATCTCTGTGTTCTCGTGACAGAAAACCGACTGTTCATGGAAATAGCCTATGCCTACCAGGACAAGTACAAGTTCGCCTTCACCTCGCAAACACGTACCACTGTCGATCTGCAGTAAGCTGCCTGGTTTTTTTTTTGTTTGTTTGTTTGAAATGATGTTTCTATGTATTCCTCCCCCCCCCCCTCCCCCCCCGCTTGTTGCTGGAAGTGGGGCCTGTTCCTTCCCGGCTGAACTGTAGGGGGGGGGGGGTCACATATCATAATGGTCTTAACCCAGTGCAAGGTTTAGGTCTTTCCTTTCTATGTTTTCTGTAGGTACATGCGCCCTCCTAGTTCCGACGTGACTATTGCCAGTATTGGCACCTGCGACGTACTGATCCTGATCCTGATCCTGATATAAAAGCACCAAAAAACATGCATTTCGTTGTTGAATCACTGAGAGTCAAGAAAACAATTATCAGTTTTTAACTTGAATTGGTATATACTTTCTTCTTTTTTTTACCATATTTTACGGACTATAAGGCGCACCCCCCTATTTCTTACTCAAAATTCAGATTTGGTTACTCTATTTCCTTACTATGTTATCAGTCACATTATAAGGTGCAGGGGTCTCAGTCTGGGGGAAAAGTATCGCCTTAAAGTCCTTTGCTTCAATCTCTCCACTGGTATAAACTCTCTCTCAAGTCCCTAAAATACGGTACCTCTTTTCTTTAAATATACTTTCTAATAGACCCCCCCCCCACCTGTGTGCGCATCTCCACCCTTCCAACGGAAGTGTCGCCATCTTAGTCCTTATTTGTGTGTAAGCAAAGTGAAAATGTTATCTAAATGTGTAAAGAAAACATCCAGATGTTATAAATACAGTTTGGATAAGTTTCGAATTGGAACAGCCAAATACGCAGCATCGATCTGGCATTTTTCACTGTCAAAGTTCATGACTAAGATGGCGGTCTCCCATAATATGGCGCTCCTTGTGGCCGGATATGACGACACGTGGGTACAAGCCATAGGCTAACCCAAATTCTGTCTCTTTTTTTTTCAATTTGGCTTGCTTCAAACAGGACATATGTGATGGTGCATGGGGAAAACTTACATAAGTCGCTCAGAATGTGTTAGCAAAAGCCAAAAATAGTCAACAACCCCCAAAATATCAGTGTTCTATTTAGGGCATATTTATGTCTGTTTTTATGTGTTCTACCAGTGTCCACAACATGAAGGTCAATTTTGAATGATTTCTTTGTTTATTTGATCGTTTTCTAAATCGAGTCAATAGAAACAAAGAGGCAAAATTGTATCTTCTATGCCCGATTTCTGCAAATGATCCATTTCGAATGCCAAACTTCAAATAATTATAAAATAAAACCTAGACAAGATAACTCAATTCGGTTTTCTGTGTATTAACAAGGAATCTTTGCTCCACCATGAAAAATTAAAATATCAATTTATGCCCAAACTCCATTATGTCTGGTTTTCCCATGTGCTGTCACATATACATAGGTCAACAGATTGCAATCGAGTTGCATGATCTAGGCAGAGCAATCCAGAAATGTGCACTGTCACATATCATGCATAGGTCAACAGATTGCAATCGATTCCCATGATCTAGGCAGAGCAATCCAGAAATGTGCACTGTCACATATCATGCATAGGTCAACAGATTGCAATCGATTCCCATGATCTAGGCAGAGCAATCCAGAAATGTGCACTGTCACATATCATGCATAGGTCAACAGATTGCAATCGATTCCCATGATCTAGGCAGAACAATCCAGAAATGTGCACTGTCACATATCATGCATAGGTCAACATATTGCAATCGATTCCCATGATCTAGGCAGAGCAATCCAGAAATGTGCACTGTCACATATCATGCATAGGTCAACAGATTGCAATCGATTCCCATGATCTAGGCAGAGCAATCCAGAAATGTGCACTGTCACATATCATGCATAGGTCAACAGATTGCAATCGATTCCCATGATCTAGGCAGAGCAATCCAGAAATGTGCACTGTCACATATCATGCATAGGTCAACAGATTGCAATCGATTCCCATGATCTAGGCAGAGCAATCCAGAAATGTGCACTGTCACATATCATGCATAGGTCAACAGATTGCAATCGATTCCCATGATCTAGGCAGAACAATCCAGAAATGTGCACTGTCACATATCATGCATAGGTCAACAGATTGCAATCGATTCCCATGATCTAGGCAGAGCAATCCAGAAATGTGCACTGTCACATATCATGCATAGGTCAACAGATTGCAATCGATTCCCATGATCTAGGCAGAGCAATCCAGAAATGTGCACTGTCACATATCATGCATAGGTCAACAGATTGCAATCGATTCCCATGATCTAGGCAGAGCAATCCAGAAATGTGCACTGTCACATATCATGCATAGGTCAACAGATTGCAATCGATTCCCATGATCTAGGCAGAGCAATCCAGAAATGTGCACTGTCACATATCATGCATAGGTCAACAGATTGCAATCGATTCCCATGATCTAGGCAGAGCAATCCAGAAATGAGCACTGTCACATATCATGCATAGGTCAACAGATTGCAATCGATTCCCATGATCTAGGCAGAGCAATCCAGAAATGAGCACTGTCACATATCATGCATAGGTCAACAGATTGCAATCGATTCCCATGATCTAGGCAGAGCAATCCAGAAATGTGCACTGTCACATATCATGCATAGGTCAACAGATTGCAATCGATTCCCATGATCTAGGCAGAGCAATCCAGAAATGAGCACTGTCACATATCATGCATAGGTCAACAGATTGCAATCGATTCCCATGATCTAGGCAGAGCAATCCAGAAATGTGCACTGTCACATATCATGCATAGGTCAACAGATTGCAATCGATTCCCATGATCTAGGCAGAGCAATCCAGAAATGTGCACTGTCACATATCATGCATAGGTCAACAGATTGCAATCGATTCCCATGATCTAGGCAGAACAATCCAGAAATGTGCACTGTCACATATCATGCATAGGTCAACAGATTGCAATCGATTCCCATGATCTAGGCAGAGCAATCCAGAAATGTGCACTGTCACATATCATGCATAGGTCAACAGATTGCAATCGATTCCCATGATCTAGGCAGAACAATCCAGAAATGTGCACTGTCACATATCATGCATAGGTCAACAGATTGCAATCGATTCCCATCCCATGATCTAGGCAGGTCAACAATCCAGAAATGAGCACTGTCACATATCATGCATAGGTCAACAGATTGCAATCGATTCCCATGATCTAGGCAGAGCAATCCAGAAATGAGCACTGTCACATATCATGCATAGGTCAACAGATTGCAATCGATTCCCATGATCTAGGCAGAACAATCCAGAAATGAGCACTGTCACATATCATGCATAGGTCAACAGATTGCAATCGATTCCCATGATCTAGGCAGAACAATCCAGAAATGAGCACTGTCACATATCATGCATAGGTCAACAGATTGCAATCGATTCCCATGATCTAGGCAGAACAATCCAGAAATGAGCACTGTCAGTGCTTGTAGCTGTATTAGGGGAATGCAGTCCTGTGATTTCTTTCTTTTCGTGGTCAGTGGGGCTGCAAGCGACATGATTTTGGTATGTTTTCATTGATTTAAAACGTTTCTGGATATAAAATCATTTTTGATTTTGATTCCAGTGTTAATTCTATCTTTTTTCTTAAATGATTGCTCTCTAGATTCTTAAGGGCTCACCTGGATTATGGGGGGGGGGGGGGGGGTCAGTGCTTGTAGGGGGGTATTAGGGGGGGGGGGGGGGGGGGGGTCTATAATTTTGTTAATGCTTGTTTGAAAAATTATGCATCAGGTGAAAGTTTGCTACTTTTAGTTGTGCACTGGTCTGAAACTGAGCGCGTCAGAAGTCAAGTTTTGATCGTCAGAGACGCACTTGCCATATTTTATGGACTATAATATGCATCTGATGCTGTCATACCCTGGCTTAAAGACTCCAGGGATCATCCCAACAGCCGAAGCATTGAACGCTGTGGTACAAATGCACCAGCTAGGGATGAGAACATTACGTGTGTGACCGTTTTTGATTACCACGCCACGTGGGCAGCCATACTCCGGCTGATGATGTTATGCTAGGAACTTGCCATGGCTAAAGACTATCCCCACACAACTATGCAGAACATAACAACATTTTGATATGTAGCCTTGGTGTTCTAGCTTATGTCAATAGGTCTGACACAGCCTTAAGCCAAGGCGAAGATGCATCTGATTAACAAGGCGCAACCCGGCAAACTTTTGCACAACATTTTGATTTTGTTATTATAATTTTTTACTACGCTACCAGTCAGTCACATTATAAGGCGCTTTAAGGGCTCTTAGTCTTGGGGGGAAAAAAGTGTCGCCTTAAAGTTCGAAAAATATTAGGTATTGGGGGGGGGGCATGCGATTTTTGTGACTGATGAGGAAGGAAAGTGGGGGGGGGGGGTAAATTTTGACCAAATGACAACTTCTTTCGTTGCTTCTGGGTTTAATGTTTGCTAAGTGCATGGGCACATGGGACCTCGATTTATCGTCTCATCCGAAAGACTCCACATTCAGACCATAAGGCCTAGTGTAAAGTGAGAGGAAAAAAATCCCCTGTACCCAGGTTCGAACTCGGGTTTACTTGACACGAATGAGACTTATCATCATGATACATCTTAGAAGTCCTTCTAAAGTAGTAAGACTTAATAGGACTTTAGAAGGACTTCTAAGATATCCTGATGATAAGGCCGTGTACACACATAAGCGGATATTCCATGCGGAAACCAGTGCGCATTCCATAAATAAATGAAACAAAGAAGGGTGCCACTGTAAAATATGGTACGTGCGTCAAAGCTAACAGCCGATTTGATCCCCCGCAGGGATGCCAATCTGCTGCGGCAGGAGGGCGAGGAGCGCCCCAGCTGCCTGCTGTGGGTGCTGTACTGCCGCGACCACTACAGCCTGGAGGAGGGCTGCCGCAGCGTCAACTACAGGGGGAACCTCAACCTCATCGACCTCGCCCTCTTCTTCAAGCGCCTCGACTGGCCCAAAGTGGTGAGAATTACATGGGTGCTACTCTTTCAGTTTTACACTGATTTCAGTTTTTTTTATTTGACCAGAAACTGAACTTCAGTTGTTGTTTCTAATTCTCCTCCCCCCCCCCCCAAAGTCAGCCACAAGCGGTTTGGGGCGGTTTGAACTTGGTTGTTCTATCCTGTAATTAAGTCTCTCTCGGGTTGGCCCTTTCACCGCCAATGTCGCATTTATGCACCACAATGGTTTAACACCCATGTCACTAAAAGGCATCAAATCAGGACCTGTTATCTGAAGACCTTAATGTTCTTAATTTTTGGAGGGAAGGATAGGCCTAATGTTATGCATTTCACAGGGAAATTCCCAATTGCTGGTACCCACGTGTCGTCATATCCGGCCACAAGGAGCGCCATATTATGGGAGACCGCCATCTTAGTCCTTACCTTTTTTTGAAAAATGCCAGATCGATGCTGCGTATTTGGCTGTTCCAATTCGAAACATAATCTAAACTGTATTTATAACATCTGGATGTTTTCTTTACACATTTAGATAACATTTTCACTTTGTTTACACACAAATAAGGACTAAGATGGCAACACTTCCGTTGGAATGGTCGAGATGCGCACGCAGGTGGGTTGGAGCCATACTGCAGATACATTTTTATTTCTACCCTGTTCAGTTTAATGGCATTTTTTGGCTAAAAATTGGCTGGCTCTCTCTCGGGTTAACTTGAAAACAGCATGGTGATGCCATATTGTTTTCAAAAGGCAATGTCATCATTTTATAAGACTTTTCAGACTCAAATTATCTCTGTCCGTCATTGTAACTGGCTGTCTGTCTCGTTATCTCTCTCTCTTGCGATGCCCCCCTGAATCGTCCAAACGGGGCTCTGCCCCCTGTACCCTGCTGGGGGCCCGTGGCAGCCCCTGGACCCCTGTCTTTCATTTTTTTGTCGTTCTGGGGAGTTGCACCCATGGAATTACATACGACAAACAAACAACTACACGACAAGTGTAAAGTGACGTTATTTTATTCACAAGAGACCAAACAAAGCCACTGGATATTTCGGCGAATGCGCCTTTATCAACATAGACAAACAAGAAAACAGCAAATATAGCAAAAGGAGCAAAAAGCAGGCAACAAAAGGAGCAAAAAAACAACATTAGAGAATGATAATTACTGTTCTGGGCCTGTATTCACATTGAGATAGTATGAGACTTAGGCCGGGTTCACATTAGACGCGTTAAGTTCCATATAAAAAAACCTAAATAAGTGGAAGATAGGGGATAAAAGTTTACGCATATAGGGGAAATTTGGACACGTGTGCAAATCTTTTCCCTTTGTTTCATTTATTTATGGATTGCGCACGGGTTTCCGCATGGAATATCCGCTTATGTGTGTACACGGCCTTATCATCAGGATATCTTAGAAGTCCTTCTAAAGTCCTATTAAGTCTTACTACTTTACAAGGACTTCTAAGATGTATCATGATGATAAGTCTCATACTATCTCTGCGTGAATACAGGCCCAGGTTGTATTTTTTAGAGAGAGATGTGGGGTGGGGGGAAGAGATATTTAGAGGATGTAGTAGCTCACACATAGGGCTGGGTTTTTTTCGGCATACTCCTGAAATCCATGGGGTGCTGAAACTTGTGGCTTCCGGTTTGTGGAGTACCAAAACTTGTGGCTTCCGGTTTGTAGTATGCCGAATCTTGTGGCTTCCGGTTTGTGGTGTGCTGAAACTTGTGGCTTCCAGTTTGTGGAGTGCCGAAACTTGTGGCTCCAGTTTGTGGAGTGCCAAAACTTGTGGCTCCAGTTTGTGGAGTGCCGAAACTTGTGGCTCCAGTTTGTGGAGTGCCGAAACTTGTGGCTCCAGTTTGTGGAGTACCGAAATGTGTGGTTTCCGGTTTGTGGAGTGCTGAAACTTGTGGCTCCAGTTTGTGGAGTACCGAAATGTGTGGTTTCCGGTTTGTGGAGTGCTGAAACTTGTGGCTTCCAGCTTGTGGAGTGCCGAAAATTCCGGCTTCCGGTTTTGGCATTAATTGCGGGGGAAAAAATCCAGGCACAAATTCCTGGGATGAGTGACTTGAGGAGAATGTTTCATTGAATCATGTTTCGTAAGCAATGATGTAGTTTTGTGCCACAACCTGATTAGATTTGAACTAATTGAAGTAAAAAGTGTCCTACACACAGCACGGAGGCCCACCCATGTGAGTCTGACCAAGAGATGGGCTGTGTGGTTATCTCCCATTTCCCTGGTATATGTTGGAAGGAAGTGGGCTGCATGGTTATCTCCCATTTGCCGGTAACCTTTAACCTTTGTTTTTTAAATCCCTGCAGGTGTATAAGGCAGAGAGGAAGTGCGGAGGGCCACCCGTGCGAGTTGGAAGGAAGTGGGCTACATGGTTATCCCCCATTTCCCTGTAACCTTTAACCATGCGCAGCATGCTTGTCGCCCCAAAGGACAAAACTGACAAACTGGACCTGTCCAGTGTTGTGTACCGCATAGATTGTGACAACTGCAGCCAACTTAACATCAAAGAGTTATATGTGGGAGAAACTGAAAGACCTGTAAAGAAAAGACTGGGGGAGCACCGACGGGATTCGTCCCCAGTAGGCGAACATCTTGACCGGGCAAAGCATGACTTTTCTGAAGACAGCGTCTCAGTGCTGGAACGCAAGGCGAACTGGTTCCGCCAAGGAGTGAAGGAGGCCATTCATATTGCGGCCACCAAACCCACGCTGAACAGGGACAGGGGCAGACACGTCTTGCCAGCACTTTACAACTCCCTTATTCAGTCACACGTCATGAGTTCATCTCACCGGCGTGTTGACTGAACTCCAAGTCTCCAACCTCAGTGTGCAAGCGCTGAGGAAGCCAGGCGGACGCTTGGCGAAAGCTACGAGTGAGGAGAAACTGTATGGGCTGAGAGAATTAGTTTAAATTTTCTTCATTACCTTTAACCTAGTTATTTTAAATCCATGCAGATGTATAGGGCAGAGGGCAGCACGGAGGCCCACCCATGCGAGTCGGACCAAGAAGTGGGCTGCATTATTATCTCCCATTCCCCATCAGCCCAAAAGGAGGCTGACGCCATTATCGACTCCATGCAGTTTGACATCCATGGCATTGCGGGACTCATTGTTGAAACATTGTGAGTATGGTTTTTATGGTCTATATTGTCTGTCTCATTACCCGGTATAAGACGTACCCCAAAATTTTACTCAAAATTCTGATTTTTTTCAACAGCTGCTTTCCATATTATCATGAAAAAAAAGATATTGCCTTATTATCCATAAAATATCTGTAAAATATTTTCCTTAAATTATGGTACACATTTATAATTAGGTTAAGTTAGGTTAGATTTGGGTTGTGTTGGGCTAGGTTAGATTGGGTTGGGTTAGTTATGTTCGATTGGGTTTGATTACATTGGGTTAATTTAGGTTAGGTTGAGTTGGATTATTTTAGGTTAGGTTGGTTGGGTTGGATTAATTTAGGTTGTGAACTAGGTTCAGTTAGGTTGGATTGTGTTAGCTTATGCTAAGGTAGGTTGGGCTGTGTTAGGTTAGGTTAGCTCAAGTTGGGTACAGTTCAGAAATGTTAGTTGGGTTGGGTTGAGTTTGTTTAGGCTAGATTAAATTAGGTTACCGTATTTTACGGACTATAAGGCGATACTTTCCCCCCAGTATGAGACCCCTGCGCCTTATTTCGCGAACATAATCACAATATTTATTCATCCAATAAAATGGAAATGTGTGTGTGGTGGCACGTAAAAAGTTAAACAGTATGCAATAAAAGATCACAGTTCCAATATTAAAATAACAGTTTATTGTGGCGATACCATAGCCGATGAGGTTTAACTGAGGCATGGTTACTGCTACACCTATCTGTATTGCTAAAAAGTCAGGACTTTACTGGTGTTGCACTGCCTCTGGGCATTGCCTCCAGTATTGTTCCCACCATCTTTGTATCTACAAATGTCCCATATGTGTCTGTTCCAGACCGAGAGGACGTAAAACACCAGTTTTCATTCTTCATTAAAATAACAGATTCACGCAAAGCGCAAGCACACGCAGACAGCAAGCACCCCCGCTACACTCCCCTCCCTCCCCCCTCATACACATAGAGACAGACAAACAGGCAAAGACTGAGGGAGAGTGGGAGAGAGAGAGATGGTGGGGAGAAAGAGAGAGAGTGAGAGAGAAAGAAAGAACAAGAAACATACAGAGAGAGAGAACACAAACACACATAATCATAATAATTATTAAGTAAAGATGTAAGCATGCACACAAGACACGCAGACACACAGATGCACCTAACTCACACACGTATACACGCACTTAATACATCAATTAGCACATTTCTTAAATAACGTTTCAACGCTAATGCTTAAGCAATAATTTAGGACATTAAAATGATGCCTCGATAACTTTTAACACAGTAAAGCTTCATAAATAAATATTCCCTTAAAAGAATCACCAACATAAGAATTTAAAAGAAACTAGGTCAAAAAGTAATAAAACATGAAATAAATTCCTCAACACCTTCTATATATTATATTGTGACTGATAATATAGTAAGAAAATAGAGTAACAAAATCTGAATTTTGGGGTGTGCGCCTTATAATCAGGTGCGCCTTATAGTCCGTAAAATATGGTGGGTTAGTTTAGGCAATAGGTTGCGTTAAATTAGATTAGGTAAGGCTAGGTTACGCTAGGTTGAGTTTGGTTTGGTTAATTAAGATAGCTTAGGTTCAATTGTTTTGGATTAGGCTTGGCTAAATTAGGCTACTCAATCCATTTTTCGTGTGTGAAGTCAGTCGTACTAGGTTCTCCAAGGGATTGTAAAAGTGATCAGCTTTTGCCCCGTTTCTCCCACATAATTGGTTAGTGATCTCCCGCATTTTCTGCAGTCCAGAAGGTAGATTAGGTTTTTTGACTGGCATGTGAAGGAGGCCCGGATCTGGAATTGTTGCTGGGTGCGTACGCTTTTGAAGGTGTCTGTGGTACGTAAGTGGGTATTGCAGAATGTGCATTTGTTGGCAGCACACCTGTGGCATCCTTTGTTGGCAGCACACCTGTGGCATCCTTTGTTGTCAGCAGCAGGGGGTTCTGGTTGGCTTTCCGGTTTTGGGGGTTGGATGCAGGGCATCAACATCCTCCTCAGATTCTTTGAGTTCCACTCACCTATGATGGGGGGATCCGGTGCTGCCTTCTTCATACGTTTGCTGCAGTGGAGAACTTCCATGCCCTCTCGCAGCCATCTGTTCAAGGGCGGGTTGGTCGGGTTATGGGTGACTACATAGGGGACTCTGGGCATGGTGATCTCTTTGTTTTTGTATTTGAGGGCATCGCTGCGAGGAATGGATCGCACTTTCTCAATGGCTTGTGTGACTAGTTGCTTTGGGCATCCCCTTTTCCTGAGTTTCACAAGAAGTTCCTGGGCCCGCAACTCGAAGGTGGCATCACTGGAGCAAATGCGTTTGATGCGCAGGCATTGACTGAATGGGATACTGCGCACACAATGTCTGGGATGGCATGACTTGAAGGGGAGAATCATGCCTGCATCTGTATCTTTCTTGTGCAGGTCAGTGATAATGTGCCCATCCTTTATGCTAACACTAACGTCAAGGAAAGGTATGTTGCTCGTTCCGTAATTGGCTGTGAATTTGATTGTCCGGTGCTGCTGGTTGAGCCATTGGAGTAATTTCATTTCTTTGCTTGTTTGTTTATGAATATGGGAAAAGAGGTTTGATACTTCCATTTCTCACCAACAAGGTTTTTGTTGACTTAGAGAACAAACTTTACAGAAAAGAGAGAGATGGGGAGAGAGAGAGAGGGAGGCTGGGGGTGTCGTTAAGAATTGTGTGTTTTGACCCCCCCCCCCCCCCCCCCCCCCCTATGATAGCCATCTATATATCTCTGTCACACACACACACAAACACACACACACATGCACATGCACGCACACACACACATACACACACACACACACACACACACACACGCACACGCACACGCACACACACACACACACACACACACACACTCAGCCAGCTGCGGCAGCCCCCTGTAGGCTGTGGAATGTTGTGTCAACACACTTTGTTGTCATGCCCTACTTTCCTATCATTTCAAACATTGATCAGACCTCATGTATGAGTTATGCAGGTAAACTTGTCTTCCCCCATCCCCACCCCCACCCCCCACCTAAGACACACAGCTGGGGCAGCCCCCTGTAGGCTGTGGAATGTTGTGTCAATACACTTTGTTGTTGTCTCATACTTTCGTACCATTTGAAACATTGATCAGGCCTCATTTATGACTTATGCAAATAGACACACACACACACACACACACACACACACACACACACACACACACACTTCTCCTTAAATCATATTCACATCGTATTGTTTCTCTTTTTTTTAAATTATATTTTACTTGTCTGGGGTGTGAGGGTTAGATTTAGGGTTAGGCTTATCCTTTTTATCCTGAATTAAAATATTCATATTCATATTTGTTGTGGAATTTGACCAATGTAAAGGTTTTCTTTTTCCCTTGCATTTTTACCTTTAATTACTGCATTTTGGTCCTTGTATTTATTCCAGTTTGGATGGCAGCTTTATTCTTGTAATAAAGTATTTTTCACAGCAGACATACAATGGAGTCAATAAAGTTCTCTTCATGACATACTAATGTACACTTGGTGTTATTATAAAGAGGAGCCACAAGGACTGCCTAATTTGTTAACTAGGCACTCTGCCTATTCTACAAATTAGGCTACCTAGTCTGTAGATTAGGCATGTCTGAGAAGTCAGTTTACAAGTTAGGCAGTCCCAGTGCCTAGCTCACAAAGTAGGCAAAGTGGCTGCCTAATCTACAGACTACAATTATGTGAGTTAGACATGACATATATATCGTACCTGACTTGTCTAAACCAAAGAATATCATTCCAGAGCTATGACATCATCAATGACATCACACAGCCCTTAAAGACCCACCATGTCACGTGTCAAAATCACGGTTTTCATGTGTTTTCCCTCTTATAGCTGGTAAGAAATCATAAGAAATCTTCCTAGCATAAGAGGGAATGTGACACGTGATGTGGGGGGTCTTTAATAGGCATGGGTCAGGCAGTGAAGGGGTTAAGACCTTGAAAATCAGAGAAAAAAAGATTGAGGGGGGTGTCTAAAGTACAAGATTGCCAATCAAATTTTAAAGTACAAATGAAACTATCGTTAATGGATACAACTAAAAAAAAGAAAAATCGAGAATCGGACCCAGAACCATTGGCATGACAGACAGACACTCTACCAATGAGCTATCGAGGCTTTCAGTGGTGATGAGTTTCTTAACTCATGCTGCCTGTTGAATACTCTCTAACCCACTAATCTAAAATGTTATCTGTTTGTTATCTGTTTACAGTGTTGTTTTAAGTATTTAATTATTCAAATCATTATTGTCTGAAAGCTTGCATAAACATTTATATGTGTGCAAAATTTGAACAATGTATGCCTTCTATTTCCCGAGAAAATGCCAACGTTAAAGTTTGGAGATTAGAGCACGGACGCAACACACACACATACACACATACACACAACCGAACAACTGTCATACTATAGACTCACTTCGTGTTAACGAAGACTCACTTCGTTAACACGAGTGAGCCAATAACGAAGACTCACTTCGTGTTACTTCGTTAACACGAGTGAGCCAAATATCAGTGAAAAATGTTTGGGTCACAACTTAGAGGGAGTCTTAATAATAGGGAAGGTCTTAATAGGGAGGTTTTACCTCTTAATAGGGAGGTATTTTTTGACAAGCGAAATCTCGTCTATGTACTGAAAATGTTGGTATGTGTGTGGGTGTGGTCACCGCCTCATTAAAAACTTTAACATAGCAATTTTCTCAGAAACGACAAATAATGGCATGACCAAATTTTTACACAATGTTAGAAATCACATTATGTCTGCAGTGACTGCTTTATTTAAAAGTCACTAGAACAAGTTGGTTGGAAATAAGTTTTTATTTTAGCTTCAGGGATTTATTTAAATTCCTGAGTACAAAACGTTATGCTATTTCGAGATTCCTCTACAGCAAGTCATGGTTATAAAGAAATTATGACATTTTGTGATTAAAAAAAAGAAAGAAATTATGTCAAGGTTTGGCCTAGCATATAATAGCATTAGAAGGACATATCTTTTTGGCTCACTCGTGTCAATGACACGAAGTGAGTCTATGTTCTCATGCTTCTGGTTTTCAGGGTGTCTGTGTCTGTCTGTCTGTGGTAACTTTAACGTTGGCTTCTTCTCAGGAACTACAAGGCGTACATAGTTCAAACTTTGCATCCACATAGATGTTTATGCAAGCTTTCAAGAAAGATGATTTGCATATTAAAATTAACCAATGAGCTTGACCTTTGACCTTTAACGTTTAATTTTTGTCTTGGCCATATCTTTCACAGTTTCGCAATTAAAGTCCCCAAATTTGGCATGGTGGTGCATTTGCCTACGGTGATATGGTATCTATGGTGATTTTTACTCTCTTGACCTTCACCTTGACCCTTGCCTTGAACATTGTAAATTATTTGTTTGGGCCATATATTTTATATCCTGTCGGATACAGTCCCGAAATTTGTCAAGCAGATAGACCAGCTTAGGATCGAATGGAATGTAAATTGTTGTCGACCTCGGTGACCATGATCACCTTGACCTTTGACCTTGAATTTTTGTCTATCACAACATCACATGAACTGCTGCACAGATTCGCTTAAAATTTTGTAGGGTGATATGCAACATCAAGCTGATGAGTCCAGCAAAATTTTGGTATGGAGTTTATTTGAAAGTAAACGATTTGGTATTTAGATCTATCTCTGGCATCTAGATCTATCTTTTTAAAAAAAGCACAGTGAATGAGCCTTGAAGGCTTTGCCTCTTGTTTTTTTGTTCTTTTGTTGTATCCATTGACAATATTTTCTTTTCACACATACACACACTGAGCGAGTCATTGCGGGCTTATGCCCCTTGTTTTCTTATATCTTTATAATACTTGCTTTCCCTGTGGGGATGCCGGGGGTCTTTCGTAAAAATAGTTCCTCCACCTTCTGGAAGTTCTGTGCTTGTAACTTCCTCTAATTTGCCCCTCTCATTTACTCTGCCTTTTCCCTTTGCTTTCTATCATTTACTATCTTTCTGACTTATTGGCCCATTCTCCTGCCTTTAAAAAAAAAAATCTTCCAAATATTTTTCTCCTTTGAGTTCCTTCGAAATCAGAATGTGTCGGCTCTATGCAATGGGGAGACCAGTGAAAACTGAAAACCGGACACATACGTACCTTATCCATTGTGGCCATATGGCCTGGGAATGCAGAAGAATAAGAATACCTGCTTAATGTTTGCAGGCAAACTGACGATAAGGTCCTAAAAGTAGTCCTGCAGAAGCCTGGGGTGAGTATCCTGCTCTTTTGAAATTTAAATTACCGGTGTTATCTTTCATTTGTTCTGTTGTTTGAGCAAGCAAGAATAACGAACTGACTTTTAGTACCTTTCTGATGTTGTTATATTTTCAGCCATGATCTAGGCTTAGTGTTCTCCATTAGATATACATGTCAGTGCAAATGTTTCTCTGGCAGAATGTAATGTGCTAAAACCTTTGTATGCTTGAATCTGTTGAATCTGTTTTTGTTTTGTTTTTATTTGGTTGTGTTTTGGGGTGGGGTTTTTTTTTGGGGGGGTTGTTTTTTTGGCTGAACTTGCATTTGTTTCAGTAACAAGACTGTCAATAACCTCCGCGACTAAGAGAATAGTGTCGTCAGTAGGGGGCTTAGTAGGTGGTGTCCTGAACAGACTCCACGGAAGTGACTCAGCAGCAGTGCAGTGTCTCCTCAGTTGGTTGCTTCCTGATGGCCTAACATAGATTTGCTCCCCTTGGACTGCTGGTCTCGGATTCTGTGACCTGAACAAGCCGGGATTCGGAATGAGCGACGTGGGAGCAACGCCACTGTACGACCCAGAAGATGGGACAGCCACAAAAAAAAAAGACTGTCAATAACATCCACACAATAAAGATGATTGATTTCTATACTCCAGAAATGTTTGTTTGTTTTGTTTTATTCTCCTCTGTTTTTGTTTATTTTCTATGATCACATTCTGAAATGCTTACATTTATTTCTGTAAATAGAAGTTAGCCGCCACCACTGAAAAAGAATATGTTTGTTTATGTTTGACAGTGGATTCCTGCTAACTCAAAAACACTGGATAACTTTCTGGTCCCAATTTAGTAATTTTTATGCAAAAAGGTTTTTTTGACTCAAAATATATCTCAAAATAAAATTTCAGTCCCTCCAATTTTAACTTTTTTTTCTTCTTCTCTTTTTTGGGACATATTTCTTATTTTTGTTGTCACTGTTTTGGGTGACACTTGTCTTAGCAGTTAGTGCTTTAAAAAAAAAAAGTTAAAGGCATATTGTTTGGATTTTGGGGTTTTTGTGTCGGTATAAAAGTCCCTGTACCTTTTTGTATTGATGCCGTCTTATGCATTGCCTGTTGCATATTATATATTTTCATGGTCATTACGGGATCTGACGATGTGTCATCACACGCCTATTATCACATCCCTTTGCATCTCCCAAATATCCTGAGACTCGAGGGAAACACAAAGGACTACCTCTGAAGAAACTAGAGAAGCGCAAAGAACAATAATTCTGGAGAAAAAAAATTAGCTGAAGAAACACTAGAGAAACGCAGAGACCAATAATTCTGGGGAGAAAAAACTCCTGGGAAATGCAAGAAGAACAGTAACTCTGAAGAAACACTGGAGAAATGCAAAGAATGATAATTCTGAAAAAACTTCTGTGGAAACACAAAGAACAATAACTCTGAAGAAACTTTGGAAACTCTAGGGAAACGCAAAGAACAATAACTCTGAAGAAACTCTAGAGAAACGCAAAGAACGACAATTCTGGGGAAAAAACTAGGTAAACGCAACAAGAACAGTAACTCTGGAAAAATCTAGGGAAACTCGAAGAACAGTAACTCTGAAAAAGCTCAAGAGAAACACAAAGAACAGTAACTGTGAAGAAACACGAGAAACGCAAAGAACAATAACTCTGGAAAAACACTAGGGAAACACAAAGAACAGTAACTCTGGAAAAAAAACTCCAGGCAAACACAAAGAACAGTAAATCTGAAGAAACACCAGACAAATGCAAAGAGCAATAACTCTGGAAAAACTCTAGGGAAACACAAAGAGCAGTAACTCTGAAGAAACTCAAGGAGAATGCAAAGAACAATATTTCTGAGGAAAAAAACAAAAAACTTGAGGGAAACACACACAAAAACGATACAATAACTCTGGAAAAACTCTGAAAACGCAAAGAACAATAACTCTGGAGGTCACGTCCCATCCCATATTTTTGTGTGTTGATGCCAATGACTTACGCATTGTTTGTTCTTCTTCTTCTTTCTTTAAACATCCTCCTTCAGCTTTAAGATTAAGATTAAAATGATAGCCCCGTCGACAACAAAGGCCATGTCAGGGCTGTCACCACCTTACATCTTACCACGTATCTCCTTCAGCTTGCTGAAGATTCTGATGTGTGGCACATATGTATGTATTTGCCGTCGTTGTTCAGGGTCAGACTGTGACTCTGAAGAGCAATGTAAACGTGAATGCCGTTCGGAGAGCAGTGATCGCCCACCTGCTGCCAGACGCTGAAATGGAGTCGCAGGAAGACATCGAGGAGGAGGGGCACCCTGATCGTAGGTTTTTTTTCTTCTATCGCTGGACATTTTTACTTTTTACTTTTTCTCCTTGTGTGTCTCTGTACCTCAGTGTCTTGGCCTCTGTTTCTGTCTCTTGTTGGGTTTTTTAGTTCCCCGGCAATAGCGGGAGCAACTATTGTTTTTGTTTGATCTGTCCGAAGACATCGAGGAGGAGGGGGGGCACCCGGATCGTAGTTTTTTTTTCTTCTATCGCTGGACATTTTTACTTTTTACTTTTCTCCTTGTGTGTCTCTATCTGTACCTCAGTGTCTTGGCCTCTGTTTCTGTCTGGGTTTTTTTAAAAAGTTCCGGAGCAATAGCGGGAGCAACTATTGTTTTTGTTTGATCTGTCCGAAGACATCGAGGAGGAGGGGCACCCTGATCGTAGTTTTTGTTTGTTCTATCACTGGACATTTTTAGTTTGTACTTTTCTCCTTGTGTGTCTCTGTACCTCAGTGTCTTGGCCTCAGTTTCTGTCTCTTGTGGGGGTTTTTTAGTTCCCGAGCAATAGCGGAAGCAACTATTGTTTTTGTTTGATCTGTCTGTCCGTCTGTCTGCCCGTTAGGCGCGTCCGTCCAGCAACGAAGAATTGATTGATTGATAGAATTCTGTCTGCCTTCTTCAGTTTCTGAGCCCCTCCTCTTTCTCTCTCTCTCTCTCTGTCTCTTTCTACCTCTCTCTCTCTCTTCTCTCTCTCTCTCTCTCTCTCTCTCTCTCTCTCTCTCTCTCTCTCTCTCTCTCTCTCTCTCTCTCTCTCTCTTTTTATCTCTCTCTCTCTCTCTCTCTCTCTCTCTCTCTCTCTCTCTCTCTCTCTCTCTCTCTCTTTCTCTCTCTCTCTGTCTCTGTCTCTCTTGTAAAAAGTTTTATCATGAAATCTTTACAGCAAAGCACAGTCAATGCTGGGTGAGGAAAACATTGCAGGAACTGAAATCTTATTTCATGACGGCCAATATTTTAAGCTAACATTTTTTTAATTTGTATTATTGCTTATTAATCATTGCCACAGCCACTCACATTGAGAATGTGATGGTACATGGAACATTATTCCACCGCCAACATTTGTATTATTATTAGTAGTAGTAGTAGTAGTAGTATTGTTACAATTATTGTCATCATCCTCTTGATCCTCATCATTATTGTCATTCCTTATTGCCTCAGCCACCCATATTGATGACATTGTGGTACAGATAGCCTTCAACGTACCATCGCCAACATTCATTATTATTATTTTCATTATCATCATCATCATCATCATCATCATCATCATTATTATTATTGTCATTCCTTTTTGGCCTCGGCCACCCGTATTGATGACATTGTGGTACAGATAGCCTTCAGCGTACCATCGCCAACATTCGTTATTATTATTTTCATTATCATCATCATCATCATCATCATCATCATTATTATTATTGTCATTCCTTTTTGGCCTCAGCCACCCGCATTGATGACATTGTGGTACAGATAGCCTTCAACGAACAACATACCATCGCCAACATTCGTTATTATTATTTTCTATATCATCATTATCATCATCATTATTATTGTCATTCCTTTTTTACCTCAGTCACCCGCATTGATGACATGGTGGTACAGTTAGCCATCAACGTACCATCGCCAACATTCGTTATTATTATTTTCATTATCATCATCATTATTATTGTCATTTGTTATTACCTCAGTCACCCGCATTGACGACATGGTGGTACAGATAGCCTCCAGTGAACGACGCACCATCGCTGACGTCCCTCACCTTCCCGCCCTGACCGACAAAACCTTCTACCCAACCACCGGCGAAAACAACAAGAAGTTGGTGATGGTGCTCTTCTATCTGCCGTGTAAGTGAAAGCCTTTCGCTAACTTGTGTGGTGTGAGTGTAGCAGGTAAAGGGTTAAAATGTACTACCCAACCACTGACGAAAACAACAAGATGTTGGTGATGGTGCTCTTCTATCTGCTGTGTAAGTGGGAGCCTTTCGCTAACTTGTGTGGTGTGAGTGTAGCAGGTAAAGGGTTAAAATGTTCTACCCAACGAAAACAACAAGATGTTGGTGATGGTGCTCTTCTATCTGCCGTGTAAGTGAAAGCCTTTCGCTAACTTGTGTGGTGTGAGTGTAGCAGGTAAAGGGTTAAAATGTACTACCCAACCACTGGCGAAAACAACAAGAAGTTGGTGATGGTGCTCTTCTATCTGCCGTGTAAGTGAAAGCCTTTCGCTAACTTGTGTGGTGTGAGTGTAGCAGGTAAAGGGTTAAAATGTACTACCCAACCACTGGCGAAAACAACAAGAAGTTGGTGATGGTGCTCTTCTATCTGCCGTGTAAGTGAAAGCCTTTCGCTAACTTGTGTGGTGTGAGTGTAGCAGGTAAAGGGTTAAAATGTACTACCCAACCACTGACGAAAACAACAAGATGTTGGTGATGGTGCTCTTCTATCTGCCGTGTAAGTGGGAGCCTTTCGCTAACTTGTGTGGTGTGAGTGTAGCAGGTAAAGGGTTAAAACTACCCAACGTAAACAACAAGAAGTTGGTGAAAGCCTTCTCTGCAACGTAAACAACAAGATGTTGGTGATGGTGCTCTTCTATCTGCCGTGTAAGTGAAAGCCTTTCGCTAACTTGTGTGGTGTGAGTGTAGCAGGTAAAGGGTTAAAATGTACTACCCAACCACTGACGAAAACAACAAGATGTTGGTGATGGTGCTCTTCTATCTGCCGTGTAAGTGGGAGCCTTTCGCTAACTTGTGTGGTGTGAGTGTAGCAGGTAAAGGGTTAAAATGTTCTACCCAACGAAAACAACAAGATGTTGGTGATGGTGCTCTTCTATCTGCCGTGTAAGTGAAAGCCTTTCGCTAACTTGTGTGGTGTGAGTGTAGCAGGTAAAGGGTTAAAATGTTCTACCCAACGAAAACAACAAGATGTTGGTGATGGTGCTCTTCTATCTGCCGTGTAAGTGAAAGCCTTTCGCTAACTTGTGTGGTGTGAGTGTAGCAAGTAAAGGGTTAAAATGTACTACCCAACCACCAGCGTAAACAACAAGAAGTTGGTGATGGTGCTCTTCTATCTACCCTGTAAGTGAAAGCCTTTCGCTAGAGTGGTGTGAGTGTAGCAGGTAAAGGGTTAAAATGTACTACCAACCACCGATGAAAACAACAAGAAGTTGGTGATGGTGCTCTTCTATCTGCTCTGTAAGTGGGAGCCTTTTGCTAGAGTGGTGTGAGTGTAGCAGGTAAAGGGTTAAAATGTACTACCAACCACCGATGAAAACAACAAGAAGTTGGTGATGGTGCTCTTCTATCTGCTCTGTAAGTGGGAGCCTTTTGCTAGAGTGGTGTGAGTGTAGCAGGTAAAGGGTTAAAATGTACTACCCCACCACCGGACAACAAAAACAAGTTGGTGATGGTGCTCTTCTATCTGCCTTGTAAGTGGGAGCTTTTCGCTAACTAGTGTGGTAGGTGTAGCAGGTGTAGGTAGGTGTAGTGTAGTGTAGCAGGTGAAAGGTTAAAATGTTCTACCCAACCACCGATGAAAACAACAAGAAGTGGGTGATGGTGCTCTTCTATTTGCTATTTAACCCCTTCCCTGCCCGTTCCCATGTCCACTACAGGATGTGTGATATCATTGATGATAATAATAATAATAATGATTATTTATAGAGCGCTTAACTCCCTTTGCAGGGAGCTCAAAGCGTTGAACAAAGGCCTAAGCACTAACATACAGATAAACATGCACATTAAAGACAAGCCAAGAATAATCAACATGAAGACAAGTATCAATGAATATAAACATTAAAAATAAGTGAGACTGTTAATACAAAATACATGTATTAATCTCTCTCGCCCTCTCTCCCCCCCTCCTCCCCCTCCCTCCCCTCCCCCCACACGCACGCACGCACACGCACACACACACTGCAGGTTAATATCATCAAGGACTACGTGGATTAGAGGTGAGAGTATGAGGTTTCAAAAAGATGAGTTTTCAGAGAAGTTTTGAAAGACTGGACAGAGGAAGAGTGGCGAACACTGTGTGGTAAGCTTTTCCAGACCGAGGGAGCAGAGTACGAGAAAGAAGATTCATCGAAGGATTTAGTTTTAATACGAGGAGTGGAGAGCAGGCATGAGTCGGAGGAAGATCTGAGATGTCGGGTGGGAGTGTAGGTTTGTACAATGTCAGTGAGATACTGAGGGGCAGTTCCATTAATAGAGTTGAAGGTGAGGCATGCGACCTTGTACTGAATTCGAGCAGAAATTGGAAGCCAGTGAAGTAGCGGGGTGATATGCTGTCTTTTTTGCTTTGAAAATCAATCTTGCAGCTGCGTTCTGAAGTTTCTGGATTGAGGACTGCGGGCAACCAAGTAACAGAGAGTTACAATAGTCTAGCCTATGGTGTAGAGTGGCACAGTGGTAGCGCGTTCGCTTCGTGTCAAGTAAACCCGAGTTCGAACCTGGGTACAGGGGATTTTTTTCTCTCATTCTGCACTAGGCCTTAACGGTCTGAACGTGGAGTCTTTCGGATGAGACGATAAACCGAGGTCCCGCGTGCCCATGCACTTAGCATACGTTAAACCCAGTGGCAACGAAAAAGTTGTCATTTGGTAAAAATTTACCCCCTCATCAGTGACAAAAATCGCATGCCCAAAAAAATTTAAAAAATAAAAATTGGGTGGCGCGCCTCTGGCTGCGACGCGCTCTCTGGGTGGGAGCAACCCGAATTTCACAGAGACGCCTCTGTGACTATAAAGTACCTAATACCTAATACCTAGACAAGACGAGAGAACAGACTAGAGTTTGTGTTGCCTGAGAGTTTGTGTTGACATCAAAAGTTATGATGTCATAACTTTTGATGTCAAATCCCTGGAATGATGGTGTTTGGTTTAGACAAATCAGGAAAGATACATCTCTAGACCATTTTCTCAGTTGAGTCTAACAGGTCTCGTTTTAAATTTTATAATAAGAAAATTGATAATTTCTCAGTTTTCCTCTGGCAGTGAAGGGGGTCGACCGAAGTCATGTGAGACATTTTTGATAGTGTGGTGTGAGTGTAGCAGTTTATTACATTTTATACTGTGTTTGGGTCTGATTAGTAGGTCAGAACCTCTGGCAGTGAAGGAGTTAAGTGGAGCCTTTTGATTGTGTGGTGTGAGTGTAGCAGTTATATGAGTGTATGTATGCATGGTGTGTGTGTGCGTGTGTGCGCTGTGTGTGTGTGTATGTTGTCGTGAATATATACTTTTATTTCATGCTTGCGAATTGTGTGACAGTGCATACTTGTATTAGGCCTATTATAAGTAGTAGTAGTAGTAGTAGTCATAGCAGCAGTTGTTGCTGATTGTTATGTGCATTTTTACCGGCCAGAGAAAGTCTGACCGGTATTGTTTTGCTCATGTTATTAGATTTTTGTTTCATGTTTTTATTCCATTTCAATTCTGTGTAAAGCACCCTGCAACCTACATAGTAGGATGGGTGCTATATGCATTTTCCTCATTTATTATTATTATAAACAGATAAATTCATCATTTATAAAAATTAAAAATAAAAAGACACACAGAAAGAAAAGCAGAAAAAGAGAAAGAAATTATATAAAAACTGAAACAGCTTGCCACATTGATTTTTTTAACGGTGTGTATGTGTGTGCGACTGTGTGTGAGTGAGACACCAGATTCAAGCAAGTAACCGCATTTACAACTTTTACAATACTTTTTTGTTTATTATTTTTCCAGTCAATGCTGAGGGCATGGTGTTTCTGAAGCCGTTCGAAGAGGCCGGCAAGAAGCTGGCGGCCCTCAAGGGGGACGACCCTTCGGATCACCCGCTGGCCCGTGTCAACTGCTTCGACTGGACGGACGTGTGCCAGAAGGAGAAGATCACCACCTACCCCTCCATCTACATCTACACCAAGGGAGGCAAGCGGGAAGAGTATCGCCAGGCTCTGGACACTGACGTCATTGTGCGCACCATTATGCTGTCAGTTGGCTTCTTTGTTTATTTATTTTTGTTGTTGTTGATGTTTGGTGATCTTGAAAGACTTTGAAAAGGATTTGAAAATGGAAAGAAAGAAAAAACCGGTCAAGTAACTTGACTTGTTAACTGTGGTTAAAATCACAGGCTTTGGATTTGTTGTTTGTTGTTTCTGTGTTGGTTTCTATTCTTGTTTGGTGATTTTGAAAGAGTTTGAAAAGGATTTAAAAATGGAGAGAGAAAAAAAATGGTCAAGTAATTTGTTATAACTGCGGTTAGAATCACAGGCTTTTGATTTGTTGTTTGTTGGTTTCTATTCTTGTTTGGTCATCTTGAAAGTCTTTGGAAATTATTTGAAAATGTAAAAACAGTCAAACCTCTATTTTAAGACCTCCAAAAAGTCAGGAAAGATCGGTCTTAAATTGGAGGTGTCTTATAACGGAGGTGGGTTTCCCACTCTCTCTTCGCTCTGTTCTCTTTCTCTCTCTCTCTCCTTCCTTCTCCCCTATGTGTGTGTGTGTGTGGTCAGGGATTTGTGTTGTTTTCTTCGGGGTAGTGAAAATGTGTTTGGCCGTGCACACACATAAGCGGATATTCCATGCGGAAACCCTTGCGCAATCCATAAATAAGTGTAACAAAGAAGGGAAAAGATTTGCGCACGTGTCCAAATTTCCCCTATATGCGTAAACTTTTATCCTTCTTTCTTCCACTTATTCAGGGTTTTCCGTACGGAACTTACGCGTCTAATGGGAACCCGGCCTTTGGGCGAGTAAAACTTTTCAGCTACTCACCCTCCGGGCGAGTAACATTTTAAAAGTTTGGGCAGCCTTGATATTGTATTTTACAGTGGAACCTCCCTTATAAAACCTTCAAAAATTATCCAAAATGAGGCAGGGCTCCCAGGGACCCCCATTTGGGGGTCTATGAAGCACTAATATTCTAAAGGACCCTCTAAAAGAATGTGCAGGGGGTCCCAGGGATGCACTAGAAAAAATCTTTTTAGCATTCGCAATGCCACTGGGACCCTCTATCCCGCCTCTAGGACCCTCTGTACTGTAAGTGAAGGAGTCCCTGGGACCCCTTGTTTTGCGGGACGATTGGGAGCCCTGTGAGGTCTTATAAGGGAGATAATTTTAATACTTTCAAAGAATGGCATTGTCTCGGAGAGGAGGGAGTCTTTTTTTTTTTTTTTTTTGCTGTCTCATCTTCTGGGCCGTACAGTGGCGTTGCTCCCACACCACTCATTCCGATTCCCAATTCGCAGCCACACCTCCGCACGCTCAGGTCGCAGAATCCGAGACCAGCAGTTCAAGGGGAGCGAATCAATGTTAGTCCGTCAGGAGGCAACCAACCGAGGAGACACTGCACTTCTGCTGAGTCACTTCGGTGGAGTTCAGTGGAGCCTGTTCAGGACACCACCTACTAAGCCCCCACTGTTCTCTTAGTCGTGGAGCCAGCGTGAGTGAGGTCCTCCTCCGAGGGCGCCACCACGACAGTCCAACGACAGCTCCCCAGAACACACTCATCCCCATGACTTTGACCCCTCGGGATTCTTATAATGGGAGGTCTTATAAGGGAGGTTCCACTGTATTTCCCAGGCTGCAGGCGGAGCAGCCGCTGGTGCTGACCAGGGAGAAGGAGGTGGTGCAGTTCCTCAGCGGCCAGCTGCCCACCGTGGACTACAAGGACGTCGACAACCTGGTCCTCCTCAAGCTGTCAGCATCTCGCAAAGGTACGCCTGGCAACTTGAGCACACAACAAAAATGAAATAAAAAAAATAAGAAGAAATTCTTGCCTGATTGGAATTTAAGCAAATATCATTGAAAATGTGATAAAGACAAAGATTTTGATTTCCAAAATTGTGGTTAAAATGTAGTTCAAATCGCAACGCCAGAAAATTTATATGAATAGAATGTGCAAAATTTAGAAGTGCACTTTCTAATTGTTGTATTTGAAACATGCACTCTGGAAGTGCGGTCATCAGGTCTAATATCCAAGGCACAAAAGGTGAAAGAATATCAGTTTCTGTTACCTCATCCCTTTATGTAGTTACTCAACTTATAGACTGATGCGGCTTATCTGTGGATTGTTTGACCATTCTACATTTATCAGTATCATTAAGTCTGTTTCTGGACACATTCTTTAGCCTATGTTCAGCTTCTTTAGACTCAAAACTGGTTTTGGTAGTCAATAGATTCAAATCTCATATAAAGTGTCTGAGAACATTAAAGACTCATTCTGGTAGGAGAATTTCTATATTTGTGTTGCTTTGTGCACATACAATTTTCTCTGCGGCTTATGTGTGAAACTTTTGATTAAGCTTAAGCACTTTGTTACAGTTATAAACAGTTCTTTTCGATGATGTGCATGGACAAAATGTAACATGTTTTGTTTTTGTAATAATGGTATAGGTATATTTGTCCTAGTTATTTCCTTGTCGTTCATAATATAGACATCACTCTGTTTTGATGTTCGATTGTTTATCTATGTGTGTACTTTGTTTTATATTTCTGTGCCCCAAGTGGGTATGAAATAAAACATTGCCTTGCCTTGCCTTGCCTTGCCTTGCCTATAAACTGGTGCGGCTTATAATTTATGTGAATAAATCCTTGATATTTTGTCAATTTAAGGGATGCGGCTTATATACAGGTGCGTCTTATAGTCCAGTTTTTACAGTATACAACTTGCCATCTCCAACGTTTGACAACCAAAAGTATCCTTGGTCACTATAAAACTGTAAAACTGACCATATATAACTGTTCAAAGATATATTTTTTTTAAAGGTAGTTGAAATAATTCTACATATAAGTTTAATGACAATTTACATATGTGACAGAGTATGGGGAAACCCGGCTAAAGTCGCTGAGAGACATTCTTAGCAATGCACAAAAACGGGTAGCTTAGTTGTACTTCATTCTGTGTATTTTGTCAACTTTAAAAAAATTATTAAAAAAAGACTATGCCAGATAGATCAATTCTGTTTTGCTTTTCAGTCTGTAGAATTTAAACTTTCAGATTATATAAAAACGTCAAAAGTGATAATTTCCGACTTTAGCCTGGTTTTCCTATACTCTGTCACATATGTTTTTACAGAGAAGGAGATGTACATGGATGTTGTCAAGGCACTTGAGGCACAGATGCTGTTTGCCCTTGTTGCTCCTGATGCCACAGACCTGTAGGTTTGGTTTTATGTTTTTATGAGGGGTGTGTGTGCATGCGCATGTGTGTGTTTGTATGTGTATGCATGTGTTTTCAAAATAACAAAAAAATTGGTCCTTTCAATTGCTGATAACATATTTAACGGACTATAAGGCGATACTTTTTCCCTAGACTGAGACCCCTGCGCCTTATAATGTGGCTGATAATATAGTAAAGAAAACTATAATAACAAAATCTGAATTCTGTGTACAAATTTGGGGGGTACGCCTTACAATCAGGTGCGTCTTGTAGTCTGTAAAATACGTTAGTACTCTCATCAGGAATGTTCTTCCAAGTCCATTGTTAACTCATTCCATGCTGGCCAGTTGCTTCCCTTTGCAAGCGTTCTGTACTGGCCGATTTGCATAGGTTGCCAAAAAATTATTTTCTAAATAATGGTAACAGATACAAACGTGACATTTTGGCAATATGTACACAATATACAGTACTAACACCTGCAACAGTTTCAAAGCATCCACTTAATTAGTTTTGATTTGTGATATTTTAAAATAAATGCATGTTTTGTCAAGCCAGGCACACTCATAATAGCGAAAATATAATTTTAAGGTCCCAAAATAGCCTACAGCCAGCTAACTTTGTGGCGGTGCCATAGCCGATGAGGTTTAATTAATTAACCGAGGCGTGGTCACCGCTACAGCTATCTGTATTAATTAAAAAAATCGGGACTTTACTGGTTTCGTACTGCCTCCGGGCATTACCTCCAGTATTGTTCCCACCATATTTGTATTTACAAATGTCCCATATGTGTCTGGTTCAGACCGAGAGGACGTAAAACACCATTTTCGCCCCTCGAGCCTACAGCCAGCCAGCCAGTGAGTGTCGAGAGGCATGAATGAAACGTAGTAGTAGCCCTCTGAGCCACTTTGAAGCACGCATGACTGTTAACCTATGAACTATGAATTTTTAAAGTTCACATGCGATATCCCGTTACCTTAGTAACGAGGCGTTGTGCGCATGCCCTGCGACGAGAGCGCAGGTTAGTATAGAAAGAGTTCAGTGGTGTGTGGGAAGCACCAGCAGTATGCACTGAGGTAAAAACAAGCGCGAAATCGCAATAGTTTGTGGCACACGGTCTATTTTTACCACTCCAATCATGAGTCACCTCCCCTGGCTTTTCAATAATTTTAATCTGTAAACCAGAATGTTATCTCTGCACCATTTCGTAACTTTTTATATCTTTTGGAAAACATTTAAAACTATGTATCCTACTGATACTCATCGAAAGAAGCACCGCATACTCGTCGTGTCTGTTGTAGTGTCTCTATTGCGTATGTTTATTATTTTGTACGCTTTTAAAATACATCATTTTAAAGAGCGGCCTCAATTAAAATTTGAAGTGTAGCCTCGATTATACTAACTTGTGGCGGTGCCATAGCCGATGAGGTTTAACCGAGGCGTGGTCACCGCTACAGCTATCTGTATTAATACAAAATCGGGACTTTACTGGTTTCGTACTGCCTCCGGGCATTGCCTCCAGTATTGTTCCCACCATATTTGTATTTACAAATGTCCCATATGTGTCTGGTTCAGACCGAGAGGACGTAAAACACCATTTTCGCCCCTCGAGCCTACAGCCAGCCAGTGAGTGTCGAGAGGCATGAATGAAACGTAGTAGTAGCCCTCTGAGCCACTTTGAAGCACGCATGACTGTTAACCTATGAACTATGAATTTTTAAAGTTCACATGCGATATCCCGTTACCTTAGTAACGAGGCGTTGTGCGCATGCCCTGCGACGAGAGCGCAGGTTAGTATAGAAAGAGTTCAGTGGTGTGTGGGAAGCACCAGCAGTATGCACTGAGGTAAAAACAAGCGCGAAATCGCAATAGTTTGTGGCACACGGTCTATTTTTACCACTCCAATCATGAGTCACCTCCCCTGGCTTTTCAATAATTTTAATCTGTAAACCAGAATGTTATCTCTGCACCATTTCGTAACTTTTTATATCTTTTGGAAAACATTTAAAACTATGTATCCTACTGATACTCATCGAAAGAAGCACCGCATACTCGTCGTGTCTGTTGTAGTGTCTCTATTGCGTATGTTTATTATTTTGTACGCTTTTAAAATACATCATTTTAAAGAGCGGCCTCAATTAAAATTTGAAGTGTAGCCTCGATTATACTAACTTGTGGCGGTGCCATAGCCGATGAGGTTTAACCGAGGCGTGGTCACCGCTACAGCTATCTGTATTAATACAAAATCGGGACTTTACTGGTTTCGTACTGCCTCCGGGCATTGCCTCCAGTATTGTTCCCACCATATTTGTATTTACAAATGTCCCATATGTGTCTGATTCAGACCAAGAGGACGTAAAACTCCATTTTCGTCGTCGTCAGTGTAGCCTCGATTTGAAGTGCGACAATTTTGTCAAAATGTGCGATAATTTTGGACCGACAGACCGACTGACCGACAAAGTGAGTTATAGGTTTGTGGCTTGAGCCACAAACAAAAACCTGTGTGAAATAGAAATAAAAAGAAAGAAATAAGAGAGAGTGTAACTGACATTGTTGCTAAAGAGAAATGATGGAAAGCTTTTGTTTCCTGAAATAGCAAACTATGCTCTAACCTGAAGAAAGTTTATTTGCCCTACCTTTGTTTCTTTTGGAATTGTCGTTGAGCAACAAAAGTAAGGAAAGGATGGCAGCATCTTGCAAAACTTAGGTATATCAGAAATAACTTGTTGAATATTTTGACCTTACAGTGTTCCTAACGGGGGTGTTCTGCTGAAGAGAACCAAGGACTCCATCCAGCCCATGGACACCATGACAGACCCCAAGGACGCCTCCTCCATCATCGACTTCCTGCAGATGAGGCAGTTCAATATCTTCGTAAGTTGCTGTGTTTTGTGTATGGGCGGGAAGGTGTAGTGTGTGTGCGTGTTGGTGAGGGCAGAGAGCTTAAAATTCAGAGAGACGGAATTAGTCTTGCGCCCTGTTAGAGAAGTGAGGACAATCACCTTGGTTATGTCCCTTGGGCTTGGCTGGACATAGTCACATTCGATAACCTATATTACAAAGACGCACGTCGTTACAAAATTAAGTCACAAGTGCAATTAGCAACTTAGGACGCGCATTTTACCGCCAGCGGGCAGTCAAACCAGTAGGGGCTTAGCGCGTGATATTCTTAGTTGAGCGTAGTGAGAGAGAGGGAGATGAGTCCCTCCCTCTCTCTCTCTCTCTCTCTCACTACGCCCAACTAAGAATATCACATGCTAAGCCCCTACTGGTTTGATTGCCCCCTGGCGGTCAAATCAGCGTCCTAAGTTGCTTATTGAATTTATGCCTGCTATGCTGTGAGAGTTGAAAATGTTTTGGTTGGGTTTTTTTTTAATGTAGGTTTTTTTAGTTTTTGCATTTTTGTTGTTGTTGTTCATTTTAGTGACTGAAAAAACCAACCTTGTATTTATTTGGTTTTATAAATGGAGGGGCAAAAGCCATAGCCTACTATCATCCTTCTTTATTCTCTGTGTGATATCACCCTCTGACTTTTAGTTTTACCCCTTGAATTTGACCCTTTGGGTTTATGTTTCGTTTTTCCTTTTTCTTCTTCTTCTGCGTTCCTGTGTCCGTTTCCAATTTTCACTGGTGTCCTCGCTGCTTTCAGACAACACAGTTTTTTGTTCATTTACGTGTTTCTTTGATTCTTAAAGTAAAAAAAAGAAAGAAAAAAGAAAGAGGACTGATCAATAAAATAAAATAAATATATGCAAGCTTATACCTCAAGCCTGTCGTTTTGTTCTCCCTTTCAGCCTGAACTGACGTTCATGAACTTCCCCGCGCTGTACGCCAGGAACCAGCCGTTCGGCATCCTGTTCTACGAGCCCTCCGTGCCCAGCGCCAACCAAATGCAGCAGGCCCTCATCAGCCACATTCTGTCGGGAGAAGGCAGCGACATGGTGTTCTGCAAGATGTGAGTGTTTGTATTCTGCAGCAGGCCCTCATCAGACACATTCTGTGGGGAGAAGGTTAGCCACATGGTGTTCTGCAAAATGTGAGTGTTTGTATTCTGCAGCAGGCCCTCATCAGACACATTCTGTGGGGAGAAGGCAGCGACATGGTGTTCTACAAAATGTGAGTGTTTGTATTCTGCAGCACGCCCTCATCAGACACATTCTGTCGGGAGAAGGCAGCGACATGGTGTTCTGCAAAATGTGAGTGTTTGTATTCTGCAGCAGGCCCTCATCAGACACATTCTGTGGGGAGAAGGCAGCGACATGGTGTTCTACAAAATGTGAGTGTTTGTATTCTGCAGCACGCCCTCATCAGACACATTCTGTCGGGAGAAGGCAGCGACATGGTGTTCTGCAAAATGTGAGTGTTTGTATTCTGCAGCAGGCCCTCATCAGACACATTCTGTGGGGAGAAGGCAGCGACATGGTGTTCTACAAAATGTGAGTGTTTGTATTCTGCAGCACGCCCTCATCAGACACATTCTGTCGGGAGAAGGCAGCGACATGGTGTTCTGCAAAATGTGAGTGTTTGTATTCTGCAACAGGCCCTCATCAGCCACATCATGGTGTTCTGCAAAATGTGAGTGTTTGTATTCTGCAGCAGGCCCTCATCAGCCACATTCTGTGGGGAGAAGGCAGCGACATGGTGTTCTACAAAATGTGAGTGTTTGTATTCTGCAACTGGCCCTCATCAGCCACATCATGGTGTTCTGCAAAATGTGAGTGTTTGTATTCTGAAGCAGGCCCTGATCAGCCACATTATGTGGGGAGAAGGTTAGCCACATGGTGTTCTGCAAAATGTGAGTGTTTGTATTCTGCAGCAGGCCCTCATCAGACACATTCTGTGGGGAGAAGGCAGCGACATGGTGTTCTACAAAATGTGAGTGTTTGTATTCTGCAGCAGGCCCTCATCAGCCACATCATGGTGTTCTGCAAAATGTGAGTGTTTGTATTCTGCAACTGGCCCTCATCAGCCACATTCTGTCGGGAGAAGGCAGCGACATGGTGTTCTGCAAAATGTGAGTGTTTGTATTCTGCAACTGGCCCTCATCAGCCACATTCTGTCGGGAGAAGGCAGCGACATGGTGTTCTGCAAAATGTGAGTGTTTGTATTCTGCAACAGGCCCTCATCAGCCACATTCTGTCTGGAGAAGGCAGCGACATGGTGTTCTGCAAAATGTGAGTGTTTGTATTCTGCAACTGGCCCTCATCAGCCACATTCTGTCCTCATCAGCCACATTCTGTCTGGAGAAGGCAGCGACATGGTGTTCTGCAAAATGTGAGTGTTTGTATTCTGCAACTGGCCCTCATCAGCCACATTCTGTGGGGAGAAGGCAGCCAGTGATACGGGGTGCCCGGTAGGTGGGGATTAACTGTACATTATTTTGTTTCATTTTATAGAATTGTATAGATAACATTTTGGTTTTACAGTGAAACCTCTATTTTATATACAGTGGAA
This sequence comes from Phymorhynchus buccinoides, assembly GCA_017654935.2. NCBI lineage: Eukaryota > Metazoa > Mollusca > Gastropoda > Neogastropoda > Raphitomidae > Phymorhynchus > Phymorhynchus buccinoides. The sequence goes on from CM065688.1 coordinate 27,005,423, forward strand.
TCCGCTTAATCGGCCACTTTTGGGACCAGGAAAAATATGGCCGATAAAACGAACATCGAGATACTGTATGACGCAATTATGCAAGTCATAGCAATGACGTCAAAATTAAATGTTGAAGTTCAAATTCAAATTCTTTCCCTTTTTGTGATGTGTGTGTGTTTATTAATCCTACAACTTGACAGAAGCACGAGTAAAAGACAATGATTTTGTTTTCTTGAGTGATTTTAACGCCATGCAGGGTCTTTCAATTGACAACAGCTCACCTTCCAACTTCACACTCAACCATGTAAACGTCAAAAGCATGTTGTCAGTTTGTCTGCCTCTGTTGTTCTCCCTCTCAAAAAGGGGTAAAGAGGAAAAATTAGAGAGAAAAAGTGGCCAATAAAGCGAAATTGAAGATTTCAGCTTTGGCCGTAAAAACGAACAAAATAACACATGCTTAAGAAGAAAAAATAACACATGCTTAAGAAGAAAAAATTCCGTTCCAGAGGAAATTGGCCGATTAAGCGACTTTGGCCGATTATCCGATGGCCAATTAAACGGATTCCACTGTATTAAAAAAACTTTCCTATTAAGACTGACTTCCTCCAAGATGTGACAAAAAAATGTTCACCAAATTTTCTCCCCTTTCATATCCGGACCACTGTGACTGAGTGTCCACCTCCCTATTAAGACCTCTCTCTATAAAGTTTGGCTGATTTGTTTAAGGTCTTAATAAGGAGGTTCCACTGTATTTCGTTTCATTTTATTTGACCTTGTTTGTTATGTTTATTATTATGATTTGGTTTATCGCTGCAAAGAGAATTTCCTGTAAAGCATACAATAAAAATATTGATTGCTTGGGGCAGTGGGTGGATGCCTCGTGCCTCCATACGGGGAGCTGGACGACCTCGCCCCCTGCATGAGTCTCTCCCCGAGGGGATACCAGGGGGGTCTTTCGTAAATAGTTCCCCCCACCTTCTTGATGTTCTGTGCTTGAACTTCCTCTAATCTGCCACTCTCTTTGACTCTGCCTTTTCCTTTTGCTTTCTGTCATCTACTATCTTTCTGACTTATTAGCCCATTCTCCTGGCTTTTTTTTTTGGAAATAGTTTTCCTCCTTTGAGCTCCTCAGAAATCGGAATGTGTCAGCTGTACACAGCAGGGGAGACCAGTGAAAACTGAAAACCGGACACATACATGCCTTACCCATTGTGGCCATATGGCCTGGGAACGTAAAAGAAGAAGAAGAAGAAGGTTGATGTTCTGTTGTATTGATCAGGACTGTGGGTGACAGTAACCCCGAGGCCAAACCCTTGTTGCTGAACTACACACAGGCGGAGGATGTGCCTGCCTTCACCATCGTCAATCACAAGAAGGTGAGTGGCTTGTGAAGGGACCCTGAATATGTGAAGGAGTATGCTTGTGTGCGTACATGCATGTATGTGTGTCTCTTTGTGTGTTTGTTTCTGTGTGTGTGTGTGAGAGAGAGAGAGAGAGAGAGACAGGGCGGGAGTGAGTGAAAGAGAGAGATGTGCCAGCTTTCACCATTGCTAGTTATCACAAGAAGGTGAAAACAAAACTTCTGAGAGGAATGTGGGTGGTCACTGGTGTATGTGTTTACAGACACACACACACACACACACACACACACACCATTCCAAAACAAAGATGAATATGGAATGCGCTAGCATATGATGATCATAACTGTTTCATAATTACAGACAAAACATGCTGTTTTTTCTTGTCTGCGCTGCCGCTTTTGATCTGATGTATTATTTGATTTGTGTGGCATAAGGGCGTTCATATGCTGATAAGTATGGTATGCTTAATGTGACTGATAGGTTACCGACATTACTTTGCCGTACAATAATACTTTTGATCTGATGCATTATTTGATTAGTGTGGCATAAGGGCGTTCATATGCTGATAAGTATGGTATGCTTAATGTGACTGATAGGTTACCGACATTACTTTGCCGTACAATAATACTTTTGATCTGATGCATTATTTGATTAGTGTGGCATAAGGGCGTTCATATGCTGATAAGTATGGTATGCTTAATGTGACTGATAGGTTACCGACATTACTTTGCCGTACAATAATACTTTTGATCTGATGCATTATTTGATTTGTGTGGCATAAGGGCGTTCATATGCTGATAAGTATGGTATGCTTAATGTGACTGATAGGTTACCGACATTACTTTGCCGTACAATAATACTTTTGATCTGATGCATTATTTGATTAGTGTGGCATAAGGG
>CM065688.1:27010165-27025165 GCA_017654935.2 Phymorhynchus buccinoides
ACACGCACGCACACACACACACACACACACACGTTTAAAACAGCACTGGCTTGCCAAATCATTTTCATGCCGTTAGTGCTTCCTACATAATAATTATTAGCTATACCGAACAAGAAACTATTCAGCTCTAATATGTACCCCCCAAAAAAAAAAAAAATGCACATCAATGGGTTGAATATTTAAACAGTGATAAGGAAGGTTTGTACCGTATTTCTCGGACTATAAGGCACCTGACTATAATTTTGCACTTAATTCAGATTCTGTTATTATATTTTCGTACTATTTTAGTAGTCATATTATAGGGCGCAGGGGTCTCAGTCTATGGGGAAAAAAAAAGTATCACCTTAATATAGTCCAAAATATATAGTAGGTGTAATATATTTTCAAATATAGGATGAAAGTATATTAGGGGGGGGGGGGGGGGTAGCGTCTTATAATAGGGTGCGCCTGTAAACTATGGTAGTTAAGTTTATTGACTTACGGTCATGGTGGTGCCTTCAGATGAGGACCTCACTCACGCTGGCTCCGCGACTAAGAGAATAGTGTCGTCAGTAGGGGGCTTAGTAGGTGGTGTCCTGAACAAGCTCCGCTGAACTCCACCGAAGTGACTCAGCAGCAGTGCAGTGTCTCCTCGGTTGGTTGCCTCCTGACGGCATAACATAGATTCGCTCCCCGTGGACTGCTGGTCTCGGATTCTGCGATCTGAACAAGCCGGGGTGTAGCTGCGAATTGGGATTCGGAATGAGCGGCGTGGGAGCAACGCCACTGTACGACCCAGAAGATGGGACAGCAAAACAAAAAAAAAAAAAAAAAAATAAATTGTTTATTGACTGTGTGTAAATTAAAATCACTCTTTTGCTGCGGCAGATGTGGCCTCGGAAGACACCACTACTTTGGATCAGCAGCAGGATGCAGAAGCCCGCTCGGCCCTGTTGGAGCTTCAAAAGTCCCGCCTGTACTCCGTCAAAGATCGCAAGGCGCACCAAGCCACGGTAGACACAGGGAAGGCCAAGAAAGCCCCGGAGCATTCCGAGCTGTAGAGCGATTATTTGATGGGTTGATCAATAGGGCATTTGCCACGAGTGTTCGTTCTCTATACTATACTACTAATTTGCCGGCACTTGTTCTGCCCGACATTCGCTGACCTCTCTAATTCAACTCTCTATAAAATTCAACTCAGTAAAATTCAAGGCCGCCAGCATGCGGCAAATGCCCTATTGATTCTCCTTCTTGCTGATTAAAGGAAATGACTAAAGGGGGGGGGAGCTCTGAAAGATTCTGAACTGTAGAGTGAGTGATTGATTCATTCATTGATTGAGTCTTTTAATGGATAAAGAATTATGTTTATTAAATGTTCTTTTAAAGGTTCAATAATTAGACTCATCCAAAGGGGTTTTTGTGTGTGTGTTTTTAATAACAATTCTGCCCGAAATAACAATTTAACAAAACTATTACTGTTTCATGTTAAACAGAAAAGATGTTAGTGAATGAATAAAAGATAAAAAAATAAAAAAATAGAAATAAAAAACCAATGTTGTAACACAAATGCACTCACCTACTTTCATGCCCATGTGCGTGAAAACATGCATACACACACACACACACACTCTCTCTCTCTCTCTCTCTCTCTCTCTCTCTCTCTCTCTCTCTCTCTCACACACACACACATACACACACACACATATACACATACACAACACACTTGTCTGCACAAAAACTAATACACACACATTAATACTACTAAACTACTGTGTTGAAAACTATGAAATGGTCAAAATGAGGCTTTATTCTTATTCTTGGTGACACGAATGGGTGATAATTTTAGGACCAAGTTGACCATGCCACCTAGTGACGAGTCAGGGGCAGATAATTTTCTGTGGCTATAAACTACTACTTTGTGACAGACAAGGGCGGTAATCTTATGTAGGTGGTGCACACGTTTCAGTGCATATGACAGGGGCAGAGAATTTTCTGTGGCTGTATACTACTATGTGACAGACAAGGGCGGTAATCTTATGTAGGTGGTGCACACGTTTCAGTGCATAAGACAGGGGCAGAGAAATTTCAGTATAAAGCCTCATTGAGTACAGGAAAACTGATGGTGGGAGGAGTGTGAAAGAGACTACATGTTTATTTATTTATTTATTAAGAAGATTTATATAGCGCATACCTTTAAACTCTATGCGCTTGCTTTAAGCTACATGTTATCTATCAATCGAAGATTGTTTCGTAGATAACATATCCAAAAGGTTTTTCTTCCTCCAAGGTTATTTTGTTTTGAACTAAACAGAGCACTCTATAAGAACAGACTTAATTTCCAACCTGATGTCCCATATGATCTAACGATCGGGAGGACGTAAAGCATTCCAACCTTCAGCAAGAGTAAGCTGTTTGTTTACAATTCATTTGTTGTTGTTTTTGGTTGCTTTTTAAGTATGTGTAACTTTTAAGATATTAATTGTTTTAGCTGTGATGTTTTTTTGCAACATTTTTTTATTTCAAAAGAAAGATTATACTTTTCAAAATGTTAGTCATCTTTACTCAATTGAAAAAACGTCAAAATTGGTTTCTTTGGTTGGTGTGGTTTTTTTTTCAAATTTTATTTACATCAAAATCTTTTATGTTGAGCTTTTCTCAAATGTGTGAGGCTCAATTTTGTTTTTGCAACATTGCCAAAGAATTGCTGAGTTTACAGTACATATCAAAACACTTGTTGAGTAGTAACACGTAAGAATTTTTTTTTTTCATGCATATACGAAAAATGTATCAGCTTGATTTTGTGTATATGGATTACATACACCCAGACTTACATTGTTGTCGAGCTACTGCTGCTTTTTCTTTTTCTTTTTTTTTTTTGCATTTATCAATTTTTTTTTTTTTTTTTTTAGGTGAGCAAGAACAAAATACCTAATCCTTTTTAAAGGCAACTTTTGACCCTCACAACAGAAACAAAATAAAACATGTTTTAATGATCACCATATTTTGATGGGGGGTTTCTTATATATTGTTGTCTCTGTTGTAAAGGTGGAAAAATCAAACAATTACATTTTATGATTGTTTCGTTTACGTCATTGTGTGACTTGGTTTTCAATTTTAAATGTTTTATTTTAGTTGTTCTTTGATGATTTTTTTTTATACTGGTTTATTGCGGTGATTAAAATCTTTTCTTCTTTCTGGTGATACTGAATAGATTTCTTGCTTTCATATTTTTGTGTTCTTTTCGTGTGTGCACGTGTGTAGTGGTCCAGTTTTTCAGATAGTTTATTGTGGCAGTTGAATTGAAATCCTTGGTTTCACTGCTGATGTTGGTCAGGTTTGGGGATCTTGTTATTATGTGATATTCTTCTGTTGTTCAGTTTTTGATAGCCTTATTGTATTTGACCTTCTTTTCATGAATGTGTGTTTTGTCGAACTTTATAGTCTAACATTTTTCAAATTCAAATTTCCTTGCATGAATGCGATTTTTGTTGCCTTTTTAATGATTTTGAAACCATAATAGACTGATCTGTATGGTCATATCAATCAACACACACACACACACACACCCGTGGGGACACTGGGGGTCTTTTGTACAAATAGTTCCCCCACCTTCTGCAAGTTGTGTGCTTGAAACTTCCTCTAATCTGTCACTCGCTTTGACTCTGCCTTTTCCCTTTGTTTTCTATCATCTACTATTTTTCTGACTTATTGGTCCATTCTCCTGCCTTTTAAAAAAAAACTCTTACAAAGATTTTCTCCAGCCGAAGACGGACATGCTGTGCCTATTTCTTCGGCGCATAACGGCAGCATGACGCATCTGCGCTTATTTGACATGTTACTGTCAGAGCGATCAACAAAGACGAAACCAGTCAGGTCTCCATAAAGCCTTGCAAATTACCACAAAGTATGTGGTAAAAGTTGTGTCTGCTGACATTTGCCATTGCACTGTCTTGTGCTTCCAGAGTAGCTTTCATCGTTGATAGCATTGGTAGTAGACTTAAGGGCTTCGCACACTAGCATCAAGATCTCGAGATCGCGGCGATTTTTTGCTGCAAGGCGCAGTTTGATGCGCCGCTTGCGTGTGAGAGATTCGCGGCGCAGCAGGATTTTTGATGCGTAGCTACGCGATTTTGTGTTGCTCGAGAATAGATGCGGCTCTAATTTTGATGCTCAAGATCGCAGAGATCGTGAAACTAGCCAATCACAACGGACGGAAGGACCATAACTCAGATTGAAGAAAAACAATACTGTTGTTTCTAAGAGGAGGTTTGACGCTAGAGTAATCTTTCCTTGCTTTCCAAATAAGGAAGTTCGAGCGACAAGAGGCGAAGCGACAAGAGGCGAAGCGACAAGAGGCGAAGCGACAAGAGTCGTGTGTGAGAACACCACTACCTCGCTACAATGTGTGCTGTGATTCAGGCGTCAAGGCGTTGCTCTGAGAAACAATTGACGCCTGATGCTAGTGTGCGAAGCCCTTTAACACATTCATTTCTTCACATATGCCGAAAATGCATGGATCATGTTTTCATGATCCCATGCCGAAAATGCATGGATCATGTTTTCATGATCCCATGCCGAAAATGCATGGATCATATTTTCATGATCGTCATGTTGACTTCCTCATGCCAAAATATGGATTGTATGTTGTCGTTGTTGTTATCATACACTGGCTTAAAGACTCCGGGGATCATCCCAACAGCCGAAGCAATTGAGCACTATGGTACAAATGCACCAGCTAGGGATGAGAACATTACGTGTGTGACCGATTTTGATTACCCCACCACGTGGGCAGCCATACTCCGACTTCGGAGGATTTTGGACTGATGATTTTATGCTAGGAGCTTGCCATGGCTAAAGACAATCCCCGCAGAACATAACAACATTTTGACGTAGCCTTGGTGTTCTAGCTTATGTCAATTGGTCGGACACAGCCTTAAGCCGAGGCGAAACGGATTGTATAAAACAAGACGGCAATACTGTATGCTTCTTCTTTGAAGCAGATACGGAAACTGACTTAACATTTTGATCCAATCTGGATGAAATTCATATTCCTTCTAAGGTAGGCAAGAATTAAATACTTATTGTCCTTTTTTATCAAATGTTTTTTTTATCAAATGAAACTTCAAACTAAAATCTTGTGTACAAATACTTGTACATGTATCAATAAATTTCTTATTATTTGAATAGGCCATTTCCCACAAATGGGCAACCTTGAATTTCACTGAAGGCCTTGAAGAAGAGTTCACCTCATCTCTGGGCAAAACTTGCTGGCAGTGGTGTAGTCTGGTCTGCGGTATAAACACCCGTGGTAAATGCCCTATTCATTTTACCTTGCAGAAAAGAAAAGAAAAGCCTACTGTAGTGGTGAAAAGAACAACCTTAAATTATACCCATGATTGTTTTGTTTTGATACCATCTAAACAGGCAGATTTTGATTATTTCAACACTGGAACAAAGGAATGATGCCTACAACAACAACAAAATAAGCTCTCACAAATGAACTTTATTCATTGTAATGGGGGTTTTTTTGTGGGAGGGTTTCATAAGAAAATGACATGTCATTATTAATGTACCCCAAAGAGCATTCAACGTTATAATGGCACTCTTCAGCAGACAATAATTTAGCGGAATATTGATTGATGAGTTTGTTGCGTCTATTGTTTAGGAAGTCTGAAAAGATTATCGTGAACCAGAAATTTTGCTTGTATGCTTCTTTGTTGATTAATTTTGTGATACGCTGTGAATCTCTTTTGTGTGCTGGTATGCTCCTTCGTTATGCTGCTGCTTTTGTACATGCAGGTTTCCTTTTGTTGTTGTTTTTAGTAGAGATCTTAGGACGCTCATGGAAAACTCAGTCAGACAATTATGTTTTGTGATAATTTTGAAGTCAGACAATTGTGTAAACTCTATACTGAATAACAGATTATATATTTGTGGGAAGTATTTTTTAAAAAAGGTTATTCTAGTCTTGTACATTCCTTATGAGAAACCTTCTCAGAACGTTAAGGTGAATTTTGATGTGGATCTGGATCTGGAATTATGCGTCGCAGACGCCACTTCTGACGATAGATGCGACGGAACTAGGAGGGTGCATTCCCTATTAGAATTAAAAGAAAAAGATAGGAAGGAGAAAGACCTACTGCTTACCCTGGGTTAAGACCATTAAACCCCCCAGTTCAGCCGGAAAGGCCCAGGCCCCACTTCCAGAAGCAAGCAAAACAAACAAAAAACACCTAATGGTCTAGTGGTCAGTGGACGCAGGCTCAGATGGTGGTCTGGTCAGCGCTGATGTGAATGCGCTGACGGAGCCTGCGGTGACAGTAGCCTCACTCAGTTGGTTCCATTCCGTGGCAGTCCTGACGAAGAAGGAGCTACGAACTTGTTTTGTTTCAAATGTTTTGATTTTGTGTGTGTGTGTTTTGTTTGATTTTGTTATTATGCTGCGGGCTGAAATCCAGTCAGTTGATGAATCGTTACATGTACGTTAAAAATGACATCTTCAGCATTTTATTATTATAGTACAGTATGAAATATCCTTGAAAACATATTTATAGGCATTTTATCGAGTTTTGTTGGAAGTGTTGTACCTATTTGATGTCACTTCTTCTGATGATAATTACTTTATTTATTAAGATATTGAGATATTTATTAAGATAATGTAGCTTATTTTCACTCTTTTATGCTTTTATTCCACTAGTCCCACTTAGAAGAATCAAAAGTCAACTCTTCTATTATTCTAATAATAATAATTTAATTGATTAAGACCTTTTTACGCGTTGGACTGTAGAGGGGAAGTATTGTTTTTATTTTGATCTTGATGTTTTTTTTGCTCCTTCTGTTGCCTGCTTTTTGCTCCTTTTGCTATATTTGCTGTTTGCTGTTTAATTGTTTGTCTGTGTTGATAAAGGCGCGTTCGCCGAAATATCCAGTGGTTTTGTTTTGTCTCTTGTGAATAAAATAACGTCACTTTGCACTTGTCGTGTAGTTGTTTGTTCGTTGTATGCTCCAGTGACGTTGCAGTCTGTTTCAGTTTTTTGATTAAGATTAGATTAAGGTAGCTCATTTTAATCCTTTTATGTTTGCATCTCACTAGTCCCACTAAAATGAATACAAATCTCAAAAGGTGTATTTTATGACTGTGTTTAATGGTCTTTTTTTATGTTCTGTTGTTTAACCAGAACCTTTTCATTTACTTTAATGTGTTTGTGATTTCTTGTGTTTTGTTTATAGCTTGGGTAAGAGAGATCTTCTTGACAGATTCATTTTCCATCCAATACTCATGTCTCTGGCATGCTATTAATAGGACCCATTTCTAAGCATCTTTATTCGCATGTTCACTTTCACCAAAGTTCCAAAGAGGCACACCAATCTCTTTCTGTGTTGTTCCTCTCTGTGGTACTGGATGTTTTTCTTTGATCTTGGAAAATAAATTTATTTTGCTGCCATACACCTCGTGTTGTTACATTTATTTTGTGTGTGCTCATGTAGTGAAAGAGAACAGGCGAGCATTGAATTGAATTGAATGGATTTTATTTATAGAGGGTAATAGAATAAGCAATAACATGCTTTTGTTTTTACATCCAGCCCTCTGGGGGAAAAAATTACAAAAATAAAAGTCAAAGATATTCTAAAAGGGTAAGATGGATTACTTAAGAGCTCGGCGAACCGGGCTGATAGAGTTATTGTTAGTGTCGACAGTACACCATTCACAGTGACGGCTATCCAAAAACTCGGACTGGAACTTGAACGGAGAATTCAACTGGCCTATCGACGTGTAAAATGTGTCCTGTTTCAAAGGGACATAACCAGTGTTTCTGTCCTCACTACTCATATAGGGAAAAGAGACCGGATGCTTATCTTCCCCTCTACAGTCTTTGTAAAAGTAGAAAGGAAAATGAGCACAGACAAACAATATAAAGCATGCAAAAATACAACCCTATATAGTAACATGACAGTAACAAAATGAAACCTAATATTACTAACTATACTCATTTTGAACATGCATAAATTATGAAGTAAGAGAGAGAGAGCAGACCTGTTTACTCAACTCTTTTTGAGTAGTATTCTACTCAATTTGGACCTCTACTACTCTTCAAAACTGAAAATAATGCTCTTTAATTCTTGATTACTACTCATTTTCAGTGAACATTATTTGATGGTTTTAATAAAACTACACTTATCGCACCAAAACTACTCATTTCAGCTATCCTGACTACTCAAGACTTGTGAAGGGGGTAAACAGGTCTGAGAGAGATATATATTTTATTCTGAAAGGCCATAGCCCCTTAGTAGGGGGGTACATACAAATAACAAACATGTCCAAATACATATTAGGTTAATTTCTAATCAAGAGAGTGAGAGATGGAACTTGTAGGGAAGGAGAAGATGGTGACAGGACAGTTATAGAGGAAGACGGGGTAAAAAGCGCATGGGCGGGTAAGAAGCCCACCCCAATTATCTCATGAAATAAAGAAAATTTCATGAGACGAATGCTAGACATTAACGCTCGTCTCATGGGCAAAATGAGACTGAAATTTGCTTCATTTCATGAGATAATTGGGGTGGGCTTCTTGCCCGCCCATGCGCTTTTTACCCCGTCTTCCCCTAATTAAACTTTTACATGGCTGAGATGTGTTTTGATCTTTAGGCAATCGTGCGTTGGAAAGCTGGGGAAAACGCGTCATGAAAGCACTACTATTGTCAAAACTTGGACGCTTCTAGAATTTTTCTTTCAAAATATAAAGAAAGCGTTTACACATTTCAAATCTCCGCCTGTCAAATTGATTTTTTTTATCTAAGCCCAACTCATGTAGGGTCTAGATAAGCACAATTTATTTTTCTCAGTATCTGATTGAAGAGTTACACATTTACTCTGAATTCTCATTGAGTGGTAAGCAAACTATCCACAGATTTGTTTTTCAAATGGTGTATTAGCTTTTATTCATACCTATCAACCATGCTTTATTTTTGTGAATACAGTATTTCCAAATTCCAAATTCCAGCCATGAAGGAATTTCAAAGGAAAATTCCCAATTCTGAAATAAATGAAACAATAACGGACTAATAAGAACCACTGTTTGATGTGGAAATCTATGGCTAAAACAAGAATTTGATATGTCCAAGGGCTACAGTCAAGGTCAGGTCAACAACATAATCAGTACCCGATGTTTGAAATTAGCAAAAGCCAATGTACCCACATACCAAGTTTGGAGACTGTACCTCCAAAAATTATGTGAAAGATAGGGCCTCCACAAGAAAGTTACGTTTCCAAAGTCAAACTTCAGGGTCACGGTCAGCACGTCCATGGATGCCTTTCCTTTGCTATTCGTAAATTTGAAGCGAATCTGTCCAGCGGTTCACAAGATATCCTTAAGACAAGCAATAAAATTAATACACTCGGGTGGAAACAAGCTTCCTCGCTCACTTACATACTGGGGCGAAGCACAGCAAAGAAATTTTTTGTACCCCCAGTATTATGAGTTCATTTTTGCCATAAAGGGAAAGTCTCTCTCTCTCTCTCTCTCTCTCTCTCTCTCTCTCTCTCTCTCTCTCTCTCTCTCTCTCTCTCTCTCTCTCTCTCTCTCTCTCTCTCTCTCTCTCTCTCTCTCTCTAATGTTTCAGTTTAGAATAAAGCGTAATGTTGATACATTGGAGATCTGACCAGAGAAAAGGGAAAAAAACGGACAAGCTCTTTATTTATGTACAGGGAAACCATTTATGTGCTTTCCACCATGTTTCTTCACCCTTTTTTCTCTCTTCCAAATCGTATGTCACGTTTCACTTTTATTGTCTTCGCTCTCATAGCAAAGACTGTCCAACATGTATCCAAAAACCATGGAAGGTCTTTGATGTATCTAAGCTTTCTGATCATAGTGAACCAGTAGTGACGTTAGTTTGCCAATGGTACAAATTTGTGTCTATCTGCTGGACGTGTGCGCCAATTCACCCGAGGCGATTTCCCCATTATTTACATTAACATTCTCTGCTGAAAGAAATTCGGATTTTAAAAAAAGAAAAGAAACACAAGGCCTGTTCCTTTGGGGACATAGACAATAACAAGCGCGGATTCGCAATCGTTTGTGGCACGCTTTTCTTTCTCTTTTACAATATGTGCGACAATTTTGGACCGACCGACCGACAGACAGACCGACAAAGTGAGTTATAGGTTTGTGGCTTGTGCCACAAACAAAAACACCAAATACTCCCCGAAGTTTCGCTCGGGAACTAACAAGGAGTGGACAAGGGGAAGGTAGGCGCGCCTAATCAATGGGAAGTGGGGAGGAAAGAAAGAAGAGCTCACAGAAAGAGAGCAGAAAAGGATCTCGGATGGGACGTGTTGAAAAAGTGAAGGGGAGAAAGTGGGTAGATGGATGTAGTGGAGGACTGGTTACTTAGCACTGTGCCCCCATCTCTGTGTGTAGCAATATAATACCCCCAAAAATCACTTTCTTGTAAAAAACAAACAAACAAAAACACACTACACACACACACACACACACACACACACACACACACACACACACACACACACACACACACACACACACACACACAAATGGAACCCAGAACACAACGATAAAACCTAACCAAATAAAAGAGATGACCCTACACTACTAAACAAACGCGCGTGGTGTTGGACCAATCGAAGGTGAGTGTGGACATTATACAATAATTAAGGGTGACATATTAATTTAAACAAATATGGGTCTTTCCTGTATTGCAGTACCTCCATGATCAACCCAATATCTACAAATGTCCGCATTGAGCTTTAAGGTAAAAAGTTTCATAAATAAATAAATGTAATCACACAACCCGCCACCTGATGACCAGATTCACCTCCTACCACGCCACCAGCAAACCATCATTTTCAGGCTTCGTACTGGACACTGCCGACTCTGCTCCCATCTGTACCGCCTTGGCCTGTTGTCGCACATCCCAGACTGTCCGTGTGGAAACAGCCGCACAAACTCCCCGAGCATGTCCTCCAGTCCTGCCCCCCTACATCAGGAAGCCAAGATCCAAGTTCTGGCTCGAGGGTGCCACAATGGAGGAAAAGCTATGGTGGCCCGAAGCAAACCTGTCTACTACAGCCCTGTTCATCATATCTACAGATACCACTGTCTGACCCAGGAACGCAGAAGAAGAAGAATGGAATGAAAATCTGTTGAACGTGCTCCGGTCTGGAACAGACACACATGGGACATTAGTTGATAATAAAGATGGTGGGAGCGATCCTGGAGGCAATGCCCGGAGGCGGTGCAACACCAGGAAAGTCCCGAATTTTTAACAATAACAGATGTGTAAACCGTAGCTGAAGAAGAAGTCCCATATGTAGGGCCTACCTGTTCCGGATCGGAGGACGTTAAACAAGTTTTCAACAGTGAGGGTGACACATAGAGACTGGGGCACATCACATTGATCCTGGGGGGGGGTATAATGATAGGACACTTTACATGTGTGCGTGTGTGCGTGCGTGTGTGTGTGTGTGTGTTGTGTGTGTGTGTGTGTGCGTGCGTGCGTGCGTGCGTGCGTGCGTGCGTGTGCGTGCGTGTGCGTGCGTGCGTGCGTGCGTGCGTGCGTGCGTGCGTGTGTGTGTGTGTGTGTGTGTGTGTGTGTGTGTGTGTGAAAGGATGGGCTGGATGGGTGTATTTTAATATTGTGAACATTTTATGTACTTGTGTATTTTTATTTATTTATCCATTTTGTCTCACTGTTTTAAAATGATTTTACATTATAAGTGTTTTAAAATGCTATTTTATTAGTATGTGTGTGAGTGTCATTCATTTAATGTTTTTCCACTAATCGTGTGTGTCTGTGTGTGTGCGCGTGTGTGCGTGCGTGTCGTGTGTGTGTGTGTGTGTGTGTGTGTGTGTGTGTGTGTGTGTGTGTGTGTGTGTGTGTGTGTGTGTGTGTGTGTGTGTGTGTGTGTGTGTGAATGTTTATTAATATTGAATATAATGTGCCTTTTTGTGACTATTGTATGTACAAATGATAGTAAGTTGTTATTTTATGATGCATGCAACTGTATTTCAGTCCTATAATATCTCTGTCTCTGTTTGTGTGTCTCTCTCTTCTCTCTTTCTCTGTCTGTCCCTCTGTCTGACTCTCTGTGTCTCCGTCTCTGTCTTTCTCTGTCTGTCTGTCTGTATGTCTGTCTCTTTCTCTTTCTCTCTCTCGTTCTCTTTCTCTCTCTATCGTTATAAGTGTGAGTGTGATTTGTTAATAGTGTGGCCTGGGCGTCTTTAAGTGTCCATCAGTGTGAGTGTTTCAAGTTGGTTGCGAAAGTGTACTGTAGATTATGTCATTCATTATTTGGGCGTGATTGAGAAATTGACTGAGGGATCAGGGAAGGGGGGTGTTGGTCAATGTTTGATGTATACTTTTTGTTCATTGTGTTTGTTATTCATTTTTAGTGATTTCTGTAAAGCGCTTAGAGCTTAAAGATTAGGCGCTGTGAAAGTTGTCTTGATAAATAAATAAAATAAATACAATACATTAGACATACAGGGAAGGGAAGCGCAATGTAAGCGTGTGAACAAGCAAACAAGCGTCAATTTTTTAATCAATTAATTATTCTTACCGTCCTCTCGGCCGAAGCCATATGGGGGGAAAAAAGCGTAAAACTTCTTAGCCAAAACGCAAAGAAGTAACAAAACAACAAAAAAGCGTAAGTTGCGTGCGCGTTTTATAGCATACGTCCAAGCGGATCAGATAGCACGTGAGCCTGCCCCCACACTCGCCTTCGATTGGTCCAACACCACGCGCGTTTGTCTAGTAGTGTAGGGTCATCTCTTTTATTTGGTTAGGTTTTATCGTTGTCTTTTTGGGTTCCATTTGTGTGTGTGTGGTAGTTTTTACAAGAAAGTGATTTTTATTTTTGTTTTGCTTGTGTTTGGTGACAAGAGCATTTTCTATTTAAAAAATCGTGCATAGCGAGAGAAAGAAAAGCATTGTGTTCAGTAATTAGGTCTTGCGGTTGTTTTTTGTCTGTGTAAGGAGGAAATGTGTGTGCATTATTAAACAACAAACAAAAGAAAGCCAACAAGAAGAGAGGGGGAAAGTAGAGCGAAACTCAGAAAAAACAGAAGACGCTACTGTCTCTTTTCTGCACTTTCCAAGTTGATCCGGTGAGTTTTTGGATGGATGGATGGATGGATGGATGGGTGGACGAGTGGATGGATTGGTTTGTGGATAGATGGATTACTATTCATTAATTTATCCTGCTCATTTTCAGTTTTTATTGTTGATGTTGTTATTGCTTTTTCTCTTTTCTTTTTTTTCTTCTTTTTTTTTTGGGGGGGGGGGGGGGGGGGGGAGATTCGATGATTCAAACAGAATAGGCCGAACGTTCTTCGCATATAAAAAAAAAAGGATAGAGGCTTTAAGTTTAGTGAACACACGGGCTTTTTATGAATAGTGTGTAAATAAACAAACGAACAAACAAAAATACTTCTGAAGTAAGCTTATAATCCATATGTGTAAGCTTAACAATAAACGGCGGGTGTTTGAACCAATACCCAAGTCTTTCATAAACATGACTTTTTAAAACTTTTTTTGTTCTTTGTTCAATATGTTATGGGTAGACAGACAAACAAAGATAAATCAAACTTCCTTTTTTTGTAGTTGCTTAGAAAGGGAAGGAAAATGAGGGGGGGGGGGGGGGGGGGGGGTGAGCGCCGATATGCTGCTGGCTTTCAAAGGGAGCATATTTAAGTGTTCTCATTCAATTGTGCAAGAATTGTACCCCACAACAGAGGCAAAAGGATCAACATTATTTTCAAATGTGCTCGTGACCTTAATTACATGCATACCAGTTTACCAATTTTGGGTAGTGTAACTGCGAAATCAAGAAATCATGTTTGCCCAGACAACAATTTTACGTATCTATGATGAACGGTCAAGGTCAACGAATGTCAAATTACTCAGCGTGTCTTCTGTATGTTGACCAATATACCAGCTTACCAAATTTCGTCATTGTTTCTTCACGGATGTGAGAGGTGTGCCTCGACTAAACGTTAATGACACCAAGGTCAAACTTTAAAGGGGCACCCTGACGGATGAGTGTTTGCATGAAACACGTGGAGATCACCGTAAAACACCCTTTACAGAGATCGCAACACTCACTTTGCTCTGGTTTCCTAGAAATCAAACCGTCAAATCGGCGATTCTTCCTTGGCGGAGGTGCTGGAAGTCAAATTATTTCAGTGAAAGAGAAAGCGCCTTCTTTTTTCTAATGGCCGCCTGAGTTTAGACCAAATCGTTTTTCACGAAATGTCCACAATATAAGCCTTTTTATTTATTTTTTTAATTGTTTATACAGTTTACCTAAAGGAGTTTCGCTCACCTCAAAGTAAATAGCTCCAACTTTTTTTTAAATCTTTACTGCTCTACAAGGAAGAAAAAGCTTCAACCACAATGAGTGTCCTCCACCCACCCCATCCAAAATGGCTTCTCTCTCCGGCATCTCCGCCAAAGAGGAATCGCCGTTTTGACGGTTTGATTTCTAGTAAACCAGAGCAACGTGAGTGTTCTGATCCTTGAAAAGGCTGTCTTTCTGGTAATCTCGACGTGTTTCTTGCCAAAAAACCCTCATCCGTCAGGGTCCACCATCAAGATCAGCAAAGTCATTACATTTGAAAGGAACATTATTTTGGGAACTGATTGAGTGTCATCCCTTCTACTGAATTTGATCTAACCCCATCCAACAAGAGAATTGTTTTAATTATTGAGAATCACACAGTAAAGCAGCAACATAAACAAATGAGAACGAGCACAACAAGCTTAAAGCTTATATATACAAGGCGCTCAAACACAAGGAGATTATACAATATTGGCTGCCACAAGTAATAAGAGAATGGAACAGAACATGATAATGAAAATGATAACATACAAAATGTGCACGAAGAAGTAAGCAACAACAAGAACAACAATAACATAGAAATTGAAATTTTGGAGAAGAAAAGCAAAGGGAACGTCTGTCAAACACACAGGCAGACAATGTAGCCTACAGACAGACGGATA
>CM065688.1:27035165-27037665 GCA_017654935.2 Phymorhynchus buccinoides
CATCAACAGAGACCTCCAACAGCTGTAAGGCAGGCTGAAGCTGAAGTAATATCAAGGAAGACCCCATCATCTATCTATCTCTCTCTCTGCCATGGAGCCGGTGGAGCAAGCAGGCTCAGGCTCTGGCTGAGGGCGGTTGGCAGGCGGGCGGCATGGAGTCCCGGCGCCTGCTGGCCCTGACAACCGTGATGGTGGTGTACCTGTGCGTGGGTGCTGCCCTCTTTAACGCCCTGGAGGCCAGCAACGAGAGGGACCGCAAGGTGGACCTCGAGCAGGACATCGACCGCTTCCTCAGTCAGTTCTTTTCTTCTTGTTGTTGGGGTTTTTTCCCCAGAGCTTCAGCGAAGCGGGGAACTATTGTTTTTTGTCCATGTGCGTGCGTGCGTGCGTGAGTGAGTGCGTGTGTGCGTGTGTGCGTGCGTGTGTTCCTCAGTCCATCCATGCTGCCACCCCTATGAACAGCGGATGGAATGGTATCACCCGCGGAATGGTATCACCCGGGAAATAAAAATAGATCAATCCGGCTAATGTAGATCGTAATACCTTTTGAATATTATTATATCTTTATTGGTTAAGACATTCGGGACTTTCCTGGTATTACAGTACCTCCAGGATCGTCCCACCATATTTATATCTATTAATGTCCCACATGTGCCTGTTCCAGGCCGGAGGACGCTAAGCGGATATTCTTGTAATGTAGGCCCCTAGATCGTGTGGTACGCACGTCACGCAGCGAGGGGACATTGAAGCAATTATTAGAATTCAGCATTGTTGTATTTCGTATTATTTCTTGTCATAAAAATAATAATTAATAATGCTTATATAGCGCATAATCTTGCAAAGCAACTCAATGCGCTTTTCACTCACCATTCGTACAAACATTTCTAACAAACTGGCCCACGCATCCTCACCATACATCTCTATCAAAATGAATACATATTAGAGAATGCATTGCATATAATCATAGCACACACACACTAACACCCACGTCCCTTCAACACCACCACCCCAACCATCCCCCCACTCCCCCCCCCCCCCATCCCCACCCCTGCCCCCCTACTCCCCACCCCCACCCCATACACACACGCGCGCACGCGCACGCGTTAACCTCATACTCAACGTCAATGAGCTGGAAGACAAGAGTGGGGAAAGGATCATAGACTTTGCAGAGAGAAAGCTTTCCTGAAGAAGTGGGTCTTTAGTTGGGACTTGAAGGAAGGAAGAGTGGACTGGTTACGGGTATGGTCAGGGAGAGAATTCCAAACGTTTGGTGCAACAAAACTAAACGCCCTCTCACCCGAAGATTTCAAGGACCGCTTAGGAACTTTAAGAAGTTTCTGGGAAGAAGAACGAAGAGTACGAGAGCTTTGGTAGGTGCAGAGAGAAGAAGAGAGGTAGTGAGGAAGAGTTTTGTCAAAGTGACGAAAAGCGAGAGTAGCCATCTTGAACTGCCAGCGGAATTTGACAGGAAGCCAGTGGAGCTCAGCCAAAAGAGGTGTGATGTGATCACGCTTTCTTTTGCCAAGCACAAGCCGAGCAGCACTGTTCTGCACTCTCTGTAAGCGCGAAATCTGTTCTGCTGGAAGCCCAGCATACATCGAATTACAGTAGTCCAATATGGACAACACGAAGGCAGAAATCAGTCTAACAGCAGCATCTCTGGACAGGAAGGGTCTGATGGAGGCGATGCGCCTTAGCTCTAAGAAAGATGCACGACAAACACTAGATATTTGCTCCTGCATCGACATGGTTTGATCGAGGGAGACACCGAGGTACTTTACAGTCTTCCGAAATGGCAATTCAGATCCAACAATATTGATGGAATCTGTTTTAACTTTCTTCAGGGAAGAGGAGGTGCCAACAGGCATCACCTCGGTCTTTTCACTGTTCAGTTTCAGCTTGTTACTGGTCATCCACCCCTGAACACTGCTGACACACTCAGAAACCTCTGATTTAACCGACTGAAGCTCATCAGGAGTGCCACTCCTGGACAGCTCTGTATCATCGGCATATTTGTGAAAGTTACATTTGTGTTCAGATATAACATCAGATAAGGGCTGAGAATAAAGTGTAAAAAGAACTGGCCCCAGCACAGACCCCTGGGGTACACCATACAGCAGAGGAGAGAGAGAGGATTTAACACCGCCAACCATAACGGCTTGGGTTCTTTCCTTAATGTAGTTTTCGAACCAGCTGAGAACCACCCCATCAATACCAAATGTGACTCTAAGCCTCTCAATGAGAATGGAGTGGTCAAGCGTATCAAAGGCGGCGCTCAAATCGAGCAGGGTTACAAGGGAAACAAGTTTATCGTCAGATTTACATAGAAAGCAATCTAGAACGCTCAAAACAGCAGTCTCGGTGCTGTGATGCTTCTTATATGCTGACTGACAAACCTCGAGCAAGCCATTATCTGATAGGTGGGTCTGAAGCTGTCTCAACACAACTCGCTCAAGAATCTTTGACAGGAATGGGAGGTTGGAGACTGGTCTAAAATTCT
>CM065688.1:27040165-27042665 GCA_017654935.2 Phymorhynchus buccinoides
CGCGCGGTGACCGTCGTCTAGAGAAACTCAACCCTGGTTTTGCCAACTTTGGACAGCCTCTCTTTCGCTTCTGTCACAAAGGCACACCCTTTGGCAACTTTCGTGGCTCAGAACTTCTGAGCTATTTCCATCCCAATGGAACGCTTACAAATGTTATTCTTCATGAATCGTGGGCAGTTGCAAGGTATCTTGTATCTTATATCAAAATAATATGTGGGGGGGGGGGGGTAGGGTGGGGGGAGGGGGTAGGGGGGGGGGGGGGGCGTTGTCAGCAAGATATCGCATGCTAGAGAGAGAGAGAGAGAGAGAGAGAGAGAGGGCAAAGACCTCGAGGCAGTCACTGTGCACGTGTCTCGTGCCTTGTAGCTGGCGTGCCAGAAAGACTTATCAATGTCCCTGCAGTTTTATCGACGGAAAGTGGTGTCTTGGCCACTGGGATCTGTGACACATCGCTGACAGCTATCTAGTATCTACCGTGCCTGAATTCACGGACTGCATGTTCTTTCGTGCATAACCTATTCTGATTGATCGCACAACGCACCTGTCTCTCATCTGTGTCTGTCTCTGTTTGTAGATCTGTGGGTTTATGGATGGATGGATGGATGGATGAATGAATTAATGTATGTATGCTATGTATATGTACTCTCTCTCTCTCTCTCTCTCTCTCTCTCTCTCTCTCTCTCTCTCTCTCTCTCTCTCTCTCTCTCTCTCTCTCTCTCTCTCTCTCTCTCTCTCTCTCTCTCTCTCTGTGTCTGCGTGTCTCTCTGTGCCCCCCTCTCTCTCTTTCCATTACTATTATTACTCATGTGTGATGTGTGTTGTGACATGCTTCAGTATACCCTCTCCTCCCCCTTATTCCCCCTCCTTATCCCCCTCCCCCCTCACCTGTCATTACCCCAAGCGTTTCTTTCTTTTTTGTGTAACCCATTTGCCTTTTCACTTTTGTGCATGCGTTAGGCAAAGGTAAAGATGTGCCACCCCCCCCCCCCCCCCACCCCCCCCCACCCACCCCTGCATTTCTCGGTTAATTGTATTTTTCCGTTTTTGCCTTTCTTACCATACATAAAGCTGTATTTTAGGAACATTTTCAGCTAATTCTCTTTTTGGAATACTAACCCTAACCCTAACCCTAGCCCTAAACCTAACCCCCTACTATGTACTGCAGTACACCGCGATTTGTCACCGTTGTGGTTCGTTGCGTTTTTCCGTCTTATATGGTTAGGGTTAGGGCTAGGGTTAGGGATAGGGTTAGTATTCAAAAAAGGTTATTAGCTAAAAAGGTTCCTAAAATACAGCTTTATGTATGGTAAGAAAGGCAAAAACGGAAAAATACAATTAACCGAGAAATGTAGGGGGGGGGGGGGGGTGTACATCTTGACCTTTACATTGTATTGCTTAGCTCATGTTTCCCTGGTTAAAGAACATTTCGTTTTCGTTTTCGTTTTCGTGTTTCCTTTCCATTTACCTCTCCCTTTTTCATCTGACCTTCCTTGTCATATCATGTGCTGTTTGGTTGGGGAAGAGACAAGGGACTTTGGGAATTAAGCAAATACAGTAGGTCTGCTTTGAAAATGAACACAATTAGAGTAATAACGAACGAAATACTATTTCTCTTTGGGGGAAAAGCAGGGATGTAACTTTCTCTCGACCCCTCATTCTTTCTTTCTTTCTCTCTCTCTCTCTCTCTCTCTCTCTCTCTCTCTCTCTCTCTCTCTCTCTCTCTCTCTCTCTCTCTCTCTCTCTCTCTCTCTCTCTCTCTCGCTCTCTCTCTCTCTCTCTCTCTCTCTCTCTCTCTCTCTCTCTCTCTCTCTCTTCTCAATCCCTTATTCTCTCTCTCATTCACTTATTCTCTCTCTCTCCTCTCTCTCTCTCTCTCTCTCTCTCTCTCTCTCTCTCTCTCTCTCTCTCTCTCTCTCTCTCTCTCTCTCTCTCTCTCTCTCTCTCTCTCTCTCTCTCTCTCTCTCTCCGTGTCTCAAGTCAAGTCAAGTCAAAATGATCTTTATTGAGGGTTAAAGAGTAAGCGGACAAAGGTTTTTTTCCATCCCGCCCTCATAAAAAACATCAATCAATAAACAAATGGGGGGGGGGGGGGGGGGACACAAAACTAAATAAATTTCTCTCTCTCTCTCTCTCTCTCTCTCTCTCTCTCTCTCTCTCTCTCTCTCTCTCTCTCTCTCTCTCTCTCTCTCTCTCTCTCTCTCTCTCTCTCTCTCTCTCTCTCTCTCTCTCTGTGACCGTGTGTTCATTTATTGTCTCTGTTGAAAACAATAGGCATTTAAAAAAGACATTATGCTAATTGCTGTGGTTTCCAAGTCAGGCTATTTTGTTGCATGTTGTACTTGATTGTCAAGCCCTCAAATCTGAGGTTCTACGTATTCTTGTGGGTACCAGTCAACTCGCCCCATCGACCAACTCGCCCCAAAACCAACTCGCCCCATTTCCAACTCGCCCCAACCACCTCGCCCAAAAAAAACAATTCGCACCAGTTTAATTCCCAGTG
>CM065688.1:27047665-27050165 GCA_017654935.2 Phymorhynchus buccinoides
AGACACGCACATGACGCTACGTGACAGTGTTTCTTGGGTCCTAGGGTTCGGGAACCTGGCCCCGCAGACGATGGAGGGCAAGATCCTGGTGGTGGTGTACGCCCTGGTGGGCATCCCCCTCATGCTGCTGCTGCTGGCCGCCATCGGCGACAAGCTGGCCCTGGCCTTCAAGAGGATCTACAAGCTCAACGTCTGCTCCACCAAACCCCAGGTCAGTCTGTAGATTGAGGAAGAGGAAGTGGATGATGATGATGAGAAGAAGGAGGAGGTGGCGAAGGATGACGAAGATGAACGCCATCGGCGACAAGCTGGCCCTGACCTTAGAGAGGATCTAAGCTCAATGTCTGCTCCACCAAACCCCAAGTCAGTCTGTAGATTGAGGAAGAGGAAGTGGATGATGATGATGAGAAGGAGGAGGAGGTGGCGGAGGATGACGAAGATGAACGCCATCGGCGACAAGCTGGCCCTGGCCTTCAAGAGGATCTACAAGCTCAACGTCTGCTCCACCAAACCCCAGGTCAGTCTGCAGATTGAGGAACAGGAAGTGGATGATGATGATGATGAGAAGGAGGCGGAGGATGACGAGGATGAACGCCATCGGCGACAAGCTGGCCCTGACCTTAGAGAGGATCTAAGCTCAATGTCTGCTCCACCAAACCCCAGGTCAGTCTGGAGATTGAGGATGAGGATGATGATTATGTGCTTGTTATTGTAGGCCTATTATGCGAATGATGTTGATGATGACGATGGTGGTGATGATGCACATATTACTGTGGATGATGATGATGATAATGACAACGACGACATCGTTAGAAAGGCTTACAGTTGTGTATCAGCTGTTAAACAATGCACTAAGTCTTATAATAGTGCTGCCGTTTCAACGTGAACCGTGTGTTGAACATGGCGGTGATCATCCTGCTGGGTCATCATGACGACGATGATGATGATGATGATAATGATGACGACAACAACGACGACGATGATGATGATGACACATCGTTAAAGGTTATAATTGTGTAGCAGCTTTTAAACAATGCACTAAACCTACTGCTGCTGTTGCCATTCCGGGTGAACCGTGTGTTCAACATAGCGCTGATCATCTTGCTGGGTCTTTATGACGATGACAGTAATGTTGATAAGGATGACGACGACATCCACGACTGCGACAACGACGACAACAATGATGACGACACGTCGTTACAGTTATCCAATTGTGTAGCAGCTGTTCAACAAGGCATTGACTCTGCTACTGCTGCTGCCATTTCAGGTGAACCGTGTGTTGAACATGGCGCTGATCATCCTGCTGGGTCTGCTGCTGGGCTTCATCGCCCCGGCCACCCTGTTCCACTACATCGAGGACTGGCACTTCCTGGAAGCCCTCTACTTCTGCTTCACCACGCTCTCCACCATCGGCTTTGGAGACTACATCATAGGTAGGTTGTGTGGCTGTTCTTGTGTTGGTAGGGCAGGTGTAGTCATCGAGGACTGGCACTTCCTGGAAGCCCTCTACTTCTGCTTCACCACGCTCTCCACCATAGGCTTTGGGGACTACATCATAGGTAGGTTGTGTGGCTGCTCTTGTGTTGGTAGGGCAGGTGTAGTCATCGAGGACTGGCACTTCCTGGAGGCCCTCTACTTCTACTTCACCACGCTCTCCACCATAGGCTTTGGGGACTACATCATAGGTAGGTTGTGTGGCTGCTCTTGTGCTGGTAGGGCAGGTGTAGTCATCGAGGACTGGCACTTCCTGGAGGCCCTCTACTTCTGCTTCACCACGCTCTCCACCATAGGCTTTGGGGACTACATCATAGGTAGGTTGTGTGGCTGCTCTTGTGTTGGTAGGGCAGGTGTATCGAGGACTGGCACTTCCTGGAGGCCCTCTACTTCTGCTTCACCACGCTCTCCACCATAGGCTTTGGGGACTACATCATAGGTGGGTGCTCTTGTGTTGGTAGGGCAGGACTGGCACTTCCTGGAGGCCCTCTACTTCTGCTTCACCACGCTCTCCACCATAGGCTTTGGGGACTACATCATAGGTGGGTGCTCTTGTGTTGGTAGGGCAGGACTGGCACTTCCTGGAGGCCCTCTACTTCTGCTTCACCACGCTCTCCACCATAGGCTTTGGGGACTACATCATAGGTGGGTGCTCTTGTGTTGGTAGGGCAGGACTGGCACTTCCTGGAGGCCCTCTACTTCTGCTTCACCACGCTCTCCACACCATAGGCTTTGGGGACTACATCATAGGTGGGTGCTCTTGTGTTGGTAGGGCAGGACTGGCACTTCCTGGAGGCCCTCTACTTCTGCTTCACCACGCTCTCCACCATAGGCTTTGGGGACTACATCATAGGTGGGTGCTCTTGTGTTGGTAGGGCAGGACTGGCACTTCCTGGAGGCCCTCTACTTCTGCTTCACCACGCTCTCCACCATCGGCTTTGGGGACTACATCATAGGTGGGTGCTCTTGTGTTGGTAGGGCAGGACTGGCACTTCCTGGAGGCCCT
>CM065688.1:27057665-27085731 GCA_017654935.2 Phymorhynchus buccinoides
CTTACCCGCCCATGCGCTTTTTACCCCGTCTTCCCCTAACATTAGGCCTATCCTAACCTCCCAAAATTAAGAAAATAGAGTCTTTGGATAACAGGCCCTGATTTCATGCCTTTTAGTGACATGGGTGTTGTGGAAAATGCGACATTGGTGGTGAAAGGGTTCCACTCGTAACTTTATTATGTGCAGTTTAGACGTTCATTTCAAGGTGAAATCTTGTATCAGCTGGCCAATAAACCTCCGAATAGGTAATAACTTTTTTTTTCTTTTCGAGAAAATAATGCCGTCTTTGATTGGGGTTGAAGTTTTTGCCTCTGACAGTGTTTAATTTCTTTGGATTTTACAGTCAAGAATGTCTGTGGGAGTGGCTGTGAATATGCCTAATGGCCCTCTCAGACTAATCCAATGTTGTCGAACAAAACAGGTTCTGTTCTCCGCCACTGAAAAAAATGCCTAGCATATAGGTTCAGTTAAGCAGTTTTTCTTAACAAACTTAAAGACCCACCACGTCACGTGTCAAAGTCACGGTTTTCACGTGTTTTCCCTCTTAGAGCTGGTAAAAAATCTTAAGAAATCTTCCTAGCTTAAGAGGGAATGTGACACGTGACGTGGAGGGTCTTTAAGAGTTTGAGCGGGTATTAATCCCTGAGCTGGCTCTTGGTGTCTTGAATACAACATCAGTTTTGTTGTAAAAGCTTGAATGCTGCATGTATTTGCACGGTCAGGTTTCATAGTACCTTACGTACGTAGTACTATATCCCATTACTGTATCTGACAGCGTACATAAATCTGGGTGAGGGTGTGACTTTGAATCAAACCGTCAGAAAACATTACGATTCTTAGCCTAGTGTATAACTTTTATTACGACACCAAGCCTTTGAAAGGAGGTAAGGCCAATGGCGCATTCTGTATTTTGACATTCAATCACAGGCATGCGCACTTGTGTGAGTGTGTGTGTATGTGTGTGTGTGTGTGTGTGTGTGTGTGTGCGCGCGTGTGTGTGTGTGTGTGTGTGTGTGTGTGTGTGTGTGTGTGTGCGTGCGTGTGTGTGTGTGTGTATGTATGTGTGTGTGTGTGTGTGTGTGTGTGTGTGTGTGTGTGTGTGTGTGTGTGTGTGTGTGAGTGATGTGAGTGTGTGTGTGTGTGTGCGTGTGCGTGTGCGTATGCGTGTGACGTGTGTGCGTGCATGCGTGTGTGTGTGTGTGCGTGCATGCGCGTGTGTGTGTGTGTGTGTGTGTGTGCGCGTGCGCGCGTGCGAATCGTTATTACGGAATCATCATAATCATTTCTTGGTGGCCTCAGCTCCTTTTTACAATTTTCACAATTTTCACAACTTATTCATGTTGTCTCCGGGTACCAAGATAAAAAAAGCTCTGGATCAGTTTAACCGGACGGGGAAGAAAAGCTCTGTAGGCCTATATTAATTAAGCATTCAAAGGCTGCCGCACAGCACAATCACAATCACACATTGGACATGCTTCTGTTTGACCAAGGGTTCGAGGCTGTTTCGTAGATACAGCCGGGTAATGAGAGCAGCAGAGACCACTGTCGTGAGGTCTGCCGGAAACCTTGCGTCTCGTCGTGGGATGGAGGTGGACACGCCTTCTTCCCCTCATGCTCAGGCTGACATCATTACGCAGGAGCAGCTGGAGGACACTTTGCCACCTTCTTATTTAGTACGTGCATGTAGGTAGAATATAATAATAATAATATTAATAATAATAATAATAATAATAATAATAATTATAATAATAATAATAATAATAATAATAATAATAATAATAATAATAATAATAATAATAATAATAAATAATAATAAATAATAAGCATAATAATAAAAGCTTAATAGTAATAATAATTATAATAATAGTGTGCAGGGATCTTGTTTCACAGATTCTGCAGAGAGAGAGAGAGAGAGAGAGAGAGAGAGAGAGAGAGAGAGAGAGAGAGAGCAATTTCCTTCATATTTCTCTGTTTATCAATTCCATTAGAGATCCCTCACACTTGTAATTTTCTCACATTTCTGTCTGTCAACTTGTAGTGGGAACAGACCAAAATTGTGCAATCACTCCATCAAGTTAGAACTGCATCGCACACAATGCCCTCTTCGCTTCCGTGGCAAACACCCAGAGGACATGTCACATTGTGGAGTTGAGGGGAGGGGAAGTTGAGAGCAGAAAAATGGATCTGGATGGGATGATAATTAAATAATTAAATACAGCCAGCCTCACAAACTCACTGTGGAAAAAAGAAGCTGTTGCACAAGATCTGAATAAATTGGTGTGAAGAAAAAAATAAAAATAATAATTACAACAGTCGGTCGTAACATTTAGTCAGTGGATTTTTTAAGTGAGCAGGTGGTAGAATCACTGAACAGTGGAAGAAAAATCGGTTTTACATCCACTCGGCTGCAAAACAGCACATATGAGACGAACCATCATTTAAAGAACGTATAACGATAAAACTGAACAGTGGGGTAGCATATCAAGCTTTTATAACAGCCCTGTTCTAGTTAGTACATTCCTGAAACAGGCAGGTAGGGGCTCAGAAATCACTGACATAGGGAGGTATTAAGCTATTATGCCTAACAGTCTTCTTTAAGTTGTGTGTGGGTTATTTTTTCAAGTTCCCTAAAGTATATCAGTAGGGGCCAACTGGCCGAGGGTAACAGTCCTGTTTTAGAAAGTACAGAGTGAGGTAGCATATTAAACTAGCATAGCAGTCCTGTTTTAGATACATCTGTATTGTTACTAATAGGGCATTTGCCACGTGACGACGACCTTGAAATTCACTAAGTTGAATTTAGAGAGTTGCATTAGAAGGGTCAGCGTAACTCGGGCAAAACGAGTGCGGGCATAGTTGTCTAGCGTAGAGAACGAACACTCGTGGCAAATGCCCTATTCGGGACTTTCCTGGTGTTGCACTGCCTACGGGCATTGCCTCCAGGATCGTTTCCACCATCTTTATATCTACTAATGTCCCATATGTGTCTGTTTCAGACCGGAGGACGTTAAGCAGATTTCCTGTTTTAGAAAGTACATTCCTGAAGTAGAAGGGTAGAATCACTAATATAGTGACGTAACATATTGAGCTAGAATAACAGTCCTGCTGAAGTCTGTAAATTCCTGAGGTAGGTCGACAGGAATCGCTGACACAGTTGATGTAGCAGCATTAACGTCCTGTTTTGAAGTCCTGTTTTAGTTAGTAAATTCATAAAGTAGTCCGTTTGGTACCTAGGAGTTAGCGACACAATAAGGCAGCATAATTATTAAGTTATTATAACAATCCTGTGATAGTTAATCCCTGAAGTAGGCTGGTAGGAGTCACTGACACAGTGTCAGCCAGTCACTGACACAGTGTCAGCCAGGCTCTGCCAAGATGAATGACCCAATTCTCAATTCATTCACACAAATTATTTTCTCATACCAAAAGATAAGGAACACGGCTCGAACTATTTTATCCAGAACTTACCCTCAAACTATTGTGAAAGCAATTAGCTGACGGCTGTTCAAGATCTGCATTTCTTTTGTTCTCACTAAAGTGCATGTGGTTTTGCTTGAAGCTTTCATTTTTGTGCATGCATGATTACTGCATGATTTCTAACAATTTAAGAAAGTTGGGTGCATTCTATGCATGTGCATGTGGAAAAGGTTTTCGTTTCTGTTTTAATTTCCTTTGTTTTGTTTTGATTTGACCTTTCTGTCTGCTTTTTTTATGTTTCAGTTTGGTTATGGGGGGTTTTAAGTCGAGTTTCCATGCAGTAGGGGAAGACGGTGTAAAAAGCGCATGGGCGGGTAAGAAGCCCACCCCAATTATCTCATGAAATGAAGCAAATTTCAGTCTCATTTTGCCCATGAGACGAGCGTTGTTTAGCATTCGTCTCATGGGCAAATTTGACTTATAAAATTATGGGCCATTTTTATTGTACAAGTTTGTGTCAGAAAATCGTTGTTTTTCAAATTCTCATAATCCGGCTCTAGGCAATTTAAAAGTCCTATTAGAGCATTTGCCACGCGCCGGTGACCTTGAATTTCACTGAGTTGAATTTAGAGAGTTGAATTAGAGAGGTCAGCGCAACTCGGGCAGAACGAGCTCGGGCAAATTAGTAGTCTAGTATAGTGAACGAACACTCGTGGCAAACGCCCTAGCACAGCACATCCTGAAAGAAGGAGCATCCATGTGTGTGTGTACATACGTATCTGTGTGTTTGTGTATGTGCCCATCTGTCTGACTGTGTGACTGTGTGCAGGCGGAGATAGGGCGTATCAACGGAGATGTAAAGAAGAAGACCAGTGTGGTCGCTCACGGACAGGTCAGCGGAGACTCGGTGTACACAGAAAACGGCTCGCCAGGAGTGGAGCTACTCAGCATCAACTACATATGATGTCCCGCTTTCCTACTATCTCGATCGTTCATTCCCTTCAGTGCTATTCTATTCCATGGTTTTATCTATGGCTTCCCCCACCTGCGTGCGCATCTCGACCCTTCCAACGGAAGTGTCGCCATCTTATACAGATTTGTGTGTAAACAGCATCGATCTGGCATTTTTTAAACAAAGTTACTGACTAAGATGGCGGTCTCCCATAATATGGCACGCTCCTTGTGGCCGGATATGACGACACGTGGGTACAAGCCATGTCAATCTCTCGTCGCAGCTTTCTCCGTAGGCCTAGGCTTACCTAGCTACACCCCTGCCTAAACTTGTGCATGGACTTGCACACACCTACAATGTTAAAGCGGATGAAATTTTAAATAATAGCACAAATAGTGTGACTACACACAAGCAGCTAGGCACTATCCTATCCATGGAGAATCTTGTGTCAAACACTCACTACCCATTTTCCATATTCAGAGGTAACGCGCTCTCCTCGTACAGTAAACCCGAGTTCGAACCTTTTCCCTCTCACTCTGCAGTGGGTTTATTGTCTGAATGTTGAGTCTTTTGGATGGGACGATAAACCGATGCCCATGCACTTAGCACACGTTAATCCCAGTGGCAACGAAAAAGTTGTCATTTGTAGGGTGGTTATAAAAATTTTTAAAAATACTTACTTTTTGTCAAATCCTAATGAAATTATGTCATTGGAAAGAGCCCGACAAGACCTTTAAAATGATACCCAAATTATCAAAATCGGTCGAAAATTGAGAAAGTTACGACGTTTTAAAATGTTAGCTTTTTTTACATGAGCTATATAAGAAAAAGTTGATCAAGATTAACCGTATCAAGGTTTGGATGAATAAAACAGCCATAACTTTTTTTTACCAATAAACAAAACATTGGTACCAAAATAAAGCTTATTCAAAGGGGCAACATCAACCCCAAACATTAGACAGATTAGGCCTAAGCTTTTTGTGCGACTCACAAGATCGCAACATCAACATGCGCGTGACAGAAAACATGTCCGACAGTCTTCGACGTAACACCTCCCGACTTGTGGAGACCTTGAGCAGCATTGAGATTTATTCTAGATGCACCAAATTTGGTGTACTTGTAGCATGTAACTGCGCATTTGTTTTAAAGAATTATATAATTACCGTTCAGAAATGATAAACGAATGAATTGGACCCAAATATTGGATCGCTTGTCTCTCGCGATCGGCCGTCTTAGCGTAAAAAAAAGATCGTTCCCGAATGACCGAGTAGGTGTGCTTCCCGAAAGAAAGAAACTCGGATGGTCAGCGCCAAGAATAACCACCAATAAAAACAAGCAAAGGAAGTGACCGTTTGGCACATAGCCAAAATCGCGGTTCGGATTTTCAACGAGAAAAATCGCTGCGGCTTGACCTAATTCCGTCGTTCCTACATTTGGTCAAAATTTACACACACCCCTTCCTTCCTCATCAATCACACAAAACTTGCATGAAAATAAAATTTAAAAATGGTGGCGCGTGGCGCGGTCAAAAGTGTAGCTCGTGCAAATCTGCCGCTCGGCTACTATGAGAGTGTGTATTTGCGACAACCACAAATTTCACTCTTTCTTTACTTGAACCATTTACCTAACCCTAACCCTACAAAAAAGTGAAATTTGTGGTTCATGCTCAATGTTGCAAATACACACTCTCATAGTAGCGAGCGGCAGATTTGCACAAGCTACACTTTTGACTGCGACAGCGCGCCTCTGGCTGCGACACGTTCTCCAGGTGGGAGCAACCCGAATTTCACAGAGACACCTCTGTGACTATAAAGTACCAAATACCAAAAATAGAAATATCAAATACCTGACCTGACCCTGTCCTCTTCCTCTTCCTTACATTAATTTCCACGGATCTTTCAGACACTTGCTTATCCATCATAAAATAATTATGTGAAAACCTGTAAAAACTGTGTCACTCAAGTTGACTCTGATGCAAGTGACTCCGTGACCGCTCCAAACGTGACCTTACCAGTGAGCAAATATTAGCCATGTGATTCCTGACATCAGTTCCATGACTTGTGTGAAAGTTGGGTTTTACGTCCACTTGGCTGCACGTATGGGATGAACCATCAACCATCCATCATTCAATGCTCACTTCACTCTTCTAGCGCCATGTATTTTTTGACGTTCTTGGTTGTCCGTTGCATCTCAACCGACAAGAGAGGGGTTCACTTTTTTTTCTTTCGAGTGGGCATGCGTTGCTATAACAGAAAAATCACTGACATAAGCTCTAAAAATAGACAAACACATGGCAGGGTATTTGGCAGGCAGTGAATGTCTTTGCATTTGGTGGGAGTGAAGTGTGGTGTACTAGGCGAATGCATTCGCCCATGATACCAGAAGAGTTAAAAATTGCACCATGAGTGTGAACTCTTGTTTTTAATTCACGAAATCTAACATCATTTCTGTTTAAAAGTGTCCCAGGCAGAGCTACAAGGCTTCAATCAAGTTGTCCCCCTTTCATCCTCTACCTGCGAATCCCCCCCCCCCCCCCTCCCCAATTATATTTGGATGGAGTTTTGAGTAGATCTGCTGACAGAAACATGGATTCTGCTGACTTTTAACTTCTGTGATGCTGTGATAGAAACCAATCTTTAAAACTCTGGTGAAAACATTCCACAGACTCATCAAGACGGAAAGAAAACCAAATGTTTTGGGGTGTTAGTTTGTTTGTTTTTTAATCATAGTTTATTGGCATCTGTAAGGAAACTGAAAATATGAACAGAACTGCAGTTTGTCGCACTGCATGAATTATGGCACATGAGATGAGAGGTGTGCGTGTATACAGGCATGGTAGTGGGGGCAAAGTGGTTTTCAAGGAAAATGGCCGGGGGTCCAGGGGGCCGAAGAAAATTCAATAAAATTTATGAGTGAAATTTTCACTTTTTCATGCCATTTCAATGCATTTTTTAATAATTTTGTTTCAAACTGTTTCGCGGATTTTCCACGATTCGCGGAGGTCTACCATGCCTGGTATAATGCGTGTGTAGTGTACATGTGAATGTCAGCAAATGCGTTGGGCATGCCTGTGTTATTCTTTATTGGTGCATGTAGGCTACATAAAAGAGACAAATTAAGAAAATTTGGATCTGCAAAATGTGAAATAAATAATACCACCGTTTGAAGCCTAAGCAAATAAAACATCTTCATAATCAGCAGCCCAGAATACAGAAAAGTAGCAATAGAAAATGCAAGCAATTAGATATTAGGTCTATACATATAAAACGTGTACGCTCCATCAGAAATACTTTGTTTTTTTATATATTTCAGAACGGCTGCGTGAGAGTAGAAAACGTTTGCTAACAATATGATGCCTACTAGTACTACTAATGTAAACTTATATAAAAACTACTTCAGTTTTTATTTTCTACAAATAAAGTTTAGTTGTGACATACTTTGGCCTAAACACTATCACAGTGTTGGTCTACTGAGTTTTAAGCTAAGAATAATACTCGGCTTTAATTTTTAGTAAACTAAGGATTTTGCAAGATTCAACGTCCATAAACCCCCACCAAAATATGTTTTAATAACAAAGGCCCAGGAAGATGGAATTTTAAAGATCAAAATTCAAAACATGCATGTATCAGTCATTGATAATAATGGCGTGAAACTTTAAAATAAAAAGATTCTGAATGAACAAAGAGGACTAGTTAGATTGGACAAAAGACATGTACTGTACATTAGACGTTTCGTTTACTGTGGCGCTCCGTGAATGGTGAAGAAAGTTTGTCCACTTACGAACAATTTTAATACTGCAATGCCTTAATATGATCAAACTTGGTTTCTGGCGTCATGTTTTTGTTTGTTTGTACGATGTTTGTGATCGCCTGTTTGTTTTACAATTGGTAAATGTAACAATATTTATGCAGTTTCAAATTCATATCTTATAGTTGTTTTTCTGTTTTTAATGAACTTTAAAAAAAAAAATCCTTTTCTTACACACACACTCTCCCTACATGCCCTGAAATTTTCTGGGGGGAAAAAAAAGAAAAAAGAAAAAGTGTGTCGCTTGACAATTTTTATACTTAAAAAAATACAATAGAATCTGAGATTCATAACAAAGGCAAACCAATAAATACATTAAATGCAGATAAGAAAATAAAGCAGGAATGAATACATTTGAAGCGATCTTTGTTCTGAATGGTCAAGTCAAGTCCAGTCAAAATGATCTTTATTGACGATATTTTTTACAAATGGTGATGAGATTAGCGTCCAATCGGTCAGAGACCCTTATGGACGGTATTCCTTCTTTGTTCTGGTTTTGTGGGGCCTTTTATATAAATAGTTCCCCCATCTTCTGAAAGTTCTGTGCTTGTAACTTCCTCTAATCTGTCACTCCCTTTGACTCTGCTGTTTCCCTTTGCTTACTGTCATCCACTAACTTTCTGCTTTACTGGTCGGTTCTCCTGCTTTTGTTCTAGAAACTCTTGTACAAAGGTTTTCTCCAGCCAAAGACACATATGCTGGGCCAAACCGTTTCTCAGTTAGAAGCATAACGGCAGCATGATGCATGTGTGCTCATGTGACAGGAAACTGTCTGAGCGATCGATGAAGAAAACAAAGCCATCCTGCACTTTTGTTGCTGTATTTCTTTAACAAGACAGCATGAAAAAGACAAGTTTCTTTTTTCATGTGAAACTTTGTATGATTTTTTTCGGGTAACCAACATGCTATGAGTATGATGAGGTCTTTAAATTCATTAAAATTTGCCTGCAATGTTTGGGGAGTTATTACTTGAAATGTTGGAGACTCGAAGTTAACACACTAGCATGAATAAAAGGAGTAGGGGGGGGGGGGGGGGGGGGAGGTTCTAAGTACACACTGTTGTCCTCCTCACCTAGTTGAATTTATACCTTGTGAGCATGTGGACGCATATTTCCTTATGCAAATTTATGATTGTATATTTTTTAAAATATATTTAGAATTGTGGCCTTCCTAAATAAACAGAATGCTATTTCTGGAGTGTGTGTGTGTGTGTGCATTTTCTGTCTAAATGTATCTGTGTGTGAATCTGTGAGCATGAGCAACACAGATGCTCACAAAGAAAATGTTAGCTCATAGCAAACTCTAGCCATGTAAAATAATAAAAATAGACTGTTATTTTATGCATTATGGTTTACTTTCATTCATGATTCACTTGCCAATACAGAACTGAAGCAGGTATATACCAGCCTCCAATTGTGGTCTAAGGGAACGAAGCAAGTTTACAGGTGACCAAGGTATGGTTTGCACACAGATATACTTCCCTTGAACTTGAAGCAAATGCATTAAATTGACAGCTATCTATTAATTCCGGACATATATATGGCCGGAATGACTTGAAAGAGTTTAAAGGTACACTTTGGGGGGGGGGCCAATTATTGTCAGTCACCTAAACCATTTATCTTCCTTTTCTAATCATGCTAAAAAAAAACCCATTCAACATGCTTTTCACTTTCTTATTGAAAAAATAGAATACATGACACAGAAAAATACATTTTGACATAGAATCACAGAGTGGCACTAAAACAAATAATACAAAAACTAAATACTAACTTCAAACTCTTAAAGGGCCACCCTGACGGATGAGTTTTGTAAGAAACACGTCCAGATCACCAGGAAAACACCCTTTACAGAGATTGCAACACTCACTTTGCTCTGGTTTCCTAGAAATCAAACCATCAAATCAGCGATTCCTCCTTGGCGGAGGTGCTGGAACTCATATTCTTTCACCTAAAGAGAAGGCGTGTGCCATCTCTTTTCTAATAGTCGCCTGCATTTAGACCAAATTGTTTCCACAAAAGTTTCACAATACAAACCTTTTTTTTCTCTTTTTAAATTTTATAGATTATCTAAAGGAGTTTTGCTCACAACAAAGGAAACAGTTCCAATTTTTTTTTTTACTGCACTACCAAAAAAGAAAACGCTTCAACCACAATGAGTGAGCTTCACCCACACCATCCGAAATGGTTTCGCTCTCCAGCATCTCCGCCAAGGGGGAATCGCTGTTTTGATGGTTTAATTTCTAGGACACCAGAGCAAAGAGTTCCGATCCTTGAAAAGGCTGTCTTTCTGGTGATCTCAACGTGTTTCTTGCAAATCCTCATCCGTCAGGGTCCACCTTTAAGAGTGAGCAGTGTAAATTTAGACAGCACAGATGTGTGTCACTGACACTTAAAACTCATATCTGACACACTGGGTTTTAGACCGGCGCATCACTAAAACGTAGCAATTTTTTACCTGATGCAGTTTTTATGTTAAAAAATATGAAAAGAGACAACCTCAAAAATATTCAGGAGACCCCCTAAAAATCTAGAGACATAAATCACTTGCTGGTTCTGACCCCCTGATTATGAAGATACAATTATACTGGAGAGCAAGGGCTTGTCTACAGTACATGTGGAAACCCATGTCCAGTCCACAAGTGGCACAGTGGTAACGCGTTCGCCTCGTGTCAAGTAAACCCGAGTTTGAATCTGGGTACAGGGGATTTTTCCTCTCACTTTGCACTAGGCCTTACGGTCTGAATGTGGAGTCTTTCGGATGAGACGATAAACCGAGGTCCTGTGTGCCCATGCACTTAGCACACGTTAAACCCAGTGGCAACGAAAAAGTTGTCATTTGGTCCAAATTTACCCCCCCCCCCCCCTTTCCTTCCTTCATCAGTCATACAAAAAATCGCATGCAAAATTATTTTTTTTAAATGGGTGGCGCACCTCTGGCTGCGACGTGCTCTCCAGGTGGGAGCAACCCGAATTTCACAGAGATGCCTCTGCGACTATAAAGTAATACCTACCTACCTACAATCTGCAAGTACAATGTAAGTAAAAAAGAGTAAAAAACAAACAAAGGGGATGTATGCACAGGTTTCTACGTGCACTTATCCCATCCACTTATTTCTCACTTTCTTCCATCTATTTGCGAATTGCGGACATGGATTTCCGCGTGTAATGTACACAAGCCCTAAGACACGTGATGTTTGAAGTCTCTCTCTTCCAACAACAGCTTGCGCTGCGGTGGGAAATCAACCCTCTGCTACGTCTGGGGTCCGCGGGGGTCGCAGGGCATGATGCTCCGGGTGTCCTCCCCATTCCCACACAGCCGGCACGACATCTCGTATTCCTGGAAACCAACGCACTATAAAAAAAATATATTAAAAAAAACCCAGAATACACACAAGAAGAATTTGTAAGTGAGGCACACATTAACATGATACATAGTGGTCAGGTAGCTCCGAGATTAACATCCTTGCCTCAATCAATATTGCCTCAGAAATGTCATGTTTAAAACGTGATTAAAAAAATGTTTTTCAAAGGAGTATTTATTCAAGCAACCAAAGCATTTCAAAGTTAATTTGAATAATACGGTAAATAACAACATTAACCAGAATAGCACAAAACTCATTACATAGGCAGTAGGCTGCTGAGGGGTTCTCAAAGTTAAATAGGTTCTCTCCCTTTATCTGTAAAGTCTCACTAACCAGACCATCCGGTTTTCAGGAAGCTTTAACCCTTTCACCGCCAGCCATATTTCAGCAAAAAATGTCCATTAAACTTACCTGGGTAGAGAATTATGTAATATTGGGGAATCCTCTGTAACATATTTAAAGTAAGCCCTATCCTTAGCTCCCAAAATTAAGAGCACAGGGTCTTGGGATAACAGACCCCGATTTGATGCCTTTTAGTGACATGGGTGTTAAATCATTGTGGTGCTAAAATGCAACATTGGCGGTGAAATGGTTAAAGATAAAGTAGGTTACTTCCCTTCATCCATGTCATATGCTTAATCTAGTTTTCATTAAAAGGCAGAAAGCAACTTTGTTACAACACCAACAAAAATTGTAATAACAATAATAAATGTTGTCTTGAAACATTTTATTTTAAATCAGCTGTTCGCGCACAGAAAGGCAGACAGGTTAACAATCAAAACAAATGAAAACAAAAATGTATGGCACACTTCTTAAAAAAATTATATCTTATGTCTTAGAAATGCTTACCTGATACTCATCTGCTACTTTGAATGTGTACTCGTGGTCAGCAACAATGTGTTCACAGTCAGAGCAGACATCTGAAACGCAGATATGCAAACATCAAACATTTTTAAAAGAATCTGGAATCTTTGTTGTGCTCAAATACCATTGTCAGTATGACAGCAGCTTGTAAATATGCAAATCAATGTGTGGTGTTATGGATAAGACAACGCTCAATTTTCTTGCAAACTTCCGTATGAACATTCTAGCAATATTTAGAACCTTCTCTTCATGTATTTGGAAAAAAAGAAATTCAAATTATAATTTTACAAATATGGATTGCTGTCATTCAATATCTATAGTAATGCTATTCAATTACAAAAAAAACATTAATCTATAATAAATTAAAGCTTTTGTTCTTTCCACAAAATCATTGTCAATGTTGTATTCATGGGAGAAAGAGATGAGGCAAACCTTTGCCTGAATTTTGACTTTACCTCTAAACCTTTCTCAGTACAGTGGAACCTCCCTTATAAGACCTCCCTTATAAGACCTCCCATTATAAGACTCCCTCCCATATAAGACCTACTTCTCTGAGACATTGCCCTTCTTTGTAAGTATAAAAATTACCTCCCTTAAGACCCCTCCCTTATAAGACCTCATTTTGGATGATTTTTGAAGGTCTTATAAGAAAGTTCCACTGTATTAAGTATTCAGTTTCAAAAGTACAACCGACATTCATGTCTGTAGTTTGAACTCCCTTTAGAACTATTTTTTGTTTGTTAAATTGACTTATCTTTCCATCGAACTCTGAAGATCAATATCGCTGTTATTGCTACAGAGTTTTATCTTTGGTTTCAATGACTTCAAATACATCACATGTTTGAGAATAAATCTTTTGTGTATTCTGCTGACAAATAACCATAATTGTTGCCTACAATTACAAAAATCATGTTTTGTGGGCCATCAGAACCAAAAACCATTGTGGCTTGTTAAAACTTTTCACAAAGTTAAAGTTTTACATCCTCTCGGCCGAAGCCATATGGGACAGTTACTATTACTTTAGATATTGTGGAGAGGGGGAAGAGGGAAGGGAAAAAAATCGTTTTTCTTTAAATAGTTATTTTATTAAGTATTTTTATATATTTTTGTTTGAAACTAAATTTTATCTTGAATAATAGGTCAAGAGTTTGTTAGGTGCCATGGCTCGCACAAAGACTACTCAAGTTATAAATGTATATACTTTTGTTTAAAATGTTATAACAACTTTTACAACTTAACTAGTTTAAGTTGTACAGTAAAACAGCCAGAGCATTCGCTTACGCTGATATGTGACAAACTCGTCCACATCATCGTTGACACAGCGGTTCTTGATGCTGAGCCTCTTTCCACCACACTGTCCACACCCTGCGAAGTTCAGCATGTAGGACCCTGTCTCCAGACACATGGTATCCTGTGGGGCAACAATAAAACAACCAAGTTGGAATTCGGTATGAAAAAAGAAGCTGGATTGTGGATCCATCGTGCGCTGGTCGTTTCGAGCACAAATTTCACTTTTTTCTAGGGTTAGGGATAGGGTTAGGTAAATGAGCACACATTTCACTTTTTTCTAGGGATAGGGTTAGGGTTAGGTAAATGGTTCAAGTAAAGAAAGAGTGAAATTAGCGATCGAAACAGTTTGCGCTCAAATCGACCCGTGACCCTCTAAACACAGCCTGAGTTTTTACATTGTGCTTTGAAGCAATAAGGATTACCCCCATCTCCGCAACAAGGTGAAGTAGAAATATACTTTGTAGTCAAATTTTGTTGTGCATGAATGAAAAATGGTGATTTACGTCCTCTCGGTCTGGAACAGACACATACTCATACTGACATATTAGGAACGACGGAATTAGGTCAAGCCGCAGCGATTTTTCTCGTTGAAAATCCGAACCGCGATTTTGGCTATGTGCCAAACGGTCACTTCCTTTGCTTGTTTTTATTGGTGGTTATTCTTGGCGCTGACCATCCGAGTTTCTTTCTTTCGGGAAGCAGACACCTACTCGGTCATTCGGGAACGATCTTTTTTTACGCTAAGACGGCCGATCGCGAGAGACAAGCGATCCAATATTTGGGTCCAATTCATTCGTTTATCATTTCTGAACGGTAATTATATAATTCTTTAAAACAAATGCGCAGTTACATTTAATTATTTTTCTACAAGTACACCAAATTTGGTGCATCTAGAATAAATCTCAATGCTGCTCAAGGTCTCCACAAGTCGGGAGGTGTTACGTCGAAGACTGTCGGACATGTTTTCTGTCACGCGCATGTTGATGTTGCGATCTTGTGAGTCGCACAAAAAGCTTAGGCCTAATCTGTCTAATGTTTGGGGTTGATGTTGCCCCTTTGAATAAGCTTTATTTTGGTACCAATGTTTTGTTTATTGGTAAAAAAAAGAAAAAGTTATGGCTGTTTTATTCATCCAAACCTTGATACGGTAAGGGCCGGTAATCTTGATCAACTTTTTCTTATATAGCTCATGTAAAAAAAGCTAACATTTTAAAACGTCGTAACTTTCTCAATTTTCGACCGATTTTGATAATTTGGGTATCATTTTAAAGGTCTTGACGGGCTCTTTCCAATGACATAAATTTCATTAGGATTTGACAAAAAGTAAATATTGTTTTAAAATTTTATAACCACCCTACTGACATAGCCAATTGTTATTACAGAAATCAGAAGGAAATAGTCTAAGTTTGTATGTAAACTGATAATCAATCATCAGAAACAAGGCAAAACGATTTTAACATACTCGTTCAGGGAACTCCTCTTTCACACAATCTTTACACATGTCTGCGGGTTAATAAACTTCAAAAAGTGTAGCAACTTGAGATGCCAAGCACAGACAATGTGTTTGTAAAAGTCACCCGGAAGTACAGCCTACTTCGTACCGCCCATCTCTACAATTTTGTGCCTAGTGCTCTCCCTTTAGCAAGCAGACGACCTCAGATTTGTCCATAACGAACTGGTAAAATGAAAGTTCCCAAACCAAGTCTGATTCTGAATTCTCTTATGAGCAAAGGACCGTTGCCGCAATTAACTGCAGAAGAAACTGAACAGTCTTTAAAGGTAATTAATGTGTTATCAACTACTGCATGGAATGCATGCAGTGCCAATGTAGACTAGAGAAAAACAAGCAGAATAAGATCTGATGTAGAGGAGCTGGAAATAATATTTCAAATAATGCCAAACTGTTTATATTCTTTTCTGGACTTGAGCTTAACATTTGATTTAGAGCTGACCATTCCACTTCTGACTTTACAACCCACAGTGACAGTACCAGTGGCTGTGGTGTGGCATTGTAATTGTGGCAACACTCGCAACAGCCCAGGCCGCGCAATTGAACATAAAACAAAGAAAAGAAAACCGTTTGAATCTTTGATCATGCCAGACTGAAAGCATCACTTTCATGTTTCAACACTGAAATAATATTATGTGAGCAAGCTCTCGCAAGAAATAAAATTAGTGGATGAACAATACAAATACATAGTCTATTGATATACGATTACGAGGAAATAAAAGGACAAAGGGTTTTTTAATGACTGACAAAAATAGTAGAGAAAGAAACACTTCGGGGTGGGTGGGCGGATACATCATAGTGAATGTCAGAAGACTGGGGAAGTCACACGCGCATGTGCAGCATGTATGAAAAGATTAATTTACCTTAAATGCAGGTGTCAAGGGGATGCCTGGTCTTCGTTGGGTGCAGCATTCCTGTCGGAGGCAATGCTGAAGGGTGTCCCGGCTGAAGCTGAAAACTAGAGTGGAGACGCACACCACACACACAGTGACACGAGAGAGAGAGAGACAGAGATCTACTAATGCAACGAGATGTGTGACCCACTTGGGAAAAATTGTGGCCCTGAAGAGGGCCTAAAAAAAAAGAAAAAAGTGCTGCCAGAAGTCTACTTCTTGACATGCTATTTGGTTGCCTTTGAAGCAGGAGCTTTTGTCCCCTTGGGTTTGACAAGCCGCCGTTTAGCAGGCAACGTGGTGGCCTTTTTAAGATCGTCTTTCTCTTTCAGCGACTTGGGTTTGGCGGCAGTCTTCTTTGATTTGGTGACGGTCTTTTTGTGGCTTTTTGCCTTAGCAGCAGGCTTGTTTATTCTGCTTACAGGCTTTTTGACAGCTGGCTCGGGCGTTTCGGTTACCATGGGGTTGAGATTTCTCTTAGCAAGCCGAAACGATCCAGTAGCACCAGTACCATTGGACTGCTTCAGACTCCCATCTTTGACTCCAGCCTTCAGAGCAGTCTTCAGACGAGTGTTAATCTTGGCAGTCTCGGTTCCCACGTCGTAGTTGGCCACGATATACTTGAGAATGGCCTGGCGGGAGGAGCCACCGCGTTCGTCCAGGCCCAAAATGGCCATGTTGATCATGTTGCTGTACTTGGGGTGGTCAACCGGTTTTCTGTCCTGCAGGCCCATCTTCTTGGCAGAGTCGCGAGAAGAGAGAGGAGTTGTTGGAATATCGTCATTCATGGTGAGAAGAAAAAAAGGCTTATGTTCGCTGAGCTGGCGAGTAAAGCGCAGGTGAGTAGTCGAGAGGGTCTACCTGTTCGACTGATGAAAAATTGGTTTGTCTAGGATTTTACGTCCTCTCGACCTGGGAAGGCACATATGGGACATTTGTTAGTTGGAAAAATGAAACATAAAAGACGATACAAAACTAAAAGGGACATATACAAAGACGTAGACAAGACATGAAAATATATGGGGAGGATTCTAAAAGCGCAAGATTTGATTTTGAATGGAGGAGCATCCTGATAAAAACTTTAAAATATAGTTATTGGTGTCCGTGGACATCAAATGGTTAACTATATAAGTATAAAAGTTTTAATATTAAAAGTCTTTTTTTTGCAGATTTGCCTAGAATCAACCCTCCCGGTTGAAATTAAAATTCAAGGGCTACTGTGTTAAAATTAGAAATATGCTTTTATTTATAAAAACCAATATTGGCATTACTTATGTTTAAAACATATATTTACAGATATATCTTTTTTATTTTTTTATTTACAGTATATACAAAACTTTAAATGTATTTACATAGTAAATAACATTTATATACAAATCTATTAAAATACCAGGGGAGAAAACTCCTAACCTGGCTATAGTTTTATAATATTTACATGAACCAAATTATTTATTAAAGGGGGATAATGTCAAATCCAAGAAAGGGATCTTAATAAAAAGGGGATGGGGGAGGGGTGAGAGGGGACCCCGGAGGGCCTCAACACACCGAGTTGGGACGGGCCGGCCGAGGGAGGTATACGCAAGACATCCTCGCGTCATCAACCCACGACGGGCCCGCCCCATCAAGGGGGAGGTCATCTCACGGGTTTTGGGAGGGTGGGAAGTGGGAGGGATAGTAACCCGGGGGTCCTCAGCCAGTCAGGAGGAGCCGCCCCCGCTGCCGACGGGAACGAGGGGCAAACCCCCATCCA
The DNA here is from genome assembly GCA_017654935.2 of Phymorhynchus buccinoides. NCBI lineage: Eukaryota > Metazoa > Mollusca > Gastropoda > Neogastropoda > Raphitomidae > Phymorhynchus > Phymorhynchus buccinoides. Next base: position 27,075,510 of record CM065688.1, read on the forward strand.
CCATCAACAACGGGCACACCTCCCCGAGAGGGGGACCTCCACACGGGCTTAATTACTTTAATTGATCCCAGTCTTGGTTAACTATAATACAAAACATAGGATACAAACATGTATAATTATTATACGAGTAGGGCACCATGCTCTAAACTATAATTAAAATATTCTAGTTAAGATGGGAGTCCATAATTTGTCCCTTTGTTATATTATAAGAGGGTTTTAGAGTGTTTTTGTTTAAAATTAATTAAAAATAGGTTAAGATTTGTCAGTTGATTAAAAAAGCTAAAATTATTTTGGAAGATCAGTCCAAGGACCGATAGTCTACCAAATAAGACAATTGGTTAAAAGTTAATGATAAAATTCTTGTTTATATCTTTATATGAATTACGGTATACTATTATAATTAATCAATTAAAAACGGGATGTGTACACGGACTCGCGAAAGGTCCCCGGCCGGAAACAAGACACGGATGTTAAAGTAAGAGTATTTATAATTTATATGGTTTTATACGGTGACGGCCGCACGAGGTGTATTGTATGTGTTATAATGTCACATGCATTCCCGAGGGGGGGTGGCCACAAAATCCCTCCCGCCGTCGTTGGCATGTTATATTTAAGTGTAATTAACAAAATTGGTGGCATGGGAGCCCGAGCAACCGTTACAGCGTTAATGATGATAATAATAAGAAATAATGTTAAATTATATTAATGTTTATAGGTAAAGTTGAAGGTGAAAGTGGTGAAGGTGGTGGGGGAGGTTAAGGATTCTTTCTTGGGTGAGGCAGAGGGAGGGAGGGAAAGGGGCCCCTCCTCCCCGCCCCACACAGAGGAAAGGCGTCGCTTATGTAATCCTTTAGCGGGGGGATTACAATGCAAAGCATGACGACTACCAAAGAACTGTCTGAGTGACGACCCTGGCGCCCACAAACTGGGGGGAAGGGAGATTAAAAGAGGGTGGACTCAAAAGGAGCCACTACAGCCCTACTGGCACATATGTATTTAAAACGGAATGGGGGAAAGGGACAAGGGAATGTAAATGGGCTCCAGGCCCGCCACCCAGAGAGACTCCCCCCCCACCATTGGGATTTTAGTAAATTATAATTATAATTTATGATAGACTGGTTAAGGATTCCCTTCGGTTTAGGGACGCTGCCACGGGTGTGACACCAATAGGGGTGACCACCCGGAGGTGACTCGGGCAGGAAAGGGATATAATCCGTCGCCCACCCGAGGCACCCATACAGAGCCCCCTCCCCCTATCCAAAAAAGAAAGGGGAGAAGGAACACTGCTATGCAGCTACCACGGTTTCGATGTCTGAGTTGCACCAAGCATCCACCTCTGTCATAAGAAAGAGGAGGGTACCGATCCAACCCAGACATGGAGTCCCCATAAAGAGATAATAAAAAATAAACAAATTTTTATATTTATTAATATGCATATTGGTGCGAGACTATGATAGAAAAAGTCAAGATGGCCGCCAAAAGCCGACCCTCTATGAGGACAAAACATAGCGGAGTTAAAAATAGGTTAGTAATAGACGAAGGGTGCCAAATGGCGACCCTCGGCCGATTATTTTATGATCTTTCTTTTTATTTTATTTTATTTTTATTTTTATTTTTATTTTTATTTTATTTTTTAAAAATGTTCCTTAACTGAAGACTGATGTATGGCTTCTGCGAGCCATACAAGGGGGGACCATTCCTTAATACCGTATGTTACAATTGATTTCTGTATAAATGGAATGTTTACTGTTTTTAATTTATTGATAAACTTAGTAAAGTCTGTTTGAATATAAGGACATGATGTGAAAAGATGGTCAAAATCTAGTCTATTACTACATTCACAAATTATATTTTGGAATGTACAGTAAGTTGATCTTGTTCTTATGCGGAAAATGAGTTTGATTATATGGTTTGGAACGGCTAGGAAAAGTCCCCCCCGAACAATTTTATGATCCCAGAGGTGGGCCTTTGCGTAAGACTCTAGTTCTTTAGCCCACCCCTGGAATGATGTTTTTAATAACCGGGATTTTGCCTCTCCTAATGATAGGCCTATGTCCGTTGGTGTTCCTGACGTATGAGTGGCTGCTTTTTTTGCCTCTCTATCGGCCAAGTCGTTTCCTAGAATACCACAGTGGGAGGGGATCCATATTAAGGTTACTTTAGTACCCCTAAGGTGGAGATGATGAATTAGTTTTTTAATTTCATTTTTAATTTCGAGGCGGTTTTGACTTTCTCCTTGGAGAGATAAAATAGAAGAAAGGGAATCGGAAAAGATTGCAATTTGAAAGGGGGGATTCGGAAGGTCATTTATATAAGCAAGGGCTTCCAAAATGGCCCAGAGCTCCGCAGAAAAAATTGAAATATTTTTATTAAGTGAAAATCTTTTGAAAATTTTTAAACAGGGTATTGTGAAGGCACAGCCTATTTGTTGTTCGTTTATTTTGGAACCATCTGTAAAGATGCATAATTGATGTTTATAGTTATAAATTTTTTGTTTAGCAGCTACAGTAAGTTGGTTTATGTTCTCTTCTTTATTAAATTCTTGATGTAGATATATGTCATAGTCTGGGGGATCCCAATCCCACTGTGGCACTGTCTGTTTGGGGTAAAAGACTATGTCGTCTATACTCGTGTCTGATTCCTCAAAGAGGCTTTGTGAAAAGTCATATATATTAATAAATTTGTTAACCGTTTTTTTGGAAGTAGCAAAATAGGGGTCTGAAAATTGAGTGAGGAAATCTGCCTTTGTAAAGTTATTTGTACTGTGCAATCTTGATATAAATGTTGCACAGTTTAATTTTATTAAATGATGTAGGGGGAGCCAGCCAATATCTCTGTAGACTAAAAAGCCCACAGCGAAGAACGGGAGGCCCAGGGCAGTTTTTAGGGCTTTTAATTCAATAGTTTGTAAAGCCTTAAGGTTAGATTTATTTAAGTTATAGAACGTTTCCATACCGTATGTGAGTCGGCTACGGACCAGAGTTCTAACCAAATATGTTAAAAATTTAGGGTCACGAGCCCATTTTTGTCTTGATATTACTTTAATAAAGTTTAGGGCTTTTGTTGCTTTATTCACTAAATTAGTTATATGTTGGGTCCATGACAAATCTCTCGAAAGGTAAACTCCCAGAAATTTGACATAGGGAGGTGGTGTTTTTATTTGATCTAAAATTTTGATTTGAAAATTGTCATTTTTAACTGTTCCAGATGAAAAAACCATAAATTCGCATTTTAGTGGTGAGATGGAAAATCCATTAAAGTTTAAATAATGTAATATTAAGTTAGTATTATGTTGGTGTACCCCCATTTCTGGATCGAGAGAGTAACGTACTCCTCTTGCTGTGGGTAGTGACCATATAGCGATGTCGTCTGCGTACATCGAAATGCGACATCCTTCAAGTTTAATTTGAGAAATGTCATGGACCATGATGTTAAATAAAGTCGGTGCAATAATGCTGCCCTGGGGAACTCCCATATCCATATGATGGTTTGCTGAGAGTGACTGGCCCACCCTAACTCTAAAGGATCTATTTTGTAAAAAATTTAATATAAAATTATATGTATGCCCCTCAATTCCGAGCCTGCTGATTTTTTCTAATAGCCTCCCATGCCAGACGGAGTCGTATGCCCCTTTTATATAAAAAAAGGTGGCAAAGACTTTCCTGCGTCTAGCTAGAGCTTTTCTGACATGGGAGGTAAGTCTGACTACTTGTTCCATGCAGGACCTATGTTTACGAAAACCTGCTTGGATGGTGGGAATTATATTATTTTTTTCTAGAAAATACTCTAGTCTATTCTTTACGATTCTCTCGTAAACTTTGCCCAGGTGGGGGGTGAGGGAGATGGGGCGGTAACTTTTGGGGTCCCTAGCCGGTTTTCCTGGCTTAAGGACCCCTACCACCTGTGCTTCTTTCCATGCACGTGGAATCTCCCCCTCCTCCCAACATCTGGCGTAAAATTGCAACAAAATCTCGTGAAAAGAAGGGGGCAATTTTTTAATTACTTTGTAGGAGATAGGATCAACTCCTGTGGCTTTATTTGTTTTTCTAATTTGGTTTATGGACCCAGCAAGCTCGGTCATTTTGAGGGGGGCATTAATATAGTGTGTATTATTATTGGATTTTTCTGTAAATAATAATGTTTTCCGTCTATCTTGCTCCTCCAAAGATAAGTATTCTGTTTGACATGCTTGTGCAAATGTTTCTGCCAAGACTTCTGCAGTTTGTAAATTAGTAGTAGTAGTAATATTATTTTGGGTTACTCTAGGCTCCCATACCTTACCTTTATTATTTATGTAATTTATTTTCTTCCAGGCCTTGCCTAGGTCCCGATAATCTAATATATCATCTTGATTAAAATATTCTCTTTTAGCTAAATTGATTTGATCCTCACAAAGCTTTTCTGCTTCTACTTTGGAGGCGTGATTGGGTGGGGTGGGGTGACAATCGAAAAAATTGCACGCTTTCTTTTTCTTTTTTACAGATTCTCTAACGGTCTCGTTCCACCACGGTTTTGCTGATGGACGAGTTTTTGTATGTTGAGTAATAGAGGGAATAGAAAGTTCGCACGTGGTTAAAATGGAAGCTCTTAAATTTTCATAGTGTGTTTCTAAATCAGGGTCAAAAATGTTGTCTTTATTATATTTACTAAGAATGGACTGGAATAAGGTCCAGTTAGCATTGTCATAATTAAATTTATGTTGATGGGGTTGAGTAGGAGAAGGGACCTGAATGTTAAAAGTTATTAATATAGGTTTGTGGTCTGATAATAAGGTATCAGACAACGGATACCACTCATGATTAACGACTAACTCTGGGCTAACCAGAGTTAAATCGATAGCAGTTGCTTTATTTTTGCTGGAATCAGGAAATCTTGTGGAAGATCCGTCATTTAACAGAATAAGATGTGATTCGTTAATTTGTTGAAGCAGTGCCCCACCCCCACCACTGGGAGTACTACCAAAGGCCTCCCAGGTAGGGTGGTGAGCGTTAAAGTCGCCCACCACCACCCAGGAGACTGTATCTGAGAGAAGGGGAAGCCAATTAGGGTTATCTATTGAATAATATCCTTTCGGATAATACATATTTAAAATATTTGTTGTTTTGCCATTTAACTTAGTTTGAATAGTATTGGAATACCTAATACCGGTTATGTTTTGTTGAGGGGAGGGTATATTAATATATTGCATGTTTAAGTGTATATAGGTGGCTGTGTAGACCTTGTTTGTTGTATTGCTGACTGATGGTGGATATTGATAGCCCTGGATGCGGGGCAAATTATTAAAATTAATATTTAAAGACTGTAAACAAATAAAGTGGTATGTAGTGGGATTAGATGATAAGTAGTGGATTAAATGATCGCCTGTTCTTTTAATGGCACGGCAGTTCCATTGCAATATGTTTAGTTTGGAGAGTAACCTTACGGGTAGGGAGTTTTTAACACTAATTAAAAGTTAATTAAATTGTAGAGTGAGCGGCCGCCACCGCTATTTTTTTTGTGAATTAGAACCGACTCTCCTCTGTCGGGCCCCCCCCCCCTCCGCCGAGCCGCAGGCGAGCTCAGCCAATCTAAAAAGATTGGTATTGGGGCCCACCGACGGCTGGCCACTCGAGATTGGAAAAAGGGAGAGAAGGCCCTCGAGAAGATCGCACGGTTTTTGCGATGTTCGTGCTTTGGCGAACTGTAGCAGTATCTGGGTCATTATTGTTTCTGTTGGAGTTTGATTTGTTTTTTGTTTTACGTTAAAGTCAATGTTTTCTATTTCTGTCAGAATTGTATTTTGAGCTGTGGGGGGAATAATAACATTAGATTGTTTGTCTTGTGTATATTTTGTCAGTTTGTCTGTGAGATTAATCATTGTTTGTTCCATGTATGTTGTTACATGTGTCATGATCTGTGTTGTTTGTTTGGCTATCTGTTGGGAGATTAGCTCTTCTATTTTGTGTTGGGTCATTTGCTCACGGAGAGCAGCCTTGGCCGATTCGGCCTTTTTTCGTAAGACTCTCTCCTGTGAGCTCAAAATACGGCCCCTTCTGCGTTTGAGTTTGGGTGTGGTTTTGGGTTTGGTGGGTTGGTTGTCTGTGGCTGCTTGTGGTGTTTTTGGTGTTTCTAACTGGTTTGTGGAAGTGTGGGGGGTTTGGTTTTGTAATTGTTGTTTTTGGTTCAGTACTGTATTTGTTGGTTTGACTATGAGGTTAAAGTTTGTATTTTTGACGGCATTTGCGTAGCTTGGTCTTGTTCTATCCTCCTGCTGCCACAGAGGGTCAACAACTGGTGAGGATGGGGAAGGTGGGGTTGTTTTTTTGGAATTTTCTGTTTCCTGGGCCGTTTTGGCCCGGCGTATCGCCTCAGAATACGGTATGAATACTTCCGCGCGAATTCTATTTGCGCGGACACGAAGCTGATACTGCGGACATCCGCCATATGCCGCAGAATGCGGACCTCCACAGTTGACACACTTATTGACGTTGGTGCACGACTGGGGTGAGTGGCCCGGCTCGGAACATCTGGCACACGTTTCCTTTTTGGCGCGGCATTGTTCGGCCGAGTGTCCGAACCGGGCGCATTTTTTACATTTTCTGACTGGGGCAACAAAAGGAGTCACGTCAAATGTCTGCGCACAGATCTTGATTTGGGAAGGGAGCAATGGCTCGTTAAAAGTAATTTTAATAGCTTTAGATTTTGAGCCATCCCGATTATTTAGCCTTAAAATGTTCTTTGCGTTTTTAATCAGGGGCAAGAGGTCTTGTGTATTCTCTTCAAGGGGGATGGGTCTAATAACCCCCTCAGTAGATGCGGTAGGGATGAAACATTTAATATTAATCTTTGATATTGACTTCATGTTTGTCAATTTTTGCTGCTGTTCGGCCGAAACACAGCCAATGAGTAGTCTGTTGCCGGCCAGGGACCTCTGGCTCGCGATGTCGCCAATGGCGTTCTGCCAGAGGCGCATTCCCGATACTGGGCCAAGGCCCTTGATGGTGGCAGGGCCTGTGCCCAAGTCCTCCACGATAACTGGATATTTTAGGAAGGTTGGTTTGGGTGCTTCTCTTGTTTGATTGATGTTTTGTGCCGCAATGTGCGCGCGCACCCGTCTGGGTTTAGGTTTTGGTTTCCAGGTTGATTTGAGCCCTGGAGGGTCTTGTTGTTGATCATGTTGTTGTGTGTTTGTGTCTGTATTGGGGATGTTGCCCCAGATTGACTGTACGTCTGTTTGTGTGTTGTTTTTTGAATGTGTGGTATGAGGGGGGGTGCCCATGGTGGTTTCCCCCATGTTTGTATCTTGTGCAATGGACGTGTTCTGTGCTTGTTCCTGTGTGTTGATTGGACTTATTTCCTTTTCCATTACATGGAGGTCTTCTTTTGTTTTTTTTGAGCCTGGAGACAGGCGTGGGCTCGAGGGACTTGATTCGGCCCTTCTATTTCTTTTTCTTGTTGGTGTGCCTGGTGTGCTTGCATTTGATGGTGTGGGGCTCACTATTTTGAATGAAGAGGGAGGGAGACTAGGCTCTACCTCTACCTCAATGAAGGTCTGTGAGTCCGAAGAACTGTCGAACATGGTGTAAGCACTCACGTCCGGGCTTTGGATTGTGTTTTCTTCCCCCCCCTCCCTTCCCTCTATCTCTAACTTGCTCTCACTCATGGTGCCCTATTACATATTGTAAACAAGAAACAAGAAAATGATAAATTGAGGAAAATAATAAGGATGGGGATAATGGTGGTTAGAATACAAATACTATACACAATGTGCCCTCCCAGGCCAAGAGATCACGCAATTTACTTTAAATTTGTTAATAAAATTTCGAACTTCGAACGGCCAGAGGCTCGTGTCGGGCACTTAACTTCCTTCGAAGATGTCGGCAGGGCGTGAGGGTGGCGTGATCTGCTGGGCTGGATGGTGGGGGGGCAGCTAGTTAAGTGGCAAAAAGGAAGAATCTCTCCCCTTTCTTTTTCTTCGCGGTCCACTTCTCTCTCTTCTCGTCTTGTTGGGGGCTGGAGGCTCCCTTTCTTTTTTCGCTTTTCGCTTTCTTTGACAGCTCTGCACGTAGGTGTTGCTCGCTCGGCGGCTAGACGGTGAATGGTAGATGAAAAATTTGGGTCGATTTTCAGTTAAATGGACAACTGCCGGACCGCAAAGCCAACAGCTACTGGCTGCGTGTGAATCGGCGCTCGCAAAGCCTCGAGTGGCCAAATTTGTGTTTGTTAGCGCTTGGTTTTGTTCCGTTATATTTATTCACATACAATGACAGCATGCAAATTATACATCATCAGAATCAGGAGCGATCCAGCTTTAATTTGATACATAAACTATTCTGTAAATTATTACTACCGTAGAGAAAATTGCAAATAAAGTCATTAGATTAGAGCCTCAGAAACGAGTTCGTTACAGAAATTTGGAAATTAAACATTTAACGAGTGAATTTTTAGCCATAATATTTTATGAATAAGTAGTCTGTTGGTCATAATGTCTTATCCATACACTACGTTTTTCGCTTGTAGTGGCTGGAATCTGAAATTTGACGTTGTATGCCACATCACAAACACAGCTTCGGCTGTTACTATTTTTATCCTTTTCGATTGCTTTCATTCGAACAGGATAACTTTTTAAGATTTGCTTTATAAACGTTATGTGAATGATTAGTTTGCATAATTTGTGTGTTGTACCGTTGATTAGTTGTTAATTAAGGTTTTTATGTTGAGATTAATTATAAAAATCTGGCAAATTTTGTTCTCGCCGCAACACCTGTGGCGTAACAGTTCGCTGGTCACGAGTGTGCGGACCCTAACGTTTTGCTGTGCAAAGTTTCTTTTAATAACCAATTTTTATGCATTTCTTTTTACGTACAATCATTAGTTTAAACTTAAACGTGCTTGTAAATTGCATTTAATGTAGGTGTGTCATTCAAAATTAATTCAAACGAATATATCAAAATTAGCCTAGTTCAGCATTTTCAGTTTTCCGCCATTAGCCTATCCGTTAGCTTGTGTGGGTCTTTCACACACGTGCTTTGCGCTTATAATGTGCAGATTCAATTAGTAAAAGAAAGTGGTTTGATGATTAATGATCTATTTGAACATGTTTTGTTATTCTGATGCGGTGAAGTTAAGGGACTGTTAAACCGGTTTAGTTAAACCGGTGTTACACCGGCCACCATTTTTGCTTGGTCAGCTGAAAGTGTTGTACGGTTCAAAATGGACTTACTATTTTTATGTTATTAAACTAAAAAATGTTAAATGAAGGTTTGTCTTTTCATTGTCAGACTGTACAAGAAAATTAAATTCAGTTCAATTTAATGATAGGTTGAGAATTATTTAGGTCACACAAAGAAAATTGGTCACCACTACAGAAGAAGATGACATAATCTAGATCAAAGAGGTGTTGCCATGTTTGAGGGGCCCACACACAGGTGGGGGTGGGGATTGTTTGTGCCTTGTCTGTGTGTGTCTTTGTGTGCCTGTCTGTCTGTTTCAGTGTGGCTGTGTATCCCATATTCGGGCTATCATTCTTTGTGTGCGTGCGTGTGCCGTCTTTGTGAGTGTAAACTTATAATCCGTTTGTATGCATATGCGCGCAAGTGTTAGTATGTATGTTTGTGTGCCTGTCCTTCTGACCGATCATATGTCCGTTCGTCTAGCCGTGCGCTACCTCAGTTGTAACTGAGCGTTTCAGTTTATAAAATAGTGTCTTGTGCAGCCCCAGAGTGAATGTGTTGGCCTATGCACATGTGTGTTTGTGCGCGCAAGCAAGCGCGCGCGCAAGCAAGCGTGTGTGTGTGCGTGCGTGCATGTGTGTGATCGAGAGAGAGAAAGTGTGTGTGTGTCGATCACTCTCTCTCTCTCTCTCTCTCTCTCTCTCTCTCTCTCTCTCTCTCTCTCTCTCTCTCTCTCTCTCTCTCTCTCTCTCTCTCTCTCTCTCTCTCTCTCTCTCTTTCCCTCTCTGTCTCACTCTCACATACACATGCGCATGCATAAGCACACACGTGCGCGTGGACGCACACGCACACGCACGCACACGCACACACACACACACACACACACACACGCACACACACACACACGTGCGCTTGCCGGACACACACACACACACACACACACACACTGAGGCACACACACAGGCACATGCGATACGAACACCCTCACACCCATCCATTCCACTGAAAACTCACACATTGCATGCAGAGACGGAAGGGGGAGGTAGAGAAACAGATTGGCAGGCAGGTAG
>CM065688.1:27086231-27129085 GCA_017654935.2 Phymorhynchus buccinoides
ACTATGCAAAGACCCCCCGGTATCCCCACGGGGGGATGCCCTTTTTCAGACCTGTTTACTCTACTCTTTTCAAGTAGTATTCTACTCAATTTTGACCTCTACTACTCTTCAAAATTGAAAAAAAAAGTTCTAATTACTCATTTTCAGTGAACATTGTTTGATGGTTTAATGAATAAGACTACACATTTTGCACCAAAACTACTCATTTCAGCCGTCCAGACTACTCAAGACTTGTGTAGGTGGTAAACAGGTCCGCCTTTCTATGTGTCCCGTTTTTCAGAGCCTGATCAAGTGGGACGCCAGCAAGCAGGACTCTTTGCTGCTGCTGTTGAAGGAGCTGCTGCACTACTACCGGCAGCACAACAACGGGCGCGTGGCCAAGTACCTGCGTCTCCAGCACGACGTCACCTCCCTGCTCAGTGCCACCGACATCGACTCCAACGACCTCGAGCTCTACATCACCGGTACTGAGGTGAGGGAAAAGCCTGGGGAAACTTAACCCTTTCACCACCAATGTCGCATTTATGCACCACAATGGTTTAACCCTTTCACCGCCAATGTCGCATTTTTGCACCACAATGGTTTAACACCCATGTCACTAAAAGGCATCAAATTAGGGCCTGTTATCTAAAGACTTTATTTTCTTAAGTTTGGGAGGTAGGGATAGGCCTAGCGTTATACGAGTCACCAATATGACCGATCTCGCTTTAACCCTTTCACCGCCAACGTCGCATTTTTGCACCACAATGATTTAACACCCCTGTCACTAAAAGGCATCAAACCAGGTTTTTGTTATCCAAAGACCCTATTCTCTTAATTTTGGGAGGTAAGGATAAGCCTTACTTTAAATATGTCACAGAGGAATACCCAATATTACAGACAGATTTTCTTCTCTACCTAGGTAAATCTAATGGAAAGTTTCGCTGAAAATGGCTGGCAGTGAAAGGGTTAAAATCCTTCAAAATTGGTATTGTAGTCCGAGAAGATACCGCCCAGCAGATGCCGTAACCCTTCATCAGATATGAAAATCATTGTAGACCTTAAAAGTGATCATAATTGTGCAATTATATATGATATGCATTTTCATATAACTAAAATTGAATATTTACCTAATCGATGTTGATTTTAAAGAACAATCTGTGTTGTCTGTGAACAGAACAAGGCGGGCAGTGTCCACGTGGTGATAAGGCTACAGGTGGATTTCTCACAGATACCTGCATACCTTTTACAGGTAAGGCAGGTCATTGCTGTATATTATTTCCCTTTTCAGAAATCAAGAACAGTTTGATAACTGTAAGAAATATCCTTTGCGTTCTTTGCAAGGATATTTTCATTGTTTCCCCAATGAAATATTTTCTGTATTTTTCTGATTCGTTATTTATGTTTTCCTATCTGCTTCATTGGATATATTTCAGATTGTATGAAAATTATAGTGTTCCAATGTGCTTCTCTTCGACTTCTCCTGCATGTTGTGAGAATGTGACTGAAATATATTCAAGATAGAATATGAAAGCAGGCAGACCTGTCATTTTTATTATTTTTTGGAAGAGGCACATGCCTGTTTTCTATGAAAACTCAACTAAAGTTATTATTTTTGGAAGAGGCACATGCCTGTTTTCTATGAAAACTCAACTAAAGTAGCAATTGCTGATTATGATATATAAATTTACCAAAGATTTTTCTTCTTTAAAAAGTTAATTGACTTGATCACTTTAGTTAAAATAAAACCGCAGTCCTGGAGTTATTGGTTTGTATGTAGCCCTCTTCTTGCCAATGACATGTGAATTTCTGCATTTGACATGAATTTCTGCATCTGACATGTGAATTTCTGCATCTAACATGTGTATATTTGTATTCTTCTTCTTGGCTATGCGTGGCCACAATCGACACTTTGATTATTTTGCCACGGAAACGGGGAGGTTCTAGACCACTTTCGCCTGAAGAAACAGCTCCAGGCCTGAGAAGAAATAATACAACAGAAGAGAGCACAGATAGAAGAGAACTAGGAAACTGTTGATCCGTTGGGTTGTTGGAACAGGGGAGGAAGGGTGCTGGGGGGAGAGTTTAGTTTAGAGTCTAAAGTTTAGTATAGTGTATTTTGAAATATGCTTTGATGCAGGGCAATCCAGGGGATGACCAGGCTATCCTGTGTATCATCTACAGTTCTCCAGAGAGTTCCAGAGTCACCCCTGCTCTCCATCTGTCTCCAAGAGTGGAAAGGTCGGTGATGATGTGTCTTTGGATATTGTGGTTGTAGGCATTCCACTGACAATACAATAATTCCAAAATTGAAAAAAAGCTCATAATTAGTTGTTTTTATTCTAGGTGTTATTGTGACATAGCTACCATGTCATGCTTGTAGCACAGGCATTTTCGCTTAGAAGCTACTATATTTTAATGACTATAACTATAATTGTATAAGGCGATAGTTTTTCCCCAGACTGAGACCCCTGAACTTTATAATCTGAGTAGTAATATAGTAGGATAGAATTACAAGTAGTAGTATATAGCCACAGAAATGTATCTGCCCCTGACTCATCACTAGGTGGCATAGGCAGTTCAGGCCTAAAATTATTGCACTTTCGTGTTGGCAAGAAGTAGTATAAAGCCCCATTATTTGGGGGGCGCGCCTTTTTTGGACGCTAATCTCATCATCAACGGGGGTGCGCCTTGACTATTCTGTCACATTTGTTTTAGTGAAGTTCCTGACTATTCTGTCGGTTGTTTTTTTAAGTGAAATTCTTGACTATTCTGTCACATTTGTAGTAAAATTCTTGACTATTCTGTCGCTTTTCTTTGTTTTTAAGTGAAGTTCTTGACTCTTCTGTCACGTTTTTAGTGAACTTCTTCACCAATAGACAAACAACAATATTTAGGATCCCATGTGTGCGTGTGTGTGTGTGTGCATGTGCGCGCATGTGTTTGTGCGTGTGTGTGTGTGCATGTGCGTATGCATGTGTGTGTGTGCATGTGTGTGCGTGCGTGCGTGTGTGTGTGTGTGTGTGTGTGTGTGCGTGTGGTGTGTGTGCGTGTGTGTGCAGTGCACTAGGAGGGTCCAGTCAGCTCAGGATTCCCCCCTACTCCGCCGGGACCCTGCTGGGGGATTACGTGTCCTGTGTGGTGCAGCTTCTTCACAGAAAGGTTAGCGAGTCCCACCACGCTGCAAAACACTCCTGTTCAGAAAACGCACCTGTACGACTCAAGGCTCCCAATCGTCCCACAAAACAAGGGGTCCCAGGGACTCCTTCACTTACATTATAGAGGGTCCTAGAGGTGGGATAGAGGGTCCCAGTGGCATAGCGAATGCTAAAAAGAATTTTTCTAGTGCATCCCTGGGACCCCCTGCACATTCTTGTCGAGGGTCCTGTAGAATGGTAGTGCTTCATAGACCCTCACGACTGGGAGCCCTGATGACTGTCCTTAATTTTTCTCTGCTTAACCTGTAACAATTTGTCCATTTGAATTCATGGATGGTTCTCTTCAGACTACCAAGTATGTACCTGAATTCAGTTGTGTTTTACCGTAGCCTCTGCCTGAAGTTCGTTCTTCCGGTAATGTCCACCTGCCGTAACCGGCAATTATTGACATGTACTGGGGTTTAAAGAATTGATGCTGTTCAGGTTTTTGTTAGGAATTGAGAAGCAACCCCCCTTTCTCATCTTCCATATTTCACTTGTCGCTGCCCATGTCATGCCTTAGCTTTGTAGTCCACTTCAAGAATAGTCTGTCAAATCCCTTTAAAAATTGCATTTTTCCTTCAGGTTTTCCAGGACTTTGTTGTAGAAGCACCCTTGTAAGCTTGTGTATTTTCTCAAACCCTTGCAAGCTTGTTGCCATTATATACATTGTTTTCTAAAAAGGTATTATTGATTGAAGAAGATTAACAAATAGTTTTTCTAAAAACTTCTTTGATCTGTGTCCTTGTAGGAAATGCATCCATATACTGAACATTGTAAATCGGGCCTCATCTATGAATAAACCACATCCTTTAAACGCTTTCTTTTTATTTCTCATTCTTTCAGTATTTGTAAGATTTTATAAAAGAAAAAAAAAGATGTACATGCATGTCTGTATGCTGCATGATAGTATATGATTATGCAAATAGGTATTGAGTGTAATTATGAACATTGTCTTCAGATTTTTGCATTGTTCTAAGATGCCTTTTGGGGATGTATTTTCATAATGCAAACTGAACTCCTTCCCTGCCTGGTCCCTTATCTACTAATGGGTGGGCGATGTTATTGATCAGGCATGAAAACAGCTCCGCCGTCTCCGCCGAAAATATTTCGTCATTGAATGAATCTCCGCCAAAAATGTGACCGCGATGTTATTCTCAAACAGCGTGGTCCATAATTGGTCGAGCTAACGCTTGCGATTGATAGTAAAAAATGGCCGACATAGTGGTTCGCGAATGGTGTGTGTGAGTGTTTGAAGTGAAGACAGGCTGTGAAATTAGTGATATGCCACTCCTCCTGGGCTGTTCTTGAGATGAGTATAAATTCACTGAGAAATGGGGAGGGGGGTGGGTGTAGACTGGGAGTGGCTGATGGAAGCATGAACGAATCAATTATATCCCAGTTGCCACTCTTCTTCTTCTTCTTCGGCGTTCCCAGGCCATAAGGCCATAATGGGTTAGTATGTGTCCGTTTCCCAGTTTTCACTGGTGTCCTCGCTGCATTCACCCGACACATTCCGATTTCGGAGGAGCAGTTGCCACTCAAATCCACAAGCCAATGTAGCATGTTCATCCCATTCAGATGAAGCCCGTTTCTAACAACCACATTCATTGAAGTTAATTTCTTGGATCAGAATCAGGATTTCTTTTTAGGACAACCAGGGATCTACAGTTCCTGGGAACTTGTAAGGATATTTCACTTTCCTCTGGTCTTCATATCTGTTTTACTGTGAAGTTTACAAACAACTTGTTTGTGAATGGTTGTTTTTGCCTCTACTGTGTTGATTTTTCTTCTTCTTTTTTTGTTGCCGTACACTGCACAGGTCACACAAGTGGTGCGTGGATTTGAGAAAAGAAAAGAATACATAGCGTCATTCCTCAACGTGTTTGGACGGTAAGATTGTTCATATGTTGAATCATCCAATTTGTGTGAAACAGGCTGAAGAGATTAATGGTAGATGTTATGTTTGTGCTCGATAAAAAGCACTATATAAATGTCAATTAATTATTATATGCTCTGTGTGTGTGTATGTCTGTCTGAATGTTTGTCTGCTTGTGTATGTGTGTGTGTATAAAACATTTCCAAGATTTTTATGATTATCTAGAGTGTATGTATTCTAAACAAATTTGCTTGTTTTTGTTGTTCTTCATTTTGGGTTTTTTGTTTTGTTTTCTGGAAAGACAGATTCCTGTCACAGATATTCAAATGTTTACTGACATAAAACGTGATGACTAGGTAAGCTTGTAGAATTGTTCAACACCATCTTTAAAGTTTCCATTATGCGTTTTATAGATAAATGATTTTATGTTGTTGTTTACAGCCCTTTTCGTTTTATTGGGAACACTTTTTTCATAATGGCGGTACAAGCAAGAATACCTATAGAATTAGATATAGATATAAAAATGTCATAGTTGCAGTGTTTTGTCAAACAAATCACTCATGATTGTACATTTTTGTTTTTCTTTGATTTTTTTTTCTTTGTTTGCTTGTAGAATAAATGGATGAATATATTATGTTTGTGTGTTTGTTTTGCAGGTCTGTTATAGAGTATGACCTTCACACTTTCAGCCACATCTCCTTCCTTTTCGAATGGAACGATTTCTTCTTCACATATTCAGGTGAGTGCTCTTAAGTTCGTGATAGCAGAAGAAGAGCTCTTTTACTTTTGTGCTTAACCCTCTTGTGCCTGACACTCTGTGCTCTCTATCACCTCTGAAATCCTAGCCCAAGGGATGTCACTCCATACAAAATGGGGGGTAGCATCAGAAAAATAATAAATAAAATATACCCTAACAGATTTTGTGTGTTTTTTTGTTTTGAATGTTTTTGCTGAGATGTCTCTGATTTGCAAAATGAATTTCAAGATGTTATGGGGATGCATGGCTCCACAAAAAAAAATCAAAATGCCAAAGTGTATTCGCAAACTGCATTCACTAGTCATTCACTGCCTACTTTTGCAGACTGGTGAAGCCTAAGACGACTGAAATTGAAATGTAGATCAAAATCATTCACTTACCCTTTCACTTCACGATCTTATAATTCTTATCTTTCACAAAAAAAGGAATTTTCATCGCTGTCATCACTCAGTGGATGCAATAACGACTCATCATCCATGATGTAAAAGTCGGGAAAATGCTGATGTCAGTAACACGACTTCAAAAATTTGCATCGATCGAACAAAAACAAGCTCGCTGCCGAAATAGGTCAGAATACACTCCTTACTCATCACTTCACGATCTCATAAGTCCCATCTTTCACAAAAATACGACTATTCATCGCTTTCCTCAGTCAATGGACGCCATAACTGTTTGTCATCCATATTGGAAAAATCGCGAAAATGCCGAAGTCGGTCACTAATTTTCAAAAATTCATATCTTTCAAACCAATCGGCCTAGAAGCCATTGCAAGCAACAGGACGGAAGTGTAATCTATAGCGAAAGCGAGGCTGAAGCGCTCACGTGACTGCCATGTGATAGAAACAAAATGGAAGCGCCCAAACCGGCCACATGGAATCCGTACGTTCCCGAACGTTCTCTGCATTTCCGATCCGATTTTTTTCTGAACATTCGCGAACGTTCACCGCACAAGAGAGTTAAATGTTTTGTTTAGATACTGATATGGCCTATTGCTATGAAACATGTCTCTTATTTCTTAGCCACCTCAAGTGTAGAGAACAAAAATCAGTTTCTTAAAACCTACTTACTGAAATGCTTTACATATTTCTTGCTTGCATAATGTATTCATGACATAATGTATATGGAGGAAGTTCAGTTTAACGTCTCATATCGGCTTTCGCCATGTACGACGGGCCAAACAAACAAACCACGGTATAAACAAAAATGTATGTTCCTGAATCACTATTAACAATGTATATTATATGGCATGATGTATTTATGCCTGATTGATATCTGATCCCAAAGGTGTGTGTGTTTGTCAATGTTGTAAAGCCTTGTTAAGATATACTTATATGAAAGCAAATATTTCGTCAGAATTACGTTTATGTAATTCACTAAATCGAGGCACCTTTGAATGCTGCTGAAGTTTCCTGGCAAGCCCTCACAGAAATAGAAAATACAGTGGAACCTCCCTTATAAGACCTCCCATTATAAGACTCCCTCCCACATAAGACCTACTTCTCGGAGACGTTGCTCTTCTTTGTAAGTATTAAAATTACCTCTCTTATAAGACCCCTCCCTTATAAGACCTCATTTTGGATGATTTTTGACTTTTTATATTCTGATCGCTTCTCGGCCTTTTGGCTAAGACAGTGATTCAGGAACATAAATTTTTGTTTATACCTTGGTTGGTTTGTTCAGCCCGTCGTACATGGCGAAAGCCGATACGCGACGTTAAACTGAACTTCCATCCATGATTTTTGAAGGTCTTATAAGGGAGGTTCCACTGTATGTATATGACTATTATGTTTACGTAGATTGAAAGCCACATACAGAATTGCTTTAGATATTTCTTGTTTGTATAGTGTGTTTATACTGATTTTGTTTATTCCTTTGGTGTGTGTTTTTTCTAGTTGATCTGCCGCTGTACTTCCCAGAGGAGCCGCCAGTCTTCCTGTTCCAGTCAGTGTACCATGAGGTCAAAGGTCAGCCGTACACTGAGGTCATCGACAACTTTCCCTACAGCCCACGCTGGAGCGCCAATGAAATGGCCGCCCGCGCCAAGTGAGTACTGTGAATCTCAATTGCGCAAATCTTTCATTACCCCTATTCTCAATTGCGCAGATCTTTCATTACCCGTATTCTCAATTGCGCAGATCTTTCAGTACCCCCAGGGATTATTCTTAGCACTGGTCATCAGTCATTGACTGATACAATTTTGAAATGACCTATTGTTTTTGCAGGCAAGAGGTCATATGACTTCTTCTTCTTCGCCTTAGGCAGCCAACTTCAACACGCTGAAGATTCTGCTGCACTTTAGGGGGTAGTACGAAAAAAGAAAGAAAATAAGTTCAGCAAAGATAGGGTAGATAGGATGAAATATTATGGGGAAAGATAGAGCCAAAATAGTCAGGAATAATTTAAGTATTTGATACTCCGTTTGCTGAATGTAAAAAATAATAATTTTATGAAATAGATAGATTTATAACTTTAAGGAAGTCAATTAAATATTGGGGGTGGGGGGAGATGTGAGGGAAAGACGAGTTAAAAGTCGTACACGACCGTCAAATGCCCCGGTCTAGCCGGAGACACCCGGGCCCAGCATGATGTTTGTTTCATGTCTGTCAGCAACTTTCAGGATTTTGATGTAAAATAGACTGTAAAAATATTTGCCCTACTATTACTTTACATTGCATTGTACTGTACTAGCTTTTCTCATGCCCAAAAAAATGAATATAAAAAATAAAGCAAAACAAATAATTTTTTAAAAACACCTATTTCTCATGTCATTCTTTGAACATGCAGTCTGTGAAACTATGTGATTGATTGCAACAGGGTTCCCTAGAAAACAGTTTTTGTTGCGCTCAAGTTGTGTACATTATAACTTATTGTTTTATGAAAATGACCTATTATATTTTCTTCGAACTGGTCAAATGATCTATGATGCCCTGTGACAAGCTTGATCCCTGTACCCCTATTCTCAATTGCACAGTTGTGCAGCATTGCCAACATTGCACCGGTTATGATAGACAACGTTAATAATATAGAGTGAACAAATAACGTTTCCCAGGTGTTGTTTTTAGTGCCACGTAACGCAATTCTTGAAGGGATGCTGCTGCTGCTGCTGTCGTACCCTGGCTTAAAGACTCCAGGGATCATCCCAACAGCCGAAGCACTTGAACACTATGGTACAAATGCACCAGCTAGGGATGAGAACATTAGAGTGTGTGACCGTTTTTTGATTACCTCGACAAGTGGGGCAGCCACACTCCGATTTCGGAGGACTTGAAGGGATGTTGACTTCTTGTTTACTGTGTCAATCCAGGATGTTCACAGCTGAGTACATTTAAAATTGGTGCATTTCAGATGTAACCAGTGAGTGCTGCGAAGGGCAGGTAGCAGGGAACGGGAGTGGCATATATACATGCACACGCATGTGTACACACACACACACTCTCTCTCTCTCCCACACATACACCAGCTTCTCACGGTATGAATGTGTCAGTACACCAAACACTAGGTCACACAGAACCCCAGACATTTTTGTATCAAATAACAACACTTAAGGCTCTTGGAAATGTCCATCTTAGTCAGCCAAACAATAGAATGAAAGAGAGCGGGGGAAAAGCCTACTAAAAATAATTTAAAGGGGGGGGGGGGGGGTAGGAAAAAATGGTGGAAAGGGAAAAAAACAGAAAAGGAACAAGGAAAAAAGAAGGAAAGGAAAAAAGAAAAAGGGTTAAAAATGAAGGCGGAAGTGGTGGTGGGTTGCATGATGAATGAGCAAGAGAGTGGATGAATGATTCGGTGTGGTGTGAGAGTTACATATTTGTTAATGTAAATTTATGTTTCATACTTTTATTTAATATTTTTATTTTACACGGTGGAAGACAAGTTTCCATGTGCGTTGTACAATGCCAATGGACAATAAAGAAGCTTATGACTTATGGGGGGTGGGGATGTGAAAAGAGGGTGAAGTTATGTAAAGGGAGGAGTGATTAGAATGAAAAAGGGAGGAAGGGTGCATGTGCGAGAGAGGTCAAAGCGTTCATTCATTCACAGCTTTCTGTCTTCTCACAACTGTTTCAGAAACTTCATCTTGGAGCACATCAGCCGGTTTCAGCGGTCGTCAGTACTGGCTAAGCAGAAGTGAAGTTCTCCAAAGATCCCAGAGAAAAGAAAGTACTTTACTTTTATGTACAGCTGGTCAGTGGAATGAACCCGTGAAGCTCACACTTTTTATCAGCAGTCATGTGTCACAGTGTGGTGTAGCATTTGGGGATAGATCATGGATACAGGGTTTTTTCCTTCATAAAACTTGACAAGGAATGAGATCATCTGTGGAGTAGGAAGCTGTCAACAGCATGCATCAAACATTGGAGAAAACTGTATTGTAGAACAGTTTTGGGCTGTAGTTGTTTGGTTGCTCATTCATTCTGTAGTTTTAAAGACAAGAATTTTAAAAGCAAAATTCCGTAAGAAACAATGTTTGTGTGTGTCTGTTTGGTTTTGGTTTTGGTTTTTGTACCTTTTAGTTGCAGAGAAAAGAAAAACTTAAATACGACTAGATCCATTATTCAACATTCTGATGACTAAAAATTATTTGTAGAGTAGAATGTGGGGAAAAAACAACGACTGAAGCTCAACTGACTTTAGAAACACAGAAGAGGAAATCGTGTTGGGCTAGTCACACTGTGCAGTGAAGCTTCATTAGAAGCTTTGGGGACCTGTTGCTGCGTTGTAGAAGATAGCATTATAGACCATCTGATACTCTAATTGCATGGATCCAGCTGAAAAGATTATCTAAAAAACTTGGTCCATTTTGGATGTGTTAGGGCAGTCATCAACATGAAGGAATTGAAAGGTTGAAGCCTAGAAGTTATATGACATCAGTATGTGTGTGTGTGTGTTTACCATATATACTTCTGTGTGTACAGAAATACGTATGGCTTCGGCCGAAAGGACGTAAAACTTTAATTTCGCAGAAATATGTACAAGTTGTATGTATTTGAGATTATGATGCTGTTAAGTTGTATGTATTTGAGATTATGATGCTGTTCAGTACTTAGCTCAAGAAAACAAAGATTAAGTATGCGTGATTGTGTCATCTTTTTTAAAGGCATCAGTAGACACTTCTCACGTAACATAGTCAAGTACTTAGCTGTACAAATGAAGGGTGCTGAAGGTTAGTTGTTTCAGAGACTCCTGTGCAATCAGTGTTGTTATGGTGCCAAAAGTATGATGTTTCGTTTCACAAATGTTTTTGTTAATATGTGACCCAGCACATAAAGGGACATTAAGTGTCAAACTGACCATTCTGAGAAAATTATACATGTGAAAACTTCAGACAATTCTCTTTCTACTGATAAAAGAACCATTCCTGTATCTTTTTTCGTGCCAGGGTTATGAGCATTTAAAGTTAGTAGGGTGAGCCTCGGCCATTTAGAGAAAACACAGTCTAGCTGAAAAAAAGTGCATTGACCTACTCGTTTTAAAGCACTTATGTCTTCAAGTCACTGAATGATCAGGCTCCCTTATATCTCTTTGATCTTCTTCATCTCTATGTCCCAGCTCGCCAACTACGTTCGTCTTCTGATTCTCGTCTCCTTTCCCTTCCCTCCATCCGTCTCAAATCTGCTGGCCAACGCTCTTTTTCCTGTCAAGCACCAACTCTTTGGAATTCTCTGCCTTCTCCTCTCCGACACTCCAACTCAGTCTCCTCATTCAAAACCTCTCTTAAAACCCATCTTTTTCCTGCTGCACCCTAAATACTTGATCAGTTGTCTATCGTTGTGTGCACGTGAGGGAAGATTGAATAAGAGGTTTGTGCTGTGTTTTGTGGTGTGTGTGTGTGTGTGTGTGTGAATGAGTTGTGTATGTGTGTGAGCATGCATGTGTGTTTTGGTTTTGTGGGTTATGTGTGCACGCATGTGCGTGTGTGTGTCTGTATGCATGTGTGTGTGCATGTCTGTGCGTACGTTGTGTGTGAGTGTATTTGTATGTGTATCCGCTAACGTTTGTGTGTGTGTCTGTGCGTACGTTGGGTGTGAGTGTATTTGTATGTGTATCCGCTAACGTTTGTGTGTGTGTCTGTATGCATGTGTGTGTGCATGTCTGTGCGTACGTTGTGTGTGAGTGTACTTGTATGTGTATCCGCTAACGTTTGTGTGTGTGTGTGCGTGCGCGTGTGTGTGTGTGTGTGTGTGTGTGTGTGTGTGTGTGTGTGTGTGTGTGTGTGTGTGAGAGATAGAGAGAGAGAGTTGCTTTGTATATGCGTTGTTGCTGGTTTGTCCTTAAAAAACTTTTAAGTTAAATACTATTTTTGCTATTTACTTGTTGATGAATAATTGATTGTAAAGCGCTTTGGGCTCATTTGAGGTAAAGCGCTATATAAATGCACTATTACTTACTTACTTACTTATAAGACCATTTAGAGACCATATTAAAGATTGTTTTTTTATAAATATGAAAGATAAGATGTTGGAGAACACGAAAATACCAATAACTCAAAATTGAATTTTTGACTTTCCAAGCCTTTTGTTAGAAACTAGCCCAGTGACTTAATGTCCCTTTCGTGGTGCTGGGTCACATAATTATGTGAAGGAATTTGTAAATTTTAATTATATCAAAACAACTTTACTGTATGTTAAGCTGCCACAGTTTCTGTTGCTAATGTTTTGATGTTTGGTGTGGTTTTTTAATTGTGGATTTTCAGTCTTTTTTCTCTCATAACATTGTCATAAATACTGCAGCACTTTCCCCCATCAAAGATCACTTAACCTTTAAAAAAAAGACATGAAGGAAGCGACATATAACCAATTTTTTTGTATTTATTATTGTACAGGAAACATGACTTCCGGTACCGTACTTAGATTTTTGTTTCATATTAAAAATTTTACATGTTCATTTAATTGTGTGCGTTTCAGGCTGGCTTGTTTGAAAGAGAATGGATTATCTTTGCTATGTGTCGTTTGTGTGTGTGGAGAATGGAAAGGAGTTTTCTTAACCCTTTCACCACCAATGTCGCATTTATGCACCACAATGGTTTAACACCCATGTCCCTAAAAGGCATCAAATCAGGGCCTGTTATCCAAAGACCCTATTTTCTTAATTTTGGGAGGTAAGGATAGGCCTAATGCCATACATGTCAAAGAGGAATTCCCAATATTGCAGGGGGTTTTTTCTCTCCCCAGTTAAGTTTAATGGGTTGTTTCTTTTTGCTAAAAAATGGTTGGCGGCGAAAGGGTTAACTCATTCGCTTCATAAACAAAAAGAGAAATGAAAGAAGATTACAGGTTTAGACATAGAGAAGTGGTATATCAGACTTTGGAGACTTTATGTCTATATATAGACTTTATATAGAAAAACTCTACAGCAATTAGTTTCCCCAATTCAAACCACTACAAAAGCATAGTAAGAGGCAAAAGTGGTCTAAGGGAGCGAAGCGAGTTTAGAAGTGACCAAAGTGTGGGGTGCACACAGATTTACTTCCCTTGAAACAAATTCATCCAATTGACAGCTTTATATTAATTCCGGCCATATATGGGTGGAACGACTTGAATGAGCTAAAAGATTGAATAAAAAATCAAGGTTTCCCATTTTGGGTAACACCAACATTTCATGCGTAAACAAATCAAATCAAATCAAATCAAATCAATTTATTGTCTCCACAAGAAGAAATTTGTTGCCTAGCTTGCGCATAAAATACAGAATGAATAATAAAAACATTTCATTAACTGGTCAGTTACACAACATACATTGAAGAAGACAATTTTACACAACAAGGGCACAAGTAGATACCATGGAAACAGTTAAAATTAACAGGAGCACCCCCCCACACACACACTAAGTTAAAACTAATAAAGATATCCCTTTAGTTAAATGCAATATTCCTAAATTAAAGGCAAACAGTAGGATTAACTTGCATAAATACATAGAGGATAATACTTTAGATGCCTTGGTATCTAATGCAGTTTCGGGAAGAACAAAATGTGGTTTTGCATTCTGTTACTTATCTAAGTTTTGTTTTATTTTAGCAGTAACATGATAGGTTATCCTGCACATGTTCAGAAAGGGAAGTACAGCTTGTGGTGAGAGTGCATCAGGATATCTTTTCTCTGTGTGTTTGGATGTGTGTGTATAAGAAAGAGTACCATATTTTACGGACTATAAGGCGATACTTTTTTTTCCTAGACTGAGACCTCTGTGCCTTATAAGAAACTACAATAACAAAATCAAAATTTTGTGTGTAAAATTTGAAGTCCGTAAAATATGGTAAATTATGTTTTGAGTTGGTTTGGTTTGGGTTGTTTTTTTATTTGTAAGGGTTCTTAGCTCTCCATGGAATAAAGGGGGGAAATAAGCATTACTATTATCACCATGTTGTTGTTTTTTACATTATTATTTATCATTAATGTTCTTATTATTATTATTTGCACAGGTTGTCTTTACTGTGATGCGCCCAAGGCTTTGGAAACTATAAAATTCAATTCTAGAACAGATAAATGATTGACCTTGAAAAGCTCTTGACATTAAATGTTTGCTCTTGCATACTCAAATGTTATATCAGTTTTTGATTTTAAAAAAGGACCAAGGACACTAACATATCGCTGAGCAAACAACAGTAGAGTGTGACCCGATTCAACAGCCTCTTCAGACTTGTTATCAGTTAACTAAAGCTGACAAACAAAATCCCTGATACAGATAATTCACAAACAATGCATTGCAGGAGTCGGGGAGTGTTTGTATGTCAAGAAACGAGCATACTGCTAACAAGTGTGTGAATCATATCCCGTTTGAAAAAGACAGTGGCCTTAGGCCCATTTCAGTACTGTCAAATTGCTAAATGATTGTCAAAACTGTATTATTCCATATCAAAATAACTAATATTGCATATTAAATGCCCTTAGTTATTTTGCTATTCTAGTAGGCAAAACATATCTTGTCAATATCCATCAATGTTCCTTCAACTTTTTTTTCTTTTTAACTGCATGAACAGTGCGTTTATTTTCTTTTGTTATATATATATAACACAAAAAGAAAGAAAACTACAACAAATCCGTGGTGGTTCCAATTTTAATACTAGCTTTCGAGAGGTGTCCTCTCTTCTTCAGGTATGACACACTGGTTAATATTTGATTAATATATATAGAGAGAAATCCTATTTGTAAAAAGCCTTTGGTGTATATTTTTTTCAAAGCTACTTAAAGTAAGGAATCTTTCAAGATTGGGTGATAATGAAAGAATAAAGGTACAGTAGCAAACACAATATTTAAAACCAGAAAATGGTAAGGTCATCATTCATGTTCCTTCCTTGATAGCTTACTGGGTCAATTCTAATCGGGAATCTTCATTGGTGGAATTGTTTAATATAAAAAAAGACAAGGTTGTTTTCTTTTTGTTTTATTTATAGACAATGGTCAACAATAAGCATCACTATTTACTGCAGAACATTAAATTGTTGAATATTTTATTCACACGCACACACAATTTGTTATACAACCACAAATTGTAAATGCTATTCAACAAGTATGATTTGAACACTATAAAAGGATAAACAAGCACAGTAGATTGTTATTAACTGATTGTCATTACCTTTTTTTTTTAATTCTGTAAACACACATTAAAAAAATTATTCACAATAGGAAATAATCTTTAGAATACTGTTGAAAATATTGATTAAATAAGCACCTGTTTTAACACTCAAAAATTTATCACAACCATAGAATATTTTAATTCAAATATAGTAAATAATATTGATAAGACAAATATTTGGAGAGCAATCACATAATTATCAACCACTGATCCCAAAGTGTTCTGATAACACAGTTAATATGAACTCTCACATAAATGCCTTTAAAACATTGCTGCTTCATTTCATACAGTTAAACAACAATTCAGTAAATATCTTTAACTGTTCAGCAGAATTTAAAAAAACGTATTACCATCACATAAAAATGTGGACTATGTTATAACAACTTAAATTTTATTAAAACAAAGCATGTGTTAGAAAATAAATTATCATTAAAAACTGAGAAATAGAATTAAAATCATGGTAGAGTTGGGGGGTTGGGGATGGGCAGTGGGTGGGTGCCCCATGCCTCCATATGGGGAGCTGGACAACCCCGCCCCTCCAAGAATCTCTCCCCGTAGGAGATACCAGGGGGTCTTTTGAACTAATAGTTCCCCCACCTTCTGGAAGTTCTGTGCTTGTAACTTCCTGTAATCCGTCACTCGCTTAGACTCTGCATTTCCCCTTTGCTTTCTGTCATCTGTCTTTCTGACTTATTGACCTATTTTGCTACCTTTTTTTCCAAAACAATCTTCCCAAAAATGTCTCCTTCGAGTTCCTCCGAAATTAGAATACGTCGTCTGAATGCAGCAGAGAGACCAGTGACAGCTGAAAACCGGACACAAACGCACCTCTCCCATTATTGCCATGTGGCCTGGGAATGCAGAAGAAGAAGATGGTAGGGTCACATAGTGGGGACAGAGATAGCGAAAAAGGGTGAAAGAATGAAGAAAAGTAAGGGGATGGGTCTTTATTTAATCAATGATGCATGTTCGCTGTAAAGGTGCTTTAAGAAAACATTTATGCAATAACACATTAAAGGCAGATTATAGCTGCTGTAACAGATGTATGAAACAAACAGGAAGAAAACAAGTTGAATCCCACAAATCATATGAAGAACAAAGATTGCACCAATACAAGCTTGAATCCCACAAATCATATGAAGAACAAAGATTGCACCAATACAAGCTTGAATCCCACAAATCATATGAAGAGCAAAGATTGCACCAATACAAGCTTGAATCCCACAAATCATACGAAGAACAAAGATTGCACCAATACAAGCTTGAATCCCACAAATCATACGAAGAACAAAGATTGCAACAATACAAATTTGAATCCCACAAATCATATGAAGAACAAAGATTGCAACAATACAAGCTTGAATCCCACAAATCATACGAAGAACAAAGATTGCACCAATACAAGCTTGAATCCCACAAATCATATGAAGAACAAAGATTGCACC
This sequence comes from Phymorhynchus buccinoides, assembly GCA_017654935.2. Classification (NCBI taxonomy): domain Eukaryota; kingdom Metazoa; phylum Mollusca; class Gastropoda; order Neogastropoda; family Raphitomidae; genus Phymorhynchus; species Phymorhynchus buccinoides. Next base: position 27,103,062 of record CM065688.1, read on the forward strand.
AATACAAGCTTGAATCCCACAAATCATACGAAGAACAAAGATTGCACCAATACAAGCTTGAATCCCACAAATCATACGAAGAACAAAGATTGCACCAATACAAGCTTGAATCCCACAAATCATACGAAGAACAAAGATTGCACCAATACAAGCTTGAATCCCACAAATCATACGAAGAACAAAGATTGCACCAATACAAGCTTGAATCCCACAAATCATATGAAGAACAAAGATTGCACCAATACAAGCTTGAATCCCACAAATCATATGAAGAACAAAGATTGCACCAATACAAGCTTGAATCCCACAAATCATATGAAGAACAAAGATTGCAAGGGGCTTGAATCCCACAAATCATATGAAGAACAAAGATTGCACCAATACAAGCTTGAATCCCACAAATCATATGAAGAACAAAGATTGCACCAATACAAGCTTGAATCCCACAAATCATATGAAGAACAAAGATTGCAACAATACAAGCTTGAATCCCACAAATCATATGAAGAACAAAGATTGCACCAATACAAGCTTGAATCCCACAAATCATATGAAGAACAAAGATTGCACCAATACAAGCTTGAATCCCACAAATCATATGAAGAACAAAGATTGCACCAATACAAGCTTGAATCCCACAAATCATATGAAGAACAAAGATTGCACCAATACAAGCTTGAATCCCACAAATCATATGAAGAACAAAGATTGCACCAATACAAGCTTGAATCCCACAAATCATATGAAGAACAAAGATTGCAACAATACAAGCTTGAATCCCACAAATCATACGAAGAACAAAGATTGCACCAATACAAGCTTGAATCCCACAAATCATATGAAGAACAAAGATTGCACCAATACAAACTTGAATCCCACAAATCATATGAAGAACAAAGATTGCACCAATACAAGCTTGAATCCCACAAATCATATGAAGAACAAAGATTGCAACAATACAAGCTTGAATCCCACAAATCATATGAAGAACAAAGATTGCACCAATACAAGCTTGAATCCCACAAATCATATGAAGAACAAAGATTGCACCAATACAAGCTTGAATCCCACAAATCATATGAAGAACAAAGATTGCACCAATACAAGCTTGAATCCCACAAATCATATGAAGAACAAAGATTGCACCAATACAAGCTTGAATCCCACAAATCATATGAAGAACAAAGATTGCACCAATACAAGCTTGAATCCCACAAATCATATGAAGAACAAAGATTGCACCAATACAAGCTTGAATCCCACAAATCATACGAAGAACAAAGATTGCACCAATACAAGCTTGAATCCCACAAATCATATGAAGAACAAAGATTGCACCAATACAAGCTTGAATCCCACAAATCATATGAAGAACAAAGATTGCACCAATACAAGCTTGAATCCCACAAATCATATGAAGAACAAAGATTGCACCAATACAAGCTTGAATCCCACAAATCATATGAAGAACAAAGATTGCACCAATACAAGCTTGAATCCCACAAATCATACGAAGAACAAAGATTGCACCAATACAAGCTTGAATCCCACAAATCATATGAAGAACAAAGATTGCAACAATACAAGCTTGAATCCCACAAATCATATGAAGAACAAAGATTGCAACAATACAAGCAGACAATCCGTCATAATTTGTACATAGGCTTTTACTCCTCTCCCAAGAAAACTTTTGTGACATTTTTAGTTTGAACTGAATAATTCAGAATACCCTGTAAACATCAATGCAACAAAATACCCTGTTAAAAACAACAACAAATTTTCATGACTGAATGTGTCCAAATGAAATTTTTTTAACCCCTTCAATCCCTGTCAGCCCTGTCTACAGATAGTATGATGTCATTGGTGATGTCATAAGTCTGGAATGTTGGTTTTTGCTTTAATGCAGTCAGGAAACATAATGATCTCTAGACCATTTTCTCATATTGAGTCGGTCTCTTGAATTTTATAATTATAACAAAAATTTTAATGATGGTGACGCAGCCTGATGTAGGACCTGAAACTGGTCACAATTTCTTCTCTTCACGTAAGATCCGTCTACCACCACTAATATTAGTAATAATGTCAGTTCCCCTAAACAAAAACAAAAATTATCTTTCAAATTTTTTTCTCTGCAGTGAAGGGGTACGTAGATACCCTTTCATGGTTCAGTTTTGGTCCAGGAACTCTCTGACGTGCCGGTTGACCAGATCGGGGCGGTCCACCTGCACCCAGTGAGAGCAGCCGGAGATGTACTGGATGGTGACCTTGTTCTTGCAGACCTCTGCTGACAGCTGGGCCAGGGGCTTGTCCAGGAAATCGTCGTCCTCACCCCAGATGATCAGCGTGGGCATGGTGATTCCCCGCTTCCCAAAGCCCCCCTCCTTGCTCTTGGTCCAGCCGCGGTTGATGTTAGCCAGTGAGAAAGCTGACCGGTAGAAGTTTACAGGTCCTGTGAACCCACTGCCTGTGGAAAAGTATAGACAATACAGTGGAACCTCCCTTGAAAAATCAGCCCCAAAATGGTGTGAATGCTCAATAGGGAGGTGGAAGCTCTAGTCTGGATATGAAGGGGGAATTTCCGAAAGATCGGTGAAAAACATTTGGATCACATCTTTGAGGGAGTCTTAAAGACCCACCACATCACATGTCAAAATCATGGTTTTCACGTGTTTTCCCTCTTATATGCAAGAAATCTTCCAAGCATAAGAGGGAATTTGACATGTGATGTGGGGGGGTCTTTAATAGGCAAATGTCTTAAAAGGGAGATTCCACTATTTAATGTTTTGTTGTTATTTTTACCAGCACTGCTTTATTTAATTTGTACCGGGACATTTTTTTCTCTTTCTCATGTCTACTGATAGAATGGAACTGGGTCTATTATAAAACAGAATTTCTATAAAGAAAAGCGTGTTTTTTTTAAATATATGAATCAAATACAAATGGGATACAAAACATATCAGTTATAATAACAGAAGTGTTTGAACTTGAGGCTCGCAAACCTACAAGCTATGGTTTCTGACTTCTATTTTATTTTACTACAATTTTTAAGAGAGAAAAAGTGAAAATCACACACATTTACCCACACAAAATACATCTGCATGCTGGCACACATAAATATACCTCCTTGCATTCTCATTAACACACACGCACACATACTGAAGACTTACGACTGAAGGTGTACTTGTAAGCTTCCACATCTTGGACGGTCATACGGCCAGACTTGACCCCACTTCTCTTGCTGTCCATCATCGCATCCATCATCTCAAAGTCATTGAAACGGAGAACAAATTCAGGCAGCAAGGGAATTTGGAACAGGTACATGTACCTGCAAAAATCAAAAGGAAAATTGAATTAAAAAAAATTCAACAATGACACAATAAATTAATAGGAAGATATGCAACAATGACACGATAAATTTATCCTTGGTTTCAGAATCACCTAAATAAACATAAAAATAAGATTTTTTTCCCAGGATATATTATGTCAAATATCACGAAAGAACAATAAAGAAAAACATCTTCTATTTGGTTGTGCGATTTTTACCCTTTTCTGTCTAAATCTCACACATGCAAATACTGAATACTTGCATAATATGTCACAAACTGCACATATGAAACTGTTAGAACGAGGGTGCACTAAACATCAATATATTGTATTTTGCGGACTAAAAGGCAATACTTTTTCTCCAGACTGAGACCCCTGCGCCTTATGACTAATAATATACTGCCGGCCCAAAGAAACTACACACGTGCGCATTTTATATGCGCATAAAAGAATGGCTCATTCAAATCATTTCAAATTTTACAGGTGTCTAATTCTTCTTTTTCTGTCTTCTGCGTTCCCAGGCCAAAAGGCAATGGGTAAAGTACGTATGTGTCCGTTTTCAGTTTGCACTGGTCTCCCCGCTGCGTACAGCCGACACATTCCAATTTCAGAGGAACTTAAAGAAGAAATGTTATTTGGAAGAATTTTTTGGGAAAAGGTAGGAGAATGGGCCAATAAGCCATAAAGACAGTAAATACAGGACAAAGGTAGTCAAAGAGAGTGGCAGATTAGATGAAGTTACAAGCACATAACTGCCAGAAGGAAGGGGAACTATTTTTGTGAAAGACCCCCCCCCCCCCCCGGTATCCCCAATGGGAGAGACTTGTGGAGGGGGCAGGGTCGTCCAGCTCTGTGTATGGAGGCACGAGGCATCCACCCACTGCCCCAGGCGTCTAATTCAATTATTTGTGTTCCAAAAAGGGTTTTATTGCATTTGTTCGATTAGTTTCGATGCAATAGCTCAACAAACAATACCACCCCAAATTTTAAAATGATAAAATCGTGGCTGCACATAGAAAGTGTGAAAAGTGGGTGTATCCGCTGTTGTTGGTAAGGCAAATCTTTGACATGATGTATCATGAACCCCATCAATGTGTCCAGAAAGTCCCAAGGAACTGCTGCTTACACAGTTAAGAGGGGGGGGGGGGGGGGGGGGGCGCCTTACAGTCCGAAAAATATTGTAAATTTTGACCTATATTTTCACAAGATCTTGAATGTTTTAATCACTGACCATGACATCTTGAACTGTTTGAAGCTCTTCTTCCTGTGCCTGTCCATGGCCTGGCCGTTGGGGCAGTTCATTATGACAAGGCGTGACACCATGTCCGGAAGCATTTCAGCAAAGGCCCAAGCCAGGGCACCACCCCAGTCATGCCCCACCAGAACACAGTTCTTGTACCCTTGAGAAACAAATCAGATATGTCCATCATTATTTGACAGCATACAGTGAGTTTTCTGACCAGGTAAAGGTTGGTATTGGTATTTGTATTAACTTTTCGAGTCACAGAGATTTGTCTGTGAATTCGGATTGCTTCCACCAGGAAAGAATGTCGCTCTTATGTAGCATCACCACCACACCCCCTCTTTTTTCATGCATATTTTATCTTTTGTGATTGTAGGGGTAAATTTGGACCAAATGAGTATGACAACTCCTTTGCACTGGGTTCGTTAACATGCGCTTTTTGTTTTGTGTGTACTGCAATCCCTGTTAATCCACATCCTCATTGCAACCCCTCTTTAACCCTTTTGCCGCCAGCCATTTTTCAGCCCAAAAATACCATTAAACTTAACTGGGTAGAGGAAACAAATTTGTCAGCAATATTGGGAATTCCTCTGTGACATGTATAACATTAGGCCTATCCTTACCTCCCAAAATTAAGAAGATAGGGTCTTCGGATAAGAGGCCCCGATTTGATGCCTTTTAGTGACATGGGTGTCAAACCATTGTGGTGCATAAATGCGACATTGGCGGTGAAAGGGTTAAGCTGTCAGTATTAATCACTGAAAGAAAAACAAGCGCGAAATCGCAATAGTTTGTGGCACGCGGTCTATTTTTACCACTCCAATCATGAGTCGCCTCCCCTGGCTTTTCAATAATTTTAATCTGTAAACCAGAATGTTATCTCTGCACCATTTCGTAACTTTTTATATCTTTTGGAAAACATTTAAAACTATGTATCCTACTTATACTCATCAAAAGAAGCACCGCATACTCGTCGTGTCTGTTGTAGTGTCTGTATTACGTATGTTTATTGTTTTGTACGCTTTTAAAATACATCATTTTAAAGAGCGGCCTCAATTTGAAGTGTAGCCTCCCGGTCGATGCATAATTTTTATGTCCCATATGTGCCTTCCCAAGTCGAGAGGACGTAAAACTCAAATTTACGATACGCCTCGATTTGAAGTGCGACAATTTTGGACCGACAGACAGACAGACCGACCGACCGACAAAGTGAGTTATAGGTTTGTGGCTTGAGCCACAAACAAAAAAGAGATACTCTAATCATCTGCAATGTATGCATGAGCACGCATCTGTTAGTTCCATTTAGAAGTACATAAAGAATATGTGCATGCGTGTGTATGTACTTGCATTAATTTATGTTTTCTTAGAACAAGAATGTGTGTTTAACGCCCTCCGACCTGGAACAGATACATATGGAATATTCATAAATGTATAGATAGTGGGTTGATCCTGGAGGTACTGCAATACTAGGAAAGACCCGTTTGTAAATATACTAATGTTCTTAGCATTAACTTTTTTTTATATAGTGCATGGATAACTAAGCTTACCAAGGGCAGTGACTATCTGTTTCAAGTCATTGACCAGCTTTGGGACAGAGTAATTATCCACTCCTGACGGTTTGTCGGAATCCCCGTATCCTCTCAGGTCCACTGCCACCACCCTGCCACAACAACAAGCAGGGATAATGTAGATTACACATGCACACACACACACACACACACACACACACACACACACACACACACATTTGTAATTTTGTGTGACTCTCTCTCTCTCTCTCTCTCTCTCTCTCTCTCTCTCTCTCTCTCTCTCTCTCTCTCTCTCTCTCTCTCCGTCATTTCGGTGTCTCTGTTCTATCTGTCATTTGTCGCAGTCATTTTTCCCCCCAACTGTTTCTTCTCCTCTCCCTTTCCACTACGATTACTGTTGTCAGTATTATGTACATGAGTATGGTATTGTGCTTGCGGAACATATACATGTGTATTTTTTCCATATATTTCATTGTAAATTGATTTTTTTGTTTACAGCTTTTGCTTTTCATCTTGTTTGCTTCAGTTGTATTTCTTATTTATTTATGACGACAGGATGAAAAAAAGTTTTGTTTAGCTTATTCCTTTATCGTCATTAAAGATCATTTTGACTTGACTTGACTTGACACACACACACACACACACACACACACACACACACACAGCGTGCACATGCATACACGTACGTGCACATGCATACACGTAGTCACATAAATGCAATATCACACACACGCACAGACACGCATTCATCAAAATGAATATACACACAACCAATTTATGTTATTTTTTTCTAAAAAGTCAAAATTACAGTTTCAACTTCCTTTATGGCATACAGTATTAATAAGTTCTCACTATTCTTTTTATCAAAAATGAAAAAAATCACGAAACTAGACTTTCTCCCAAACATGCTTAACTGCATAATATGTGTCTGTGTATAAGTAAAGACTGCTGGGCATAGGGCAATATATATGTTACAGTAAATTTACAAAACCAGAATTTCCAAAAATGTTCAGGGAATTTGCAAATTTCCTGTTTCACTCAGGGATTTTGCAAAGAGGAAATTTGCAAATTCATGAGTTCCACCAAAATTGACTGTAACATATACATCCTCAACTGGAAGAGGAAAAAACCGAGTTCTACCAAAACCATTTAGCTTACGCAAAGACTGATCACAGCCTGACCGCTTATACTCCTCACAGTACTGAGTAGTAACTATAATAATAATAATAATAATAATGGGAATTTATATAGCGCTCTTTCTCACATGAGCTCAGTGCGCTTTACATTGATAACAAGAACATTAAAGGCAAACAAATAATTAATCATTAGAAAGTAAAATAAGCACGATGCTTACCCAACCTTACTTCTTACTCACACCCCCACACACACACACACACACACACACACACACACACACACACACACACACACACACACACACACACACACACACACATACACACACACACATGCATGCGCACACGCACGCTCGCACACAATTAATTATACAAGTAAAATAGTTACAACATGAACATTCTAAGAAGAAACATAGAGACCACATTCACATTCCCAATCAAGTTTGAATACAATACTGCAACTTGAAATAAAATCATACTGCCATCGACATACCAATTACATGACTAATTATTTTGCAAAAACAAAAAATACCTTCTACCTCATTTACAAGCATTTAAAGTTTACAAGACGTAGACATTCTATCTACGAATGTAAAATAATTGAATAATTTTTTACAAGATTTCTGCAATCAAACGGATACACACACAACACCACACACACACATTTAATCATCATAATATGTCCGAAACAAGTGAATTTTAAGGGCAGAGCGAAAGGCGGAGATAGAGTCAGATGAGCGGACATGTTGTGGGAGGGAATTCCATAAGTGAGGTGCTAAATAGTAGAAAGATCGTTCACCAAACGATTTCGTGTGGACCCGAGGAACCTTGAGTGTGCAGCAGTCAGAGGAAGAACGTAGGGAGCGAGCAGGTAGACAGTTACTAGTTCGGAGATAGACGGGATGAACAGCACCGAAACAAAGGCAAGCTATTTTATACTTGATTCTAGCCTCTACTGGAAGCCAAATTTACGAAGATGAGGTGTTATATGATCAGAACGTGGAATCTTGAGAGTGAGGCGTGCTGCACTGTTTTGCAGTTTTTGAACTTGCAGGAGATACTTAGGACAGCCACAGAGAAGAGAGTTGCAATAGTCAATGCGGGAAAGAATAAAGGCAGAAATAAGAGTTTTCGTGGCTGCAACAGACAGAAAGTGTCGAACAGCACTGATTCGTCTGAGGATGGAACGTATGAGATTAATAACCTGTTTATGCATTGTAAGATTTGAATCGAGGGTAACTCCGAGATTCTTTGCTGACTTAGAAAACTGAACACAAGCATTGCCAACTGTAAGAGTTTCTGGAAGAGATATCGTTGCAGACATACGCTGAGAGGAAACTAGTCTAGTGTGTAGTGAAGCCAGGTGGGTAAAGGTGCAGATCAACACACACACACCCACACACACCCCTTGATTTATCGGCTCTCCACGCATTTAAAGCTGTATTATATCCAAAAAAATGTAGCTAATTATTTTTTGTTGAATAATTAACCGCAGTCATAATAAAGGTCATCATTTAATATGTAGCGCCTCCCCGTGGGGATACCGGGGGGTCTTTTGTATAATAGTTCCCCACCTTCTGAAGTGCTGTGCTTGTAACTTCCTCTAATCTGTCACTCTCTTTGATTCTGCCTTTTCCCTTTGCTACTGTCATCTACTATCTTTCTGCCTACTTCCATTCTCCTGCCTTTTTTCACGAAACACTTTCAAAAACAAAAGTCGACTTGCTGGGCCTTATTTCTTAGTTAGGTGCATAACGGCAGCACTCTGCGCTCATAATTGACAGGAAACTGTCTGAGCGATCAAAGAAGAAGAAAGAAGAATATGTAGTGCAATACACACAACAGACGCGGAGCGTTGGTCAGTCTTGGTCCATTGCGTTCTTTCCGTCTTGCCTTTATATTCTACTGTTATTGAATGCATATTTTTTATTATGTAAATTGATGAAAATTAACGTTAAATATAGCAAATGATAAAGGATAAAGTGGTCAATCTGCAATAAGAAAGGCAAGACTGAAAAAATAAAAATGGAGGAGGTGTGGATCTGCATCTTTACCGTCAGATGTTACCTGCCACTCTCACCTAGACCTAGGCATGCTAAAGGGTGAGTGGTAGGAACAACTTGTAAAATGTGGCTTCAAACTGAGAGCCAAGTGTCCTGTCTTTGTGTAAGCTCTAAGTGTCTTTGGCTCTACTGAGTGCAGTGCCCTCAACATACCTGTAGGAGTCTTTGAACTCTTTCAGCTGATATCTCCACGAGTACCAGAACTCAGGAAAGCCGTGCACCAGCAGCATCAGAGGCTTGTCCTCCCCGCCGTTGCTCACATAGTGCATCCGGATGTTCTGCATAGAGACATTCAATGCATTTTTCAGTGACTAATACATAGAAAGGATACAGGCAGCATCACAAAAACACACACACACCAAACCCAAACAGGCTACATACAGAAAGATAAACACAAAAAAGCAGTGCACAATGACACACAGAGGGCCGGACCTGGGACACATGGGGGGGGGGGGGGGGGGGGGTACAAACAAGGGTGGGGGGTTGGCTGGGGCAGGTGGGGCCATGGGGCAATGCCCACTGAAGCTGAAGCTTTTTTAAGAAAATAAAGTGCCAAAACTCCCTTAGAACAACAAAACAGTAAGTATGACTCTCTGTCTTTCTTTTTTCTTTCTTCTTTTTTTTCTTTTTGGTGGGAGGGGGGGTTACGGAACCCAGGTACGCCGACCCCCCCCCCCCCCCCGATCCGGCCCTGACACAATACAGACAGCATCTTGACACACAAAAAGTCTGCAGCATGACAAAGACACAAAGTGCTGTGTCTCAATCAAATTTCAACATGATGTACATAATTTAAAAAAAATTATTATTTTTAAAGTCAGGAGTAAGGACTACACCAACATTATATTGACTGGATGCATGCAGTTAAACACAAAGCATAAAACACAAAGACATGAAACCCAACAAAACATACTCCAACATGACAAACATGTTAAAAAATGACAAGCAGTTAGACGATTATGCAAAACAGGTCAGCACAACAAACATTGACTGCGACATGACAAGCAAATGAGAGATTGAACATAAACATACAGTAAACATCACTTAAGTCAAAATTGAAGGGACTGCAAATTTTATTTTGAGATAGCCAACATTTCGAGTTATACTTTTCAACATAGAGAGATTATTACACTGGGACCCAAAAATTATTGTGAGTTATCCAGTGTTTTTGAGTTAAAGTGGAGAACTGATAACTCAAAAACGGATAACTAAAAAACACTGGATAACTCACAATAATAAAAGCTCAGTCTACCCTCCAAAAATTCAGTCCCTGCAATTTGTGATTTAAGCGATTTTTACTGTATCCGTTTTTGAGTTTTCAGTTCTCCACTGTACTAATGCTGAACTGCATTACGAACAACAAATAGAAACAACGTTATTTTAGGAGATAAGCGTGTTTGCTGTTAACAACACCCACAGCACCGACGCATCCTTTTTGAGTAAGTACAGGTTGTTAACCAGCAGCTTCTTCTCCCCCCCTGCATTTCTCGGTTAATTCTATTTTTCCGTTTTTGCCTTTCTTACCATACATAAAGCTGTATTTTAGGAACATTTTCAGCTAATAACCTTTTTGGAATACTAACTCTATCCCTAACCCTATCCCTAAACCTAACCCTACCCCCCACTATGTACTGCAGTACACCGCGATTTGTCACAGTTGTGGTTCGTTGCGTTTTTCCGTCTTATAGGGTGGGGGGTAGGGTTAGGTTTAGGGCTAGGGTTAGGGATAGGGTTAGTATTCCAAAAAGGTTATTAGCTAAAAATGTTCCTAAAATACAGCTTTATGTATAGTAAGAAAGGCAATAACGGAAAAATTGAATTAACCGATAGGTAGGGGGGGGGGGGGGGCACATCTTGACCTTTACCGAAAAAAGTTATCTGGAAGTGGGTTTTTTTTTTAAAGGCATGAGAATGGGCCCAAAAGTCATAAATGTAGTATAGATGACAGCAAAGGGGAAAAAGCAGAGTCAAAGAGAGTGGCAGGTTAACTAGCTATTAGAGGAAGCTACAAGCACAGAACCTCCAGAAGGTGGGGGAACTATTTTTACGAAAGACCCCCCCCCCCAGTATCCCCACGGGGAGAGACATGTGGAGGGGGCGGGGGCATCTAGCTCCCCGTATGGAGGCACGAGGCATCCACCCATTGCCCCGGTTAACCAGGAGCAATCAAAAGTGTTTTGTTGTTAAAAGTATGCTAGGAGCACTGGTGCCCCAGTGTGTACCTTTAAATATGACGTCACACTTATTAGGCTTATCTTTTAGTTTTACCCCCCCCTTCTTTTTTTTTTTACTAGCATGATGGCATAAATGGCACAATAGGTTATTTTATTTTAAGCCTTTTGCCCTCTAAATGTTTTTGGTTAGGTTAGGCTCATTCACTGATGACTACTGAGGCATAGATCTGTTTTATTCATTTAAATCGGTATATTAACTGAATAAAAAAAAATTTAAACCTTGTCATTCATGTTTTTGAATGAATTTAATCACTTTGCATTGACTGCTTCATTAGGAAGGTTATTCTATGCATGCTATCTTATGAGTGTATATTATGTGAAGAAAAGGGAAGTTGCCGTTGAAAGACTGGCTGGATTATTTTGATTTATACTTTAAATAATTAATTTTTATGCTTCTTTTAAAATGTTTTTCGAAATGGTGTCTATAATGTGTATGTGAAAAAGGGTTGGGTGGGGGTGGGGATGAACAGAGTGAGCTTATCTTTTATTTTTATTTTTTTAATACTTCGATCTTCATGTTTTGTAATGGGTTTTTTCTTGATTGTTTTCTCTCGAAATATTTGTAAAGCGCTCTGAGGATGATTTTGTTTTCCATTGAAGAGCGCTATAGAAGCTGTATTTATCAGGAGCGAAGCGACTTGGTATCTATCCCACAGCACAGTGAGCCAAAGAAGGACCGTGTCTAGTCTGTGTGTCTGTCAGTCAGTCAGTCCGTCCCACATTAAAATCAAGAAAGCCTTAACCGATTTTAATGATATTTGGATGTTAGGTCCGTTGCGTCACCGTGGTGGTTTTAAACTATTTTGCAGAAATAAAACTTAACAAAATAACCGTTAAATGGCAGTTATTTTCTGTTTTTAACACTTTTCCGCCAATTTCATCCAAACTATTTCACAGAATGTCGTAGAATTTTGAAGTAGATACTTTTTTTTCTTAACAAACATAACCCCCAAGTTTGGAAAGTATGACTTAACATTTTGTCGGTTAAAAACGGATATTTCTTAGTTTTGCAGTGATCGTAATGAAAATTGGTGGGTAGGTTCATGTTTTCATTCTGAAAATCATTGTACTCTCTTCATAAACGACACTTAACTTTTGACTGTTGAAAACCGTTATTTGTTAGTTTTGCAGTGATCGTAATGAAAATTGGTGGGTAGGTTCAGCTTTTCATTCTGGAAATCAGTGACCTTTTCATAAACGACATTTAACTTTTGACAGCTGAAAACCGTTATTTTTAGTCCGTCACCAAGACGGACTATTGCGATGGGCTGGTTTGTATTTTTAGTCCGTCACCAAGACGGACTATTGCGATGGGCTGGTTTGTATTTTTTTTTTATTTTTTTTTCCCTGTCTGTCCCAAGGATATCTCCCGAACCGCTTGACCGAATCGCGTCAAATTTTGTGTGAAGGTGTGCCTCCTTAATAGGAAGAGATCGGCGCAAACCATTTTGCCGTCGTGACCTTGACCTTGACGTACGACCTTGAAAACCGAAAATCTATTTTTAGCCATATCTCGGGCACCGATCAACATAGGATGTTGAAACTTGGTATGAAGGTGGTTTGGCTTATGCCCGTTCTGATGATGGCATACCGATCAAGGTCAAGGTCAAGGTAAAAAAGATCGCTGGAGCCTGAAAATCGGAGGGTCATTTTTTCTCCTTGTCTGTCCCAAGGATATCTTTCGAACGGGTTGACAGAATCACGTCAAATTGTGTGTGCTGGTGTGTCACCATGAGAGGAAGGCATCCGCGCAAACCATATTGCCGTCGTGACCTTGACCTTGGCGTACGACCTTGAAAACCGAAAATCTTTCAGGGGCCATAACTCCCACACCGTTTGTGTTAGAGTCTTCAAATTTGGCATGAATTACTTTGGCTTATGCCCGTTCTGATGGTGGCATACCGATCAAGGTCAAGGTCACGGTCCGGGCGATCCGTAGGCCTTGAAAGTGGTAGGGGTCTACACATTGGGTTTTAAGCCATATTTTCCACATTGGTACTTGACAGAAGCGCTTCAGATTGTGTGTGGTACTGTATACCCTAGAGAAGAAAAATCCGAGCATAAATTATCACCATGCTGACCTTGACCTTGAAGTGTGACCTTGAAAACCGAAATTTCCTTCTTTGCGCTATATGTTTCTTCTTCAAGCTGTATCTCGTGAACTAGAAAACAGAATCCCTTCCAATTTTGTGTCAGTATGTGACACTCTACGGGGTGTCGCAAGTGCGTGGCATTGCTGGTGACGGACATGTCTGCCGCTCGGCGACGCCCTTGTCTATTTTTGCAGTGATCTTGATGAAAATTGGTGGGTAGGTTCAGTTTTACTTTCTAAACATGATAATGAACTTTTTGAATAACGACATTTCAGTTTTGACAGTTAAAACCCGGGGTTTTTTTTGGGGGGGGGCACGGTTCTGTCTATCTGTCTGTCTGTCTCTCTCTCTCTCTCTCTCTTTCTGTGGTGGTGACCAGCTTCTTTTTATAGAAGTAAATGCACACACTTTATGGGGTTCGCCGAATTGTCGGCAAAATATGACCGAAAAACCGCGAAAAATCGGCGGCATGGATCTCGTTCATATTTTCAGAATGTACTACGAAATAGATTTGCAACACTTCCCACATAAAATCCAACCAGAACTACGAACCAGAAGTGCCACAGCTATGGTCAGGCAGCTTTTATTTGGTTTCACGGAATAGCCAAAACCGCAAGTGCCGTCACAACACTAACTATTGGATATTGTAGCCCTTATGTTGGCCCAGGTCTGAAAGGAGTTTGTTGACGATATATTAAACACTTTGGAAGTTATTAAAATATATGTAAATTTGGTTGACCTACTTTCACTATGTTTTTTACTTTTCAACCGATTTTGCTTACATTCACAGGAAAATTGACGGACACTATTCTCATGCTCAGTATCCAATATTATACCGATTGGCCAAATGTTGGCCGAAATATGGGCTAAAAATGGCCAAATTCGGCCAATATTCAAGCTTGAATAACTCAAAAACGGCTTCGCGGAATGCATTCCTTTTTTCACTGATTATTAAGAAGTATCTTTGCAACACTTCCGACATGAAACTGAGCCAGAAGTGCCAACTGGAAGTGGGGACAAATATTTTCAAGTTTATTGACTCAAAACCCCTTCGACAAATGCATAGAATGCTATCGTAAGCAAGCCATAGCAGAGTGTTACAGTGACGCAAAGTGGCACTGACGTCATTGGTGTCTTGAAGTAAGCTGTGACGTATATAGTAGCTTATGAAATTGCGGTAGGCCACAATATCGCCACAGAAAGAGAGAGAGAGAACAATGAACAACAATATTTGACTGAACTGGGCCATCTGCCCATGTCAAAGGGGAGAGCGGGGTAGGGTCATCAGCAAATAAGAGAGAGAGAGGGAGAGAGAGAGAGAGAGAGAGAGACTGAAGATGATATATAGATGGTTGATGAAAAAAGGAGAATCCTGTCATGTTAGTCCTATCACCCCCCTATCTCTCTCTGTTTATCTTCCTCCCTCCTCTCTCTCTTTCTCTCTCTCCCTCACTCTCTACAGCTTCGCTCCTGGGTGTGCAGTGCCAAAACAGAATCTTAACATGTGCTCTCTCTCTCTCTCTCTCCCTCCATCCCTCTCTCTATGTTTTTCTCTATCACCCCCTATCTCTCTCTGTTTATCTTCCTCCTTCTCTCTCTCACTCTCTCTCTCGGCACTCTCTACAGCTTCACTCCTGGGTGTGCAGTGCCAAAACAGAATCTTAACATGTGCGAAAGGCACTGCACCTCTACTTAATTATTATTATTTATCACTCTGTTAGTAAAAAAAAGTTTTGTGCTAGTCTGGTGTTACTGTTAGTATCTTTTTGTATAGTTTGAATTTATGGCCACAGGTTCTTTCACCCTCACAGAGTTAGGCTGTTAATAGTAGAATAATCATATAACTGGTGACAAATCTTGTAAACTTTAATCATATCACCCCGAGCCTTTTCCAATACTCATAACTCTTCCTATCCACAATATATGACCCACAGCAGACTCAAGAAACTGATCAAGAAAGGGGTCGTCGTTTGCCAGCAAATTAACAAATCAACTGGTGTTTATATATTCACCGTTCAGCAGGCTATCCAAGAAACTGACCTCCAAACGTGCATAACCGTGGGTTCCGAGGTCAGGGTCTTCCAGACATGCCGGTGGTTTGTTCCTTTTCTTCTGCACTAATGCGACGCTTGGTCCGAGCTTGATGGTTCTAATGAGAAAAATCACCGCCACAATCACGCTGTAAAAGCATCCGATTGTAAGCACGGCAGCTCGCTTTAACAGTCTTTGAATCATTGTTTTCCCCTCTTTTCTGGGTTAGGCCGCGACAGCGACAGATTTGCACGCGACAAGGCCAACCTAAAGAGATCTGTTACACAGTTGCAAGTATGGCCAAGAATTTGTTTTTTCCTCCGTCCTTTTGCTAGTCAACCTACTTCTAATTGATAACGCAACTTGTCTGCTTGTACTGAGTTGCGATGCGAAGTCCACTTCAAGTGCAGTACACCTGTACCCCCAAAGTGATAATTTACCGCAGCTAGAAAAGGGGGTTGCGTATTCCTTAAAATGACGCAAACAATGACGCAAGCATGACGTGTTCACCAACACGCAGACCTGTTTCTACTCTATGGGTACACATGTTTTCGCTACGGTGCGGCGCGGCTACATCTCCTGGTCATGAGTGCATCTTAGACAAATCAACACGGGTAGTAGTATGTAAATTATACTAAACAACCAATCGTTTTGAGAGTTTAGTCTAATTTACATAATACTACCCGTGTTGAGTGTCTGAGAGGCACTCATGGCCCGAATGACAAAAGCCCTGATTCAACCCAATCAATTCTACGCATAAAGCGTGCACGTGGGACCTTCTGTGTGTGTCTTCTTCTTGTGGGCAGCTTATGTTACCTACAAGGTTCCTATCTTATTGATTACACAGCTCTCTGTCTTGTGTGTGAAAGACTCTCTGAGGCCCTGTGACTTAAAATTTAAGGGCAAAAAGGGTTGGATATCCTATAACTGTAATTTTACCCACGGGTACACTCACATCAACGCACACAAAACACATACATACATGCGTGCACACACACACACACAAACTCAGTTACTCACATGCCCCACTCCCCTCCTCCCTATCTAATCCGCGCACACTTCATTCACGCAGACCCATCACATTTGAATAAGCAGGCTGCGATTACAAGCATTAGCGTTGAGAGAAGAAGAGAGTTTTCAGATTGGCCTTTATTCATTCAAGTCGTTCCGACCATATATGTCCGGAATTAATAGATAGCTGTCAATTTGATGCATTTGCTTCAAGGGAAGTAAATCTGTGTGCACACCATACTTTGGTCACTTCTAAACTCGCTTGGCTCCCATGGACCACAATGTTGCCTCTGACTCTGCTTTTGTAGTGGTTTGTTGTGGAGAAACCAATCGATGTAGAGAGTCTATAAAAAATTATATAAAAAAAAGTCTGATCTACCACTTCCCTATGTCTAAACCTGAAGTAAAAACCCATAATCTTTCATTTCTCCTTCTGTTTATGTATGTTTTGTTTGTGTGTATGGCTGGAGTGATTTTTTTTAATAATTCAAAATCGTTGCCATGCGAATGAGTTAAAGACTGACAAAGAGTTGGAATGTCTGAGAAATGGTGAATCATATCCCGTTTGGAAAAAACCAATGGCCATAGGCCCATTTCAGTACTGTCAAATTGCTAAATGATTGTGAAAAATTCACTATTCTATATCAAATTAACTAATATTGCATTCATGCTATTTGTTCTTGTGATATATGAGTAAGCAAAATCTATTCATCAATGTTCTGTCAACTTTTGTTTCTCTGTTTAAAATCAATCTTCCTATTTGTGAGAAGTCTTTGGTGCATAGTTTATTTCAAGGCTACATGAAGTAAGGAGTCTTTCAAAATTGGGTGATAATGAAAGAATAAAGGCACAGTAGCAAACACAATATTTAACCTTTACCGGATGTTGCTTGTGATTATACTTCTCCAGATGATGCGGGTCTCCTCGTACCCACAGATTTTTACATGCATTTTAACAGTATTTATTCCTCTCCAGATGATGCGGGTTCTCCAGGACCCATACTAGTCAAAGAGTCACCATGTGTTTATACTTCTCCAGATGGCGCGGGTCTCCCACGACCCATACTCAATGCACTGCAGTGACATATTTCTGCTCTTTAAAGTATGGGTCCTCCACGACCCGTGCCATCGTGTCAATGTAGTTAAAGTGACGCGTCATAAAACGTCATTTGTATTTTATGCAAATTGATGAAATTTAACACACTTAAAGCCATTTACGTTTTTGACAAAGTCATGAAATTTCATGAAGATTGCTTAAATAGTTTTAGAGATATAACATTTTTTGTGTGTCAATGTGTCGTGGGCGACCCGGGAAGTCTGGTAAAGGTTAAAACCAGAAAATGGTAAGCTCATCATTCATTTTCCTTGCTTGATGCTTACTGGGCCAATTCTAATCGGGAATCTTGATTGGTGGAATTGATTAAATTTTTTTAAAAGACTGTAGGTTGTTTTCTTTTTGTTTTATTTATAGACAATGGTCAACAATAAGCGTAGATTGTCATCACCATTTACTGCAATTTGTCATACAACCACAAATTGTAAATGCTATTCAACAAATATGATTTTTGAACATTATAAAACGATAAACATTCACAGTTGATTGTTATTAACTGATTGTCATTACAATTCAATTTTTTTTTTTTAACAAGAAATAGGAAATCATCTTTATAATACTGTTGAAAATATTGATTAAACAAACACCTTTTTTAACACTCTCAAAAACTAATCACAACCATAGAATATTTTAATTAAAATATAGTAAATAATATTGATGACAAATATTTGGAGAACAATCACATAATTATGAACCACGGATCCTAAAGTGTTCTAATAACAGTTAATATAAACTATTACATAAATACTTTTAAAACATTGCTATTTCATTTCATACAGTTAAACAATAACAATTCAGTAAATATCTTTTAGCTGTTCAGCAGAATAAAAAAAATAATACTATCACATAAAAATGTGGACTATGTTATAAACAACTTAAATTAAAACAAAGCATGTTGAACTAATAGTTCCCCCACCTTCTGGAAGTTCTGTGCTTGAAACTTCCTCTAAACTGTCACTCGCTTAGACTCTGCCTTTTCCCATTGCTTTCTGTCATCTGTCTTTCTGACTTATTGGCCAATTTTCCCGCCTTTAAACAAAAAATCTTCCAAATAATGTTCTCCTTTGAGCTTCTTTGAAATCGGAATGTGTCAGCTGAATGCAGCAGAGAGACCTGTAAAAACTTGAAAAACGGACACAAACGCACCTTTCCCATTATGGCCATATGGCCTGGAGAATGCAGAAGAAGAAGATGGTAGGGTCGCATAGTGGGGACAGAGATAGCGTAAAAGGGAGAAAGAATGAAGAAAAGTAAGGGGATGGGTCTTTAGTTAGTTAACCAATGATGCATGCTCGCTGTAAAGGTGCTTTAAAAACAAACATAAAGGGAGAAAGAATGAAGAAAAGTAAGGGGATGGGTCTTTAGTTAGTTAACCAATGATGCATGCTCGCTGTAAAGGTGCTTTAGTAACAAACATAAAGGGAGAAAGAATGAAGAAAAGTAAGGGGATGGGTCTTTAGTTAGTTAACCAATGATGCATGCTCGCTGTAAAGGTGCTTTAGTAACAAACATAAAGGGAGAAAGAATGAAGAAAAGTAAGGGGATGGGTCTTTAGTTAGTTAACCAATGATGCATGCTCGCTGTAAAGGTGCTTTAAAAACAAACATAAAGGGAGAAAGAATGAAGAAAAGTAAGGGGATGGGTCTTTAGTTAGTTAACCAATGATGCATGCTCGCTGTAAAGGTGCTTTAAAAACAAACATAAAGGGAGAAAGAATGAAGAAAAGTAAGGGGATGGGTCTTTAGTTAGTTCATCAATGATGCATGCTCGCTGTAAAGGTGCTTTAAAAACAAACATAAAGGGAGAAAGAATGAAGAAAAGTAAGGGGATGGGTCTTTAGTTAGTTAATCAATGATGCATGCTCGCTGTAAAGGTGCTTTAAAAACAAACATAAAGGGAGAAAGAATGAAGAAAAGTAAGGGGATGGGTCTTTAGTTAGTTAACCAATGATGCATGCTCGCTGTAAAGGTGCTTTAAAAACAAACATAAAGGGAGAAAGAATGAAGAAAAGTAAGGGGATGGGTCTTTAGTTAGTTAATCAATGATGCATGCTCGCTGTAAAGGTGCTTTAAAAACAAACATAAAGGGAGAAAGAATGAAGAAAAGTAAGGGGATGGGTCTTTAGTTAGTTAACCAATGATGCATGCTCGCTGTAAAGGTGCTTTAAAAACAAACATAAAGGGAGAAAGAATGAAGAAAAGTAAGGGGATGGGTCTTTAGTTAGTTAATCAATGATGCATGCTCGCTGTAAAGGTGCTTTAAAAACAAACATAAAGGGAGAAAGAATGAAGAAAAGTAAGGGGATGGGTCTTTAGTTAGTTAACCAATGATGCATGCTCGCTGTAAAGGTGCTTTAGTAACAAACATAAAGGGAGAAAGAATGAAGAAAAGTAAGGGGATGGGTCTTTAGTTAGTTAACCAATGATGCATGCTCGCTGTAAAGGTGCTTTAGTAACAAACATAAAGGGAGAAAGAATGAAGAAAAGTAAGGGGATGGGTCTTTAGTTAGTTAACCAATGATGCATGCTCGCTGTAAAGGTGCTTTAGTAACAAACATAAAGGGAGAAAGAATGAAGAAAAGTAAGGGGATGGGTCTTTAGTTAGTTAACCAATGATGCATGCTCGCTGTAAAGGTGCTTTAAAAACAAACATAAAGGGAGAAGGAATGAAGAAAAGTAAGGGGATGGGTCTTTAGTTAGTTAATCAATGATGCATGCTCGCTGTAAAGGTGCTTTAGTAACAAACATAAAGGGAGAAAGAATGAAGAAAAGTAAGGGGATGGGTCTTTAGTTAGTTAACCAATGATGCATGCTCGCTGTAAAGGTGCTTTAAAAACAAACATAAAGGGAGAAAGAATGAAGAAAAGTAAGGGGATGGGTCTTTAGTTAGTTAACTGATGCATGCTCGCTGTAAAGGTGCTTTAAAAACAAACATAAAGGGAGAAAGAATGAAGAAAAGTAAGGGGATGGGTCTTTAGTTAGTTAATCAATGATGCATGCTCGCTGTAAAGGTGCTTTAAAAACAAACATAAAGGGAGAAAGAATGAAGAAAAGTAAGGGGATGGGTCTTTAGTTAGTTCATCAATGATGCATGCTCGCTGTAAAGGTGCTTTAAAAACAAACATGTATGCAATAACAAATTTAGGGCAGGTTACAGCCGCTATAACACAATGCAGGAAACAAACAGCAGTGAACAGGAAGAAAACATGTTGAAGAAAACAAGAAAAATCGACAACATTCAGATGAAGAAGAAATATTGTACCAATTGAAACAGTCCATTATAATTTGTACATCGGCCTTTACTCCTCTCCCAAGAAAACTTTTGTGAAATTGTTAGTTTGAACTGGATAATTTATTAAAAAAATGTAAACATCAATGCAACAAAATACCCTGTTAAAAAAAGAAATAAATAACTGAATGTGTCGTAGCACTGTAATCACCCCATCCCTTTTATGTGTAATTTCAACATAAATCAGGAAACCTGTGCAAAACCTGGGGAGAAATCAGTGAAGCGAAGGTTCAGGTTTCAGCACAGGACTGCTGCACATTTCTCAAACTAAAGAGTTTCCAGTTAGATCTCCAGATTTCTTAAACAGAGAGGAATGTGATGCGCAGCTTTCCATTACTGTCTTTTTCAGCATTTTACCTGGAATTTACAATTACCGGTATGCAGTGGAAGTCTGGTGAGTCAGAACTGAAAAGACTGAACAATATTTTGAGATTAAAACAAAGTTTTGTCATTAAAAAAAAACTAGGATCCAAAAGTTATTGTGAATTATCCTTTTTTTTTTTGGTGGTGTTTTTGAGTACACTGGTTTCCACACTGTATACAAAATGTCAGTGTATGGTAAGTGTTGACATTTTTCTTAACCCCTTCCCTGCTAGCCAGGTCTACTATGGGCAGTATGATGACATTGATGGTGTTATAACTTAGGTCATAACTCTGGAATGTTGGTCCTTGTTTTAAAAGCAGTCAGGAATACTGTATCTCTAGACCATTTTCTCAGATTGAGTCTAACAGGTCTCTTTTGAATTTTATAATTATACAAATTTTGAAAAATGATGGTGACGCAGCCTGACGTAGGGCTATACCTGAAACTGGTCACAATTTCTTCTCTTCACCTAGGATCCCTCTACTAGGTCAGTTCCCCTATAATAAAAAAAATATATCTTTCAATTTATTTTCTCTGCAGTGAAGGGGTAGAAACCCTTTCATGGTTCAGTTTTGGTCCAGGAACTCTCTGATGTGACGGTTGACCAGATCAGGGCGGTCCACCTGCACCCAGTGAGAGCAGCCAGAGATGTACTGGATGGTGACCTTGTTCTTGCAGGCCTCTGCCGACAGCTGGGCCAGGGGCTTGTCCAGGAAATCGTCATCCTCACCCCAGATGATCAGCGTGGGCATGGTGAACCCCCGCTTCCCAAAGCCCCCCTCCTTGCTCTTGGTCCAGTCGCGGGAGAGGTTGGCCAGTGAGAAAGCTGACCGGTAGAAGTTTACGGGTCCTGTGAACCCACTGCCTGTGGAAAAGTATAAACAATATTTTGCTGCCGTCAGGTACTGCATTATTTGTACCAGTATATGTTTCTTTTGTTTTTATTATCATAATTTGTATAAATCGTGCACCCAGGTTTTAGATAATCATTCATCATATTTGTATGTGAAATTTTTATAATATTCCCAGTCGTCTAATAGATTTTTGAAAATAAAAGATATATTTTAAATGAAGGAATCGAATCAAAAAGGAATACAAAACGTAATAGAAGTGCTTGAACTTGTGACTCGCAAACCTACAAGCTATGGTTTCTGACTTTTTCTATTTTATTTTACTACAATTTTTAAGAGAGAAAAAGTGAAAATCACACACATTTACCCACACAAAATACATCTGCATGCTGGCACACATAAACATACCTCCTTGCATTCTCATTAACACACACACACACACGCACACATGCTGAAGACTTACGACTGAAGGTGTACTTGTAAGCTTCCACATCTTGGACGGTTATATGGCCAGACTTGACCCCACTTCTCTTGCTGTCCATCATCGCATCCATCATCTCAAAGTCATTGAAACGGAGAACAAATTCAGGCAGCAAGGGAATTTGGAACAGGTACATGTACCTGCAAAAATCAAAGGGAATTGTTTTTTTCAACAATTGGTAGATTTGCAACAATGTCATTATGAATTTATCCTTGGTTTCAGAATCACAGAAATAAGCATAAAAATAAGATTGTCTTTTCAGATATATTGTGTCGAACACCACGAAACAACAAAGAAAAACATCTTCCATTTGGTTATGATATTTTTACCCTTTTCTGTCCAAATCTCACACATGCAAATACTGAATACTTGCATAACATGTCACAAACTGCACATATGAAACTGTTAGAACTAGGGTGCACTAAACATCAATATATTGTATTTTACAGACTAAAAGGAAATACTTTTTCTCCAGACTGAGACCCCTGCGCCTTATCATATGACGTAAGCTGGAAATCCATGAGGACGGCACGGCAGGTTTTTTGTCGTTGTCGTCCTAGGTTCTGTCACAAAACCCGAAGTTTTGAATCCATGCAAACGGCACAGAACCTTTTCTGTTTGAAAGACATGGCGCCCTACCTATCCAAACATGTTGATAATCAGGTGCTTTTTGTTCTTTTGTTGATGAAATATCGAAAAGAGAAGCAGAAAAACAACGAAAAGAGAAGCAGAAAAACAACAACACAGATCGTGGAACTGAATGCATTCAGTTTGCTGGTGCAAGTAATTGTCTAAACAATACTTACACACAAACACATTCATACACACACGCGTGCGCGCACGCACACACACACACACAAACTAGTAGTTAATGTGAAGCTTAGTAGGTATAGTGACATTTGGTTTTGGTTTTTTTATTTTCATGTTTGCATGTTTGTATGTTTTTCTTGCTTTATGTTTTAATTTATTTTTCAGTTTGCATGCTTTTCTAGTTTCGGTTTTATATCATGAGCACAGTAGGAAACACTCAGACCCTTTACCCAAATGTTCTTTTTTTATCATTGGTTGACATTAGCCTGTAGAAAGAGCCAATAGTAAATGAGAGCTGTACTATACAAGATATTACCTATACAGTATTGGAATATCATGGTGCAGTTCAGTATTGGAACATCGTGGTACAGCTTAGTCTTTCGTGGGGCATTTGCACTGGCTCTAGTGCTGCAGCCAGTGGGATTGGTAGGCCTTTGGGGGCCTTCCCTAGCGCCAACTGACGTCCTCAAATCCCTTTGGCCGAGAGAGTGAGGATGTATTCTGGGCAAGGCTTCTCAATTATAAACCAATTTTAGCCCAGCCTGCCGGAATAGCAGCTGTCCTCTCTGCTATCTGGCAGTCATTGTCAGAAACAACAACAGAATGTAAAAAAAAAATGTCAAAGCTTATTTCTTTATGCTGAATAAATATCATTTTCACTTGACATGATGTGACTTGACATACACACAACTCACACACATGTGCGTGCGCACATACACACACACACTGGCGAGCACACACATACATACACACACGCACGCTCGCGTTGCGCTGGCATTTTCTTTAGGTCAGACAATGCCAGAAAAATGTAGGTTAACGTAGTGACCTTGACCCAAACCCCTCATTTCCATAGCTGACCGAGGCATTTTTCTTCTCAGATTTTACTGTGCTGTCTCTATTCCGTGGACGGTACCGGCAGAATTCGCTACATGCTCCGAAACCTCCCTGCTGTGACGGTACCGTCGACGGTACCGGTGACTTGCCGTTGCCGTTTCGTGACTTATGGATTCAAGCAGTAGAAATTTAGTGTGAGCGATTGACACGGCAGAATTTTTGCCTTTGCCGTGGCCGGTACCGTGATGTTTTTTCCGTCATAGATTTCCAGCTTAATACAGTAAGAGAGTATTATGACAAAATCAGAAATTTGTGTAAAATTGTACCGTAATTTACGGCCCATAAGGCGACACAGCGCATAAGGCGCACCCCCTGCTTTTCATAGAAAAATCGTAATTTGAACACAGATACACCCAATAAGGCGCAAAGAAACCAAAAAAATCAAAAAAAGGAAGAACGAAATGATCAGCGAAAGGAACATCATTACAGGGCCAGTGACGGAAGTGGAAGCCTAACTATATAACTATATTTTAATGTAATGTGAGTGAACTGTTGTCGGTTTGTTGTAGAAGCTACCAGAGCATGGTGAGTTGTTCATTTCAACTCTCGACCCCCTTACTTTTTTCTGTTTAGAGTATAGAAAGGGCGCATGCGCCGAATTGGGCGCAGGGGTCAAAGTTCAGTTAAAAAAAAGTTTCGCCTAATAGGCCGTAAATTACGGTAGTCCGAAAAATATTGTAAATCCTGACCTACATTGTACATCATCATAAGATCTTTAAAAAAAATGTCCCAAATGAATGTTGTTATCACCGACCATGACATCTTGAACTGTTTGATGCTCTTCATCATGTGCCTCTCCATGGCCTGGCCGTTGGGGCAGTTCATTATGACAAGGTGTGACACCATGTCCGGAAGCATTTCGGCAAAGGCCCAAGCCAGGGCACCTCCCCAGTCATGCCCCACCAGAACACAGTTCTTGTACCCTTGGGTGACATAACAAATATGCTAATAAATAAAACACCAAATGCCCATAATGCACTCCGATGAATGTTCAACCATCTTTCATAGTTTATAATTGCAAAATGTATTTTTCAGCATGTTTACAGTGAATTTTCTGATCAAATAAAAGGTCTGGGATTTTATTCCCATAAAAGCAAAGTTTGGAAGAGCTTTTGTTTGGTGTGGACTCCAATCCCTTTAACCAACAACCACCCCTCCACCCAAGACTACATCCTCCCCCAGCTCCATTATGCCCCTCCTCCCTTTCCAATTACGCCATTGTCCTTTATATGTGACAGAAAATGGTCATTCTACCGCCCAACATTTTTTAATAATCATGATAATGTGTTTTATGGATGATTTTAATACAAAACGCAAATATTTGAAGATCATACAATCATACTTAATAATTCTATCATGTTCAACTACGAAAAAAAGAAGTCTTACATGCAAATTTATTTTAATCCTTTAGCACTAAAGGATTCTAACCATGAAATAAAGAAATGAGTCTAAATTTCCCCCCAACTTAAAGTCCTTATCTGTGTTACTTTTGTTTGTTTGAGCTAATAACCAAACTAACACAGAAGCGTCTCATTCTAGCCTGTCTATAATTAAGCCGT
>CM065688.1:27129585-27157660 GCA_017654935.2 Phymorhynchus buccinoides
AGAATGTTCAGCTCATTGTACGTGGGCCCTCAAGAGAAAAGAAATGGGTACCTGACGTCATTTGGGGGAAAAGTCCTTTGGATGAGACTTAATTTTTTTTAAACCCCGGCGGTCTCCTTGTTCTAGGACTAGGAGGGGGCAAACGCATGCACAAAGATCTTGTGCATACGTAATTGAGTAAAGCCCATCATTTCCACTATTCGGTAGGTCTAGGATAGCCATGTACCGTGGAATTGGGTGACGCTAACGTCCACATACTATGTGAGCCATGCATGCATCATTCGCCAATTGCAGTCTCAACGAAGACTTTGGTCGTGGGCAGGATCTAAGCATCCCCAAATACCGGGCTGTAGGAATAAGAAGACATGCTGTGTGAATACAAAATTACAATTTATCACCCCAGGGCTCTGAATCGTCCCGCAAAACATGGTTCCCAGGGATTCCGTCACTTACATTATAGAGCCGAGGGTCCTGGAGGGGGGATAGAGGGTCCCCACTCCCGTGGCATAGCAACTGCTAAAAAGAATGTTTCTAGTACATCCCTCTGGACCCCCTTGCACATTATTTTAGCTCAGGGTCCTGTATAATTTTAGTGCTTAATAATCCCTTCATATCATAGACCCCCAAATGGGGGTCGCTGGGACCCTGCCCCGTCCCTACAGGCACACCACGGACACAGCGTATTCCTCATTTAAAATAAATACCAAAATGTGGCTGGACTTTCAACTGTTTTTAATTCTATGGACTCCTATGTTATCTCAATGTCTGGCACCACTTGGTTTCGTACAATTTTTGGCAGAGACTGCATATATATGTATAGAGACAACTAATATATTATACACAAGCATGCGTGCTGTGTACACTACACACATATGAAAACAGTTACACACACACACACCACACACACACCACACCACACACACCACACACACAGAGTGACCCCGATCAATCACACACAGAGCAAATCATAACCATTATAAATACACAACACTGGCAAATATATAGTTGTATGTGCGACACACGTAGATTTACATACTGTGTGTGTACCGTGCAAAACAATATCCAGTCACACATCCATGGCTTTTTCTGAAAACTTACAGATTGTGCATATTTACGCCTGGAGCTCTCACTCAATCCCCCCCCTCTAAATCCTCATACCATGCGTGGATTTACCCGTCAAAAATCTCAATAAGGGGAGATTATGTATTAGAATGATGATTTATATACGGGACACAGTCCGTGACCTTTTCGTAATCTAAATTAGCTTTATTTAATTATTCTATATGAATGTGAAAAAACCCTAATTGTTAAAGCTTGTTGCTCATTGGCTACCCATTTTCTAGCAGCCAATGATGAATAATTTTCTCCCCTTCTTTCTCTTGCTTTTGAAAAACCCACATTTTCAAATCTCTTATTCTTGACATTTATGATCGTCTTGTTGAATGGCCAGGGCTCCCAGTTCTGGGGGTCTAATGAAGCACAAATTCTAAAGGACCCTCGTAAAAGAATGTGCAGGTGGGCCCCAGGGATGCACTAGAAAAAAATATTTTTGCAATTGGCATGCACTGGGACCCTCTAAGTCTCCCGCCTCAAGGACCCTCTATATTGTAAGTGAAGGAGTCCCATGGAACCCTTTTTTAGCGGGACCTTGGGAGCCCTGATGCCGTTCGAACAATATCACTTGTCTGAGATATTGATAGGACATAATGGAATAAACTGTGTGGTGTGTGTGCTGCGCGCGGCATGTGTGTTATGTGCATGAAAACATCTGTGCTTGTGCATGAGTACATGTGTGCGCGCTGCATACGCGCGATTAACCAGTCGAGGTTTTCTCACGTTTTTTATTTGACCCTTTAAAATTTGAAACGTGAGGTGAAAATACCCCTTAAAATTGTTAACAACTAACAGGAGTCGGCATTGACCCTTAGGAAGGGATAAAATCAAAGCCCTGCTTGCACACCAACACACACGCAATTTGTTTTGACAATACACCCAATACCCCCCCCCACAGTGAGGCACACGCGCACAAACACACACACACACACACACACACACCACACACACACAACACACACACACACACAACACACACACACACACACACACACCCATACACACACACACACACACACACACCACACACCACACACACACACACACACACACACCGCAGCGAACCCCTCCCAAACAGACAAAGATCAATCCTAGAAAGAAACCTGACACCTCCCAGTCCCAGTCTGTATGCTGCAGTGCTACTGGAGACACAACCTGACTACATTTGTAACATGATTATTACACGGCCAGAGGCCGCGGGTTTGCGATTGGTTTGTGTGTGTCTGTGTATCGATTATCTGAAAAAAAATACTGTTTGGACTTTGATTAAAATTGGAAGAGGGGTAGACAGCTTGAAAAGGAAGTTTCCTTTCGTTAATCAACACCGTGCTGACCTTGACCTTGACGTTTGACCTCAAAAACCGGAATAATTTCCTTCTTTTGGGCTATGTAATTTCCCCCCAGCTTTATTTCGTGAACTAGTGAACAGAAATCGCTACAAATTTTGCCGTGGTGGTGTACCATGGTGCAAGGAAGTTTGTATAAAAGTTCAGCTGTATCTCGTGAACTACTGAACAGAATCGCTTCAAATTTTGGTGGGCGATGTCGGAGCGATGATTTATGCGTTCCTGTAAGGGTGGAAAGTGGTCTTTGTGTGGTTATTGGTGGGTGGGGTATTGGAGAGTCAGGTGTCGGTTCGGTGGGGGGACAGGGACATAACTCTGGCCGGGTTTGCATTGTTACAATGTGTTGCTGCCGCTCGGCGATGTCCTTGTTCAGAACTGTGTTGTGTCAGTTCTAACAGAGGTTAACCATGACACTGCAGACCTGTTTACTCTACTCTATTCGAGTAGTATTCTACTCAATTTGGACCTCATCTACTACTCTTCAAAAATTGAAAATACTGCTCTAAAATTACTCATTTTCAGCGAACATTGTTTGATGGGTTAATGAATAAAACTACACATTTTGCCACAAAAACTACTCATTTCAGCTACCCAGACCTCTCAATACTTGTGTAGGGGGTAAACAGGTCTGTGACAGATTTTAGGGGGTGTGAGACAATGGGCTGGGGCCAATCAGAACCCGCCCCCCCCCCCCCTCCCCCCCCCCCCCCCACTTCCCACCCCCCCTCTCCTTTCCTCCTATAGTCAAAGCTCCGTCCAGTTAATAGAGGAAATGAACATTTGGCAACAGATGCAGCCCTGCAGTTTGATGCGTGACAGATTTACGGGCAGCTGTGCTGGTATGGGTGTGTGCTGGGAAGAAAATAACTCAGGCAACGGATCCACCCTTGGTTTTATTCCAGAAGAACCATCTTGGAAATAGCTTCAACATGTGACCAGACATGAGGCTGCTTGTGAAAGTGTGACTGGGTCCTCTTGGTTGAAGGACTATGTTATTGTTTAACCCTGGCTTAAAGACTCCAGGGACCATACCAAAAGCCGAAGTCAGGCATCAGAATTGTCAGGATTTTAGAGGATTAAGAATTTCTGACAGAGGATTGGCTTTCTCTTGTCAGAGGTTTTGGCCTATTTATTCAGTGTTATCTTTTGTGTTAAAAAGCATTTAAAAGTGATTTCTCACTATATCAAGCCTTTTTGATCATGTTCAGAACTTATTTCAGTGTTGTCCCTGTCCAGTCTAGAGCCCTGATGGCCCTTTTAGTTTTACCACGGTTTTCAGAGGATTGGAGTTGGACTTACTTCAGACTAAATATTCTGGTGTCTGGAGAGTACTTGAAGACTATGGTACAAACACACCAACTAGGGGTGAGAACATTCCGTGTGTGGACCGTTTTTTGATTACCCCGCCACCGTGGGCCAGTCACACATCCGACTTAGGGAGGATGAAGACTATATTACTATTAGGATTCTCTGGTGTTTTGTGTTTTGTGCTGCTTGTTTAGGAACTGGTTCACTTCTTCTGCGTTCCCAGGCCCAACAAAGGCCATAATCATAATGGGTAAAGTATGTATACATGTGTCCGTTTTCAGTTTTCACTGGTCTCCCCATTGCTGCATTCAGCCGACACATTTCCGATTTCGGAGGAGCTCAAAGGAGAAAAGTTATTTGGAAGATTTAGTTGGAAAAAAAGGCAGGAGAATGGGGCCAATAAGTCAGAAAGATAGTAGATGACAGAAAGCAAATAAAGGGAAAAGGCAGAGTCAAAGAGTGTGAGAGAATTAGAGGAAGTTACAAGCACAGAACTTCCAGAAGGTGGGGGAACTATTTTTATGAAAGACCCCCCCCGCCCCCCCCCTGGTATCCCCACAGGGAGACTGGTTTACTAATTATGGTTCACCCTTTCACATGCTGCGTACTAATATACTAGTCACATATTATTATGTAGCAAGGCATATAATTATAAATAAATGGATGCTTGCTTATGTGATTTTTTTCCACTTCTTCTTCTTCCAGAAATGGACAGGGCCATATATGGCGTACAAAGTCCAATACTTGATCACTTTAGGCAGGCAGCGTGTGCTCTCGATGCATTATTAAAATCTGGATTAATTTAATAAACAATAATTAAAATTTCAAAGAAACAAGCGCGAAATCGCAATAGGTTTGTGGCACGCGGTCTATTTTTACCACTCCAATCATGAGTCACCTCCCCTGGCCTTTTCAATAATTTTAATCTGTAAACCAGAATGTTATCTCTGCACCATTTCGTAACTTTTTATATCTTTTGGAAAACATTTAAAACTATGTTATCTACTTATGCTCATCAAAAGAAGCAACGCATACTCGTCGTGTCTGTTGTAATGTCTGTATTACGTATGTTTATTATTTTGTACGCTTTAAAATGCATCATTTTAAAGAGCGGCCTCAATTAATTTGAAGTGTAGCCTCGATTTTGAAGTGCGACAATTTTGTCAATATGTGCGACAATTTTTGAACGACCGACCGACAAAGTGAGTTATAGGTTTGTGGCTTGAGCCACAAACAAAAAACTCATCTACACCACAATTTAAATCATCCAAAATAATTATGCTTGACCTCGCCCTCCCCTTACCTCTCCCACCTATCAATCAAAGCTATTCATGATTCTTCTTAGTTTCAATTGAAACAAGACACTTTAAATCTTTCTTTTTATAAACTACATTTTTGTAATTTGAGTCTGGTCATGTGATGTGTAACGGCATAGGGGGGGGGGGAGAAAAATGGGAGGTGGGGATAGGGAGGGGGGCGGTGTTGAGATAGAACATAGGCAAGCTATTGTATTGATTTACTTCAACCAGAGTAAAGACCCCCCTGCTAATCCACACTTAATCCCTTGATGAGTGCAGACCTTTTTATTTTGTTGTTCCTTTACAGTACAGTCTTATTATTGACTGACATGGAGCCCCCAAGAACAATAGACATAAAATGAGTAGTGTTCGTTCCCCCCTCCTCCCCCCAGACAACACACACGCACGTGGCCACACACACACCCACACACACCACAACACACACACACACACCGCACACACACACACACACCCATCTGTCTTATTAATCACTTTGTGTGGAATGATGTTTAAACTGGAAGAACCACGCACACCCGTGCGCGGCGCTGCACAGGACGCACACGCACACACACACACCACACACACACCATCACACACACACACCGCTGTCTGAATCGACTTTTAAGTGGAATGACGTTTAACTGAAAAACACACCCACACATACACACAAAACAACACGCACACACACACACACACACCCACACACACACACGCACACACACACCAACGCACGGTCTCATTCCTCTTGCCCCTTTATCCCTGGTTCTACATCCCTCTATTCACCTTCTATTCCTTTCCTCAATTGAACCAGTCTCAGTTAGACTC
Source organism: Phymorhynchus buccinoides (assembly GCA_017654935.2). NCBI lineage: Eukaryota > Metazoa > Mollusca > Gastropoda > Neogastropoda > Raphitomidae > Phymorhynchus > Phymorhynchus buccinoides. Next base: position 27,135,476 of record CM065688.1, read on the forward strand.
GGGAGTTGACTTTAAAGTTAAACTAAGTCTTGCAAGTGTGACAGTCACAACACCACCACCACCCCCTCTCTCACCAACCTTAAGTTCACCCACCCCTCTTTCTTTTACCAGGGATCTTTCATCCCCACCCCAACCCCTCCACCTCAAGCTGGTTCCCTTGGCTTCCCCCAGGGCTCTGTCCCTCCCCTTCTAGGATTCGCCAGATGGAAGTGTCGAATTTCTGATATTTTCCTCTGGCTGTGCAGAGTAAGGTGATTGCTTCTATAGTAGTTTTATGGCTCTTCCAGTGTTTGTTTGGGGTTTGAAGTATTGGCTTTAAAAGTTGTTTTTTAAAAAAAAGGCTGGTTGTACTTGTAGCGTAAAAATAGTAAGGAGGTGTGAATTGACAGTTGCGATGACGTCGTCTTGGATGTTTTTGGGTCTGTAGCCATTCTGTCGCCTTGTTGAGGTTGAGGTCTCAATCAGAGCAGGGGTGTGTGGTTTAAATAAAGCCCAAACAAAGTTAAGGCAGAAGATAGCAAGGCATGAGAGATTGCGTGACGTTGGTGTTTTTCATATTTTTTTGTCTTAGGCCCCCCCCCCCCCCCCAAAAAACCCACAAAAGTTGGTTTCCTGTTTCCTCCCACCTACCCTAGTTTTTGCCCGACGACCCTAAACTTTTTTTTGACGAATGGGAAAACAAAGAAAGAAAGTAAGCGAGCAAACAGAAACATGAAACATTACTTAAGTGCAAACGCATACAACCTGTTTTGTTTTATTAAAATATATAATAGATATTCACACACCAATGGACCGAACACAAGTTTAAAAACGAAAAAAGAAAAAAACAAACCATTCCCATGTTTTAAACTGATGAAACCCCAGACATTTATTAAAAAAAATTCCTTTATTTTTTGTTGTTGTTGTGATTTTGTGTATGCTTTCGGCAGCACGGCCACGATTATCCACGGAAGTTACCTGAACCCATATTTAAGTAAAAGAAGGAAGGAAAAAAATATACGGATTAGGGGCAAATTTAATACGGACACGTGTGTTTGTATTTTTTCCTTCTGTCTTTTTACTTATTTACGGATTGCGCATGCGATGTCCGCGTCTTTTTATTGTTTCAATATTATCCAGTAGTAACACGGCTGTTGTTGTTTTTTCCAGTAGTAACACGGCTGTTGATGCTTTTTCCAGCAGTAACATGGCTGTTGATGCTTTTTCCAGCAGTAACATGGCTGTTGATGTTTTTACCAGCAGTAACACGGCTGTTGATGTTGTTTTTTGTTGATAGTTGTAGCATGATGGGAGGTGATGCTTTCAGTAACACGATTTTCATTAACACGAGTTTTATTGTTTCAATATTATCCAGCAGTAACATGATGGACCTTCCGGAGGTGACACTGGGCGGCGAGTCCAGCCCCACACTGACCTGGGAGCCACCAACCACCACCTCCCGGACGAGTTTCCCCAAGTTCTGTCTCCTCCTTGCCAATCTGTGAGTCAGCGTGTGTGTGTGTGTGTGTGTGTATAAGTGTATGTAGGTGTTGTGTGGGTGAGAGAGAGAGAGAGTCCAGCCACACTGAGTTGAGAGACACCAGCACCACCACCTCACGTACCATGGTCACAGGGTCTGGCCTCCTGCTGCCCAACTGAGAGTCAGTGTGTGTGTGTGTGTGTGGGGGGGGGGGGGGGGGGGGGGGGGGGGGGGGGGGGGTGGGGGGGGGGGGGTGTGGGGTGTGTGTGTGTGTATGTGTGTGAATGAGAGAGAGCGAGCCACACTGAGCTAGGAGCCACCACCACCACCTCCCGGACGATGTCCCCAGGGTCTGGACTTCTGCTGCCCAACTGTGAGTCAGCGTGTGTGGGTGTGTGTAGTGTGTAGGTGTGTGAGAGAGAGAGAGAGTGAGTTTCAGCCACACTGACCTGGGAGCCACCACCACCACCTCCCGGACGATTTCCCCGGGGTCTGGACTCCTGCCCAACTGTGAGTCAGCGTGTGTGTGTGTGTAAAGGTGTGAAAAGGTGTGTAGGTGTGTGTGTGTGTGAAGGAGAGAGAGAGAGCGAGAGAGAGTCCAGCAACACTGAGCTGGGAGCCACCACCACCACGTCACGTACCATGTCCCCAGGGTCTGGACTCCTGCTGCCACCAACTGTGAGTCAATTTGTGTGTGTGTAGGTGTGTGTGTGATTGTGTGAGAGAGAAGAGAGATAGAGAGAGTCCAGCCACACTGAGTTGGGAGCCAGCCAGCACCACCAACTCACGTACCATGTCCCCCAGGTCTGGACTTCTCCTGCCCAACTGTGAGTCCCAGCGTGTGTGTTTGTGTGTGTGTGTTGCGCACACCCTTGTGTGTGTGTGTGCACATGCCATTGTGTGTGTGTGATGCATGCGCGCACAATAAACCAATCATGATACAGAGTTAAACATTTGCAGAATGATTGATTAACAAGATCATGCCTTTTGGCAAACAAATCACTATATAACTAACCTGTTTGTTTTTGCTTTTCTTTAGTTTAGTCCCTCGTCAGAACCCCTTTTCTTTCTTCCTCATGACAGTAACTATTAGAGTAGAAGGGGGTTTGGTGGCGTACCCCTCAAAACGACACAAACAATGGACGCAAGCATGACGTGTTTAGAACCTCAATCTCTACTTTTTCACGGTGGGTGTACACGCGTTCCCCACCAACCGCGCAGGACCTGTTTCTACTCTAGTGTAACCTTAAAAAAAAATCCATTGTGGTGCTAATCTGTTATTTTTTACATTGATTTTCAGTATTTTTTATTTTACCATAAAATGAACTTCAGTTTTTTTTAATTGATCACCCCAAAAAATATATTGACCACAAGCGATTTGAGCTTATCAGACTCAAACTATCTGTCTATCATTTTAACTGTTCTGTCACTCTCGTTATCTCTCCTTCCTTAACTCGCAACCCCTGGCCTTTTCAGTTGTTTTCATTTTTGGAGAGTTGCACCCATGGAGTATGTACTTTCAGTTTTGCTTAAAACTGTTTTAACTGTCCCAAAATGGTTTTGGACGTTGTTGATGGGTGGTGGGCTGGGGCATGTTGTCAGTGCTGGCCATATCCACCAGTGGACGCATGGCTCCGGTGCGAAGGCGCACCATGAAAGAATACGACCAGGTCAGTGAGTGCGCTGGGAAGTCGTTATTGTGGGGGTTAGCTGTTGCGAAAGTTATTTTCAATCTTGTGCGGTGAACGGTCGTGAACGTTCAAAAAAAAATCGGATCGGAAACATCTAGAACGTTCGGGAACGTACGGATTCCACGTGGACGGTTTGGGCGCTTCCATTTTGTTTCTATCACTTGGAAGTCACGGGGGCGCTTCAGCCTCGCTTTCACGATAAATTACATTTCCGCCCTATTGCTTGCAATGGCTTATAGGCCGATTGGCTTGAAATATTATGAATTTTTCAAAAAATTAGTGACCGATTTCGGCATTTTCGTGATTTTTTCAATATGGATGACGAACCGTTAGGGCGTCCATTGACTGAGGAAAGCAATGAATAGTCATATTTTTGTGAAAGATGGGACTTATGAGATAGTGAAGTGATGAGTAAGGAGTGTATTCCGACCTATTTCGGCAGCGAGCTTGTTTTCGTTCGATCAATGCAAATCTTTGAAGTCATGTTACTGACATCTGCATTTCCCCGACTTTTACATCATGGATGATGAGTCGTTATTGCATCCACCGAGTGATGACAGCGATGAAAATTCTTTTTTTGGTGAAAGATAGTAATTATAAAATCGTGAAATGAAAGGGGAAGTGAATGATTCTGATCTACATTTCAATTTCAGTCAGTCTTGTTAGCCCAAGTTTAGGGCCGAGTTAGGCTTCAACAGTCCTGCAAAAGTAGTCAGTGAATGACCTAAGTGAATGCAGTTTGCGATTACAACTTTGGCCATTTTGATTTTTTTTGTTAGATCCTTGCATCCCCATAACCAGCTTGAAATTTCTTTTGGCATATCAGACAAGACATCTCGACAACACATTCAATAAAAAAAAACACACAAAATCGGGTAGGGTATATATTATTTTATTATTTTCTGACGCTACCCCCCCTTTTTTTACGGAGTGACGTCCCTTGGGTTAGGATTTCAAAGGTGATTGAGAGGACAGAGCGTCAGGCACAAGAGGGTTAATAAAGCCAGTTGTAAGACACAGTTCGTATCAGGCGTGTGTAAAATCAGGATACTGAGCGAGCGATTGTGAGGATATGGATGTGTGGACCGTGATTACAATGTTGGGTTTCTTGTACTCTATGCTATGTGAGAGAGAGAGGGAGAGAGAGAGAGGGAAAAAGGGAGAGTGGGAGAGGGAGGGAGAGGGACAGGAGAGAATGAGAGAGAGAGGGAGGGACGAGAGCAGGTACAGACGTTTATGAATGTGTTCAAATGCGTTTCTTGTGATTTTTTTTTCTTCTTTTCATTTTTTTTTCTTCATGTTTCTAGTCAATTTTTTAATTGTTTTTCTTGTATCCAAGGACCAGATTGTAAGAAGTAGGCATCGCCTAAAAATATGTATCCTTGTTAAATAAAGTTTTTCAGTGTTCAGTGAGACCAAGTTTATGATTTCTATGGAGGTGTGATCATTGTCACTTGGCCGGAAGCCAAAGTATAGTGTGTCTCACTAAGCCGCGTCGAAGCATAAGCCGCAGAAGCGTGGCGATGCACGATGTCCGCTTCCGGTTGAGTCGAGGGTTGATCGCGGGTGTGTTGACTTGCCAAAACGAAAGTGTCGGACCGCGAAACAGATCGTCATTTTGTGAAAAAATATACCGAAATCAAGGTGATTTTTGTTGTCATCAACCGTGAACAAGGCCACAGAACAAAGGTCTGAATCAAGGATGCCACTGAGTTGAGTTTACTTTCACTTTCGGTAACGTTTAGGCCGCGGCATTGTACTAGCCGCGGGGTTGGGGGTAAAAAAAGAAGTTGCGGCTTATAGACCGTGAATTACGGTATGTCCTATGATCCAGGCCTCAGGACATTGCAGTATACTAACCTGCGGTTTGTGTTTTGAACCAAAAAAAATCTACCGTATCTTACGGACTACAAGGCGATACTTTTTTCATCAAGGGCCTTGGGACGTCATTGCAGTATACCGACCTGCAGTTTGTGTTTTAAACAAAAAAATATTTACCGTATTATACGGACTACAAGGCGATACATTTTTTGACCCTGCGCCTTAAAATGTGTTGCGCCTAGTGTATGACTGAAATCTAATCGAACAAAGTTGTGAATTCCATTCATATCAGACCTATTGAGATCGACTATCAGGCTGAAATCGTGAATGAACCACCGAAGCAGACGACACATTCACACAGAGAAGGGGGGTGGGGATGGGCGGTTGAATCAGGATATGATGTCACAGCCTCGGTTTCAACAGCCAAAGACAATAACAATCATGGCGGACATTGGCTACTGCAGCCAAAACTCATTTGTAGAAATCTACTCTGTGTTTTTCAATTCCGACTTTTCTGGGCCTTCCGATGGAGATGATGCGTTAAAGTGCTTCATCATATGGATATCCAGATAGCGGCGTGAGTGTCGTTCTCAAGATTGTTTTGACAACTAGGCAAAATACCGACCTCCTTTGTTTGAGTCGACCTTGTGTTTTCAATCTATTTTTTTGCTTTTGTTCGATCATTTTGCATGTGCCTTAAAATTACCTTGTGTATGTTTAAATTAAGATTTTTTGTTAAATTCAGGGAGTGCACATTATAATTTGAAGCGCCCTGTAGTCCGTAAAATATGGTACAGTGGAACCTCCCTTATAAGACCTTCAAAAATCATCCAAAATGAGGTTCTTATAAGGGAGGGGTCTTATAAGGGAGGTCATTTTAATACTTACAAAGAAGGGCAATGTCTGAGAGAAATAGGTCTTATATGGGAGGGAGTCTTATAATGGGGGTCTTATAAGGGAGGTTCCACTGTACTATGATTTTTTTTTCCGTTCTTTGCTCTCACTTCACAGCAAATCACGGAGCTGAAGAAGGAGAACTTCAGCCTGAAGCTGCGCATCTACTTCCTGGAGGAGCGTATGCAGCAGAAGTATGGAGATGGGGAGGACGTCTTTAAAACGGTCAGTACACTACAGTGGAGAACTGATAACTCAAAAACACTGGATAACTCACAATAATTTTTGGGTCCCAGTATAATAATCTCTATGTTGAAAAGTCTTTTTAACTCAAAATATTGGCTGTCTCAAAATAAAATTTCAGTCCCTTCAATTTTGACTTGAGCGATTTTTACTGTACTTCAGTTTTTGTGGTTTTGAGAAGAAGAAAAAAGGTTCTAATTTGCATGGATGCTCCTTCTTTCAGGATGTCCTGAATTGCAGGATTTTTAAATTGCCTAGAGCCGGCGTCGCCGGATTATGAGAATTTGAGAAACAACGATTTTCTTACACACACACAAACTTGTACAATATAAAGGGCTTATGTAAGCATTTAATAAATAATAATAATAAATAAAGCTTCTATAGCGCTCTTCGATGATAAAAAAAATCATCCTCAGAGCGCTTTACAAATATTACGAGAGAAAACAATCAAGGGGAAAAAAAATAAATGCTCACGCCGCTCATCCACCCCCACCCACCTCACGCTTTCAACACGCACGCCATTTATGCACTCACAAATTCTCGGGGAGGGAGGGGGGGGGGGTGTCATTTGCTATATTCAAAGGAATGTAGCACTTGTACTAGTCTAGAGGGGTGAAAAAAGAGCAGTAAATGTGTGTGCGCTGCCCCTGCACTCCACCGGGGCCGCCCCCTTGCAGGATTTTTTTAAATTTCCTTGCAGCACCCATGAATTTGTCTCGTTTCAGAACATTGAACTGAAGGTGTCGGTGCAGAGCCTGAAGAAGGAGCTGGAAGATAAACAGGAGCTGCTGCGAAAAGCCAGGTAACAAGACGGCGCCTCGTCACTGTGACAGAGTGAACACAACGTCATTCATGAGTCATGGGTTTCTGTAGTGTTCATTGTGCAAATGCCCATGGAAAATTTGTCTTCCACCGTGTAGAATAAGATGAAATACAGGGAAACCCATTTAGTACGAGTACGGTTTAAACGAGAGCCCGTGTTTAACGAGTGGTTTCAAAATTCCCGACCACAAGCCTTCTTTTTCCTTGTTAAATAATTCTGCATACAACGAGCTCGCTACAACGAGCAACTTGCATATAACGTACAATTTATTGACTCCCAAAGTCAAGCTTTTATGCAAAAACTACGCGGTTAGAACGAGAACGCACTTACAACCACACCGCCATCCCAAAGTCAAGCTTTCTTGCACAACTACCTGGCTAGAACGAGAACACACTGACAACAGCATCGCCATCTTGACTGACCCCTCGATATGTAAGCGGCATTCTGATTGGCCGATATAACAATTTGGGTGTCTGCAGCGCAAGCAGACGACACTGGATTCACTCTTTGCGCACTGATCTTGTGACTTCCGGGAAATTTTAACTTTCTCTTAAAAGCGCGTGTGTGGATTTTATGTTTTTGATGTTATCGTGTGTTAATAAACTGTTTTAAAGTGTTTGTAATCGGCATTAAAAACCCTATGGATACAGGACTGGGCTTACAACCATGCTTTGTTGGGTAAGTGTGTTGTTTCCGTTTTTCTGTCTTTTTCACACTTTACCAGCACGCACATCACAGTAGATGTGAGGAGCGATTGATAGGTTCGTCAGGGTTGCCAAAATCGATAAAATGGTTTGAACGAGCAATGCTTACAACGAGTAAATTGGCTCTCTCCCCTGGAATTCGTACTAAACGGGTTTCACTGTACATCAAAATAAAAATCAGAATCCTTGATTCGTAAAAAATAAATTTACATTTACTGTAATTTACGGCCCATAAGGCGACACAGCGCATAAGGCGCACCCCCTGCTTTTTATAGAAAAATCGTAATTTGAACACAGATAGGGCGCATACACCCGATAAGGCGCAAAGAAACCAAAGAAATCAAAAAAAGGAAGAACGAAACGATCAGCGAAAGTAGCATTACAGGGCCAGTGACGGAAGTTGAAGCCTAACTATATAGCTATATTTCAATGCAATGTGAGTGAACTGTTGTCGGTTTGTTGTGGAAGCTACCAGAGCATGGTGAGTTGTTCATTTCAACTCTCGACCTCCTTACTTTTTTTCTGTTTAGAGTATAGAAAGGACGCATGTGCCGGCTTAGGCACAGGGGTCTAAGTTCAGTAAAATAAAGTTGCGCCTAATAGGTCGTAAATTATGGTAAGCAAATATGGAACATGTAGCTCTCACACCACACCCAATCATTCATCTGCCCTCCGCTATCTTGCTCACTAAGTCCACTCACCATGCAGTCCACATTAAAATAGGCTAGACAAGAGATAAAAATGATAAACGTGCTTTTTTTGTTGTTGATCCTCCACCACTTCTACCTTCAATTATTTTTCATTTAAAAAAAATTCCTTCCCCCCCCCTCTTTTTTTTTTTCCGCTCTCTCTCATCCTTTTCTTTGTATGACAAAGTAAGATGGACATTTCCAAGAGCGTTAAATGTTGTTTGATACAAAGATGTCTGTGTTTCTGTGTAACCTAGTCAACATCTCTGTGATGTACTTTTAGGGCTATAAGTCTTTTTAAAAAAATCCTAACTCTTCGTCCCCTTTTTTGATTCGATATCGTAATGATGTCAGATTGATTGATGATCAGGCCTTTGATCTGGTCATGTTAAATCGATGTTAAAAACCAGCACAAAACCATTGTTGGATGCTTGCATTGCTATCTGGTCATGTTAAATCGATGTTAAAGACCAGCACGAAAAACCATTGTTGGATGCTTGCATTGCTATCTGGTCATTATCCTGATTGTTATTTATTATTTATTTATTAAGACAACTTTTATAGCGCCATATGTTGTGTGTGTGTGTGCTTGCAGCCAGGCCATAGAGACCCTGTCGTCCAACCAGGAGAGCGACATTGACACCGTGAAGAAATCATTGGAGGAACAACATCACAAGTACACCGAGGAACTGAGGTCTGACCTGCAGAAAGCTTTACAGGTGATTGAGAGAGAGAGAGAGGGAGAGTTAGACACAGAGAGAAAGAGAGAGTCGCTGGAAGAGCAGCATCATAAGTACCCTGAGGAACTGAGGTCTGACCTGCAGAAAGCTTTGCAGGTGATTGAGAGAGAGACAGAGAGAAAGAGAGAGTCGCTGGAAGAGCAGCATCATAAGTACCCTGAGGAACTGAGGTCTGATCTGCAGAAAGCTTTACAGGTGATTGAGAGAGAGACAGAGAGAAAGAGAGAGTCGCTGGAAGAGCAGCATCATAAGTACCCTGAGGAACTGAGGTCTGATCTGCAGAAAGCTTTACAGGTGATTGAGAGAGAGACAGACAGAAAGAGAGAGTCGCTGGAAGAGCAGCATCATAAGTACCCTGAGGAACTGAGGTCTGATCTGCAGAAAGCTTTACAGGTGATTGAGAGAGAGACAGAGAGAAAGAGAGAGTCGCTGGAAGAGCAGCATCATAAGTACCCTGAGGAACTGAGGTCTGACCTGCAGAAAGCTTTGCAGGTGATTGAGAGAGAGACACAGAGAGACAGAGAAAGAGAGAGTCACTAGAAGAGCAGCATCATAAGTACACCGATGAACTGAGGTCTGATCTGCAGAAAGCTTTACAGGTGATTGAGAGAGAGAAAGAGAGAGTCGCTGGAAGAGCAGCATCATAAGTACACCGAGGAATTGAGGTCTGATCTGCAGAAACTTTTACAGGTGATTGAGAGAGAGACAGAGAGAAAGACAGAGTCACTGGAAGAGCAGCATCATAAGTACACCGAGGAATTGAGGTCTGATCTGCAGAAACTTTTACAGGTGATTGAGAGAGAGGGGTAAACTGACTGTTGATGATCGTTGTAGGATGCTTTTGATCAGCTTGGGGGGCTGGGAGAAGATGAACCAGCTGGATGTCTATGTGTGTGTTTATCAACGTTTTTGTGACTGAATATCTACAGATTATGATCATCTTTATAACCTGACTGGTGTTCTTTCAGGATGCGGAGGATGCTCGTGATGATCTGGAGGGGGGCAGGGAGAAGATGAACCAGCTGTGTGCTATTGGTGTGTTAATTGACCAATGACTGTCAGTATGTGAACTGACTGTTGATGACCGTTGTAGGATGCGGAGGATGCTCGTGATGATCTGGAGGGGGGCAGGGAGGAGATGAACCAGCTGTGTGCTACTGGTGTGTTGATTGGCAAATGACTATCAGTATGTGAACTGACTGTTGATGACCGTTGTAGGATGCGGAGGATGCTCGTGATGATCTGGAGGGGGGCAGGGAGAAGATGAACCAGCTGTGTGCTATTGGTGTGTTAATTGACCAATGACTGTCAGTATGTGAACTGACTGTTGATGACCGTTGTAGGATGCGGAGGATGCTCGTGATGATCTGGAGGGGGGCAGGGAGGAGATGAACCAGCTGTGTGCTATTGGTGTGTTGATTGACCAATGACTATTAGTATCATGTATGTGAACTGACTGTTGATGACCGTTGCAGGATGCGGAGGATGCTCGTGATGATCTGGAGGGGGGCAGGGAGAAGATGAACCAGCTGGAGATGCAGCTGCAGCAGCTGGAGATGGATCAACAGCAGGCCTCCATCAACACCCAGGTAGAATTTATTGTTGTTCATCCCGGCTCACGGAATGACATTTTTATATGTTGCATATTATTGTTCTGCAGACACATAAGGGTTTGTTTCCTTGTAAGCTGAGACTGATCTCCGTTTCTCACCACATTTCTTTAATATTCATTAACCCTTTCGCAGCCAGCCATTTTTCAGCCACAAAATACCATTAAAGCTTAACTGGGTAGAGAAAAAAAAATATCTGCAATATTGCGAATTCCTCTGTGACATGTATAACATTAGGTCTATCCTTACCTCCAAAAAAAAAAAAAAATAGGGCTTTGGATAACACACCCTGATTTGATGCCTTTTAGTGACATGGGTGTTAGTGTCATTGTGGTGCTAAAATGCGACATTGGCGGTGAAAGGGTTAATATATTTGAATATAATTTTTAAATTTAATATTGTTACCTTTTTATGTTCTTCTTACTGGGTTTTTTTCTTCTTTTTTCGATTGTCTATGTATTACCTTAATATATAAAACATATTTGAAAAAGAAGATAGCGCTTCATTACTCTGCTTGGCCGTCCGTCACTATTATTGTCTGTGCACTTTTTTTCTTTAAGATAGGGCTTTATATCAGTTTTCTTGTTGCCCTATCTAATGATCATTGTTGGTTTTGATTTGTGACTTTGAGAAATAAAATGCTGTTTAAACCTACACCCAGGTCTGTACTGTGTACGTCAGTCTGTCGTGTCCCCCTGCGACCTGTCAGATAGCAGAGGGGCAGCGGCTGTTCTGGAGAGCTGGGCTAAAACCTTTTAACCCTTTCACCACCAATGTCGTGTCCCCCTGCGACCTGTCAGATAGCAGAGGGGCAGCGGCTGTTCTGGAGAGCTGGGCTAAAAACCCTTTTAACCCTTTCACCACCAATGTCGCATTTATGCACCACAATGGTTTAACACCCATGTCACCGAAAAAGGCATCAAATCAGGGCCTGTTATCAGAAGACCCTATTTTCTTAATTTTGGGAGGTAACTAAAGATAGGCCTAATGTTAGACATGTCACAGAGGAATTCCCAATATTGCAGATAATTTTTTTTCTCCTCCCAGTTAGGTTTAATGGTATTTTTTAGATAAAAAAAAAAAGGGCAGGCGGCGAAAAGGTTAACTTTCTCATGGCGGAGATGCCTTGCCCAGGGTACATCGCCACTCTCTGGCCAAAGTGATTTGAGAACGGCTGGCATTGGGGAAGGTCCCCAAAGGCCAACCGATCCCCTTGGTTAAAACACTAAAGGGCCAGCCAAACGTCCACTAAAATCGCACGACTGTACGATATAATTCGATCACATGGTCTCCAAGAACAAACGTGATTGGCACATCGAGACCACATGATCGAATCGTATCGTACAGTCGTACGATTTTAGTGGACATGTGGCTGGCCCTTAGCCCCCAGGGCTCCCAATCATCCTGCAAAACAAGGGGTCCCAGGGACCCCTTCACTTACAGTATAGAGAGTTCTAGAGGCAGGATAGAAGGTCCCAGTGGCATTGCGAAGTATGCTAAAAATAATTTTTCTACTGCATCCCTGGGATCCCCTGCACATTCTTTTAGAGGGTCCTTTATAATTTTAGTGCTTCATAGACTCCCAAATGGGGGTCCCTGGGAGCCCTGACCCCTTCAGGACTTTGCTGCCTGAGGCAAACATTATTACAAACATTTTCTGTTACTGGCTCCGGTAGTAGACCCACAGCTGGCAGCGAAGGGGTTAATATGAAACAAGTTTAGAGACACGCATCAGAATTTAGTTGCTTGCTTGTTGCCTTCATCAATTATGGGTTTGAATGTTTCAGAAACTGAAAGATAGCATTGAGCTGAAGGACAGGTGAGTGGTGTTTGTGTGACTTTAGTTTAGTAAGCTATTCACTGCTTAGGGTTTGGTATTGCTATATTCTGCCACCAAGGGAGAGCGTGTTGCCGCGAATCAACAAGACTCCCTCCAGCCGAAGTCGGACTTGCTGGGCCTATTTGTTAGCTAGGCGCATAACGGCAGCTTGACGCATCTGCGCTCATAATTGACAGGAAACTGTCTGAGCGATCAAAGAAGAAGAAGAAGAAATATATTGTTTATGTATATTTTGATGAGGGTGAGGGTGGTGGAGAGGGAGGGAGGGAGGAGGGTAGAGGAGAAGTATGTGTGTCCGTCCAATTAACTTTTTTTATGGCACAATTATATTTGAGTTCTAATGTATTCTTGATTGTTGATTGCATGCCATGTGTATGTCACAATGTTTATGTATGAAACTATTTGTTTTTTGTAAGGCGCTTTGAGCTGAGTTTATCAGGATATTGCGCCTATATAAATATATTATTATTATTTTTGGATGACTTTAGAAAATGACCTATAATTATGCGGTGGGGGGGGGGGGGGGGTAAACTCATTGAGTTCATGGAAGTTGGAACACTTTCTTATTATTGAATCTGTGCATCCCTGTGGGGGTTACCGGGGGGGGGGGGTGTCTTTCGTAAACCAGTGAAAACTGAAAAACCGGACACATACGTACCTTACCCATTTTGGCCTGGGAACGCTGAAGAGGAAGAAACTGCGTTTTCATCCTTTTCTCGTACAGTGGAACCTCCCTTATAAGGCCTTCAAAAATCATCCAAAAATGAGGTCTTATAAGGGAGGTAATTTTAATGCTTACAAAGAAGGGCAATGTCTCAGAGAAGTGGGGTCTTATATGCATGGATGCTCCTTGTTTTAGGATGTGCTGAAATGCAGGATTTTTTTATTGCATGGAGCCGGCATCGCCGGATTATGAAAATTGGAGAAGCAGCGAATTTCCTACTTATAAACGTTTTGTTGGTTTCTCTCATGTGTAGAATATAAAAGAAATGAATACAGATAAATATTGACATGCCTTTACCAGGAACTTTATATTTTTAGGATTGTTTAAGTCAAGTTGTTAACTGGGCGGCCCCTGGACCCCTGCCTTGCAGGATTTTTGAAATTTCCCAGAAGCACCCAGGTATATGGGGAGTCTTATAATGGGAGGGGTCTTATAAGGGAGGGGTCTTTTAAGGGAGGTAATTTTAATACTTGCAAAGAAGGGCGATGTCTTAGATCAGAGAAGTAGGTCTTATATGGGAGGGAGTCTTATAAGGGAGGTTCCACTGTGCCTTCTCCGTGGCAGAGAGATCTGCGCCCTGCAGCTCGAGTCGGACAGTCAGCTGCGGGACTTGGAGGACCTCAGGCAGGGCCTGCAGCAGGCCGAGGCGCTGCGCGACGCTGCGCAGCATAAGGTGCAGCAGCTGCAGCGAGACCTGCAGCGAAGGGGTCGAGATGTGGAGGTGAGGGGTTGTTGGTGTGTTGTGTGTTGGGGTGGGGGGTGAGGTTGGTTATTGGAGTGTGGTGTGATGGGATTTTTGTGTGACTTGAAGTGTAATGGTGTGTGTGACTGCATGCGTGTGTGTGTGACTGACTCTGTGTCTGTGTGTGCATGTGCACATGTGTGTGTGTGTCTGCATGTCTGTGTTTGTGTGTGTGTTTGTGACTGTGTGTGTGTCACTCTGTGTGTGTGTGTGCATGCACACGTGTGTGTGTGTGAATGTGTCTGTCACTGTGTTTGTGTCTGTTCCGACCTGTTCACTCTACTCTTTTTCGAGTAGTATTCTACTCAATTTGGACCTCTACTACTCTTCAAAATTAAAGATAATGCTCTAATTACTCATTTTCAGTGAAGATTGTTTGATGGCTTAATGAATAAAACTACACATTTTGCACCAAAACTACTCATTTCAAGGGAACAACAAATTCTGTGTTCCTGTGTGCAAAGGTCCTAGTGGTCACAAATTACTTTCAAGATACTCATTTCAACTATCCAGACTACTCAAGACTTGAGTAGGGGGTAAACAGGTCTGCCGTGTGTGCATGCACAACATATGTGTGTGTAGTGTGCGTGTGCGGGCAGGCATATTGAATGCATGTGTACGTGTACATAAGGGTCTAATGTATTTGCTGAATTCAAAATGATCAAACTAGGTCCAAGTCATTCCTTAGGTCCTGCACAGTATTTTGAAGAGAATGTTCCCATGTCTCACTTGCTTTATCCCAATACCTCTATCCCTCCTCGATGTTTGATGAGAATACTTATGTAGTTCATCCCAGAATCCCCGCTCCTTCCATTTATTGACACTATCAGGGATGTGAGAGTTACGCGGGTTTTTTTGCGTAAATGCACTTTTCCAACCAATATTTTTTTTAAAATCCCCCTCTCAGATTGTTGAGTTTGGCAGTTGTTTCTTCTCACACACATGATGAAAAAGAATAAGTTTTGTAGCAAGAGTATATTCCCTTGACTGAATTTCGTAAGCTTTTCTGTGGTTGGCCAGTTACGTCCGATGGCAATGCGCCATTTTCATGAGTTTAAAGTAATTCTTCAATGTCATTTTGAAGGAGTATTTGGAGGAGGGCGTTGATTAATTTATGCTTATTTTGTGTGTGTGTAGTTGTTGTTTGTGTTTTCTGAATTTGTTTTCTGTTTGTGCTTTTGCATGTTAGCGTAATTATGTTTAGACATATTTATGCATGAACAGAAGCATAAATACTCACACACACACAACACACACACACACACACACAATGCCTTTTCCAGCTCTTTCATGTATTATATTTGAACTGATTTGTCCCCACCCCCCTCATGTGGGGATACCAGGGGGTCTTGTACAAATAGTTCCCCCACCTTCTGGAAGTTCTGTGCTTGTAACTTCCTCTAATCTGTCACTCTCTTTGACTCTGCCTTTTTCCCTTTGGCTTACTGTCATCTACTATATTTCTGCCTTACCGGTCCATTCTCCGGCCTGTTTTGAAGGCACTCTTACAAAGAATTTTCTCCAGCCGAAGACGGACATGCTGGGCCTAAGTATTTCTTAGTTAGGCGCATAACGGCAGCATGACACATCTGCGCTCATATGACAGGAAACTGTGTTAGCGAACGAAGAAGAAGTAGTTGGCTGGGAAAACCCATCACATCCTCTCCTTCCCCCCCCCCCCCCCCCCCTTATCTTTCATGTTCAGACTAGTGTCCATGTGTGTTGTGTAGTGCATCACTGCTAGTACAGTGGAACCTCCCTTATAAGACTCCCTCCCACATAAGACCTACTTCTCTGAGACATTGCCCTTCTTTGTAAGTATTGAAATTACCTCCCTTATAAGACCCCTCCCTTAGAAGACCTCATTTTGGATGGTTTTTGAAGGTCTTATAAATAAAGGAGGTTCCACTGTAGTAATGATGTTCAACCTATCAGGCATGCTAGTTCTTTATTCTTTACTCAGACCTGTTTAGTCTACTCTTTTCGAGTAGTATTCTACTCAATTTGGACCTCTACTACTCTTTCAAAACTGAAAATAATGCTCTTTAATTCTTGATTGCTACTCATTTTCAGTGAACATTATTTGATGGTTTAATGAACAGGCTACACATTTTACACCAAAACTACTCATTTCAGTTACCCAGACTACTCAAGACTTGTGTAGGGGGTAAACACTGAAACAGGTCTGCTTTTAGGCTGATTTGAGGCTCTTTGACAACCCCTGAGGTTATTTTTGGTTTTTAGATTAAAAAAAGGACCAACTGAGTATAGAAATATTTCTTATGAATGAATAAAAATGAACTACTTCTAATGCTGTTTTTATCCCCTTGACTGCCACCAACGTATTGCGTACTGACCTGATGACATCACTGATGACGTCATCAGATGAAGAGGAATAACCTTGATATGTTGGCTTTTGCTCTGACACAGTCAAGAGAGTTATATCCCCAGACCATTTTGCCAGATTGGCTCTATCAGTGGTCTTTTTTATGTCATGATTTGGCCAATGAATTTTTCTTTTATTTTCTCTGGCAGTCAAGGGGTTGAGGCTTAGATTACCAAAATCCACCAGTTTCAACGGGTTTCAGTTTTTGTGGGGTTTTTTCAGCCCCTTTTCTTTGCTTGTCAGCCTAGATCACAATTTCTCGAATCTCAACCCTGCCTGTGTTCTATCTAATGCATGTGTTACAATGTAGAGCTGTGGTGTTGTTTGCATGTGTGATGATGCATCATGCTGCGGGCCTGTTGTGATGTTTGCATGATGACGCTCCCACCCTCCCCTCCCTCCCTCCCATTCCTGGCTGTTGCATGGTTCACCGTTCAGCGCCTGTCTCTGGCACTACACGACACCTCCCTGATTGATGGTCAATCCTTCCTCGCTCCCTCACACCTCCAGGTGGGTAGTATACCAGTACAGTATGATTCTGGACAGTGCAGTTTGCAAAGACACCTCCCTAATAGACGATTTTCGGAGAAAAAACAACTAGGGGAGAGCACTTTGTGAAAATTAGAGTTGTTTACCTCCATTACTCGGTCAAATACCATAGCAACAGTGAAACCGCAGGATGCGAGTCAGCGACTTGCAAACATTTTTTAAAGAAAAATTAAGGGTGGCCAGTAGCCACAAACTGATAGAATTTGCAAAATGTTTAGTAAAAATCTAAATGACATACATTTTTAGAATGACGCACAGTGTTATTTATGCTGTATGTCTGCTCAAACACACATATATCCGATAGGATATGCTACGGGAGCTGATGGTAGAGTTACATTCCCTTGTTTGACCGATTGAATTAGGCATGCAAGATCATTCCCACACACCATGAAATTACTCCCTTTTATTATTTCCGAACAATTCCTATTGATCAGTCCTTCCTCGCTCCCTCACACCTCCAGGTAGGTAGTATACCAGTGCAGTATGATTCAGTGCAGTGTAGAACAGTACAGTACAGTACAGCTACAAGACACCTCCCTGATTGATGGTCAGTCCTTCCTCGCTCCCTCACACCTCCAGGTAGGTAGTATACCAGTGCAGTATGATTCAGTGCAGTGTAGAACAGTACAGTACAGTACAGCTACAAGACACCTCACCTCAGACACTACTACTCAAACACAAGAGGCGAGAGCTGGGGATCTGCATCTTTTTTTTATCCCACTCTAGAGTAACTTCCCCTGTTTGACTGATTGATTTGTAGGCTAGAGACATGTCCCACACTTCATGATCTTTAGTTACCTTCACCCCGGCTTAATTTAGTTTGTCGGAAGCAATTCGCTATTAGCTGTACTGCACTGCCTCAAGGTGCTGACTCGCATCCTGCGGTTTCGAAGGACTTCGCCGCCTTTGTTGCAGCGAATGGTTGTGACGGTGATCCGAGTATATGAGTCAGGTAATTATAATGTTAATTTTCACAAAGTGCCTATCCCCTAGGTTTTTATTCACCGCGATGAAATCGGTCTACTATTGATGAAGGGGTAGTCCGGGGCTGCCCAGATCGTCCTGCAAACACAAGGGGTGCCAGGGACTCCTTCACTTAGTCTTATAGGTAGTATAGGGTTCTGTGTAGAAGGCAGGGAAGTAGAAGGTGTCCAGTGTGGCATAGCGAGATGCTAAAAATAAATTTTCTAGTGCAATCGTGTGGGGACTCCCCCACTGCTACGCTATTCTTTTAGAGGGTCCTTTGTTTAGAGTTTTAGTGCTTGTAATAGACCGCCAGACAATATGAGTGGTCCCTGTGGAGCCCTACGGTATAGTTGTTAGGTGCAGTAAGGCACCGCCTCGTGATGACATTCTGTAGAGTTGTCATTCTGTTTGCAGACTCTTGGTGGTCGAGCACTGGCACAATATCCGCTCGACTGAAGCCATGAGCATTCTGGTGGTGTAGTAGGGAATGTTCTGTGAGAAGTTAGAATCTGTTGCACTCTGCCTTTAATGGTCCAAGCTGTTAGGACAATGATTTGACCGAGCATGGGGGCAAGTCAAACAAGGTAGGGGCTTAGCGCTTGATATTCCTAGTCGGGCGTAGTGAGCGAGAGAGGGAGGGAGCCTGAGCCCCACATCTCTCTCTCTCACTACGGCCCAACAGTAAGCCCTCTCTCTCTCTCTATCACTACGCCCAAACTAAGCCCCGCTCTCTCTCTCTCTCTCTCTATCTCTATCACTAGACGGCCAAGCTAAGAATATCACGCGCGTAAGCATTCTAACGGTGTTTGTACTGGCCCCCTGGCGGTCAGATCATCGTCCTAAGTTGACCATTGTTCAGTTAAAGGGAATTGAACTGCCCTTTGTTTGGCTGTGGTTTGATACTCTGTTTTTTTGTTGTTTGCTTGGTTTTTTTTTTTGGTGGGTGGGTGTTTTTAGGGTGCGGGGTGTGGTGGGAGAAAGGGGGGGGGGGGGGAACAAAAAAGGGGGGAAATTCTTCGTCTTCTGCGTTCCCATGGCCATAAGGGGTAAGGTATGTATGTGTCCGGTTTTCAGTTTTTCACTGGTCTTCCCCGCTGCGTTACAGCCGACACATTCCGATTTCTGGGGAGCTCAAAGGAGAGAAATTATTTAGAAGATTTTTTTTTGGGAATAGGCGGGAGAAATGGGCCAAAAAGTCAGAAAGATAGGTAGAATGATAGAAAGCAAAGGGGAAAAAAGTCAGTCAAAGAGAGTGGCAGAATAGAGAAAGTTACAAGCACAGAACTTTCCAGAAGGTGTGTTCGGAGGGAACTAGTTTGTTACGAAAGATGCGCCCAGTGTATCCCTTCGGGGACGGGGGAAATAATTGATGAGATTCAGTCTTTCCTTGTGTGACTAGAGGTCCCCTGTGGGGATGACGGACCAAATCTCTTCAGTGCCCATCACCTTATGCTTCTCCCACCTTCTGGACGGTTTCACACGGTGCTGCATCGCTTTTATTACCAGTTCTCGTGCTATAGTAACTGCCACAGCCAACTTCCTACTGAGTCTACCACTATTCTTTGACTCTGCCTTTTCTCTTATGCTATTTTTCGTGCCTTTACGTTAGCCCATGCTCCTGCTCCTGCGACACTCCCACCCCCCCCCCCCTTCCCTCCCCCTCCCCCCAAAAAAAATATCTTTTCAAATTATTTTCCTCCTATGAGCTCTTCGTGCAATCGGAATGTTGTCGGCCTGCTATGCAGCGGGCGTTTGAGCACACGTTCAAAACTGTAAAAATACGGACAATGATGTAACAATACACGCTTACTCATTATGGGCCCTGGAACGCAGAAAGCAACGAAAGCTATAATAATTACTGTGTCGCAATCAGCTGCTGGTATTAATTAGAATCAGTGGGACTGCGACGAAAATCACACGCTCCAGGATAGTGAATGGATCAGTTCACGAGTGAATACAGAAATTGTCAAAAGAATAAAAAATTGTAACAAAAAGGAAAGGAAAGAAACCCGCCACAACAAGAAACGTGTGATTACGGCTTCGTTGGGTGATTAATACAGGGTGTTGTTACAGGGGTGCTGGAGGGGCTGCCTGAAGCCTGTGAAATCAGGCCAATTTTGATGCTGCTTCAGGCAAGCTGTGTGATACTGAAGAAAGGGCTCCTGATAACATGATATCATTCTTTTGTACATTGGGTTTCGACAAGAAAGTTCTGGTCAAATGTTTTGGTCACTGCATGCACCCATGTATTATGTGAAGAAAAAAATTGAGAGAAATATTGAGAATATTTCCGCCAATGACTCGAGAAATCTTAGAATCGGTTAACAAACCACGTTCAAAGTTTGGAAACCTGTTTTCATGATGAAACCTTTTGTGTTCTGTGCTTTGTTTGAGGTTTATGTTGTGCTGCTTCTTCACGAATCGGTTTGACGTTATTCGTTTGCGAAGTTGGCATGGTTCTCTTATTTGAAAGTGTATTCTAAAAGTGGCATGTTCTTTTGTTTTTCTATTATTATTATCATGTGCGTTCTGATTTCTGTAGCATGGTTGTGGCAGTTCTGTTGATTAGGGTAAAACTTAGCTCATTCGCATCGCAACGATTTTGAATTATTAAAAAACTCACAAATCACTCCAGCCATACACGCAAATGGACAAAAACAACATAAATAAACAAAAGGAGTAAATGAAACATTCCGGGGTTTTACGTCAGGTTTGGCGACATAGGATAAGTGGTAGAATGCAGGACGTTTATTTACATTATATGGACTTTATTATAGAAAAACTCACCACACCAATTGGTTTTCCCACAACAAAACCACTACAAATGCAAAGTCAGAGGCCAAAACTTAGGGTCTAAGGGCAGCGAAACGCATTGTAAAAGGTGACCGAGATATGGGGGTCCATAGTGTGCACACAGATTTACTTCACTGAACTGAAGCAAATGCATAAAATTGACATCTATCTGTTAAATATGGACATATATGGCTGGACTCGACTTGAATGAGTTGAAAGCATCAGGGAAAAAGATAATGCGATCGAGGAGTGTGCAAAGGTGAGATTTTCATCTTGTTGTATAAGTCAAGATTGCACAGTCTGTGTGTGTTTGTGTGTGTGTGCGCACGCACGCATGTTTAACGATCATTATGTGGATAAGGATGAACATGATAACCTCGAAATATGTGATCTGTTCTTAAATATATTGTGTACAATGTTTCCACTTCATTTTAAACAAATTTTTGTTGTTACAATATTTCTTTTATGCTCAGGATGTAGGAGATGATGAATGTGATTACCTTGGTCTGCATAGACACGTCCTTGAAAATATATGGTAACATTTGTGCAATGTGAAAACGGTCAAACCTCTTTTATATGGCCCTCCGTTAAAAGACCCCCTCTCATTTAAGAGTGAATTTTCTGGCACGGATGTCATGTATCTTACGCATAAAACTAACCTCCATTATAAGACCCTCCAATTTTAGACAGATTTTTCCTGACTCTTTAGAGACCCTGACGGATAAGTTTTTGCAAGAAAAACGTCGAGATCACCAGAAAGACAGCCATTTTAAGGAGCGGTACACTCACTTTGCCTCTGGTTTCCTATAAAACATAAATCAAATCAAAAAGGCTTGTATTGTGGACATTTTGTGCAAACGATTGTGGTCTACGCTCAGGCAGGACATTAGTGTAAGTGGGGAGGCACAGCACAGAAAGAATTTGACTTCAGCCACCTCCGACAAGGAGGAATCGCCTATTTGACGGTTTTATTTCTTGATTTCTAGAAAACCAGAGCAAAAGTGAGTGTTGCTATCTCTGTAAAGGGTGTTTTACTGGTGATCTCGACGCGTTTCTTGCAAACAAAACTCATCCATCAGGGTCCACCTTTAAAACAAAGTTTTGTGACTGGGCTTTACGTTGCAGTTTTCTTTCTTTTTTTCCTGACCAGGGAGTGAAGAGAGGTGAGCATGGGAACTGTAATCGTGCGTGGTGTGTGTATTGGTTAAAGACAGCAACAAAACTGTGTGAAACGTTTGCACCTGTTTTTGTTTATCACTAATACACAGGATGTGGTGGAGGATCAGCGGGATAACCTGGGTCAACTGGAGGTCAAGGTCGCTGACCTTGAAGGTCAACTGCACAACAAGGACGATGTGATAGGGGTGAGGGTTTGAAGTTTGTGTGTCTGTTTCTTTATGTGTGTAAAATTGACAACAAATTGGGCCGAGTCAAAAAAACTTTGCATTTTTTTTTGTGTTTTGTTGCTCAAGCCACACACCTTCTAACTCACTTTGTGAGGTTCGGTCGGT
>CM065688.1:27158160-27168160 GCA_017654935.2 Phymorhynchus buccinoides
ATGTACGCTTGATATTATTACATTGTTTGCTAGCCTGAAAAACCGGGGAGAATATGGACGCTAACGCGTAAACTTAGATTGAAGCTGAAATAAATGAGCCCATTATTAGCTTACATGCAATAAGCGCACTTTCATGCTACTCGCTACGCTATAACAAAAACAACAACAATGATCGTGCTTACATTAAAATGTTTATTGTGAATGTCAGAGCCGGATCCAGGGGGGGTTACCTGGGTTCCGTACCCCCCCCAAAAAAAAAAACCCAAAACCATGAGCGTGCTACTTAAATTTTTTATTGATGAATGTCCAGGGCCGGATCCAGGTTATTAGGGGGGGGGGGGGTACCTGCTAACAAAAACCAATGAGGCGTGCTACTTAAAATGTTTAATTGGTGAATGTCGGGCGGGATCCAGGGGGGGTTCCTGGGTTTCCGTAACCCCCCCCCCCCCTAAATAAAACCAATGAGCGTGCTACATTAAAATGTTTATTGGTGAATGTCAGGGCCGGATCCAGGGGGGGTTACCTGGGTTTTCCGCAACCCCCCCCCCCCCCCCTAAATAAACCAATGAGTCGTGCTACATTAAAATGTTTTATTGTGAATGTCAGGGGCCGGATCTCAGGGGGGTTACCATCGGTTTTCCGCAACCCCCCCCCCCACCTACATAAAACCCAAGGAAAGCGTGCTACATTAACAATGTTTTATTGGTGAATGTCAGGGCCGGATCCAGGGGGGTTACGCTGGGTTCCGTACCCCCCCCCACCCCCTAAAAACAAACAATGAGCGTGTGCTACAATTAAAATGTTTATTGGTGCATGTCAGGGCCGGACCCCAGGTGCGGGTTACCTTGGTTCCGCAAACTCCCACCCCCCCCCCCCTAAAGAAAACCAATGAGCGTGCTAACATTAAAATGTTTATTGGTGAATGTTCAGGGCCGGATCCAGGGGGGTTACCTGGGTTCCGTTACCCCCCCCCCGCCCCCCCCCCCCTAAAAACAACATTGAGGCGTGCTACATTTAAAAGGTTATTGGTTGAATGTCCAGGGCCGGGGGGATCCAGGGGGGGGTTTACCTGGGTTCAGTACCCCCCCCCCCACCCCCCACCCTGCAGCCCCCAAAAAAAAGAAGAAAAAAAAAAGTACAGAACAAACCAAAAGTGTGAAAAAGAGAGGGAGAGAGATTGAGAAAGAAGTAATTATTACTGTTTATGTGTTCTTAGGTGCAATTTAAAGGGTTTTTCGCACTTTATTTTCTTAAAAAAAAGCTTCAGCTTCAGGGGGCGTTGCACGCTGACCCCCACCAGGGGCGTTAGCTTTCTCTCTCTCTCTCTCCTCTCTCTCTTTCTCTCATCTCTCTCTCTCCCCCGGTCTCTCATCTCTCTCTCTCTCTCTCTCTCTCTCTCTCTCTCTGTCAATCTGTATCTGTGTCCCCCGTGTCTCTGTGTCTCCATGTCTGTCTGTTTTTGTCTATGTCTCTGCCTCTGTCTGCTTCTGTCTGTTTTGTTGTCTCTCTCTCTCTCTCTCTCTCTCTCTCTCTGTCTCCCTGTGTCTCTCCCTCTCTCTGTCCTCTGCGTCAGTCTGTGTGTCTCTCTCATAGTTCTCTCTCTCTCTCTCTCTCTCTCTCTCTCTCTCTCTCTAAAAAAAGATCTTCTCTCTCTCTCTCTCCTTTACTCATCTCTCTCTCTCTCTCGTCTCTCTCTCAGTGTTCAATTGCGGGGTGACGCGGGTCATTACCAAGTACATACAAACACACACACAGTTCATCATTGATCTTGGCTTGGGGCTTCGCTCTGAGGAACATGCACGGCCTGTTCACATGCATGCTAATCAACGGCAACAGCGGCTCTTTGTTGATCTAAACTCTCTGATCTACTTACATCTATTAGTAAGAGAAAAATGCCAAGTTATTTTATTTTTTTTATTGCTAACGGTCTCAATACACGTTAACATTTTTCATTCTCTCACAGACCCTGTGTGATGTTCCATTCGAAGGACGTTTCGTAGCGACAGCAAACTCTCTCTCTCTCTATCTGTCTCTCTCTCTCTCTCTCTGTGCGTGCGTGCATGTGCGTGCGCCGCGCGCGCGTGTGGTGTGTGTGTGTGTGTGTGTGTGTGATGTCCGTGTTTGCGTGTGTGTGTGTGCGTTGTGTGTGCGTGTGTGTGTGTGTGGCGCGTGTGTGTGTGTGTGTGTGTGTCAGTGTGTCTGGTGTAGGTGGATGGGTGGTGTAAATAATGGCATGAGTTCCGAATGTATGTTGAATGTTGAATGTCCTGGGGCAACTTTATCAATTTATAGTGTTAAACATTCTCTCTCTCTCTTCTCTCTCTCTCTCTCTCTCTCTCTCTCTCTCTCATCTCTCTCTCTCTCTCTCTCCGTCTCACTCTCTCTCTCCTTTTTCCCCTTTCTCTGTCTTTCTTCTCTCTCTCCCCCCTCTCTCTCTCTCTATCCCACCCTCTATCTCTCTCCCCCCCCCCTCTCTCTCTCTATCTCTCTCTCTCTCCTTTACCCACCCTCTCTCTTCGTCCCCCTCTTCTGTCGGTATTCCTCTCAGACATTGAAAACACCACCACGTCCAAGTGCTCCTAATGAGGAGGAGGGGGCGGGCCGGGGGGCGGGGCGGGGGGGGGGGGGGGTAGTAGTGAAACCTAGTGGTGTGACCATAGTAGGTGTAGTGAAGGACTCGCCGTTGCCAGGAGAGCACGCGCGAGAGGGAAAGGTGTATAAACGCACGCGATCTGGCCATCACAGTGGCGGCATTTTAGCGACACCGGGCCTGAACTTCGGTCAACTAAAGAACATAACGTGCGTAGACACACGCACACGCGCGCGATCCACGCATGCACGGACAGATACTCACTCGCACACACAACACGCACGCACTCACGCACGCAAGCAAGCACGCCCACGTTCACATGCACGCACACACACGCAAGCACACACTAACATATGCACGCATAGACTCATGCATGCCAATACACCCCCAAAACGCATACACACACACGCGCGCGCGCGCGCACACACATTTTAAGAGGAAGCAATTGAGTTTAGACAGACATGCAAACAGAGAGAGAGAGAGAGAGAGAGAGGAGAGAGAGAGAGAGAGAGAGACAGAGAGAGAGAGAGAGAGAGAGAGAAGACTAGAAGAGAGAGAGAGAGAGAGAGAGTAGCCAGATGTATAAAATAAAAGGTGAGATGCAAGAAAGGGAAAATAAACTAAACATACAGACATAAATGCAGACATGAACAGGACACACGCGCGGGCGGCTGGCGCCCGCATGCACACATCCAGAGAGAGAGGGGGGGGGGTGGAGAGAGAGAGAGAGAGAGAGAGAGAGGGAGAGAGAGAGGAGAAGAGGAGAGGAGAGAGAGAGAGAGAGAGAGAGAGAGAGAGAGAGGAGAGAGTAAAAAAGAATAATAATACCTCAGAAAATGTGGTCATTCAAAGTGGTCAAAATACACGTAATTCTTAGTTTTAAAAACATCAATGTACATTTCGACCATTTGTAATGACCAATGTTCTAAGCTGTTTTTGTTTTTCCTTGTTACAACTATTATATATAGCTGCATGGAAAGAGTGAAAATAATATTATGTCTTCCGACCATAAGTAATGTACTAAACATAACCACGTAACTACGTACCATCAGGAGGAGGAGGAGGAGGAGGAGGGGATGAAAAGGAAGAGGGGGGGGGAGAGAAAGCCAACGCGCGGCAGAGATGGGATCAGAGTTAATCCAACAATCCAATCAAACATTACATTGATGTTTGCAGCCTGGTCGACCTGCAGGTCAAACATCAAAGCTTGGGAGAGATAGAAGAGATGGATTGAAGATCACTAGACAAGGAGTAAAAGGTCTGGATCGGATCGGATCGGATGAGAGAGGGAGAGAGAGAGGGGGGAGGAGAGAGAGAGAGAGAGAGAGATGAGAGAGAGAGAGAGAGAGAGAGAGAGAGAGAGAGAGAGAGAGAGGCAAAAGAGAGAGATAGAGAGAGGGAGAGAGAGAGAGAGATTGCCCAATTGATGATTTAATGAACAATAGCTACATAGGCCATCAGATGAGAGAGAGACACAGAGAGACAGGTACACAGAGACTGAGAGAGAGTGACAGAGACAGAGAGAAAACAGACACAGAGACAGACACAGAGACAAAGCAATGATTTTCTATCCCAGTTTTTAGTATTGATCCAGCCCCCTGCCCACCCCACCCACCACCCCCATCTCCATCCCCACCCCATCCCCACCCATCCCCTTTCTCCCCGCACAAAATCTGTCCTTAGGGATGCTAAGCGTCTTGAACGTTTGCAGACATCTTTATCTACTGTAGCTGGCACTAGGATAGCTATCACAGACGGGGTATAAATGTAAGCTAATTCGTAACTTCCCTGTGTCTTCGGGCAAAAATAACAAACAGTATGCCCACAGAGGTTTCAGTTCTGTGAGCATACTATATGTCACCCAGCGCCACGAAAGGGACATTAAAGTGTCAAAATGACCATACTGAGAAAAAGGCACAGTTGGAAACTTCAGTCAATTCTCTTTCAAATGATACAAGAACCATTCTTGTAACTGTTTCCGTTTTAGAGTTAAGAGCTTTCAAAGTTGGTAGGGTGACTGTCGGCCATTTTGAGAAATCAGTCTAAAGTCTAGCCTATCCTTTGAAAATGTATCAACCTACTCATTTTAAAGCACTTTTTGGAATATTTAGATACCTTAATAAAGATTATTCTTTATATATATGAAAGATGAAATGTTAGAGAGCATGAAAATACCAATAACTCAAAATTGATTTTGTGAGATTGTTGACTTTGCAAGCCTGTTGTGAGAAACGAGCCCAACGATTTGTCTGGATCGGATCGTGGTGCTGGGTCACATATGTGTACACATTCCCACTTAATGAGTATGCAAACGCGAGCACGAGTACAAACACAAATAAAACAAGTGCAACGCCGGGCGGCTGCAAAGTCCCCTCGCAGCATCGCCGAGCTACTCCGAAATCGGAATGTGTCGGCTGTACACATACATAAAAACGCATCAAAACAGCACGTAAGTACATAAAAACGCACCAAAACAGCACGTAACTGAATAGTTTTTTATATATAGCCTTGGGGTTCGGACCCGTGATTTGAGCGCGCGCGATCATGCGCACACGAGGGCACAGAAAAATTCATGACAACTGTGTTATAGACCATTCATCAAGAATTGTTGTGGGAAAAAACTGCATTGAAATACATGCAAAACTTCGCGAGATATTAGCGATTATGTGTTTCGGGGTTTGAACCCCGTAACTGGCGCGACCTTGACCTTAATGTAAGACTAAATTCATCAGTAGATAGCTTGCCTCTTGGCAAACTAGTATACCAAATTTGATGATGATAGACTGAATATTTTTTGAGAAAAACGGACGAATAGCCGGACGGACGGAGGCACGCCGGACGGACGGACACCGGACAGACACCAGACGGACGGACGGACCAGACAAAAACAATAGCTCCCCGAACCTTCGGCTGGGGGACTAATACAAAAGCAAGCATGGGTATGAAATAGACACAAAGAAGATATAAGTATATATGTCTGTCTGTCTGTCTATCTGTCTCTAGTCTGTCTGTCTATTACCTATATGTGTGTCTGTCAATCTGTGTCTGTCATCTCTCTCTCTCTCTCTCTCTTCTCTCTCTCTCTCTCTCTCTCTCTCTCTCTCTCTCTCTCTCTTTCTCTCTCTCTCTCTCTCTTAGTTACCATTACAATTCAGGGTGAGATGTGGTTCCTTTGTGACAGTGTTTGTCCATTGTATGTTTCGCCGAGCACGGGAGAAAGCCAAGGCAAGATATCCTACATTGAGGCCAAGAAACAAACGTGACGGTGTCGTGGTAGGTTTGGTCCTCTCTGTGTGTTTTCTCAGCAACCTCCTCATGCAATGCAATGACATAGAACAGAACCCCGGGCCACCAAAGAGCACCCTGAAGCAAGGACGACTCACCATCAACAGCAGAGGGAGCAGGGAGAGTCTGGACAGTGACGTCACAACAGCTGAAGAGAAAGGTCAGTCTGTGGGGGACAGAAGTGAAGGTGGGACAGAACCAACAATGATTGATTTCATGGAAATGATGTCTGACTTCAAATCTTCACTGGATGCATTAAAGGGTGACATGAACACTAGATTTGATTAAATGAAAGATGATATGAAGGAAATTATGGATCGTCAGTCCACCCTAGAAAATGAGGTCTTAGCTCTAAATGACAAAGTGGCAGCCTTGAAGACAGAAAATAACCAGTTGAAGGAATCACACAAAGCTCTTCAAGAAGATTTTCACTGACTGGAAGTAAAGACTGATGACCTTGAGGGGCGCTCAAAGCGGAATAATATCATTGTACATGGCATTCCCGGACCTGAAAAAGAAAGTCCAGAAGCTTGTGAACTGCCTTTGAGGGAAATGATCATTGATAAACTGGAAATTCACAAGGACATTTCTTTCGACCATGTGCATCGTCTCAACCCAAAGAAAGACTCACCACTGATTGCCCGATGTACATTTTTCAAAGATAAAGTGATGCTTCTGAAGGCAAAGGCAAAGCTGAAGGGGAGCAGCATATTTCTGGGAGAAGATTTTTCTCAACGTGTCCGGACCATCAGGAAGAAGTTGTCAGTCCATCTGAAGGCAGCAAAAGCTCAACAGAAAAAGGCCACCATGATCTATGATCACCTGCTCATCGACGGGAAGAAGTACGCCCTGGGAGATGATGACAACACCATCGTGGAGATGCCATAGGGATACGGCCAGCCCACAGATAGCTACAGGCAGTGTGAAGCAAATGGAAGTGGATATAGACAGATAGTGACCAATTGACAGCCAGTGACAAATAAACAGATAATGACAAATAGACAGATATTGACAAATAGGCAGATAGTGACAAATACAAATATTCAAAGACATAGTCCAATGGACAGAAAAAAATCACAGACAAAATGTGGCAAAAAGAAATATTAAAAGTCAGTATGTGACGACTGAAAACAAACACAGTCAAAGTGCAAAAATTAAAGATAGTAACAGTCACGTTTTGGGAGTTCATAAAACTAACAGTCAAAATAAGGCTAATGATCTCAGTCACAATGACAATGTAACAAACAGAAACTGTTACAAATACACTGGGTCAAATACAAATAGTAAAAAACAAGATGTGACAATTAATAGTAATGTGCATTATATGGTAAATGAGAACAGAGATAGACAAAGTGTGATATCAAAAGAAAGTGACAGACAATCTAAAATAACTAGTAATGGTGACAAACAATTTGTGATCAATAAAAATGACCAAAATAAGGGTATGTCAAATGAAAACAGTAACAGACAGACACTGACAAACGAAAATATTTTTATTGACAGGGGGAAGTTTTTAGGTGGGATCAATTTCCCTTTACCACTGGTTGAAGGGGAAGGAGGTGAGGGGTGCAGTGAAGGGATCAGTGTGGTGATTACTGCACGTGCAAGTGAAGAAACAGGGTCACTGC
Source organism: Phymorhynchus buccinoides (assembly GCA_017654935.2). Taxonomy (NCBI): domain Eukaryota; kingdom Metazoa; phylum Mollusca; class Gastropoda; order Neogastropoda; family Raphitomidae; genus Phymorhynchus; species Phymorhynchus buccinoides. The sequence continues at coordinate 27,165,664 of CM065688.1, forward strand.
ATTGGAACGCAAATGGGTTAATTTAAAGCTTGTTGATCCAGAATTTATTGATTTTGTGTCGTCGTTTGATTTTATTTGTTTCGTAGAAACTTTTATTGATGATTTCCAATCTTCTTCTTTTTCTGATTACACAGTGTTTGTGAAACTAGCATTAAAGGTTACAGATCGTGGGAGGAGATCAGGGGGAGTAATTTGTCTGATTAGGAACAAATATATGAAGTATGTGAAAGAAAGACATACAAATGTTGATAATGTTTTGTTGTTCTTACTTAATAAGGATTTGTTTTGCTTACCGCACAATATTTTGTACGTTTGTACTTATGTTCCACCAGAAAACTCACCATATTACGCTGCATGTGATGTAGGCAACGGAATTAGTCAAATTGAAGATGTTTTAATGGAAGAAATATGTAATAATGATAACGTGTCCATATTACTATGTGGTGATTTAAATGGGAGAACAGCAAACATAAATCCACTTAACAATGATAACATTAAATCGTTTTCGTGGTTTGATAAATTTGACATGATAGAAATTAAAAGGCAGTCCCAAGACACTGTTTTAAACCAGTATGGTAAGTATTTATTGAGTATGTGTAACGCTTTAGGTCTGTTTATGCTAAATAGTGTTTGTAATGATGATATTAATGGGAAGTTTACATTCATTAGTGACACTGGCAATAGCGTCAATGATTATTTTGTTGCATCCTATGATTTGTTTGAACTAATGTGTTCTAATTGTAAATTTTATATCACAGAAAAAATAGATTCAGATCGCATGCCACTACAGTTACATATCAATACACAGATGGAAATTGTAAAAGTTGCAGAACAAGTAAGAAAAGAGTATATTGAAAAATTTGTTGGGAAAAATTATGCTGCAGCTACTTTTGTTGATAACATGAATTATGATGCAGTACACTTACATATACAACATGCGAACCAGTTGATATATGTGAATATGAATGACGCAATCAAAATGTTTAATAATGCCGTTAAAGAAGCAGCAGTAAGTATAAAACAGCAGGTATGTATAAATGCCCCTAGACGACAAGATATATGGTTTGACATTGAATGTAGATTAGCTAGAAGTAATGTGAGACGATTGTTGAGTGTTTTTAACAGAACACTGGATACGTTGGATAGAATAGATTATTGTAAGACACGTAGGGAATACAAGAATATGTTAGAGAGAAAGCAAAAGGAACATAATGATCTTTTGTTTAATACTATTGTTGCATCAGTAGATAAACAACATGACTTTTGGAATGATGTTCGTACTGTGTTTAGGAAACGAGAACATAATAAGAATAATATTACGATGGACGAATGGTTTTGTCATTTTGGAAATGTATTGGGAAGAAACACGATTACAGAAATTGATTATCAGGAAAGTGAAGCACAGCAAGATCATGAGGTCATTACTCAGCTAGAGGACGATTCAACTGCATTCCTGGATAGACATATTACTAGAGAAGATGTAGAAATAGCAATTAAAAAATTAAAAAGTGGAAAAGCTGCTGGACCTGATGGTTTGATCGGTGAATTTTTAAAATCTTTTGATGATCATGTTATTGATTTTCTTCTAAATTTGTTTAATGTCTTATTTGATAATGGTGTTTATCCAGAAGGTTGAACAGAGTCTGTCATTCTCCCTCTCTTCAAAAAAGGTAACATAAATAATCCAAACAACAATAGAGGAATTTCACTGTGTAATATAGCTAGTAAATTGTATGGTTCAGTAATTAACAAAAGATTGTCAGAATGGATAGAATTCAATAATATTACAGGTGAGTATCAAGCTGGCTTTAAGAAAGACTACAGTACAGTGGATCATCTTTTCACTTTAATGGCAGCAGTTCAAAAACAATTTGTTTCAAACCGTAAATTATATGCCGCATTCGTTGATTTCGAAAAGGCTTTTGATTCAATATCTAGAAAATTATAATGGCCTGTTTTGTTTAAAAATGGTATTAAAGGTAAGTTGTATAAGTGTCTGAAGAGTATGTATGAAGATGTTAAAGCTAAAATAAGATGTGGGGCCACATTTAGTGATTATATTAACTGTACAAGGGGGGTTAAACAGGGGGACGTTTGTAGCCCAGTACTTTTTTCTTTATTTATCAATGAATTGGCCTTGGAAATTATTCAAAATGGTAAACATGGTATAAGTTTTGATTTAATAAAAATATTCATCTTATTATTTGCTGATGACATTGTGCTATTATCAGAAACGATAATTGGCTTACAAACACAGATAAATAATCTATATAAGGCTGCAAACAGATTAGAATTAAAAGTAAACATGAACAAGACAAATATCATAGTATTTCGACGAGGTGGGTATCTAGCCAGGCGGGAAAGGTGGTTTTATGAAAAGTCTGAAATTTCTGTTATTAACGCTTATAAATATTTGGGTTTGCAGTTTTCTACAAAACTTAGTTTTACTTTTGCTTGTCAAGAACTTGTTAGTAAAGAAAAAAGAGCTGTTTGGAAC
>CM065688.1:27173160-27177707 GCA_017654935.2 Phymorhynchus buccinoides
TGGAAGGGAGAACCAGAGAGAGAGAGATCTTTATCATCAAAGGAACAAAAACACAATTCATACTTTTACGCAAATGTGGTCATCGAATGTGTGTGTGAGAGAGAGAGGGGGAGAAAGAAAGAGAGAGAGAGAGAGAGGGGGGGGGCGAGAAAGAAAGAGAGAGAGAGAGAGAGAGAGAGAGAGAGAGAGAGAGAGAGAGAGAAAAGAGAGAGAGAGACAGACAGACAGACAGACAGAGAGAGAGAAGGGGGCGAGATTGAAAGATGAGAAAGGGGGGCGAATCAATGGATAAGATTTATGCCTCATCGTTATCTGTATTGACAATTTCATGATGAATATTTATAGCAGATGATATGTTAAAAAGCATTAAGTGCACATTCACGCGCGCTCACACACACACACACGCATGAGGACACGCACGCACGCACGCACACGCGCACACACACACACACATTTACACATATTCTGTTTCTCACACTCTCTCTCTCTCTCTCTCTCTCTCTCTCTCTCTCTCTCTCTCTCTCTCTCTCTCTCTCTCTCTCTCTCTCTCTCTCTCTCCCTCTCTCTCTCCCTCTCTCTATCTCTCTCTGTCTCACACAGACAAACACACACACACACACACACACACATACTCCCCAATTATGGATACATATAAAACGTACATTGTACGAAAGCGAAACATGTGTCACAGTAACAGCTGTTGGACACAAACATAATCTTACACACACACACACACACACACACACACACACACACACACACACACACACACAGAGGCGCGCGTTAATGAGAACATCATCCATCTGCACAATTATACTGCGTACCTTCCTACATAACAGCTCTGTTGAAGTAGGCCAGGATCCACAAATACACAGAAAGGCGTACAAACGTGCGCGTAATGTCAAGAGAAGTGTGAATTAAAACAATTTGTCGACAATATTAATTAACCATTGATTACCTTTGTCAAGCTCTGCAACCCCGACAGATCCCCCCCCCCCCCCCCCCCCCCCCCTCCCCCCCCCCCCCCTCCCCCCGCCCCACTCCCCAAACTCTTTCTCCTGTCCTCACTGTCAGAGATTCTTCCTGGCTCGCATTGGCCTCACTAGCCATATGCGAACTCATCCAGCATCCTAGATTTCCACAAGGACGAACTGTTGAAGTATGGTCATCATCCCTCGGGACGGACGGACGACGACCTTTATATCAACAAGTGAAATCCATTAACCCTTTCACCGCCAAAGTCGCATTTTAGCACCACAGTGATTTAACACCTATGTTACTAAAAGGCATCAAATTGGGGTGGGTCTATTATCCAAAGACCCTATTGTCTTAGCTTTGGGAAGTAAGGATAGACCTTATTATTATATATCTGTCACAGAAGAATCCCCCAATACTGTAGATGGATTTTGTTCTCTACCCCGGTCATTTCAATGGACATTTGTGGCTGAAATATGGCTGGCGGTGAAAGGGTTAAGCAGAGTTCCTTCCCAAATTTAATGAGACTGTTTGTAACTTTTTAAGCCCCTTATAGCCTGATTCCGCCCATGACATCCATTACTTTCTCCTACCAAGCCGTCTAAAACCGCCCCCGTACACCCACTTCGTTATGTATTTTGGAGTTAAAATTGCAATATCAAAAAATCAAAAATATCACATAACAAATATCACATTGCAGGTTAAACATTCTTCATTTATACAGAAACCCTGAACATTTGAAGTCAATCCATCAAGTAGTTATTTTTTAATATTTTTTTAAGCAAAGTACCCCATTTGGGGCCCAGTTTACCAACATTAATTTGGTGGTTACAGGGAGTGGAGTCGTCATTTGAATCGGGGTTACAAGTAGTAATACTCAGACTCTCCATTCACTGTGCTCTTTCCGTCTTGCCTTTATCTTCTACTATTATTGACTGCATTCGATAGGGGGGGGGGGGGGGCCGTGATCTGTCGGGGTTGCAGAGCTTGATAAAGGTAATCAATGGTTAATTAACATTGTCGACAAATTGTTTTAATTCACACTTCTCTTGACATTACGCGCACGTTTGTACGCCTTTCTGTGTATTTGTGGATGTTGGCCTACTTCAACAGAGCTGTTATGTAGGAAGACAGGTGCAGACAGATCAGGGTGCGAGCAGACAGACCGACGGCAGAACAGTCTACTCCACACCCAACCAACCCTTGTTTCCAACTTCTGCCATTCATGATTGCATACTCACTGCCCCCAACCTCTCTCATCTCAAAACATTTTTGTTTGTGGCTCAAGCCACAAACCTATAACTCACTTTGTCGGTCGGTCGGTCTGTCTGTCGGTCAAAAATTGTCGCACTTCAAATCGAGGCTACACTTCAAATTGAGGCCGCTCTTTAAAATGATGTATTTTAAAAGCGTACAAAATAATAAACATACGTAATACAGACACTACAACAGACACGACGAGTATGCGGTGCTTCTTTTGATGAGCATATGTAGGATACATAGTTTTAAATGTTTTCCAAAAGATATAAAAAGTTACGAAATGGTGCAGAGATAACATTCTGGTTTACAGATTAAAATTATTGAAAAGCCAGGGGAGGTAACTCATGATTGGAGTGGTAAAAATAGACCGCGTGCCACAAACTATTGCGATTTCGCGCTTGTTTCTTTCCTTCTTTCTTCTCCTTTCTTTTTTTCCCTGATTTGTGTTCACAAATGCATGCCTTGCTCTTTGGCTTCAACTTGGTTGTATCATTTACGCATTGGACTGTAGAAAGGAAATAATGTTTTTTTTAGTCCCCGAGCCGAAGGTTCGGGGAACTATTGTTTTTGTCTGGTCCGTCCGTCCGTCCGTCCGGCTATTCGTCCGTTTTTCTCAAAAACTATTCAGTCTATCATCATCAAATTTTGGTATACTAGTTTGCCAAGATGCAAGCTATCCACTGATGTATTTAGTCTAAACATGGGATAAGCCCGCCACCCTGTGCCCTAGGCCCTTTGCGTCACAGGCCCGAGATGTCCCACTTCTTTCCGGCCGTCAAAAGCTATTCAGTCTATCATCATCAAATTTGGTATACTAGTTTGCCAAGATGCAAGCTATCCACTGATGTATTTAGTTTTTTTTTTGTCTAAACATGGGATAAGCCCGCTGTGCCCTAGGCCCTTTGGGTCACAGGCCCGATATGTCCCACTTCTTTCCGGCCGTCCTATCCGTCCGTGCGTGCGTCCTGTTTTCAGTTCTCAATGGTCTCCCCGCTGTGTGTACAGCCGACACATTCCGATTTCGGAGTAGCTCGGCGATGCTGCGAGGGGACTTTGCAGCCGCTCGGCGTTGCACTTGTTTGGATTTGATCTTGTTGTTTTTTGCTCCTTTTGTTCAAAGCCTGCTTTTTTTTTGCTCCTTTTGCTATATTTGCTGTTTTGCTGTTTTCTTGTTTGTCTGTGTTGATAAAGGCGCATTCGCCGAAATATCCAGTAGTTTTAATTTGGTCTCTTGTGAATAAAATAACGTCACTTTACTGACTTGTCGTGTTGTTGTTTGTTTGTTGTCTGCATGTTTTTGAGTGGTGTAAATGGTATGACCATCAACGTTAACCGCTTTCATACACCGCCAATGTCGCATTTATGCACCACAATGGCTCATCCACCCATGTCACTAAAAGGTATCAAACATCAGGCGCCTGTTATCGAAAGACCATATTTTCCTTATTTTGGGAGGTAAGAGAATTGCCCTAATGTTTAATATGTCGCCGAGGAATTCCCAATATTGAAGACCTTTTTTCTTTTCTAGTATGCAGTTAACTTTTGATGGTATTTATTTGCTCGAAAAATGGCTGGCGGTGAGAAGGCGTTCTAATATAGAAAACGATAGAGGTTAAGGCCCTCAATTCCAAAAAAAGCAGCAAATGGAGGAGGGTGTGTGGATCTGCATCCTTACCAACAATAGAACAAACACAAAACAACACGAACGAAAAGCACAAACTCCTTCGCGTAGGTGAATATCTAATACCCCTCCCCCTGATAATTATCGGCACGTTACTGTCATTCACAAAGGTTTTTCGTTTATTTTCTCTTCGTGTCAGGTCAGGAACTAAGCTCTCTATGGGCAAACTTTTTGAAGCTCCTCAAATTCCATTCACGTGTAGCATAGAAGATTCAGAGAGAGAGAGAGAGAGAGAGGAGAGGTTAGAAGAGAGAGAGAGAGAGAGAGAAGAGAGAGAGAGAGAGAGGTACGGAGAGAGAGAGAGAAAGAGAGAGACAGGAGACAGAGAGGGCAAAGCCCCAGAGATAGAGAAGAGAGAGATAGAGAGAGAGTGTGTGTGTGTGTGTGTTTGTTGTGTGTGTGTGTGTGTGTGTGCGTGCGTGTGTGTGCGGTGCTGTGCGTGCGCGCGTGCGCGCGCGCGCGCGCGCGTGTGTGTGTGTGTGTGGTGTGTGTGGGCGTGTGTGTGAAAGAGAAGAAGAGGGGTCTCCTACTGTGTACGACTTTTATCACCAGTGGGAATTCCGGTCCGGTTCGGACGTCATCGATGCAGACAGGACTAAGCAGTTTAAACTTCTGTACCTGATCTTGCTGG
>CM065688.1:27178207-27190707 GCA_017654935.2 Phymorhynchus buccinoides
ATATATCATGAGAGGAGAGAGAGAGAGAGCGAGAGGAGAGAGAAGATAGAGATAAAGAGAGGGAGAGAGAGAGAGATTGCCAGATTTATGCTTTATACAATACGACAGGTCCATCCAGAGGAGAGAGAGACGACAGGAGAGCAGGTACACATAGACTGAGAGAGATGACCGAGACAGAGGAACAGACACAGATACAGAAACAGAACAAAGCATGATTTTTCTAGTCCCATTTTTAGTATTATGCCAGCCCCTGCCCCTCCCACCCCCACCCCCATCTCCATCCCCCCATCCCCACCCTCCCCTTTCTCCCCGCACAAAATCTGTCCTTAGGGATGCTAAAAGGCGTCTTGAATTTGCAGCATCTTTATCTACTGAAGCTGGCACTAGGATCAGCTATCACAGACGGGGTATAATTAAGCTAATTCCGTAACTTCCCTGTGTCTTCGGGCAAAATAACAACAGTATGGCCCACAGAGGTTTCAGTTCTGTGAGCATACCATATGTCCACCCAGCGCCACGAAAGGGACTTAAGTGTCAAATGAACCATACCTGGGGGGGAAAAAAGGCACAGTTTTGGAAACTGCAGTCCATTCTCTTCAATGATACCAGAACCATTCTTGTAACTGTTTTCGTTGAGAGAGTTAAGAGCTTTCAAAGTTGGTAGGGTGACTGCCGCCATTTTTGAGAATCAGTCCTAAGTCTAGCCTATCCTTTGCAAATCTATCAACATACTCATTTCAAAGCACTTTATTGGAATATTTAGATTACCTTTAATAAAGATGTATTCTTTATATATATGAAAGATGAAATGTAGAGAGCATGAAAAACCAAAACTCAAAAATTGATTTTGTGCGATTGTGACTTTGCAAGCCTGTTGTGAGAAACAGCCAACGATTTTGTCTGTCGGATCGAGGTGCTGGGTTCACATATGTGTACATTCCCACTTTACTGAGTATGCAAACGCGAGCACGGTACCAACACAATAAACAAGTGGCAACACCGGGCGGCTGCAAAGTCCCCTCGCAGACTCGCCGAGCTACTCGCGAATCGAATGTTCGGCGGTACACATACATAAAACGCATCAAAACAGCACGTAGTACATAAAAACGCACCAAAACAGCACGTAACTGAGTAGTTTTTATATATAGCCTTGGGTTTTTCGGATCCCGTGATTTGAGCGCGCGCGATCATGCGCACACGAGGGCAACAGAAAATTCATGCACTGTGTTTAGACCATAATCATCAGGATTGTTGGGAAAAAAACTGCATTGAAATACATGCAAAACTTCGCGAGATATTAGCGATATGTGTTTTCGCGGGTTTGACCCCGTAACTGGCGCGACCTTGACCTTAATGTAATACTAAATTCATCAGTAGATAGCTTGCCTCTTGGCAAACTAGTATACCAAATTTGATGATATAGACATAGTTTTTGAGAAAAACGGACGGACAGACGGACGGACGGACGGAGGCACGCCGGACGGACGGACACCGGACAGACACCAGACGGACGGACGGACCAGACAAAAACAATACGGCTCCCGAACCTTCGGCTGGGGGACTAATACAAAAGCAAGCATGGGTATGAAATAGACACAAAGAAGATATAAGTATATAAAAATGGGGTTTCCTGGGGGTTTTTCTCTTTTTCTTGGGGGTTCTTTTGGGTTTCATCTGTCTATAGTCTGTATGTCTATTACCTATATGTGTGTCTGTTCAATCGGTGTCTGTCAATCTCTCATCCTCTCTCTCTCTCTCTCTCTCTCTCTCTCTCTCTCTCTCTCTCTCTCATCTCTCTCTTTCTCTCTCTCTCTCAGTCTCTATACCATTACAATTCAGGGTGAGATGAGATGTGGTTCCTTTGTGACAGTGTTTGTCCATTGTATGTTTCGCCGAGCACGGGAGAAAGCCAAGGCAAGATATCCTACATTGAGGCCAAGAAACAAACGTGACGGTGTCGTGGTAGGTTTGGTCCTCTCTGTGTGTTTTCTCAGCAACCTCCTCATGCAATGCAATGACATAGAACAGAACCCCAGGCCACCAAAGAGCACCCTGAAGCAAGGACGACTCACCATCAACAGCAGAGGGAGCAGGGAGAGTCTGGACAGTGACGTCACAACAGCTGAAGAGAAAGGTCAGTCTGTGGGGGACAGAAGTGAAGGTGGGACAGAACCAACAATGATTGATTTCATGGAAATGATGTCTGACTTCAAATCTTCACTGGATGCATTAAAGGGTGACATGAACACTAGATTTGATTAAATGAAAGATGATATGAAGGAAATTATGGATCGTCAGTCCACCCTAGAAAATGAGGTCTTAGCTCTAAATGACAAAGTGGCAGCCTTGAAGACAGAAAATAACCAGTTGAAGGAATCACACAAAGCTCTTCAAGAAGATTTTCACTGACTGGAAGTAAAGACTGATGACCTTGAGGGGCGCTCAAAGCGGAATAATATCATTGTACATGGCATTCCCGGACCTGAAAAAGAAAGTCCAGAAGCTTGTGAACTGCCTTTGAGGGAAATGATCATTGATAAACTGGAAATTCACAAGGACATTTCTTTCGACCATGTGCATCATCTCAACCCAAAGAAAGACTCACCACTGATTGCCCGATGTACATTTTTCAAAGATAAAGTGATGCTTCTGAAGGCAAAGGCAAAGCTGAAGGGGAGCAGCATATTTCTGGGAGAAGAATTTTTCTCAACGTGTCCGGACCATCAGGAAGAAGTTGTCAGTCCATCTGAAGGCAGCAAAAGCTCAACAGAAAAAGGCCACCATGATCTATGATCACCTGCTCATCGACGGGAAGAAGTACGCCCTGGGAGATGATGACAACACCATCGTGGAGATGCCATAGGGATACGGCCAGCCCACAGATAGCTACAGGCAGTGTGAAGCAAATGGAAGTGGATATAGACAGATAGTGACCAATTGACAGCCAGTGACAAATAAACAGATAATGACAAATAGACAGATATTGACAAATAGGCAGATAGTGACAAATACAAATATTCAAAGACATAGTCCAATGGACAGAAAAAAATCACAGACAAAATGTGGCAAAAAGAAATATTAAAAGTCAGTATGTGACGACTGAAAACAAACACAGTCAAAGTGCAAAAATTAAAGATAGTAACAGTCACGTTTTGGGAGTTCAAAAAACTAACAGTCAAAATAAGGCTAATGATCTCAGTCACAATGACAATGTAACAAACAGAAACTGTTACAAATACACTGGGTCAAATACAAATAGTAAAAAACAAGATGTGACAATTAATAGTAATGTGCATTATATGGTAAATGAGAACAGAGATAGACAAAGTGTGATATCAAAAGAAAGTGACAGACAATATAAAATAACTAGTAATGGTGACAAACAATTTGTGATCAATAAAAATGACCAAAATAAGGGTATGTCAAATGAAAACAGTAACAGACAGACACTGACAAACGAAAATATTTTTATTGACAGGGGGAAGTTTTTAGGTGGGATCAATTTCCCTTTACCACTGGTTGAAGGGGAAGGAGGTGAGGGGTGCAGTGAAGGGATCAGTGTGGTGATTACTGCACGTGCAAGTGAAGAAACAGGGTCACTGCATTGGAACGCAAATGGGTTAATTTAAAGCTTGTTGATCCAGAATTTATTGATTTTGTGTCGTCGTTTGATTTTATTTGTTTCGTAGAAACTTTTATTGATGATTTCCAATCTTCTTCTTTTTCTGATTACACAGTGTTTGTGAAACTAGCATTAAAGGTTACAGATCATGGGAGGAGATCAGGGGGAGTGATTTGTCTGATTAGGAACAAATATATGAAGTATGTGAAAGAAATAAATACAAATGTTGATAATGTTTTGTTGTTCTTACTTAATAAGGATTTGTTTTGCTTACCGCACAATATTTTGTACGTTTGTACTTATGTTCCACCAGAAAACTCACCATATTACGCTGCATGTGATGTAGGCAACGGAATTAGTCAAATTGAAGATGTTTTAATGGAAGAAATATGTAATAATGATAACGTGTCCATATTACTATGTGGTGATTTAAATGGGAGAACAGCAAACATAAATCCACTTAACAATGATAACATTAAATCGTTTTCGTGGTTTGATAAATTTGACATGATAGAAATTAAAAGGCAGTCCCAAGACACTGTTTTAAACCAGTATGGTAAGTATTTATTGAGTATGTGTAACGCTTTAGGTCTGTTTATGCTAAATAGTGTTTGTAATGATGATATTAATGGGAAGCTTACATTCATTAGTGACACTGGCAATAGCGTCAATGATTATTTTGTTGCATCCTATGACTTGTTTGAACTAATGTGTTCTAATTGTAAATTTTATATCACAGAAAAAATAGATTCAGATCGCATGCCACTACAGTTACATATCAATACACAGATGGAAATTGTAAAAGTTGCAGAACAAGTAAGAAAAGAGTATATTGAAAAATTTGTTGGGAAAAATTATGCTGCAGCTACTTTTGTTGATAACATGAATTATGATGCAGTACACTTACATATACAACATGCGAACCAGTTGATATATGTGAATATGAATGACGCAATCAAAATGTTTAATAATGCCGTTAAAGAAGCAGCAGTAAGTATAAAACAGCAGGTATGTATAAATGCCCCTAGACGACAAGATATATGGTTTGACATTGAATGTAGATTAGCTAGAAGTAATGTGAGACGATTGTTGAGTGTTTTTAACAGAACACTAGACAAGTTGGATATAATAGATTATTGTAAGACACGTAGGGAATACAAGAATATGTTAGAGAGAAAGCAAAAGGAACATAATGATCTTTTGTTTAATACTATTGTTGCATCAGTAGATAAACAACATGACTTTTGGAATGATGTTCGTACTGTGTTTAGGAAACGAGAACATAATAAGAATAATATTACGATGGATGAATGGTTTTGTCATTTTGGAAATGTATTGGAAAGAAACACGATTACAGAAATTGATTATCAGGAAAGTGAAGCACAGCAAGATCATGAGGTCATTACTCAGCTAGAGAACGAATCAACTGCATTCTTAGATAGACATATTACTAGAACAGATGTAGAAATAGCAATTAAAAAAGTAAAAAGTGGAAAAGCTGCTGGACCTGATGGTTTGATCGGTGAATTTTTAAAATCTTTTGATGATCATGTTATTGATTTTCTTCTAAATTTGTTTAATGTCTTATTTGATAATGGTGTTTATCCAGAAGGTTGAACAGAGTCTGTCATTCTCCCTCTCTTCCAAAAAAGGTAACATAAATAATCCAAACAACAATAGAGGAATTTCACTGTGTAATATAGCTAGTAAATTGTATGGTTCAGTAATTAACAAAAGATTGTCAGAATGGATAGAATTCAATAATATTACAGGTGAGTATCAAGCTGGCTTTAAGAAAGACTACAGTACAGTGGATCATCTTTTCACTTTAATGGCAGCAGTTCAAAAACAATTTGTTTCAAACCGTAAATTATATGCCGCATTCGTTGATTTCGAAAAGGCTTTTGATTCAATATCTAGAAAATTATAATGGCCTGTTTTGTTTAAAAATGGTATTAAAGGTAAGTTGTATAAGTGTCTGAAGAGTATGTATGAAGATGTTAAAGCTAAAATAAGATGTGGGGCAACATTTAGTGATTATATCAACTGTACAAGGGGGGTTAAACAGGGGGACGTTTGTAGCCCAGTACTCTTTTCTTTATTTATCAATGAATTGGCCTTGGAAATTATTCAAAATGGTAAACATGGTATAAGTTTTGATTTAATAAAAATATTCATCTTATTATTTGCTGATGACATTGTGCTATTATCAGAAACGATTAATTGGCTTACAAACACAGAGTAAATAATTCTACACTACTCACAAAAAGTTAAGGATCACTATGAGAAAACCAGGTGCGCAATAAACTCCGTTCGCTCCTGTTATTTTTTTCTCAGTCAAGCCAAATTGTTATGAAATCTTGTTCAGCTGTAAGTGGGCGATGTGATGTGTTAGTGGAAACATTGCACGTGAACCAGGAAGATTCTCTATTACTGAGCAAAAAGAAATTGGCAGCAAAAAAAAAAGCGGAAACTTGCGAAAAAGGACCTTGTTTTGGATCGTTCTGCATGAACACATTGCACAAGCCAGATGGAAAAACCATTATGCACGTGCAAGCACTGCTGTTTATGTGTGAGATGCTGTCTCTTGCTTGGCTTTATAAGAAGACATACCACCAGTATTAGGCCTGATTTGACAATGCCTCCACGACGAAAATTGAGCGAGTTGGATAGGGGACGAGCTGTTGCATGGTTCCAAGATGGTGTTCCCAAGCGAGAAGTGGCCAGGCGACTTCAGGTGTCCATCTCGGTCATTGTCAGACTGATTCAACGCTTCACAGCCACTGGGAGGGTCCATGAAAGACGCAGATCTGGTCGACCGAAGAAGACAACTCCACGTGAAGATCGTCTCATTGAACGACAAGCCCTGCAGACAAGAACAGCCTCTTCCAGCATCATTCGAAGGCAGCTGAGGGTGGCTACTAACATCAACATCAGCCAGCAGACCATACGGAACCGCCTTCATGGGTTTAACCTCCGTTCTCGTCGCCCAGCTGTACGGCCACGCTTAACTCCAGCCCATAGGGCAGCACGCCGCGCCTTCTGCAGACGTCACGTGAGGTGGACACGTCAGCAATGGTCCCAGGTCCTGTTCAGTGATGAATCACGCTTCACCCTGAACCACAACGACGGCCGACTGAGGGTCTGGAGGCGCCCAGGGGAACGCTTTATTGACGCCACTGTCCAAGAAAAGGTGGCCTTTGGTGGAGGTTCTGTAATGGTCTGGGGGGCCTTCAGCCTTCACCACAGAACACCCTTGTATCATGTACAGGGTAACCTGACTGGCCTCCGATACCGGGATGAGATCCTTCGACCGCTGGCTGTGCCTACACTGCAGCAGATGGGACCGCCGGCTGTCTACCAGGATGACAACGCTCGCCCCCACAGGGCAAGGGTGGTCAACGACTTCCTGCAGCAGTCTGGAGTCAACAGAATGGAGTGGCCAGCATGCAGTCCCGACCTCAACCCGATTGAGAACCTCTGGGATGAGCTGGATCGCAAAGTGAGGAGCAACCACCCCCCTCCCAGGGATGCCCAGCACCTCTACCAGATGCTGCAGGCTGAGTGGCAGGCGCTTCCACAGAGGATCTTCACCACCCTGGTCAACTCCATGAGGACTCGCTGTTGTCGAGTGCCAGAACAGCCATGGCGGATACACGCATTACTGAACTTTTGGGAGCATCAGAATGCCCTGTCTTGTGATTTCAATGACTTTGGGAAATCAAATTTCGATACGTACCCACTTTGATCAAATGTACAGACCAAACGATTGCTCGAAATTGAAGGCAATTGTGTATCGTTATCACTAAAGCATTGAATTAAATGTTGGCCAAAATTCAACGCATTGGCTTTCTTATTTGGAAAGTTATGAATTAGTTTGCAAGTGATCCTTAACTTTTTGTGGATAGCTTATATAAGGCTGCAAACAGATTAGAATTAAAAGTAAACATGAACAAGACAAATATCATAGTATTTCGACGAGGTGGGTATCTAGCCAGGCGGGAAAGGTGGTTTTATGAAAAGTCTGAAATTTCTGTTGTTAACGCTTATAAATATTTGGGTTTGCAGTTTTCTACAAAACTTAGTTTTACTTTTGCTTGTCAAGAACTTGTTAGTAAAGAAAAAAGAGCTGTTTGGAACATATTAAAAGTACTGTATAAATTTGATAATAATTCTGTTAAATTGTTTTTTAAGTTATTTGATGCACAAGTTCAACCAATAGTTCAATACGGAGCTGACATTTGGGGGTTTGTCTATTGGCGTGAAATTGAAAAGGTGCATTTATTTGCAATGAAAAAGTTCTTGCATGTTGATAGACGTACACCCAATGACCTTGTGTAGCAGATTTCCTATTTATTTGAATTCTTTAGTAAAATGTATTAGATATTGGCTTAGATTAGTTTGCATGAGTGAGCACAGATTACCTCTGAAAGCGTATAAAACATTGTATGAATTAGATGCTAGAGGGAAAACAACTTGGGCTTCTGATGTTCGAAAATGTTTGAGTATTTATGGCTTTGCATATATATGGATGGATCACGGTGTTGGATGTGTTCGTAGCTTTTTGTCTCGTTTTAAACAACGTGTGATTGACAATGACTGCAGATGGCAAGATTGGGATTACCATACTCAAAATAGTGACAGGTTTTCGTTATTTAGGCTGTTAAAAACAAACTATTTGGTAGAACCATATTTAATGTCTAACAATATCAATAGATTTGTCAGATATACAGTTACAAAGTTAAGATTTGGTGTTTCAGATATAGCTATACACAGACAAAGATACAAATTCAATGCTATGGTTAGCATGCTATGTCATCTATATGTAGATTAGATAAAGAAGATGAGTTATAATTTTGTGTTATGCTGTCCAGTATTCAATGATTTAAAACAAACATATTTTCCTGCAAAATATTTGAGAAACCCAGCTCTTATTAGATCAGTGCTAATTTTGACTTCAACAAATGACATTGTTAAGTGCAATCTTGCTATGTATTTATATCTAGCATTTAAGAGAAGAGGCATTATGGTAATTTAGCTCAGTTAGCAAGAATATTTATAATGTGTTATGCATCACTGACGATTGTTATAAGCTTAATATATATATGTATTAATCACCACTTTGAATGGGGCCTTGGCCTTACCAAATAAAATATCGTTATTGTTATCTCTCACACGTTCACAAACGTTTCTTGTTCTTTTCTCTTTCTCTCACCCTCTTCCCTCTTGTTCTTTCTCCCCGTTCGGACATCTCCTTCAATTTGTCCTTGCGCTTTGTCTACCTCTCTATCTCTTCTTTCCTGTCCGTCCTCTCTGTCTCTGTTTCTGTCTCTCCGTGTTCTTTCTTCTTTCTCTCCCTGCCCTGTTCAATTGATCCATTGCCTTTTTTTTTCTTCAGTTTTTTTTTTTTTTCTTTTTTCTTTTTTTCTTTTTGGTTGCTGTTGGTCACGATATTGTTCTAGCTGCATCCCCCATGTCATTCAAGTTTGTTTAGCTCTATGTCGTGCTTGGTCTGTCCTTCTGTCTGTCTGAAATCAGTGTCTCCCTCACCTTCATCTCTCTCGCTGCTTGTCGATCATCCATCACGTCCTCGCTCGACCGTCTACTCCTCCCCTCGCCTCTCTCGTCGCTAACCTCATCACCCACGTCTCGTCTCTCCCATCGTCGTCCTCCCGCAGCCTCACTCTCTCGTCCCCTCCTCCTCATTATGTCCCTCCCTCTCTCCTCCTCCTCCTCTCCCCTCTCTCTCTCACTCACGTGCTCTCTCTCCCTCTCTCACACAATCTACTCTCCACTCCCCCCCTCTCACTCCCGCTCTCACGCACACACGAAAACCTGCGCTCTCACGCACCCTCTCATCTGTTCTGTCTCACGTCCTTCCTCTCTCTCTCTCTCTCTCCCTCCTCCTTCTCTCTCTCTCTCTCTGAACTCGGGATCTGCCGCCGCTCCTCGCTCTCCCGCTCTCCGCGGCCAATCTTCCCCTGGCATCCTCACAAAAACTTCTCACGCTGTACTTTCAAGTCCTCTCGTCTCGGTCCTCCTCTCTCTCTCATCCTCCTCGCGGGCTCCAAACACTTCGGTCATCTCCTCCTCAGTCTTCCTATCTCGCTGATCCGTCTCTCGTCCTCCTCTGCATCTGTCCTGTCTGTCTCCCCATCTCCAACTCACCATTCATGCTGCTCTCTCTCCTCCACTCTCTAGCATCTGATCTCTCTCTCTGCCCCTCCATCTTCCTCTCCATTCTCTCGTCTCTCATCCGCATCATCTCTTCCTCGTTCGCACTCCTCAATCGTCAGCCGTCTTCCTCGTCTCTCTCGTCTCTTTCTCCTCGCATCCCTCGTTTGGATCTGCCTGTCTCTCTCATCCCCCCCCCCCCCCCCCCCCCCCCCGTCTCTCCCTCTGGCTGGATGCATGGACGCATCTCTATCTGTCCCGCGGTCTGTCTCTCTGTCTCTCAGATGAATTGCGTTAGAATCCTCTCTCCTGATATGAATCTCTCGTCCTTCTTATCTCTCGGGTCAATTAACTCCTAGCTTGATTTGTCCTCTCAATCCGCTCGTGTGCATCTGTGTGCGTGCCCTCCTCTGTCTCGTCTCTCCCTTCTCCTCTGTCTCCTCTCTCTCTTCCTTCCACATAGGGGTCTCTTCCCCTCCTCCTCCTCTCTCTCTCTCGGGGACGCTCTCGATCTCTCTCTCCCTCTCTCTCTCCTCGTCTCTCTCTCTCTGTCTCTCTCTCTTTTTGAATCTCTATTTCTCCTCTCTCTCTCTCCTCTCTCTCTCTCCTATCTCTCTCTCTCTGTCTCTGCCACTCTCTCTCTCTCTCTCCTCTCCTCTCTGTCTCTCTGTCTCTCCCTATCTCTCTCCCTCTCTCTCCCTCTCAATCTCTCTCTCGCTCTCATTCTCTCTCTCTCCTCCTCGTTTCTTCTGTTCCCTCTCACACTCTCTCTATGTGTTCGTAGTGATGAATGTGTGGTTCTGTGTTAATGTACTATTGATCTGCAAACAGGCTGGGTTGATAGTAGTTAGAAACCGTTTAATGGTTCATTTTCATGTTTCCCTTTGGCGAATACAATTATTGAGAGAGAGAGAGAGAGAGAAGATGGAGAGAGAGGGAGAGAGGAGAGAGAGAGAGAGAGAGAAGAGAGAGACTGAGAGAGAGAGACAGACAGACAGACGGACGGACGGACGGACAAACAGATAGAGGGGGTGAGATCTCACACTCCAGAACGTTGGATGTCCAAAGATACAGAATTGAGGCAATACACCACACACACACACACACCACACACACACCACACACACACACCACACACACAAACACACCACATGTACAAACGCACACACGCAAGACACAGCGCACACACGCACACACCACACACTTACTATGGGACAGCAATTTAGACGATCAAAATAATCGTGCTCTACGTCAGCAATCTTTGTGCAGCGCATACTCCGTCGTGTCCTCAAATTAGATACCCGATCCTGTACACAAAAATACAATGCCCCAGTAAACACTGTCCCCCGACTTGACGCAGTGCCGAAAGTAGACATTTAAAGACCCACCACCACGTCACGTGTCAAATCACGGTTTTCACGTGTTTCCCTCTTTCGCTGGTAAGAAATCTTATTTTGACTCCCATACAAATTCCCCCATATATCAAAACGAGACATCACTTTGAAGAGCAGCCTCGTTTGCGTAAGGGGGAGTGGGGGTTGTTTGTGGGTCACACATGGCCAGAAAAAAAATCAAGGGACTTAATCTTGCTTTAAAGACCCACTGACCCAGCAAGAGTAAGCCCCTTGTTGTTGTTTTTCTGGGTTGGTGTGACCCACACACAAAAAACCCCAAATTCAAATTGAGGCTGCTCTTCAAAGTCTCTGTTTCGTTTCGAATTTGGGGGCATTTGTATGGGAGTCATGCCTGGTCAAAATAAGATTTCTTACCAGCGAGAGAGGGAAACACTTGAAACCCGTGGTTTTCACTCAAGTGTGTGGTGGGTCTTTAAGGAAATAAATTGTGGCGAGAGTAGACGTGTAGAACGGAGACGCCCCCAATGCCTTGTCTCCATAATAACTATGGTAGGCTATGTCCTTGCAAGACCTAAATGCTTGAAAGAGAAAGACGGGCGCAGACAGAGAGAAAGAAAGACAGGTGCAGACAGAGAGAAGGAACGAAAGCAATACAGGTGCAGACAGAGACAGGTGCAGACAGACACAGGTGCAGACAGACAGAAAGAAAGATAGGTGCAGACAGACACAGGTGCAGACAGACACAGGTGCAGACAGAGAGAAAGAAGGATAGGTGCAGACAGACACAGGTGCAGACGGAGAGAAAGAAAGACAGGTGCAGACAGAGAGAAAGAAAGATAGGTGCAGACAGACACAGGTGCAGACAGAGAGAAAGAAAGATAGGTGCAGACAGACACAGGTGCAGACAGACACAGGTGCAGACAGACACAGGTGCAGACAGAGAGAAAGAAAGATAGGCGCAGACAGACACAGGTGCAGACAGACACAGGTGCAGACGGAGAGAAAGAAAGATAGGTGCAGAGAGACACAAGTGCAGACGGAGAGAAAGAAAGATAGGTGCAGACAGACACAGGTGCAGACAGAGAGAAAGAAAGACAGGTGCAGACAGACACAGGTGCAGACAGAGAGAAAGAACAGATAGGTGCAGACAGACACAGGTGCAGACAGAGAGAAAGAAAGACAGGTGCAGACAGACACAAGTGCAGACGGAGAGAAAGAAAGACAGGTGCAGACAGACACAAGTGCAGACGGAGAGCAGACAGAGAGAAAGAAAGACAGGTGCAGACAGAGAGAAAGAAAGACAGGTGCAGACAGAGAGAAAGAACGAAAGATAGGTGCAGACAGACACA
>CM065688.1:27213207-27215707 GCA_017654935.2 Phymorhynchus buccinoides
ACTTTCATTTACCAATCAATGTTGTTTCATTCTTTATTGATTATTTGCAATAAATCTCGATTTCATCTCATCTACAGCAAAAAAGTGGTGGGGTGCTTAACTTTCTTCTTTGTGTATATATTGCTTGTCAGCCAGAAAGAAACACACAAACATTACTGAAAACATTCATCAGCTTTCGCCTCGTGGCTGGTTAATGACTTCTGTATTCTGCAAGTGGCAATGAAACCGTTTGTTTCATTGCTGCGTTGTTGTTTTTTCTACGTGCCTCGTTAATTAAGAATTTGACAAGTCTTGAATGTTTGTCAGTGACACACGGCTTTCCTTTGGTTGTAATTTAGCACATCTCTTGATTGAATGTGGGTTAGTGGGGTTTTTTAATTACAAGGGTAAAACTGTCATTAAAATCTCTTCTTCTTCTTCTTCTTCTTCTTCTTCTTCTTCTTCTTCTTCTTCTTCTTCTATCGCTCAGACAGTTCCCTGTCAATTATGAGCGCAGATGCGTCATGCTGCCGTTATGCGCCTAACTAAGCAATAGTTAGGCCCAGCAAGTCCGACTTCCGCTGTAGGAAATCTTTTTTGAAAGTGTTTCTTGAAAAAAGGCAGGATAATGGACCGGTAAGGCAGAAAGATAGTAGATGACAGTAAGCAAGGGAAAGAGGCAGAGTCCAAGAGAGTGACAGATTCGAGGAAGTTACAAGCACAGAACTTCCAGAAGGTATGGGGAACTATTTATGCAAAATATTCCCCGGTGGAAAATCAGTTGTTAAAGAGATAAACTGTCCAACATTGCATTTGCCTACAGAATTGCGCATGCTTTCGACGTAGTCTGTCTTTGTCTCATAATTGCCTTGTCTGTACTTTTAGAGTATGTTTCCTATCATAAAGCTTGAATGTATGAAAGGGAAGGGGTGGGTGAAGAGAGACCTTAGAAATATGATCACATTCTGGGACTCTCTTCTGAGGCACATAAGACCGTAAGGCGAGAGCCTGTGGCTTTGTCTAGAGATGCACTGGCCTCGCCTGTCCTTGGTGGGGGGCTGTTGGATGCGTTCTGGTTTCTGGGTGGGTGTCTTTTGCCAGTGGGCTCTGCAGTCATGAAAAACGGGCTGGGGACATTTCGCAAGGACTCCTCTGTATCGTATTTAATGGTCACTAAGCTGAGAGTAGCTATGCGCCTTGTATTCTTAATGGAATGTCCCGTGTGTGCCTGCTCCCTGGTAACACAACACGGACTTCCAAGGCTGGAGCAGGGCTTCTCTCGTGTTGATAGGGCAGGCGTGGCTGGTGCATATCTGGGTCCCATCAGCACCTTCGGGTGTTTCTTTCTCGTGGCATTTTATAGATTCGCTCTTTTCCCGACGATTAGCTACAATGAATCAAACAGAATCATCAGATGTCTGGGTTACTACAAATTTCCAATGTACTCTAATCGTGCTCGGTAACGGTTCATGTGTCAAGGCCTTTAATGCCAATCAATAACACGTTCTCTCTCTCTCTTTAAATGAAGCACTGGCTGTGCTTAGAATTCAGAAATATCACTCCAATCTTAAAACTATTTTTTTCGTATTTTCCTTCTGCTGTTATTTATAAAGCAAAGCGCCTTTCTGTCGCTTGTCTGCGATAATGATTAGGGTGATTACATAGAATCAATACTTCTCTGTGCATACAGACTGCATTTAATGGCAGGCTGCGGCGACAGAGAGAGAGAGAGAGAGAGAGAGAGAGAGAGAGAGAGAGAGAGAGAGAGAGAGAGAGAGAGAGAGAGAGAGAGAGAGAGAGAGAGAGAGAGAGAGAGAGAGAGAGAGAGAGACAAAGAGAGAGACAACGAGAGAGAGAGACAACGAGAGAGAGAGACAGCGAGAGAGAGAGATTGATTGATTGATTGATTGATTGAAATTTATTTATAGAGGGTAATGGAGTAAGCAATAACATGCTTTTTTACATCCAGCCCTCTGGAGAAACAGAGAGAGAAAGAGACACAGACCTGAGACAGATGCAGAGGGTCAGAGGGAGATGGAGACAACCAGGGAGAGACAGAGACAACACAGATAGAGAAAGAGACAGAGGCATACAAGCAGGGACACATTATGTTTGGGCTGAGTAAAAATGACATAAATGTTACAAGTTTTTAAAAATGTAAATGTCTTCAAACGCTGCCCAGTCTCTTTATCTTTCTCAATTCCATTGCTCCTTATGCATACTACTTGGTTAGTTTATAGAAAATAAACGAGGCGTTTGTTCCATTGCTTCTTAAACTGATGGGGGGGGGGGGGGGGGGAGTTTCTCGTCTTTTATTCTTAAAGTCGCGTGTAAAAAGTTCAATTTTTGTTTTAATCTATCATATTTTGCATATTGTATTCCGATGACAGAACATACGTGATCTTTTAGCAACAACAAACAGGTATTGGAAACAAAGCATGTGTTTCCACCAATGTGTTTTTGTTGTTTTTATGTTGTCGTTGATGTCATCGATGGCATTGTTAGTTTGGTTGTTTGGTTG
>CM065688.1:27220707-27230707 GCA_017654935.2 Phymorhynchus buccinoides
TCTCTCTCTCTCTCTCTCTCTCTCTCTCTCTCTCTCAGGGGGGGACAGTGAACAAACATTCAGATGCCGCAACACCAGTAACTGGAGAAGAAAACCAGGGCCTGACATTAAGAAAAGCCTGGGGGTGATCAGTTTGGGGGTGGGGGAGGGGCGGGGTAAATAGGGGGAGGATGGTGATGCTGACGAGGCTAGCCATCAGAATAGATGCAAGAATCCTGGGTCTAGTTTCTCTAGATGATGAAAATGATGTTTTACGTCCTCTCGGTCATAGACACATATGGGACATTTGTAAATACAAAGATGGTGGGAACAATACTGGCTGCAATGCCCGGAGGCAGTGCAACACCAGTAAAGTCCCGAGTTTTTAACAATATAGATAGGTGTAGCGGTAACCACGCCTCGGTTATGATAATGGCTAGATAATGGTCGCCGCGCGAATGAATGAAAAGTTGTGTTTTACGTCCTCTCGACCCGAGTAGGCACATATGGGACATGTGTATTAGTTGGGTATGTGGTCGCCGCGCGAATAATGATCAAAATCCGTTTAACGTCCTCCGGTCTGAAGCAGACACATATGGGACACTAGTAGATATAAAGATGGTGGGAACGATCCTGGAGGCAATGCCCGGAGGCAGTGCAACTCCAGGAAAGTCCCGAATTTGTAACGATACAGATGTATAGCAAAGCGAATAACTGTTACGCCAAAAGGGGTCTAAGAAACACCCTAAACGTTTGCTAAGGTCAGATAACTCTTTAAGCTTACTCTTCACTTTGGGGAGAGAGAAAAGGGTTGCTATCAAAAGGGAGATAACTCATACCTCTCTGTCAGTTTGTACAAAGATTTCGATTTCATCGACGTCTATTTGTGTGCAGAAAATTAAATTTGCAGTTTATTATGCCATCTAACATGATGAAAAATTAAGAGCACTCAAAAACACTTTCGTTGATTTAATTTGCTAAAATCATCCCGTATTTTTTCATGATAGACTAAAGAATAATTGCTGTAATGATCTTGTTGTTTTGGTCTTCCATTTTTAAAGTTAAAATCACGTTCACGCGAGATATAAAAAAAAAGCCAAGTATTGATATTTCCCATGATCCTTCAAATAGTTTGTCGCTTGTTACCTCGATAACAGCCACAAAACGTTTGTGGCAAACGTCGGCAAAAGAGGTGTTTCTTAGTACCGTTATTGCCGATTTGAGCTCTCGCTACGTAACGTTCGCCTTTGTGAAACGGTCCCCAGAGTTCAGTCCAAAGAGAGAAAGAAAGACAGATAGACAAAGGAAGAGGGAGAGGCGGGTCACTGTACAGTAGCACTACCAGATAAATGTATTTTCCAGCCAGCCTGCACTTGGTCCTAAGTGTTGGTCTGTTCAGAGTCAATGTCTGCTCACTTGTTGCAAACACACTGCAATGGGAATAAGAACAGACAACTGGAGAGTTACGGCGAGCCGGGCTGATAGGGTTATCGTTCGTGATCGCATTAACAGAGGCGGTTCTATCCAAAGACTGGAATTTGAATCGACCTTATTTTAAATACCACATTCACATTTGAGTGCTTGGGCAAACCTTTTTCTGTTTTCCTGAAGACAAAGAATGGTAAGGAAGCTGTAAATACGGCCAGAAAATCTATGAAACAGTAACAACCAGTGTTAGATTACTGCTGATGTTCATGGTTCAAGGGGGGCATAATCAGGGTTTCTGTCCTCACTACTCATATAGGGGGAAATGGCCGCTTGTCTGTCTCATTCCCATTACGGTGTCTTTGCTTGTTGGTCCTTTTCTCTTCCTAATTAGTTCTGACTTCAAAATCTTGTTCTTCTCTTTCTTCTTCTTCCTTTTCTTCTTCTTTGCTCATCTAGAATTCTATAACTTTTCACAAGAGACATTTCTGCATGACAGTTTTGTTTTTATTATCATTATTATTATTACCCTACAGTTAAGGTAGCCGTACTCCGTCGATTGTCAAGAATCATATTATTATCTTAGCGTGATAGCAATCGAAATATTAATTGTGATATATAATTTTGAACGTGAGTTCCATTGTCACAAGCACACGGTGTTTCAGATTTATACTAGGTGAATAAGAATTTGATGTGCTCAAAGATGGTGTTTCACAAAAATGTTGTCAGTTGGCCGAGCGTTTTAGCTTGAAGAAGGTTTAAATTGACCCAAAATTGTGCTTTTGTTTTAGTTGTTTTATTTCAAGTTTTAAACGAAATATTGATTTACGGAGTACAAAAGATTGTCATGGCCCTGGGATTCAAAGAACTCAGTACGTCAAACCTTGTGAAGCCCAAATCCATTTTTTTATGTTCCTCAAGGCAATGTCTATGTATACACACTTTTCATTAGTTCGGTAGGAACATGACACCCCCAACATGGTACGAGTATTATTGCTGTATAAAATATCTAACGTAAAGATACTCATGAATAAAGCAACCTACAGAAAAAGATATGAGACTTTTTTTTGTTGGTTTTAACCCTTTCGCCGCCAGCCATTTTTCATTAAAAAAATACCATTAAAATGACATGGGTAGAGAACAAATAATATAGGCTATGCAATATTGCTAATTCCTCTGTGACATGTAGCATTAGGCCTATCCTTACCTCCCCAAATTATGGAAATAGGGTCTTCAGATCAGGCCCTGATTTGATATTTTTTAGTGACATGGGTGTTAAACCATTGTGGTGCATAAATGCAACATTGGCGGTGAAAGGGTTAAAAGCACTACACTGGCGCGGCTGAAACATATGATGACACATATTCGATGGTCAGTAAGTTTTACCATTGACAAGAGTCAGGGACCATTTAATGGATATGACACCAGCTGCATTATAGTTGTTGCTGGTGTGTCCTGATTCTTTTATTTGGGTTTTTTGCACTGAGGTACAGCAGTTGTGGGTGACCGGTGATGGCGGCCTTCCTCCATCTCGCGAGATGATGGTGTTGTAGCGCTGTGGAAAAGGCATCAGACGCTGCCTCTCTCATGTCTTCAGTTCGGCGTTGACTACACGGAGCATTTCCTTGAGTGGCTGTAAAGTCCAACACTTGAGTGCGGTGCGCCCCGGTTCGCATATTGCCGTTTCGCATACTGCCGCTTCGCATAAAGCCGATTCACATACTGCCGCTTCGCATACAAAGCTTTGTGGACATGGCATTTCGCATAAAACTCAGAAAGTTAGGGATAGGGTTAGGGATAGGTTAGGGATAGGGTTA
Organism: Phymorhynchus buccinoides; assembly: GCA_017654935.2. Classification (NCBI taxonomy): domain Eukaryota; kingdom Metazoa; phylum Mollusca; class Gastropoda; order Neogastropoda; family Raphitomidae; genus Phymorhynchus; species Phymorhynchus buccinoides. The sequence continues at coordinate 27,223,929 of CM065688.1, forward strand.
GGGATAGTAAGAAAGTAACAGAAAGTCACATAGAGTACATTAGAACCTGCAAGAGTGCATAGTATGCGAAATGGCAAACCCGTTTATGCGAACTGCCAGGTTTGTTTTGGAAGAGACACTCGACTTGCGCCCGCGGCTGTGATCAAAGGATTATGCGAAACGCATTATGCGAACCGGTGGGCACCCCTTGAGTGGCAGTGTCTTCCACTTTGGATGCGGGCGAACACAGAAGGTGATCTGGCTGAGACAACTCTAGCTTTCCTACCAGCCCTCCTGTCAGCAAGCTGATCCACTCTGTTGGATTCAGCTAGTGCAGTCCCTTTCTTACAGACTGCTCTCCCAGTTCTCGCGGGTGACTGCAGCGTTTTCCCAGTTGTTGGGGTCGATGCCTGTGCTTTTCAAGTCCAGTGTGCACTCATCTTCGAAGCGCAGTTGGTCGACGACCTACGGGTCGGGAGTCTTCCCTTAGTTCCCCATACACGTAGGTCCCTTGCCTAGCATTGACATTGCGATAAAGTATTATAATGGTATTGATGATATCTAAGGATAAATACTTGTGACGATACTGGTGACGTCAAGTTTCTTGGCAATTATGTATTCTTCTACCTTTCTCCCCGTGCATATGTGCATTTACATTAAGCCTATGCGTTAATCATATGCAAATAATATTGACGATGTCTAAGGATATGGCTTTTTATCTCACCCTTCGTAGCTTTCTTTACCACTGCTGGGTCTCGCTATATAATCACATATTATCAACAATGGCGAAATAAGTCCTGCTTGGTCAAAAGAAAACAATTAAAAAAAAGGTTTAATATCAGAATCTTCCATTCAAGGTATAGCTAGAGGTAAGAAGACTAGAAAACGGCAAGTACACACAGAGAAAATACCCTCTTTTCTTAACGTTGCAGTCAACTCGTTCTTTTCCCCGTTTCAAATTGCTTTTTGGGGGGTCCCTTCCTCCCCTCTTCTCCATCCCTACCCCCATCAGCACGCTATTTGATCAATGATTCACAGCATCGCAGTGCCACTTAAGGGACCGACCCACACGTCCACGTTTGTCCGATTTCAGTCGTACGACTATCCCACTGTGACGACATCTGTGATGTGTGATTCTGGTGAAACACTGCTGCCACGATATAGAAAGACAGCTATTTTATCAGATTTGTGTAGGGGGGGGGGGGGTTACAAAATATAGTGGGGAAAAAACTAGTAGGATTTAATCAGATTCATTTAGACAGTAGTATTTCCCGAGAACCATGCCTCACAAATGTCACAGCTGGGTGGTCGTATAACTGCACTTGTCCGTGTGGGCGGCCCCTTTAGTCCATTGGTGCTCCTGTTTGCCTCTCCGTCCACATTCTGTGTCTGCCGGAACAAGTCTGCACCCTGTCGCTTCTTGGATGTACCGAACCAGGAGAGTCGTGGTGATTCTCCAAATTGAATCCCACCTCCTTCATGGGGAACTTCTAGTGTTGTCATGTCTGGTTTGTATGTTGTGCGCCTGTAAATACCTCAATCTGTTGTCAGACGTTCAAACAAAATGTGATGGTAATGTATGAAAGGTTTGGTCATACATTTGTGCATACATTACCTCAGGAATGGCTAAAAAATATCTAAGCTTATAAATAATGCCATCAGATGGGGTTCTATTTTTTTCTTCTCTTCTTCATCTCAGATACATATATGTATAAAATATAAACAATAAAGTCGCAGCTGCATAGCAACAGATTCCCAACATTCGAAGAGATATTATACAACCATCGCTGGCAAGGAATGGCGAACTCAAAGTTGTAATATGTTGGCCTCGAAATGTTTCTTCCAATTACTCTTCATCTCTCTCCAGCAAATCTTCTCCAATCAGCTAGCTTCTGTCTTCGCTGCTTGCGCGTGGAACTCGCTGACAGACACAAAAAGAGCGAAACTAACGAACATAAGGAAGAAAGCATAATGTCCCTTAGCGGAAATCGCCATACATGATGACAACACGTCTGCTGGTTAAAGCTGGCCCAAACCGTTGCACTTGGCCATGCCAAAGTACTCTCTCTCTCTCTCTCTCTCTCTCTCTCTCTCTCTCTCTCTCTCTCTCTCTCTCTCTCTCTCTCTCTCTCTCTCTCTCTTCGGCTTAGGTCCTTGGCTCTCTTCTCCTCGACCTCTCTCTCTCTCTCTCTCTCTCTCAGCACGCAATTTGATCAATGATTCAAACCGTCGCAGCGCCACCTAGTCGATTGTCGTTCCTGTTTCGCCGACATCCGTTTTCTGAGTGTTCCTGAAACGTCCTGCCATCACCACTTCCCCATTCACTGGATCGTATGGGGTGTGATGACATTCGCTGATTAACCCTGACTAGGGGGCTATATGTTTTGGGTCTGCCTTTTTTTCTTTGTCTATTTATTTGTTTGTGGACAAATAGTGTTAATCGATTTTGTTGCAAAGGAATCCGTAGGTCCTACAGTTACTTTCTTAGAACATCTAGTATAACGGTTCCAAACAAAGACCTACCGGCTAGGTTACATACAGTTTAGTCACACACACACGCGCGCGCGCGCGCACGCACGCGCACGCACGCACGCACGCACACGCACACGCACACGCACACACACACACGCACGCACACACACACCTCTGTCTGAATCACTTCTAGTGGAAGGACATTAAACTGAAGAACACACACACACACACACACACACACACACACACACACACACACACACACACACACACACACACAACACACACACATGCAAGAGAGAGAGAGAGAGAGAGAGAGAGAGAGAGAGAGAGAGAGAGAGACAGACAGACAGACAGACAGACAGACAGACAGACAGACAGACAGACAGAGACACAGAGAGACAGAGACAGACACTGACACAGAGAGCGAACGAACGAACGAAATGTTATTTATTCAGGGTAATGAGATAAGCTAATTAGTTACAGCTTTTTTTCACTCAGCCCTCAGGCAGAGAGAGAGAGAGAGAGAGAGAGAGAGAGAGAGAGAGAGAGAGAGAGAGAGAGAGAGAGAGAGAGAGAGAGAGAGAGAGAGAGAGAGAGAGAGAGAGAGAGAGAGAGAGAGAGACTGACTCATGTTCACAACTTTTAAAGGGCATGCACACAACATACGATGCGATCCGACTGTGACAGTTGTGAGGCATGATTCTCGTGTCATTCTACTGTCTACATGAATCGCATTAAATCCTATTACAGTGGAACCTCCCTTATAAGACCTTAAAAAAATCATCCAAAATGAGGTCTTATAAGGGAAGGGTCTTATAAAAAGGGAGGTAATTCTAATACTTACAAAGAATGGCAATGTCTCGGAGAAGTACAGGTCTTATGTGGGAGGGAGTCTTATAATGGGAGGTCTTGATAGGGAGGTTCCACTGTATAGATTTATTTGCTATATACTGTGTGTTTTTGGCATCAGAAATGTAATGTCATTCGTGTATTGGGGTCTACATTAGCATAGTGAACAAAAACAGTAGAATTATTTTTATGGCTTGTACCCACGTGTCGTCATATCCGGCCACAAGGAGCACGCCATATTATGGGAGACCGCCATCTTAGTCAGTATCTTTGTTTGAAAAATGCCAGATCGATGCTGTTTACACACAAATAAGGACTAAGATGGCGACACTTCCGTTGGAAGGGTCGAGATGCGCACGCAGGTGGGGGGGTGGGGGAGCCGTACGGGAGTATTTCACAGTCATCGTTTCAATCGAATCGCATCGTAAGCAGTGTCTGCCGCTTTAGTATTAGATACTTTATAGTCACAGAGGCGTCTCTGCAAAATTCGGGTTGCTCCCACCTGGAGAGCGTATCGCAGCCAGAGGCGCGCCACCCAAAACAAATTATGCATGCAATTTGTGTGTGACTGATGAGGAAGGAAAAGAGGGGGTGGGGGAGTAAATTTTGACCAAATGACAACTTTTTCGTTGCCACAGGGCTTAACGTGTGCTAAGTGCATGGGCACACGGGACCTCGGTTTATCGTCTCATCCCAAAGACTCCACGTTCAGACCGTAAGGCCTAGTGCAAAGTGAGAGGGAAAATCCCGTGTGCCCAGGTTCGAACTCGAGTTTACTTGACACAAGGCGAACGCGTTACCTCTGTGCCACTTTCTACAGTCTCACAGTGTCGTTCTCTCGGTCTCATGAAACTAACCCCAACCTGATACAAACCATATCCCTTTTTGAGTAAGGCACAATGTTACTTCTTAGTATGGCTCCCGCCCACCTGCGTGCGCATCTCGACCCTTTCAACGGAAGTGTCGCCATCTTAGTCAGATTTGTGTGTAAACAGCATCGATCGGGCATTTTTCAAAGTTACTGACTAAGATGGCGGTCTCCCATACTATGTAGCGCTCCTTGTGGCCGGATATGACGACACGTGGGTACAAGCCATAGACAAAATCTATGAGCATTTTGTTTTTGTAAAGAGGGTAGCTAAACTGCAATTTTCACATTCTAGCTCCCAAAGCTGGAAATCCACATCCACGTCACGGCAGCTTTTTTGTCATCATCGTCCTAGGTTTCCGTGACGAAACCCGAAAGTTTTGAAACCATGCAAACGGAAACGGCAGGCGCCTTTTCTCTTTGAAAGAGATGGTACCCTACCTACACGACCTTGATCGAAATCCCTCCCTTTTCCATAGCTGACCGAGGAATTTTTCTTCTCAGATTCCATGGTGCCGTCCCTATTTCGTGGACGGCAACGGCAGAATTCGCTACATGCTCCGAAAACTCCTGCGGTGCCGGTGCCGTTGACGGTACCGGTGACTTGCCGTTGCTATTTCGTGTCTTCTGGATTCAAGCAGTAGAAATTTAGTTTGAGCGATTTAACAGACATAGGGGAAGACGGGGTAAAAAGCGCATGGGCGGGTAAGAAGCCCACCCCAATTATCTCATGAAATAAAGAAAATGTCAGTCAAATTTGCCCATGAGACGAATGCTAGACATTAACGCTCGTCTCATGGGCAAAATGAGACTGAAATTTGCTTCATTTCATGAGATAATTGGGGTGAGCTTCTTACCCGCCCATGCGCTTTTTACCCCGTCTTCCCCTAATAGTTGCCTTTGTCGTTGCCGTCGCCGTGCCGTTTTCGTCGATCTGGATTTCCAGCTTTTAATTAAAAACGAAACGATAAAAAGGGAACAAGCAAAGAAACTGCAATAACATGTTTTCCTTCTAATAATTATTTCCCATCGTTGCAAGGTTTTCTAATATGCGACTCAGAAGTGTGGAAAAGCACTAATTGGGGGATCAAAGCGATGTGCCCCCGTCTCTATGTGTCATCCTCATCGTGCCCCCGTTTCTATGTGTCGTCGTCTCTGTGTGCCCCCCGCATCAACGCGTCCCAGTCTCAAAGTGTCCCTCGGATTAGGGTAAGGGATAGGGTTAGGCGCTACGCATAGTGTTTGGGTAAGGATAGTGTTAGGGATAGGGTAAGACCGGGTTCACATTAGACGCGTAAGTTCCGTACGGAAAACCCTGAATAAGTGGAAGAAAGAAGGATAAAAGTTTACGCATAATGTGGAAATTCGGACACGTGCGCAAATCTTTTCACTTCTTTGTTTCACCTATTTATGGATTGCGCACGGGTTTCCGCGTAGAATATCCGCTTATGTGTGGACCCGGTCTTAGGGTTAGCAAATAAAGAGACGGGAAACATAGCGGAGAGGGGAACATATTATAGAGACGCATAGAGACGGGGACACATAGTGATAAAACTGGCCACACGTAGAGATAAGACACACGTAGAGAAGGGGGTTCAATGCTACGTGTATAACCTTTCCTGGCCCCTTTCATAATGGTGCTGGCAGTGAGGTACAGCAGTTGTGGGTGAGCAGACTGCACAGAATCCACCATTTCCCAGGGACAGGGGACACACGTCAATGCGGGGGGGGGGGGGGGGGGGGGGGGGGGGGGGGGGCGCCAAAAACTGGTAATGGAGTGGGAAAACCCCAGTTCACTAATGCATAAGTGCATAGGCGGATCAGTCAGTCCAAATTGGGGTGGTTCCAATGGCTCGGTTGGAGGGTCTGTGTGGGGGGGGGGGGGGGGGGGGGGGGAGGGGGGACTTGCCCCTCACTGGTACCGTCGACGGCACCGGCACGGCAGGAGTTTTGGGAGCATGTAGCGAATTCTACTGTTGACTTCCACGAAATAGGAACGGCACCATGAAATCTGAGAAGACAAATTCCACGGTTGGAGGTGTTGTTGTTTTGGGGGGGACATACCCCCTCCCCCAGCGCCAATCCCATCGAAGCTGACGATAATTTGAATGTAAAATATGCAAAGAATGCCTCTGCTGGGGCAATAAACTACAACTCTAACATCGATTTACATGAGTTCAGGGCGCAAAAGCCCTGTACCCTCCCCCCCCCCCCCCACACACACACACCAATCCGCCTCTGAGGTGTGTGCGTGGGTGTGGATGTGTATGTGTGCGTGCGTGTGTGTGTGGGTGTGTATGTGTGTGTATGCGTGCGTGTGTGTGTATGTGTGTGCATGCGTGCGTGCGTGCGTGTGTGCGTATGTGTGTGTGCAGGCGGACGTGTGTGTGTGTGTGGTGTTCCTGGTGTGTGTGTGTGTGTGTGTGGGTGTGTGTGTGAGAGAGAGAGAGAGAGAGAGGAGAGAGAGAGGAGAGAGAGAGAGAGAGAGAGAGAGAGAGAGAGAGAGAGATGAGAGAGGAGAGAGAGGAGAGAGAGAGACACTGGACACTGGATACTGGAAAACTTTATTTGACAAGGATAAAGATTTTAGGCGATGCCTATTCTTACA
>CM065688.1:27235707-27238207 GCA_017654935.2 Phymorhynchus buccinoides
GTAAAGACCCCGCACGTCACGTGTCACATTCCTTCTTATACTAGGAAGATTTCTTAATTAAGATTCCTTACTAGCTAGAAGAGGGAAAACACGTGAAAACCGTGATTTTGACACGTGACGTTCCGGGGTGGTCGCTATACTGGAGACTCTTTGAGCAATGAATAAGAAGAGAAAAGACTGGGTAAAACTGTCCGGAATACCGATGTCCGGGATACTGATGTCCGGGATACTGAGGTGTGCCCGTTAGTTAGGGGGGGGGGGGGGGGGGGGGGGGGGGGGTCCACTGTATTATGCTAACCTTCATATTGATATCACCACCCTCTGTGCGGCAATCCTGCACTACGCTCAATCGTAGTGCAGTGCAGGGTTGATGCAGGCTTTCAAAGAGACAGATTCTTTTTCTTCTTCTTCTTCTGCGTTCCCAGGCCATATGGCCATAATGGGTAAGGTACGTATGTGTCTGGTTTTCAGTTTTCACTGGTGTCTCCCCGCTGCGTACAGCCGACACATTCCGATTTGGGAGGAGCTCAAGGGAGAAGAGTTATTTGGAAGATTTTTTTTTTTTAAAGGCAGGAGAATGGGCCAATAAGTCAGAAAGATAGTAGATGACAGAAAGCAAAAGGAAAAGGCAGAGTCAAAGAGAGTGGCAGATTAGAAGGAAGTTACAAGCACAGAACTTCCAGAAGGTTGGGGAACTATTTTTACGAAAGACACCCCCGGTATCCCCACGGGGAAAAGAGGGAGATAATATACACACCTTTGATCAAAGAACACGTCCTTTTCTTCAAGACTATGTAAGAAAACAATCCAAAACAATCCAAACCGACTCACCTGCCTGTTACCCGCTGAAGAAGAACAACAGTTCGGAAGCTCCCCAATGTCAACTCCATCAAGTCAGATCTACCTCTTCTCTATTGTCTCCCTCTACAATCCAAACAGATATCGAGGGTTATAAAAATGTTTTATTCCACGGCACTATTTTGTCAGCAGAGCTTCTTTTAGTTGTGCAACAGAAGAAGAAGAAGAATTCCTGACGGTGTTATCATTCTTCTCAGGGTGAACGCCAGAAGGTACTATTGCACAGGGCATAAGGAAGGCTGATATTGTCATTTTCTGCTTTCATCCAAGAAGAAGAATCGTATCTTCTGGCATATATATATATATAACTCTTAATGTGACTTGGTCTGGTACTTTGTGTTCAAGAAAATGCGTTGTTCAAACCTTAAAGACACACTGACCCACCACGATTAAGTCCCTTGGGTGTGTGTTTTCTGGGTAGCTGTGACCCACATACAAATGTCCCCAACTTCAAATTGAGGCTGCTCTTTAAAATGAAGTTTCGGTTTGAATTTGGGGGCATTTGTATGGGAGTCAAACCTGGTCAAAACAAGATTTCTTACCAGCTATAAGAGGGAAAACGCGTGAAACACGTGATTTTGACACGTGATCTGGTGGGTCTTTTAATCAACAGCCAAAGATGGAGCCACAAATCGAGGGGCATAGACTTTGCCAGAAGACATGCCTACTATCACAAAGGGAACTAGAAATGCACTGCAACAGTGAAACAGTGAACAACGTAACAGTAAGTCCAACGGTGTTAAAGATATGGCCACAAGAGTGAAATTTCGGTTTTCAAGGTCAAACTTCAAGGTCAGGATCAGCGCAGTTATAGTTTTCCTAACAGGACCGTGATAAACCGCCACACAAAATTTGAAACAGCTCCATCAATTTATTGGTTTATGAGATACAGCTCCGATATGAAATATATAGCATAAAGAAGGAATTTTCGGTTTTCGATGTCAAACTTCAATGTCAAGGTCAGCAGGGTCATGAATATCGAAAGGAACCTTTCTTTGTTTTGGATGCCTAACCCTCTACCAAATTTGATCAAAATCCGTCCAGTAGTCTTTGAGAAAATCGATACACAGACACACAGATGCACATACACACAGACACACAGGCCCGTCACAAGACCCGTCCTCTGGCCGGGTAATAAAGAAGGCTAGAAAACCTTCCGGCAAATACCCCACGAAACGTGGCTATGCTCTCATCTGCCATAGTGCCAGGAAGAAACAACCTCGAACAAAGCGAAGGACCTTCCGGCCTGAGTGTTGCAGAACGCCAGAGAACGTTGTGCCTGAGCAACCTTGCGGGTCTACGTCTGAATGCTATTGATCAATGATTCACAACACTGCAGCGCCACCTAGCAGGTTTATGTCCCCTGTTTCTCCCCAAACCTCCCTTCCAGACTTTAGTCTTACCAACTCATCTTTCCAGCTCTTCCAACAGTATGGAGGAAAGTCACAGTCACCCTTTAACCTTACCCCCACCTCAATCCCTTTTATTTAATATTTTTTTCAAACGACAAAGGATACTAAATAAGCAGTGTCAATAAAATGAACCCTTCTGTTCTGTTTTGCGAGATCTTGTGGTGATTAGAAATGGTGGTAATGAATGATGGTATAAGCCTTGTGCGTGGTTTTGCAACGATGTAGGCTAC
>CM065688.1:27245707-27260737 GCA_017654935.2 Phymorhynchus buccinoides
CACCCACCCCTTCTTTTTGGGGGTTTAAATCATGAAAACTATTTTGACATATTAAAATAATGATAACCCATAGGAAACACGAGTTTGTGCTAAGACAACGCAAGCCCCAATAAACGAGTTTGTTCATGTAGGACGAAGCGCTTGTACAAACACCCAGTTCCAGGTAACTGAATGAATGATTCACAGCACTTACGTCATCGCCTGGTTTGTTTGTTATCTCTCCCTTGCTTCTCTGGTAGCCCCTGGTCTGGGGAGTGCTAGCGAGGCCAGTTCCACCACCTTTGACAAATTCTTCTTCTTCTTCTTCTTCTTCTTCTTCTTCTTCTTCTTCTTCTTCTTCTGCGTTCCCAGGCCATATGGCCATAATGGGTAAGGTACGTATGTGTCCGGTTTTCAGTTTTCGCTGGTCTCCCCGCTGCGTGTAGCCGACTCATTCCGATTTCGGAGAAGCTCAAAGAAGAAACCAAAAAAAAAATAATAATTTAATTTTGGGGGGAAGGCAGGAGAATGGGCCAATAAGTCAGTGATAAGTGATAGAAAGCAAAGGGAAAAGGCAGAGTAAAAGAGAGTGGCAGCTCAGAGGAAGCTACAAGCACAGAACTTCCAGAAGATGGGTGAACTATTTTTTACGAAAGACCCCCTCGGTTACCCCACGGGGAGCCTTTGACTAATAACCCTGGTCCTCGGATCTAAAGGGGTTAGGGGAGGGGGTAGGGAAGGGGGGGGGGGGGTAAAGTGAAATGGGGGGATGGAGTTGTATTGGGTGTGATGGTGTTGGCGAGCGCGAGCTCGTCAACCGGGCTGTTTAGATGGAGTTATCGTCCTTAGTCCTTGACACCAGGGCCTGTACTCACATTGAGACAGTATGAGACTGATCATCATGAAATCTAAGACGTCCTTCTAAAGTAGTAGGATTCATAACAGGACTTTAGAAGGACTTCTATGATATCATGATAATTAATAAGTCTATGAATACTATCTCAAGGCAATGTGAATACAGGCCCTGCGTGATGTAAATGAAGCCACGAGAGTGATCTCCCCCCGTCGGGGCCACCCGGAAGAGCAGCTCATGGTTGTTGTTTATCGATGAGCCAGCTTGAATAATTGATCAGGGCCTGTATTCACGTTGAGATAGCATGAGACTTAGCATCATGCTAACTTAGAAGCTCTTCCAATGTCCTATAGGATTTAATAGGACTTTTGGAAGAGCTTCATGCTATCTCAACGTGAATACAGGCCCTGGATGAAAAATAAAGCGTGCTTCTTATTGTCTTGTGTGTCAATGTGGGGCCTAATTCCCGCGGGAAATAGGATGGTGGAGGGGAAGGGGAAGGGGATTGAGAAAGTGGACAGACAGGAGAGGTTGGGGGGGGGGGGAGTATTGTGATACAATTAAAAACGCTAAAGTGGTTTTGTGAATTGCATGCCTACGTGTTACTTGTTATATCATCATTTTAATTAGGAACTCCAGCCAAAGGAGACACCGCACAGTCTTATTAAAGACCCACTGACCCACCACGATTAAGTCCCTTGTTGTTGTTTTTCTGGGTAGCTGTGACCCACATACAAGTGTCCCCCGACTTCAAATTGAGTCTGCTCTTTAAAATGATGTTTTGTTTTCAATTTGGGAACATTTGTATGGGAGTCAAATCTGGTCAAAACAAGATTTCTTACCAGCTAAAAGAGGGAAAACCCGTGAAACCCGTGATTTTGACACGTGATCTGGTGGGTCTTTAAGTAGCCAGGCAATGGTCAAGATACAGGTTAACATTTTTCAATCTTTCCCCATGGCAGCACAGTGATATATGCGAGTGATCTTAAGGTTTCTGTACACGTCAACATTTTTCACTCTTTCAGCACGACAAACACAGTGGTATGCGAGTCATATTATGACTGGCCTGTCACTGTGTTGCTATAATTATGTGAAAAGAGTGAAAAATGTTCACGTGTACAGAGACCTTTATGACTGGCATATCACTGTGCTGCTCTTTGGGGACAGAGAGAAGAAGAAGAATTATTGCAATTGTACTTCTTCCTTTCTTTCTTTCTTTCTTTCTTCCTTTCTTTCTTTCTTTCTCTCTTTCTTTCTTTCTTTCTTTCTTTCTTTCTTTCTTTCTTTCTTTCTTTCTTTCTTTCTTTCTTTCTTTCTTTCTTTCTTTCTTTCTTTCTTTCTTTCTTTCTTTCTTTCTTTTCTTTCTTTCTTTCTTTCTTTCTTTCTTTCTTTCTTTCTTTCTTTCTTTTCTTTCTTTCTTTCTTTCTTTCTTTCTTTTCTTTCTTTCTTTCTTTCTTTCTTTCTTTTTTCTTTCTTTCTTTCTTTCTTTCTTTCTTCTTTCTTTCATTCTTTCTTTCTTTCTCTTTCTTTCTTTCTTTCTTTCTTTCTTTCTTTCTTTCTTTCTTTCTTTCTTTCTTTCTTTCTTTCTTTCTTTCTTTCATTCTTTTTCTTTCTTTCTTTCTTTCTTTCTTTCTTTCTTTCTTTCTTTCTTTCTTTCTTTCTTTCTTTCTTTCTTTCTTTCTTTCTTTCTTTCTTTCTTTCTTTCTTTCTTTCTTTCTTTCTTTCTTTCTTTCTTTCTTTCTTTCTTCTTTCTTTCTTTCTTTCTTTCTTTTTCTTTCTTTCTTTCTTTCTTTCTTTCTTTCTTTCTTTCTTTCTTTCTTTCTTTCTTTCTTTCTTTCTTTCTTTCTTTCATTCTTTCTTTCTTTCTTTCTTTCTTTCTTTCTTTCTTTCTTTCTTTCTTTCTTTCTTTCTTTCTTTCTTTCTTTCTTTCTTTCTTTCTTTCTTTCATTCTTTCTTTCTTTCTTTCTTTCTTTCTTTCTTTCTTTCTTTCTTTCTTTCTTTCTTTCTTTCTTTCTTTCTTTCTTTCTTTCTTTCTTTCTTTCTTTCTTTCTTTCATTCTTTCTTTCTTTCTTTCTTTCTTTCTTTCTTTCTTTTTCTTTCATTCTTTCTTTTTCTTTCTTTCTTTCTTTCTTTCTTGGCGCAAAGTACTCCAAAGATTCACTTCAAATTTTGTAACATGTACTGGGACGGGGACACATAGAGAAGGGCATATAAATATAGAGATGGGTCACATAGAGATAGGGACACGTAGAGATAGGGTCACATAGAGATAGGGACACGTAGAGACGGGGGCACATAGAGACGGGGGACACACATAGATGGGGACGTGTGGGGACGGGGACACATAGAGAAGGGCATAATTATAGAGATGGGTCACATAGAGATCTCTTTCGTATGTTTCGGTATTTGGTATATTCTGGTCACAGAGACTTATCTCTGTGAAATTCGGGCTGCTCTCCCTCGGAGAGCGCGTCGCCGCAAGTGCAGCGCCTTCCCAATAGGGACACATAGAGATGGTAGACACACATAGATGGGGACATGTAGGGACGAGGAACACATAGAGAAGGGTATAGAGAGATGCGTCACATAGAGATGGGTCTCAAAGAGATGGAGACACATAGAGATGAGGACACATAGAGATGAGGACACATAGAGATGGAGACACATAGAGATGTTGGCACATAGAGATGATGACACATAGAGACAAGAACGGGACGGGGCACAAACAGGACGAGGCAAAAACGGGATATAACTTGCAAAGTAACCATGACACTGATTTGTCCGAAGCTGAGAAATATCCTTAGTAATAGTATAATAGATGCACACAAAAAATGGGCGACGATGCACTAGCGGCGGCGCGCTCTCCAGGTGGGAGCAACCCGAATTTCACACAGAGACGAGTCAATAATTCATCTACAGAATAAACACTTTTTTTTATTATAAACTTTTCAAAACATATTGGTGGTCATTTTTATTAACAACACCTGACCCCTTAAATGGTCAAAGCGTCTCTCTCTCTCTCTCTCTCTCTCTCTCTCTCTCTCTCTCTCTCTCTCTCTCTCTCTCTCTCTCTCTCTCTCTCTCTCTCTCTCTCTCTCTCTCTCTCTCTCTCTCTCTCTCTCTCTCTCTCTCTCTCTCTCTCCTCTCTCTCTCTCATTTTATCGTACTATGAAACATTGTATTACCCCTCATTCATATGGATTTTAATGAATTAAAATATATGAAACCTAAAGTTTGAACTCTCTCTCTCTCTCTCTCTCTCTCTCTCTCTCTCTCTCTCTCTCTCTCTCTCTCTCTCTCTCTCTCTCTCTCTCTCTCTCTCTCTCTCTCTCTGGTCAATAATTGCCTAGTGGGTAGAGTCAAGACAGGGGTGAGTGATCAAGTACAGTACTGCTGACAACACGCAATACGAGGATGAAAGCCATATAAATATATTGCCAGTTAGGGAGGAAAACTTTTCTTTTCAAAAAAGGCATAGTAGAGGGTATTGACACAAGTACGAGTATTATATTCAGTACCCAAATCGTAAGTTTTACGTCATTTCAAAACAACAAATATTTCATTCCGTGACCACAAATTTGACCATAGAAATCCATTTCAAACGTGTGAACCACCAGAGAAGATGCACATCAATGGGCTCAAGGTCCCAAACTCGTAACACATTCATAGACAGTTAATAGCATGTTGGGCCACCGGTTGTATGCTAGTCTGTCGTTTCCGACAATGACTACCAGATAGCAGAAAGGGGGGGGGGGGGGGGGGGGCCCCCAGATTCTATTCTGGCGGGCTGGGCGAGAATTTGTTTATAGTGGAGATGCCTTGTCCAGGGTACATCCACACACTCTCTCGGCCAAAGGGATTTGAGGACACAGCTGGCGTTGAGGAAGGTCCCCAAAGGCCAGCCTATCCCTTTGGCTGCAGCACCAGAGCCGGTGCAAGGGCCCCCTCTGTTTCGAGAGTCATAGTCTTCCACAATAGACTAAGCTGTACCATGATTTTCCACTACTGTAGAATATCATCTGTTGTACAGCTCTCATGTTACTGTTGGCCCCTACTACAGGCTAATGTCAACCAATGATAACCCCAGGGGGTTATTTTTGGAATAAACCAAACTTGAAACTTGAAACTTGATAAAAGCCATTTGAGTAAAGGGAATATCAAACTCATAAATGCTAAATTAGCCCCTTTTTGACATCCCTTGAAAGGTCCTGGGCCACCGGTTACAGTTAAAGATCCACCAGATCACGTGTCAAAATCACGGGTTTCACGGGTTTCCCCTCTTATAACTGGAAAGAAATCTTGTTTTGACCAAATCTGACTCCCATATAAATGGCCCCAAATTCAAACCGACACATCATTTTAAAGAACAGCCTCAGTTTGAATATGGGGGAATTTGTATGTGGGTCACAGCAACCCAGAAAAAAAACCAAGGGACTTAATCGTGGTGCGTCACTGGGTCTTTAAGCATTAAAGGCAACACCTTATCCTGTTCCGGAACAGTCTGCTGATGGTTTCCTGTGGGATTTGCTGGCCACCACTCTTCTAGAAGAAACTAAATCAGCTCCTGGAGAGATTTTTTTTCTTTTTCGGGTGGGTGGGTGGTGGTGGTGGTGTTAGATCTTGTGTTTTAACGCGTCTCACCAAGTTATCCCACAATGTCACAAATCTTTGATTGGAAAAAGTCCAGGAGGTCTTGGGGCTGGCTGTTGAATATTTCAATATTGATTTTGTTTTTCGTTAAGCCGAGGTTATGGGTGTTTGTTTGTTTGTTGTTTGTTTTGTTTTCGCTTGCTTATTTGGAGGTGGAAATGTTTTGTCTGTTTGTTCGTTTGTTGTTTTTCCTTTTTAAAAGACAGACAGACAGACAGACAGACAGGCAGGCAGTAGGACCCCTGTTTCTGATTGCAAGGTACGTGAGTACCTCTTCTGGCAGGAAGCATACTTTTGTTACCACATACCGCTAGTCCCACACTGCAATTTTACATCCATGGTACAACGAGTCCCACGTACCGCTATTCCCACAAAATGCTCTATCTCCGCTTGTGTCTGTCAAACCCACATGAACGCATGTGCGCGCGCGCACGCACACACACACACACACATACATGTGCATTCACATACACAAGCCCAGTGTGTGAGACCAGCGGTATGTGGTAACAAAAGTATGCTTCCGCAGTACTGGCACAACTGGGAGTTCGCAAAGAGAGGGAGAGAGAGGGAGAGAGAGAGAGAGAGAGAGAGAGAGAGAGAGAGAGAGAGAGAGAGAGAGAGAGAGAGAGAGAGAGAGAGAGAGAGAGAGAGAGAGAGAGAGAGAGAGAGACAGAGAGAGACAGAGAGAGAGACAGAGACAGAGATACAGAGAGAGAAACAGAGAGAGAGAGAGAGAGAGAGAGAGAGGCGCACAGCGGTGAAAAGAAGGGGATGAGACAGACTGGACCTGTCATTATCGGGTTAGTATTGATCTCACTAAACCCAGGGATGGGCGGTGGTGAAGGGAGTCGTGGAGGGAGAGGAGGGGGGGGGGGGGGGGCCGGGGCGAGTAACAAAACGGTTCTGGAAACAAAGCAGTACGTTCAGAGAGTGGAGTGAGGAAGGGGTGCCATAGTACAAGTAATTCAACATCACGTGGGTGTACCTTCCTCTCACTCCCGTCACCAACCCTCTCAGCCCCCCCTCCCTCCTCTCAATCACGGAAGTGATAGATTTTTTTGGAGAGGTAGGGAGTAACTACATTTTGGGGGGGGGAAATTTAACAGACCATATGAAAACAAGCGCGAAATCGCAATAGTTTGTGGCACGCGGTCTATTTTTACCACTCCAATCATGAGTTACCTCCCCTGGCTTTTCAATAATTTTAATCTGTAAACCAGAATGTTATCTCTGCACCATTTCATAACTTTTTATATCTTTTGGAAAACATTTAAAACTATGTATCCTACTTATACTCATCGAAAGAAGCACCGCATACTCGTCGTGTCTGTTGTAGTGTCTGTATTACATATGTTTATTATTTTGTACGCTTTTAAAATACATCATTTTAAAGAGCGGCCAGAAGTGTAGCCTCGTTTTGAAGTGGACCGACAGACAGACCGACCGACCGACAAAGTGAGTTATAGGTTTGTGGCTTGAGCCACAAACAAAACTATAAGCATCTGTCAATTTGCATGTGCTTAGAACTCACTACATAATAATATAAAGTACGAGCACAAGGTATTTCTTCAAGGAAAACTATCAATACTGAGCGCACCATTGCTTAGCAAAATGTATGACTTGTATTATTGGGAGGAAACTAAGAAAGAAAAAGCAAGGACAATACAAAAAATTGAATATAGGCCTACTACCAGAATGATAAAGTCAATAATTTAGAAGAAGATTGGGATTTTGCAGGATAACATTCTATCTAACTCAGACAAAATTTTGTGAAAATCCGTTCGTTATTTTCAGTGTTACTTCAAAATTTATGTTTAAAAATACTTGTTTTAATGTCAAAAACAGAGTATTGAAATGATACTGATGATCAAAATCAAATTGATTCTGATCGCTTCTCGGCCTTTCGGCTAAGACAGTGATTCGGGAACATAAATGTTTGTTTATACCCTGGTTGGTTTGTTCAGCCCGTCGTACATGGCGAAAGCCGATACGCGACGTTAAACTGAACTTCCAAAATCAAATTTTAGATCTGTTTTTTTATGATTACACAATGAAAATTTCGGTAAATGTCTTCTTTTTTTTGTATCTTATCGTTCACAGCAAATCTGCGTATTTTACAACAACAACAACAAAATAATAAAACAATTTCTGCGTCTGACGGACATTAAAGCTTGTCTCAATATTTGGAGAGAAAAAAAAGTTATGTAGGCCTATGTAATACACTCCTCAAAGGGTTTTATTTATTGATTTTTTTTTAAATCCTATTAACAGATACACAAACAAAGGCATATAATCTGCCTGGCAGAGCTAGCAAATGCATTTACTGTATTGTTAAAAATTCGGGACTTTCCTGATGTTGCACTGCCTCCGGGCATTGCCTCCATGATCGTTCCCACCATCTTGATATCTACTAATGTCCCTGTGTCTGTTCGCAGACCGGAGGACGTTAAGCAGATTTTCATTAATTCTAGCAAAGTGCTGTGAGGCAAAAATGTATGACAGCTGTTATTGCCTGAATGAAAGTTAGATTGTACGTCCACTCGGCTGCAAAACAGCGCATATGGGACGAACCATCAACCAACCATCACTCAATGCTCTGAGTAGATCCTGGGGGTACTGCAATGCCAGGTCTGATCCATTCTATTTTTATGTTATTATTTGTATTATTGCCTGGAATAATGAAATTCTGCTTAACGTCCTCCTGTCTGGAACAGCCACATATGGCACATTAGTAGATATGAAGATGGTGGGAACTATCCTGGAGGCAATGCCCGGAGGCAGTGCAACAGCAAGAAAGTCCCGAACTTTTAACGAAACAGATGTGTAATTGCAGTAAATTTGTATTGCCTGGAAATAATATTTCAGAAAGTGTTGAAGCTAGTGATTCCAGTGCCTACAGGCGAAAGGGAAAGGGAAACAAGGTGAAAGGGAAACAACTCCTTGGGTGGAAACAGTCTGGAGAGAGAGAGAGAGAGAGAGAGAGAGAGAGAGAGAGAGAGAGAGAGAGAGAGAGAGAGAGAGAGAGAGAGAGAGAGTGTGTGTGTGTGTGTGTGTGTGTGTGTGTGTGTGTGTGTGTACGCCCACGCATCTGATTTTGATTGTCCTTTGGTTTGTGATTGTAAACGGAGCAAAAGAGGAAAAAGAGTGTAGACTGGGATTTTAAATCTTTTGATTAAAAAAAATACACTTTTCACTAAAACAACAACAACAGTAGATTATTTCCAGCAAAACAATACTGGGTCTTTGAAAATTAAACCAATTTTGAAGCTTTTTCAAGAAAATAAAGTGCAAAATCCCCTTTAAATTGCACCTAAGAACACTTAAGCAGTAAACTAATAAATTACCGTTCGCCATTGCCTTCATGGGAACTGCATGAATGATTTGTTGGTCTTTCTTTGGGGGGGGGGGGGGGGGGGGGGGGGGGGGGGGGGGGATCCAGTCGATTCGGTTTTTATTAGACCTACTATTCCTGGAAATCGGGAATCCTATGTGGCCTTGTCAGTTCCAGAATAACAATGACTTCAGAATGAAGGTTTATAATGCGTGTGAAACTATATAGTCTGTGGCATAATCCTACAGCTAGTCTGGAATTCGTTGCTTATCTTTCTGTCTTGTGTTTCCTGTTACAATTTTCTAGGCCTCCTGTCATTTTCTTGCTTCTTTTTTTTGTAACAGGTATGATTATTTATTTTCTATTTCTTGGATTGTGGGCCCTAGTATCATGCATATTTTATGATAGACTCAATGTATCGCAAGTTCCTAAAATAATCTGTAAACTTCAGAGTGATATATTTACGAAATGAAATACACGTTTGCGACCTTGTGTGACTTTGAGTGTCAAGTCAAATCAAGTCAAGTCAAGTCAAAATTATCTGTATTGAAGATAAAGGAATAAGCTTGACAGCATGTCTCCACCCTCACTGTCCAAAGTGTGTCTTTATGAGTTGTCTTGAGATAGGGAGTTGGGCTGTCTGTAATGGTCATCATCACCGGGAACAATGCGATGCATTAGTCTAAGAGTCAGAACGGACTATCTCCAGTTGGTGCATTGACTTATTATGGAACTTAGTTGCGAAAATCATTGACTAATTTCTTTTGTATAAGTCCATAGACCATCTGAACATAGTCCGTTTTTGACTCTAAGGCATGGAGTTATTTTTTCTACTCACGTTTAGTTAATCGTGAGTAACAGCGTTTTATTCGAATCGCACTGTTTAGCCGCTAGGCTTATTGGTTATGGCGATGAGGTGTGTGTGTGTGTGTGTGTTCGTTCTTTAGTTTAACGTCTGTTCACCCGCAAGTGATATTAGACAAAACAAATATAAAAAATAAATACATAAATAAATTATAATTTTAAAAAAATAAAAAAATAAAAAATAAAGTATTGAAGTGAGAGTGTGTGTGAGTGCGTGGATGGTAGTATTATTATGTGTTTTCCCTACACATCTATTCATACAAATCTAACTGAGTGCATATAAAAATTACATTAACAGATATATAAGATGGGAGGAAGTGGGGGACATACAGTAACATTTCAAACTGACTTATGTAACATGAAGAGTTAAACAAGTGTGTCTTAATTTATAAATGGCTAACAACAAAAATATAATAACACAATTTAAACCAACAATTATGTGTGTGCGTGTGTGTGTGTGTGTGTGTGTGTGTGTGTGTGTGTGTGTGTGTGTGTCGGAGGGGTGGGGGTGGGGGTGACAACCAAAGAGTAGGCCTAATTTCAGTTTGCGTAAACTTGTGATTTTGTTGTCGATGTTTTGTGTGTGAGGTTTTTCTTCCCTTAAGTCTGTGTACACATTAACATTATTCACGAGATATTTCTATTTCCCCATGGCAACACAGTGATAGCCCACTCTTAAGGTGCCATGGGGAAATAGAATTATCTTGTGAATAGTGTGCTAACGTGTGCACAGATCTTTACGAATACGAACTGTTTTCGTTGTCGTTTTTGTTTGTTTTTGTTGTTGTTTTGCCTCAGGCTGCATCAGTTGTTTTTTCTACATGTTATAACATGTTCCATTCACAGAAACTGCATGCATAACAAGGGCGTCGCCGAGCGGCAGACATGTCCGTCACCAGCAATGCCACGCACTTGCGACACCCCGTAGAGTGTCACATCCTGACACAAAATTGGAAGGGATTCTGTCTTCTAGTTCACGAGATAGAGCTTGAAGAAGAAACATATAGCGCAAAGAAGGAAATTTCGGTTTTCAAGGTCACACTTCAAGGTCAAGGTCAGCATGGTGATAATTTATGCTCGGATGTTTTCTTCTCTAGGGTATACAGTACCACACACAATCTGAAGCGCTTCTGTCAAGTACCAATGTGGAAAATATGGCTTAAAACCCAATGTGTAGACCCCTACCACTTTCAAGGCCTACGGATCGCCCGGACCGTGACCTTGACCTTGATCGGTATGCCACCATCAGAACGGGCATAAGCCAAAGTACCTTCATGCCAAATTTGAAGACTCTAACACTAACGGTGTGGGAGTTATGGCCCCTGAAAGATTTTCGGTTTTCAAGGTCGTACGCCAAGGTCAAGGTCACGACGGCAATATGGTTTGCGCGGATGTCTTCCTCTCATGGTGACACACCAGCACACACAATTTGACGTGATTTTGTCAACCCGTTCGAAAGATATCCTTGGGACAGACAGAAGGAGAAAAAAATTACCCTCCGATTTTCAGGCTCCAGCGATCTTTTTGACCTTGACCTTGACCTTGATCGGTATGCCATCATCAGAACGGGCATAAGCCAAACCACCTTCATACCAAGTTTCAACATCCTATGTTGATCGGTGCCCGAGATATGGCTAAAAATAGATTTTCGGTTTTCAAGGTCGTACGTCAAGGTCAAGGTACGACGGCAAAATGGTTTGCGCCGATCTCTTCCTATTAAGGAGGCACACCTTCACACAAAATTTGACGCGATTCGGTCAAGCGGTTCGGGAGATATCCTTGGGACAGACAGAAAAAGAAAAAAAAATACAAACCAGCCCATCGCAATAGTCCGTCTTGGTGACGGATTAATTAGCCTAGTTGGTCTTTGTTTCGGGGGCAAAGCCAACCAACATGTTTGTATCGTTACTATTCCGGGGAATCGGGAATCCTACGTATAGGGCCTAACCTTGTCAGTTCCAGAATAACGATGACTTCAGAATGAAGGTATAGAATAATGCGTACTTTATGCGTGCCCTAGGCTAATCCTACAGCTAGAATTTTTTTCTGGGATTTGTTCTGCTCTGCTTGTCTGTCTTGTTATGTAGTTGTGTATCGTGTTATAACATTTCCAGTGCATGCCTCGTGACATTTGGTTTCTTTTTTTAACGGGTGTGTTCACTCATTATTATTTTTTATATTGTGTGTGGTGTCTCGTTTAGGTCTACAAGTGATAGATTCGAAGTATCGCTGAGTTCATAATGTTTATAATGTGTAAAATGTGTTAAGAATGATGTTTAGAAAACGAAAGACACATTTTGTGAATGCCTCCGTCGACCGTTAAACTTAAAGGGGATAAAAAAGGAAAACGTTTAAGATATTTACACATTCTGGGAGACTCTGTGTGTGTGTGTGTGTGTGTGTGTGTGTGTGTGTGTGTGTTGGGGGGGGGGGGGTAATTCACACTTGCTGGTGTTGTGTATCTTTTTCAAATGTCCACAAATTCAGTGCTGACCCTTAAACCTATTTTGTAATACAAACCCTACATTGTCCAAGCCTTAACACGCTTTTAATGTGTTTGTGTTGTGCAGCGTGGACACTGTAACAGAACTCAACTGAACTGGTCATCCTCGCACACCATGACCGGGTGGGCCAATCTCTCTGCGCTGGTCACTCTACTGCTGGCTCTGCTGCTGTGGGTTCTGTGGCCAGCGCCAGCTGCAGTTCCCTACACCGCTGACCGTCTAACCCTGCAGCCAGTGGGCGCGTGGTCATCATCCATGATGAGTGCGACGTGTCAAGACCCCGACTGCTCTTTGTACTACAATGGTCATATCCAGGACATCTTGATCACCTCCGATAGAAGAGTCGTTCAGATCCGTTGGTATCCACTCATGTCGGTCGTCGTGGAATCTTCATCTGGCATGCAGACCATCAAGCTTGACTGTCAGCCTATGGGGTTGGCGCAGCTCCCTCGCAGTGGTCTTTTGATTGTCACCTGTCCCCATCCGCGTGCCATGTTGCTGATCAACCTTGATTCCGAAGACTATGAGGTCAAGAAAATCCCAACAAAGAAACGCTACTGGGCTATAGCCGCCCACCCGCTCGACAACACACTGATCGTTAAAGCAGCGGAGGAACCACCCAGCATTGACGTCATCAATCTGCAAGGGGAGGTCATCCGATCCTTTATGGACTCCAGCCAGGTCCCCTTGAAGAGGGTCCTGTCCCTCACTGTGGCCGATGATGACTTGCTGGTCAGTGACTATGGAGGTTCCCAAGTGTACGCCATGCCGCTGTCCAACCCCAACCCTCTCCTTGTGGGGATTTTGCCCAGGAAACTGAAGGAACCTGGCGACACAGTGGTGGACAAAGCCGGCAACGTGTTCATTGCCTGGGGCAGTGGATACGTAGGGATGAGAACTCCGGAGGGCCACTTCCGGTCACTGCTGGCGGAACCGAGAGTCGATGACAAGTACGCAGTGTGTCGTCTTGCTCTTCTGGACGATACGTTGCTCTTGGTCACCCACCCCACCATGAACACGTCTCTTGTTACAGAATATCGATTAGTCAACGCGTAGTTTTTGTTCCTTGAGTTCGCTCTGAGGTCAGAGAGCTATAGTTATAGGTGAAGACGGGGTAAAAAGCCCATGGGCGGGCAAGAAATTATCTCATGAAATAAAGAAAACTTAAGTCAAATTTGTCCATGAGACGAATACTATACATTAACACTCGTCTCATGGGCAAAATGTGACTGAAATTTTCTTTATTTCATGAGATAATTGGCATGGGCTTCTTACCCGCCTGTTTAGCATTCGCCTCATGGGCAAAATGTGGCTGAAATTTTCTTTATTTCATAAGATAATTGGCATGGGCTTGTTACCCTCCCATGGGCTTTTTACCCCGTCTTACTCTACAGACTATAATAAACATTGTTCCTATTGCTGGTTTTGTTTGTTGGATTGGTTTTTGCTGTGTTTGCAGGTGGGGGTCTTTTGGTAAAATTAACCGGGTAACGCGGATGACAGTGACATGATTCAGCCGTTATTCCACACCAGTTGCATTCCATGCCTTAACTAGTACGTTTGCTGTGTTAACAATGCTATTCTCTTCTTCGTGTGTGTCTGAAATTCTTGTGCCTTCCCTTGTCAAAAACGCTGTTCGGTGATGTCCTCTAATGTAGGCCTATCATTATTGACTTCCTGGGATAATACTACATCATTTCGCCTCTTCCAGAGAAATAATTGTTTGGGTTTTTTATTAGCAGAAAGCAAAAAGATTTGGTTAAGCAATACATCTTTGAAAAAGGAAACCTACTTTGTGTCTGTAGGCTATAAGGCCTGGTACACAGTACATCTGGATTTTCCGCGCGGAAATAATCAATAAGTATAAGAAAGAAGGAAACAAATAATTATGAGGATTAGGGGAAATACGGACAGGTGCGTCACATATTTATTCCCTTCTTTCTTTTACTTATATATGGATTGCGCACGGGTTTCCGTGCGGAACATCCGCGTGTATGTGTACACGGCCTAAAGGCTACATTTTATAGTAATACCATTAGTAGTTTGTCTTCAGTTGTGGTGATATTAGGGACAGGCTATTTTGTAATCAGCGTTTGCATACCATCAGCATGACCTGGTTTACACACACTGGTAGTTTTTATCCAAAACGGTTACAAGTATGTTTTTGTTGTTGTTCGTTTGTTGTTGTTGTTGTTGTTGTTTCATCCATAGATACTGTAGATACTGTTAACACTCATTTCAGGAAACTAGCATTTCCGAGTTACAACTTCGAGCGTTGTAAACAAATTTTGTATGGGTTTTTTTTCTGTCCATACTAAGGCCCACGTTTTATCCTTTATCCCCCCCCCCCCCCCCCCCCCCCCCCCCCCCCCCCCCACCCCCCCCCCCCCCCCCCCCCCCCCCCCCCCGAAACAGCTGAACCAATCATAATAAATAGTAGCACTCAGACTTGTCGTTCCGGATTTTCTTATATTGATGCCCATGATGTCAGCTTAACTAAAGATCCAATATAAATGAATAGATAAGGACACGGACACACACACACACACACACACACACACACACACACACACACACACAATATTTACAGGGGCTAAAAAGTGTTTAAAGGGAAACAACTTGCTACAGCCAAGGGAAATAGTGGTCTTAGTTATTTCCCTTAAATCTCTCTCTCTCTCTCTCTCTCTCTCTCTCTCTCTCTCTCTCTCTCTCTCTCTCTCTCTCTCTCTCTCTCTCTCTCTCTCTCTCTCTCTCTCTCTCTCTCTCTCTCTCTCTCTCTCTCTCATTACTGATTAGCCTTTTCGTCCCAAGGACAGATTGGAAGAATGGGCCCGGCCCAAAATCGTAAT
>CM065688.1:27261237-27271237 GCA_017654935.2 Phymorhynchus buccinoides
TTCCTTTCTCCAACCCTCCTCTCTCTCACACACGACATTCGATGACCACATTTGCGTAAAAGTATGAATTGTGTTTTTTGTTCCTTTGATGATAAAGATCTCTCTCTCTCTGGTTCTCCCTTCCATCATTCTGTCCTGGCACCGTGTCTAACTCTGTATTTCTGCTCTGTTTCAAAAAAACCCCTTTGGCCCCCCCCTTGTCCCCCCCCCCCCCCCTCTTCCTTCCGTTTGCCAGACTGTGCTGTGCCGTCGGTCAGTCTGGCTTCGCACCCTGGTCTGTCTGCACCTGTCTTTCTTTTCTTCTTTCTCTCTGTCTGCCCTGTCTTTCTTCTCTCCGTCTGCACCTGTCTGTCTTTCTCTCTTGTCTGAACCTGTCTTTCTTTCTCTCTTCTGCACCTGTCTTTCTTCTCTCTGTCTGCACTTGTTATTTGTCTTGCACCTGTCTTTCTTTTCGTTCTTTCTCTCTGTCTACACCTATCTTTCTCTCTCTGTGTCTGCACCTGTCTTTCTTTCTCTCTGTCTGCACTATCTTGTTCTCTCTCTCTGTCTGCACCGGTCTTTCTTTCTCTCTGTCTGCACCTATCTTTCTTTCTCTCTCCGTCTGCACTTGTGTCTGTCTGCACCGTCTTCTTCTCTCTGTCTGCACTTGTGTCGTGTCTGCCACCTATCTTTCGTTCTTTCTTCTCTGTCTGCACCTGGTCTTTCTTCTCTCTGTCTGGCCCTATCTTTCTTCTCTCCGTCCGCACCTTGTGTCTGTCTGCACCTGTCTTTCTTTCTCATCCGTCTGCACTTGTGTCCTGTCTGCACCTGTCTTTCTTTCTCTCTGTCTGCGACCGTGCCTGTCTGCGCCTATCTTTCTTTCTCTCTTCTGCCCTGTGTCTGTCTGCACCTGTCTTTCTTTCTCTCTGTCTGCACATGTTCTGTCTGCACCTATCTTTCTTTCCTCTCCGTCTGAACTGTGTCTCTCTGCACCTATCTTTCTTCTCGTCACGTCTGCACCTGTGTCTGTCTGCACCTGTTGTCTGTCTGCGCCTCCTTTCTTTCTCTCTTCTGTCTGCACCTGTGTCTGTCTGCACCTGTGGTCTGTCTGCACGCTGTGTCGTCTGCCCTATCTTTCTTTCTCTCGTCTGCACTGTGTCTGTCTGTCACTATCTTCTTTCTCTCTGTCTGCACCTTTTCTGTCTGCACCTGGTGTCCTGTCGGCACTGTGTCTTGTCTGCACTATCCTTCTTTCTCTCTTCTGCACTGTGTCCTGTCTGCACCTGTGTCTG
Source organism: Phymorhynchus buccinoides (assembly GCA_017654935.2). NCBI lineage: Eukaryota > Metazoa > Mollusca > Gastropoda > Neogastropoda > Raphitomidae > Phymorhynchus > Phymorhynchus buccinoides. Next base: position 27,262,509 of record CM065688.1, read on the forward strand.
TCTGCACCTATCTTCTTTCTGTCTGTCCTGCACCTGTGTCTGTCTGCACCTTGTCTCTGGCTGCGCCTGTATTGCTTTTCGTTCCTTCTCTCTGTCTGCACCTGTCTTTCTTTTCTCTCTGGTCTGCGCCCCGTCTTGGCTCTTTTCATCAAGCATTTAGGTCTTGCAGAGACATGCCTCCATATTTATTAAATGGGACTAAGCATTGGTTGCGTCTCGTTCTACACGTCTAACTCTCGCCACAATTTATTTCCTTAAAGACCCCACCACAGCACTTGAGTGAAAACCACGGGTTCAAAGTGTTTTCCCTCTCTCGCTGGTAAGAAAGCTTATTTTGACCCGGCATGACTCCCATGACAATGCCCCCAAATTCGAAACAGAAACAGAGACTTTGAGCGAGCACCTCATTTGAATTTGGGGTTTTTTGTGTGTGGGTCACACACCCAGAAAAACAACAAACAAGGCTTACTCGTGCTGGTCAGTGGTCGTTAAAGCAAGTTAATCCCTTTTTTTTTCTGGCCATGGTGACCCAAACAACCCCCACTCCCCCTTACGCAAGAACGAGGCTAGCTCTTCAAAGTGATGTCTCGTTTTGTGAGGTACTGGGTGAATTTGTAAGGGAGTCAAATCAGATTAGCTTACCACCATCAGAGAGGGAAACACGTGAAAACCTGATGTTACACGTGACGTGGTGGGTCTTTAGATCGTCTACTTTCGGCCGCGTCCAAGTCGGGGACAGTGTTTACTGGGCTTGTATTTTTGGTGTACAGGATCGGTATCTAATTTTGCGGACAACGACTGCGTCTCGCTGCACAAAGATTGCTGACGTAGAGCACGATTATTTTGATCGGTCTAAATTGTGTCCATATATTTTTTGGTGTGTTGCGTGTGTCGTGTGTTCGTGTGTACATGTGTGTGTGTGTGTGTGTGTGTGTGTGTGTGTGGGTGTGTGTGTGTGTGTGTGTGTGTGTGTGTGTGTGTATTTGCCTAAATTCTGTATCTTTGGACATAAACGTTCTGGAGTGTGAGAATCTCACCCCTCTATCTGTGTACAAGTCCGTACGTCCGTCTGTACTGTATTATTTAAGGACTATATATATATATATATATATATATATCTCCTCTCTCCCGTCTCTCTCTCTCTCTCTCTCTCTCATCTCAATAATTTTATCGCCAAAAAACTGAAATGAACCATTAACGGTTTCTACTACTATCAACCCATCTGTTCCGATCAGTTACATTAACACAGACACACGGAAATACGAACACAGAGAGAGAGTGTGAGAGAGAGACAGAGAGAGAGGAGAGATGGGGAAGGATTGAGAGAGGAGAGAGAGAGAGAGGAGAGAGGATGAGAGGAGGAGAGAGAGAGGAGCTGAGTTAGAGAGAGAGCAGAGAGGAGAGAGAGAGAGAGAGAGAGAGAGAGAGAAAGAGAGAGGATATTACGACGATGAGACGAGAGGAGCAGAGAGAGATGTCACCGAGAGAGAGAGAAAAAAAGACGATGAGATGAGAGAGAGAGACGAAAGATGAGAGAGAGACTCTGGAGAAAGAGAGAGATGAGAGAAAGAAGAGTAAGAGATACAAATAGAAACGATAGAAGAGAGGACAGAACAGACAAAACACAGAGACAGACAACAGACACACACACACACACACACACCCACAAGTTATGCACACACGTGCATTGAACTGCCAAATCAAGCTATTAGCTAACTGTCATGAAGATAATAAGCAATACTGTTTCATATCAACACACAACATTCTAACGCAATTCATCTGACAAACAGAGAGACAGACCGATAGACAAACAGACATCCATCCATCCATCCAGCCAGACATTCAGACAGACAGACATCCAGCCAGCCAGCCATTCAAACAGACAGACAGATCCACACACAGACAAACAAACAAACTGTCGTGACATTAACATTGTGGACGCACGCAGAATCCGTACAACACAATTGATCCAAGTGAGAGACGAATAAATAACAAGGCGGATGGATATTCCTTTACCTTCCCCTATTCCTGGCTAAATATCAGCTCTTGGGTGTGGTGGGGAGATGGCGGGATGGGTGGTGGGTTGGTGATGGGGAGAAACAGAAAATAAATGAAAAACAGGAGTCCACATGAATCACCAACATCATCAGTTTTAGTAGGAGATTTTGTGCGTGTTAGGTTTTGGTGTTTGAAACGTGGATCCACACGCTTGGACTTGAATGTACAGCGTGATCAGTTTTTGTGGGGTTTTCCTGTTTGGACTGGTGAGTATTTGATTTATTTTTAAAAAAATGTGAGTTTTGGAAAGTGTGTGTGTGTGTGTGTGTGTGTGTGTGTGTGTGTGTGTGTGTGTGTGTGTGTGTGCGTGTGCGTGCGCGTGCGTGCGTGCTGTGTGTGTGTGTGTGTAGTGGTGTGTGGCTGCCTTGTGTGGTGTGTGTGGTGTGTGTGTGGTGTGTACGTTTGTGTGTGTGTATGTGTGTCACGCGTGTGTTGGCGTGTGTGTGTGTGTGTGTATGTGTGTGTGTGTGTGTGTGTTGTGTGTGTGTGTGTGTGTGTGTGGTGTGTGTGTGTGACAGTGTTTTCGTACATGTGTGTGTGTAGTGTGTCGTGTAGAAATGTAAGTTGGTAAGGGTCTGGGGAGCCAGGGCTGCAATAAAGGAAAATATACACAAGAGCATTATAACATTTGCAATCTTCACATTTATTTCCACATGGGAGATCATTTTCGATATTCACATATCATTCTGTACAGGAGATCATTATTATTGTACAAGTTTAGTTTTCTGAGGAGGAACTTATGGTTGACAGTATCAAAAGCTTTAGCGAAGTCCACGAATAGTACGCCAGAAAACAGATTTATTCATGTTGGAAAGCCATCTTTCTGTGAGTTTCAATAAAGCTGTGTGACAGGAGTGTATTGGCCTGAAGCCAGATTGACTAGGGTGAATTAGATTGTATTTGTCTAAATGTACAAGGAAACATTTCTGAATGTTTTTCCTCCAAGTGTTTTGAAAGCACTGAGAGAATGGAAATTGGTAAGTAGTTAAAAGGGTCATCAGGATTTCCTGATTTATACAATGATATTATTTTGGCCTTTTTAAATAAAGCAGGGAATGTGCTCTTTTTATGCATAGATTGCAAATTTAGGTTAAGATTTCTGAAATTACAGGTGCAGACAGCTTAAGACTTGTACTGTCTACTGCGTCAATTATACGGGTTGTAAACTGTTTTAGATAGCAAGATTGCAGATAACAATTTCATGACACTGAAGAGAGAGAGAGAGAGAGAGAGAGAGAGAGAGAGAGAGAGAGAGAGAGAGAGAGGAAGAGATTTTTGAGAGAGAGATCAGAGAGAGATACTGGAGAGAGAGACAGAAAATTATAACTCATCTTCTTTAGTCTAGGCTACATTCAGAGGACATTGTCAACATACTAAGCATAGCATTGAATTTGTATCTTTGTCTGTGTACAGAGATATCTGAAACAGAGAAATCTTAACTTTGTAACTGTATATCTGACAAATCTATTGATATTGTTAGACAATAAATATGAGTTCTACCAGATAGTTTGTTTTTAACAGCCTAAAGAACGAAAAGAGAGAGAGATTTTGAATATGAGAATCCCAATCTTGCCATCTGCAGTCATTGGTATCACAGTTGAAGGCCCATAGACAAAAAGCTACGAAGGGGTGATTCTCAAAACATAATAAATGTGCACATATCATGACTAACAACGCAATACAAATATTCCTGATAATGATCCTAACTTATAATGTTTCTTCTCTTTAATGTCAAATATATATACATAGCAAGGTTGCATATAATAGTTTCATTTGTTGAAGTCTAAAGTATACTAATCTAAAAAAAGCTAGATTTCTAAAGTATTTTGCATGGATATATTTTTGTCTTAAATCATTAAATGCAGGATAACATAAACATAACATGAGATTCGTCTTCTTTATTTAATCTGCATAGCAGCCACAATACATTAGCCATGGTATTGAATCTGTCCATAGCCAAAACCCCAAATGTCAGCTCCATATTGGAATATCAGTTGAACTTGTGCATCGAATAACTTAAAGAACAATTTAACAGAATTATTATCAAATTTATATAATAGTTTTAATATGTTCCAAACAGCTCTTTTTCTTTACTAACAAGTTCTTGGCAAGCAAAAGCAAAACTAAATTTTGTAGAAAATTGCAAACCCAAATATTTATAAGCATTAACAACTGAAATGTCAGTTTCTATAAAGCCACCTTTCCCACCTTTCCGAAATATCTCTACTTGTCTTTTCCATGTTTACATTTATTTCTAATCTTTCTGTCATTTAACTGTGTTTGCAAGCCAATAATAGTTTCAGATAATAGCACAATGTCATCAGCAAATAATACAATGAATATTTTAATTACATCAAAACTTATACCGTGCCTACCATTTTGAATAATTTCTAAGGCTAATTCATTTATGAATTTAAAAAAAAGAGTACAGTACTGGACTACAAACGTCACCCTGTTTAACCCCTTTAGTACAGTTAAAATAATAACTAAATTTAGCACCACATCTTATTTTAGCTTTAAGATCTTCACACATACTCTTCACGCACTCATACAACTTACCTTTAATACCATTTTTAAACAAAATAGGCCATAATAGTTTTTGAGATGTGGAATCAAAAGCCTTTTTGAAATCAACGAGCGCAGCATATAGTTTGTGGTTTGAGACAAATTGTTTTTCAACTGCTGCTATTAAAGTGAAAATGTGATCAACTGTACTGTAGTCTTTCTTAAGTTAAAATCAGTCTGATGCTCACCTGTAATATTGTTTAATTCTATCCATTCTTACGATTTCTTGTTAACTATTGAGTCACATAATTTACTAGCCATATTGCACAATGATATTCCTCGACAATTGTTTGAATTATTTATGTTATCTTTTTTTGAAGAGAGGGAGAATGACAGACTCGGTCCAGCCTTCTGGATAAACACCATTATCAAATAAGACATTAAAATTGTTTACAAGAATATTAATAGCATGTTCATCAAAAGATTTAAAGAATCCACCAATCAAACAATCAGGTCCAGCAGCTTTTCCACTTTTTAATTGCTATTTCTACATCTTCTCTAGTAGGCATTTATACATACCTGCTGTTTTATACTTACTGCTGCTTCTTTAACGGCATTATTAAACATTTTGATTGCGTCATTCATATTCACATATATCAACTGGTTCGCATGTTGTATATGTAAGTGTACTGCATCATAATTCATGTTATCAACAAAAGTAGCTGCAGCATAATTTTTCCCAACAAATTTTTCAATATACTCTTTTCTTACTTGTTCTGCAACTTTTACAATTTCCATCTGTGTATTGATATGTAACTGTAGTGGCATGCGATCTGAATCTATTTTTTCTGTGATATAAAATTTACAATTAGAACACATTAGTTCAAACAAATCATAGGATGCAACAAAATAATCATTGACGCTATTGCCAGTGTCACTAATGAATGTAAGCTTCCCATTAATATCATCATTACAAACACTATTTAGCATAAACAGACCTAAAGCGTTACACATACTCAATAAATACTTACCATACTGGTTTAAAACAGTGTCTTGGGACTGCCTTTTAATTTCTATCATGTCAAATTTATCAAACCACGAAAACGATTTAATGTTATCATTGTTAAGTGGATTTATGTTTGCTGTTCTCCCATTTAAATCACCACATAGTAATATGGACACGTTATCATTATTACATATTTCTTCCATTAAAACATCTTCAATTTGACTAATTCCGTTGCCTACATCACATGCAGCGTAATATGGTGAGTTTTCTGGTGGAACATAAGTACAAACGTACAAAATATTGTGCGGTAAGCAAAACAAATCCTTATTAAGTAAGAACAACAAAACATTATCAACATTTGTATTTCTTTCTTTCACATACTTCATATATTTGTTCCTAATCAGACAAATTACTCCCCCTGATCTCCTCCCACGATCTGTAACCTTTAATGCTAGTTTCACAAACACTGTGTAATCAGAAAAAGAAGAAGATTGGAAATCATCAATAAAAGTTTCTACGAAACAAATAAAATCAAACGACGACACAAAATCAATAAATTCTGGATCAACAAGCTTTAAATTAACCCATTTGCGTTCCAATGCAGTGACCCTGTTTCTTCACTTGCACGTGCAGTAATCACCACACTGATCCCTTCACTGCACCCCTCACCTCCTTCCCCTTCAACCAGTGGTAAAGGGAAATTGATCCCACCTAAAAACTTCCCCCTGTCAATAAAAATATTTTCGTTTGTCAGTGTCTGTCTGTTACTGTTTTCATTTGACATACCCTTATTTTGGTCATTTTTATTGATCACAAATTGTTTGTCACCATTACTAGTTATTTTAGATTGTCTGTCACTTTCTTTTGATATCACACTTTGTCTATCTCTGTTCTCATTTACCATATAATGCACATTACTATTAATTGTCACATCTTGTTTTTTACTATTTGTATTTGACCCAGTGTATTTGTAACAGTTTCTGTTTGTTACATTGTCATTGTGACTGAGATCATTAGCCTTATTTTGACTGTTAGTTTTATGAACTCCCAAAACGTGACTGTTACTATCTTTAATTTTTGCACTTTGACTGTGTTTGTTTTCAGTCGTCACATACTGACTTTTAATATTTCTTTTTGCCACATTTTGTCTGTGATTTTTTTCTGTCCATTGGACTATGTCTTTGAATATTTGTATTTGTCACTATCTGCCTATTTGTCAATATCTGTCTATTTGTCATTATCTGTTTATTTGTCACTGGCTGTCAATTGGTCACTATCTGTCTATATCCACTTCCATTTGCTTCACACTGCCTGTAGCTATCTGTGGGCTGGCCGTATCCCTATGGCATCTCCACGATGGTGTTGTCATCATCTCCCAGGGCGTACTTCTTCCCGTCGATGAGCAGGTGATCATAGATCATGGTGGCCTTTTTCTGTTGAGCTTTTGCTGCCTTCAGATGGACTGACAACTTCTTCCTGATGGTCCGGACACGTTGAGAAAAATCTTCTCCCAGAAATATGCTGCTCCCCTTCAGCTTTGCCTTTGCCTTCAGAAGCATCACTTTATCTTTGAAAAATGTACATCGGGCAATCAGTGGTGAGTCTTTCTTTGGGTTGAGACGATGCACATGGTCGAAAGAAATGTCCTTGTGAATTTCCAGTTTATCAATGATCATTTCCCTCAAAGGCAGTTCACAAGCTTCTGGACTTTCTTTTTCAGGTCCGGGAATGCCATGTACAATGATATTATTCCGCTTTGAGCGCCCCTCAAGGTCATCAGTCTTTACTTCCAGTCAGTGAAAATCTTCTTGAAGAGCTTTGTGTGATTCCTTCAACTGGTTATTTTCTGTCTTCAAGGCTGCCACTTTGTCATTTAGAGCTAAGACCTCATTTTCTAGGGTGGACTGACGATCCATAATTTCCTTCATATCATCTTTCATTTAATCAAATCTAGTGTTCATGTCACCCTTTAATGCATCCAGTGAAGATTTGAAGTCAGACATCATTTCCATGAAATCAATCATTGTTGGTTCTGTCCCACCTTCACTTCTGTCCCCCACAGACTGACCTTTCTCTTCAGCTGTTGTGACGTCACTGTCCAGACTCTCCCTGCTCCCTCTGCTGTTGATGGTGAGTCGTCCTTGCTTCAGGGTGCTCTTTGGTGGCCCGGGGTTCTGTTCTATGTCATTGCATTGCATGAGGAGGTTGCTGAGAAAACACACAGAGAGGACCAAACCTACCACGACACCGTCACGTTTGTTTCTTGGCCTCAATGTAGGATATCTTGCCTTGGCTTTCTCCCGTGCTCGGCGAAACATACAATGGACAAACACTGTCACAAAGGAACCACATCTCACCCTGAATTGTAATGGTACTAAGAGAGAGAGAGAGAGAGAAAGAGAGAGAGAGAGAGAGAGAGAGAGAGAGAGAGAGAGAGAGAGAGAGAGAGAGAGAGAGAGAGATTGACAGACACAGATTGACAGACACACATATAGGTAATAGACAGACAGACTAGAGACAGATAGACAGACAGACAGACATATATACTTATATCTTCTTTGTGTCTATTTCATACCCATGCTTGCTTTTGTATTAGTCCCCCAGCCGAAGGTTCGGGGAGCTATTGTTTTTGTCTGGTCCGTCCGTCCGTCTGGTGTCTGTCCGGTGTCCGTCCGTCCGGCGTGCCTCCGTCCGTCCGGCTATTCGTCCGTTTTTTCTCAAAAAATATTCAGTCTATCATCATCAAATTTGGTATACTAGTTTGCCAAGAGGCAAGCTATCTACTGATGTATTTAGTTTTACATTAAGGTCAAGGTCGCGCCAGTTACGGGGTTCAAACCCCGAAACACATAATCGCTAATATCTCGCGAAGTTTTGCATGTATTTCAATGCAGTTTTTTCCACAACATTTCTTGATGAATGGTCTATAACACAGTTGTCATGAATTTTTCTGTGCCCTCGTGTGCGCATGATCGCGCGCGCTCAAATCACGGGTCCGAACCCCAAGGCTATATATAAAAAACTATTCAGTTACGTGCTGTTTTGGTGCGTTTTTATGTACTTACGTGCTGTTTTGATGCGTTTTTATGTATGTGTACAGCCGACACATTCCGATTTCGGAGTAGCTCGGCGATGCTGCGAGGGGACTTTGCAGCCGCCC
>CM065688.1:27281237-27296237 GCA_017654935.2 Phymorhynchus buccinoides
GAAGGATGTTTTTGATGAACATGTTGTGGGGGTGGTAGGTGAGAGACGGGATAGGGCGGTCATGGGCTTCACATTTGTCCGCAGGCTCAAGAGCTCAGTGTCTCCAGATGACTTTTCTTTCCCCATAGTTTCATTATTCCTTCAACATTATTTAATCAGTGAATACTCATTCAAACCATTGCTCTTTGAAAGCTTAACACCCCTTAGTAGAAACGGGACTGGGCGTGGAAGGAGTTACAAAATTGTTTACATTGTTTTTAGTAATGCTGCTTATCATGAACGTAACTCGTCATCTTGTTGTATGCAATCATGTCATTTACCTCTGTTCTATAATTCTCTGCCATATGATCGAGTGAAATGTTTGGGCACCAGTTTTGGATCCCAGCGTGGTAGCATCTATTTGTGGTTTCAGAACGATACTTGAAGTTGTCTTTTGTTCCCCCAGAGAAGCAATGGTATTGATCCTGCAGTTGGCACTAATCTCCCTCTAATATATAAATACTGTGACTGTGTTGCAGTCTGCAGTGGACAGATGTCACATGTGGTTATTGTATTTGAACAGGGCCTTGTAAAAAGGCTTCAGAAAAATCATCTCAGTTTACAGCTCTGTTTGCTGCTTCTCTCTCTCTCTCTCTCTCTCTCTCTCTCTCTCTCTCTCTCTCTCTCTCTCTCTCTCTCTCTCTCTCTCTCTCTCTCTCTCTCTCTCTCTCTCTCTCTCTCTCTCTCTCTCTCTCTCTCTCTCTCTCATGACAGGTGTACGCTCTATTGACATAACTTGATTTAATGACACATGTTTGCATTTTGATATGGTGGCCGTAATAGCATGCTTATTGATGATTTGCTTTAATGATATATGATTGCCTTAATTGAACTATTTTCTTTAGCGTACCATTTTGCTTCAAGTTTCATTCATATTTAACCTAAGGTGTGTGTGTGTGTGTGTGTGTGTGTGTGTGTGTGTGTGTGTGTGTGTGTGTGTGTGTGTGTGTGTGTGTGTGTGTGTGTGTGTGTGCGTGCGTGCGTGCGTGCGCGCGTGTGTGTCTGTGTGAATGTGTGTGTGTGTGTGTGTGTGTGTGTGTGTGTGTGTGTGTGTGTGTGTGTGTGATGTTGCTCATTGATATAATGACATGTGTACGCTCTATTGACATAACTTGATTTAATGACACATGTTTGCATTTTTTATATGGTTGCCTTAATAGCATGCTTAATTGTTGACTTGCTTGAATGATAATTATATGATTGCCTTATTGAATTATTTTCTTTAGCGAACCATTTTGCTTCAAGTTTCATTCATATTTAACCTAAGGTGTGTGTATGTGTGTGTGTGTGTGTGTGTGTGTGTGTGTGTGTGTGTGTGTGTGTGTGTGTGTGTGTGTGTGTGTGTGTTTGCGTAAGTGTGTGTGTGTGTGTGTGTGTGTGTGTGTGCGTGTGCGTGCGTGTGCGTGCGTGTGCGCGCGCTTGTGTGTAATACATGTGCGTCACTCGTACATGTAAGAATATGCGTTTATAGCCTATGTCTTATACTGGGCCCTATAAAACTTACTTATCCCTGGACGATATGCGTGTCGACATGCTGTTCTTACTGTGTGTGCTACGTACAGAACTGTGTGGACTTCTACTTCGGCTACTACGCCTTCGGTGTTATTATAAACAGTGTATTGTGAATAGATGGTGAATCGACTCTGAACTGACTGTGCTTGATGTCTATTATGGACTTTGTGCTACTGGACAGTGAATAATTTCCCTACGGACTGTGGACAGAGTGCTATGCACTGACTGTGAAGATCACTCGGTGATCACGAATCGTTGGTTCTACTGGTAGAACATGTTATACTCGTGTTGGACACTTCTACCTCTGTGCATTGACTGTGAAGATCACTCGGTGATTACGGATCGTTGTTGTACTGGTAGAACCTGATATTCTCGTGTTGGACACTTCTACCTCTGCCTGCCCTGTACTGATATGAACAGTATACTATTTTAATTCTGTCAACTCGTGACAGGGCCTCAAAGCAGTGATTGGATTGACTATTAACCATTTTCTCACTGCGCCTGCCTGACTTTTCATAAACGAAGACCCGGTGCATATTATTAGAGAAACTCTGTGCTACGGTGTCCTGAACTGCTCCTCTGTGTAGCAAACCAGTGGATTATTCTCTCTTTTTTCTCTATTCGTGGGAAAAAATCGCAGACGCGTTGCTAGTTTGTAGGCCTAATTGGCTTATTTTCTCTCCATACTACTGTTTTATTCGTTTATTTGCTCTTCTAACTCTACCTTTTATTGCGGCCACACTTACTTTATACCATTGTTGATTCATTTGAATAAGTTTGTTTCGTTTTAAGTTGTTCACTCTTTCGCCTAAAGGCCTGATTTTTCTTTTATATTGATATACATTTCGCTGGTTTCCTCTTGAGTTGGTGATTGTTTTAAGCAATTACGTTAAAATGGCCAATGTTACCAGTAATTCTAGATGGTTATCGAAACCGGGTTTTAAAATAGGTTATTTAAATGCATGTCATCTTTTAAACAAAATGTCTGATGTGCCTTCTGTCTTGTCAAATTCTAATACTTGTTTTCATTGTTTTGCCTTTGCCGAGTCTAGGTTATCTGATGTTGTGTCTGACAATCTAATTTCTGTACCAGGGTACAATGTTATTAGAAAAGATGCTTCAAGTAAGCTACACACAGGCATGGTTGCATACATTCACCAGTCAGTGAACTATAGACAGGTACATGACTTCGATAAGTACAACATAGAAGGTATTTGGATTGAAATTCGCTTAAAGGGCCACACACCAATTATTGTGGGATTTTTATATAGAAATCCCGATGAACGTGTGGAGTGGTTTAACCGATTTTCATCTATGATGGACAATGTTTCCTTATCCTATACCGACATCATATTGCTAGGTGATTTGAATATTGATCTTCTTAAAATCCATGATAACTGGAAACGTCTCTATGAATCTTATAATATGTCTCAATTACTTAATAACCCCACAAGAATAACACTACAGACCCAAACACTCATTGACCATATATACGTCACCAATCCTGGTCACATAGTTGAAACGTCTGTTCCTGTCTTCGGGTTAAGCGATCACTTCCCCATATGCTTAACGTGGTCAAAAAAAGGCATCAGAATCCCCAAATGTTCTCATAGATGTGTAGCATTTCGTAGCTATAAATCCTTTAACCCTGAGCAATTCTTATATGATTTATGTATGGCCGACTTTTCTATTGTTTTTCAGTACAATGACCCAAATAAAGCCCTTGAAAAGTGGTATAATACCTTCATCCCAATATACGATAAACATGCCCCTTTTATAACCAAACGTGTCAAGCCTGAAGGTAAACCCCCATGGTTAAACGATAATATAAATGCGGAAATAAAGACTCGTGAAAGCTTAGTACAAACAACTGGTAAGGATGTAGCTTTTAAAAAGCAGCGAAACAAAATAACAAACATGAAGCGAGTTGCCAAAAAAAAGTATTTTGGCGATCTTATTCAATCTAAAAAAAGACTCAAAATCTATCTGGAAAGCAATTAACCAATTATCCTGCAAATCTTCAACACACAGTACGCCCTTGTCAAACGATCTATCTGTTGAAGAACTCAACAATCATTTCTGTACCATAGCTGATAAAACGATACTAGCCGATCGAACTGGCTCTAACGATCTATTGTTACTGAAAGAGTACTGTGACTCCAAAAAATTAGGTCCTAAACTCAGTTTCCAGTTTATGGCTGTACATGAGGTATACCAAGAATTAATTCAACTCAAGCATTCTAAATGTTGCGGTTTAGATCATATTGATAACTATATCTTAAAGCTATCTGCGCCTATTATCACTGACTGTCTTACCTATATTTATAACCTTTGTATTGAGAAATGCTGTTATCCCCAATTATTTAAAGATGCCAAGGTGATACCACTATATAAATCTGGTGACCCCCAAGATCCGTCAAACTACCGACCTATCTCTATCTTGTCTAACCTCTCCAAACCTCTAGAAAAGCATTTAAAACGTAACCTTCAAACATACTTTACCACACATGATCTTTTCCATTGTAACCAAAGTGGCTTTAGAGAAAACCATTCCTGCCAAACAGTACTCACTAATCTAATCGAACAGTGGCATTCCAATATTAACAATGACCTTCTCACCGGTGCCATTCTCGTCGACTTTGCTAAGGCCTTTGATGTTATTGATCATGGCCTTCTATTGAAAAAACTATCATTGTATGGTTTAACTCAAGATTCTATCGCCCTCGTTTCGTCCTTTCTATCTGACAGACGACAAACCGTCTCAAAAGACACTATTACATCTTCATTTCAATCAGTCAATTATGGAGTTCCCCAAGGCTCAGTCTTAGGACCTATACTCTTCACCGTTTATATAAATGACCTCCCCCTTCATCTTACTTCATCGTGTGAGCTTTTTGCAGACGACACCACAGTGTATAAAAATGGCAAAAATGCTGATTCAATCTGTTCTGGATTGCAGAGTGACATTAATAATCTAGTTGACTGGGCAGAGCAAAATCATATGGCCTTACACCCCAAAAAGTCTAAATTCATGTTAATCACAACAAGACAAAAGAGGCAAAACTTTAAAAATCAATTAAGAACACCGACTATCTATGAAAAGCCTCTAGAAGAAGTTACTTCACACAAATTACTCGGCGTATACATTGACAACAACTTATCCTGGTCAAAACACATGGACATTCTGTCCAAGAAAATTTCAAAAAAAGTATTTCAGCTCAATAGAATTAAACACTTTTTAGATCAACATACTCGTAGACTTTTTTTCCATGCCTATATCCAACCTGATATTGATTATGCATCAACATGTTGGGATTCAGCTAGTAAAAACACACTCAAACATGTTGAAAGACTATATAAACGCTCTCTTAAACTCATACTCCTTAAATCGTCATCCCTAGAAACCAATGACTATAAAGAACTTAACATTCTACCATTTGATTTGAAATGCCTACTAAATAAAGGTACCCTTATGTACAAGATCATAAATAAGTTAGCACCAAAATATCTTATTACTAAATTTAAAGTCCATACAATTCGAAGCAAAACCAAATTAACAATGCCCCGCCCCAGGACAGATCTATATAAATCATCCCTTACATTCTCTGGTGGTAAACTGTGGAACGACCTCCCTGATTATCTAAAAAATAGAACTAGCGTCTTTTCCTTTCGAAAATCTTATCACAAGCTCCTAATAGACAATCTTGTTTATTAGTAATGCTAATTAATGAGTTTTACTTCAAACGTTACTAATGCCATCAGCTATGTCTAGATTCTTATAAATCTCTCTCTCTCTCTCTCTCTCTCTCTCTCTCTCTCTCTCTCTCTCTCTCTCTCTCTCTCTCTCTCTCTCTCTCTCTCTCTCTCTCTCTCTCTCTCTCTCTCTCTCTGTCCCTCTCTCATATTCCCATGTTATCATGGTGTGTTTTTTTTTTTTTTTTTTTTTTTTCTTCTTAAAATTGGGTTTATTCTGAAAAATTGTCATTGTCTCAAAATGGTTTCCCTTTTTTCGTACTCAATTTAAACTACCAATTCAAGTTCACCATTGTTAAGTATTATCCATGTTTGCTTTAAATCCCATTTTTGATTTCTTTTTCAATTATTTCATGTGCCAATTTTTGTTCCATTTTCTTGACTTGATTGTTTTATGTCAAATTTTCTTTGCTTGATGCATGGTATGAATGTGTGAGTGAGAGGGCAAGGTGTAAAGAAGCTATTGTAGCTTATCCTTTTTACCCTCAATAAAACATTCGTATTCGTATTCGTATTCTCTCTCTCTCTCTCTCTCTCTCTCTCTCTCTCTCTCTCTCTCTCTCTCTCTCTCTCTCTCTCTATATATATATATATATATATATATATATATATATATATATATATAGAGAGAGAGAGAGAGAGAGAGAGAGAGAGAGAGACTGAACTCTCTCTAATGAATTGTCTGAGAGGGCAGTTATTTCTCCATCGAGCTGTGTTATTTGTTTATAGTGGAGATGCTTTACCTAGGATCCACTCTCTTGACCTGTTCCTAGGGGAGATGCTTTATTTGTTTATAGTGGAGACGCTTGGCCCAGGTTACACACTCACTCTCTTGGCATTATCATAGTGGAGATGCTGAATTTGTTTATAATGAAGATGTTTTACCCATGATACATGCCCACTCTCTTAACTAAATGGGTCTTAAGACATCTGGCGTTAGTTCTACATAGTTTGGAAGTGATAACTACAAAGATGGACAGAGCGGACATGGATATGAGAGAGAGAGAGTGAGAGTGAGAGAGAGAGAGAGAGTGAGAGAGAGAGAGAGAGAGAGAGAGAGAGAGAGAGAGAGAGAGAGAGAGAGAGAGAGAGAGAGATAGGAGACTGTACTGGGGGATTCTTTCTTTTATTATTATTTTTTTAAATTATGTGGACTCAATAGTCCAAACGAATTATCAAACACACACACACACACACACACACACACTGCAACACAATCTAATTATACACACAGAATGTGGGTCACAACAATGACGTCAAGAAAAGTTACGTGTTGTATTTGTTACGTCAAGTTTGTTCTACTGTCTGTCCCGCGTCCAAGGCCAAAAGCCGAAATATTGGGAATAGTCTACATTCTTTCTTGTTAGTTTTCATTCTCTTTTTTTGTTCTGATATATATATATATATATATACATATGTCAGGTTGGCACACATTCACACAAACACACACACACACACACAATTCTACCTAGGCTTTACACAAGAAGCATTCTCTCTCTCTCTCTCTCACTCTCTCTCTCTCTCTCTCTCTCTCTCTCTCTCTCTCTCTCTCTCTCTCTCTCTCTCTCTCTGTCTATGCCATCTAGTGATAAGTCAGGGGCAGAGATTAATCTATGGCAATGTACCATTACTTTTTGACAGGCAAGGGCGATAATCTTATGTAGGTGGCGCCAGCGCGTCTCAGTGCACGCGACAGGAGCAGTATTCAGCCTCATTATCATTGGTGCTACAACACCATCGATATCACAAACACTTTAACCGGTAACCCCCACCTCCACCACAATCATCCACCACTCTCTTACCCTTTCACCCCTTACCCCTCCTACCCCCTCCCCTCCCCCCGCCAAGCTATCAAAAGGAAAACAAAACCAACGGAAATGACGCCATGACCTTTGGATCAGAGCAAGTCTCGAAGAGGGGTCACAGTCACACGAGGCCTCGCGAGACTCGCTCCCGGAAGCCAACCGTCGTTCTCACCTCCCTGTATCGAGTTACGCGGCATCATTAGGAAAATGACTGACTTGCCAATCATCAGACTCGCCTCGATCGTCCCAGACGACTACTCACACACACGCACCCCCCCCCCCCCCCCCTCCACATGCACGCACACGCGCACCCCCCCCCCCCCCACCCGCACGCACGCACACACGCACACACGCACACACACACACGCACACACGCACACACACACACACACACACACACACATACACGCACGCACACACGCACGCACGCACACACACACACACACACACACACACACACACACACACACACACACACACACACACACACACACATGCAAGGGTACGTTACTATTATCGATAAAAAACAACAACAGAAAAGTGAGACAAATGGACGGGTGGGGTCATTTTGGAGGCACGGGCAAAACAATCAACAAGGGCATCGCCGAGCGGCAGCAACGCATTGTAAGTGCATCGCCGAGCGGCAGCAAGGCATTGTGACAATGCAAACCCGGCCAGAGTTATGTCCTCTCCCCCCCCCCCCCCCAATAAACACACCACTTTCCACCCTTACAGAACGCATAAAATACATAGCCCAAAATTTGAAGCGATTCTGTTCACTAGTTCACGAGATACAGCTGAACTTTTATACAAACTTCCTTGCACCATGGTACACCACCACACAAAATTTGAAGCGATTCTGTTCACTAGTTCACGAAATAAAGCTGGGGGGAAATTACATAGCCCAAAGAAGGAAATTTCGGTTTTTATGGTCAAACTTCAAGGTCAAGGTCAGCACGGTGTTGATTAACGACAGGAAGCTTCCTTTTCAAGCTGTCTACCCCTCTGCCAATTTTAATCAAAGTCCAAACAGTAGTGTTTAAGATAATCGATACACAGACACACACACACACACACACACACAGACACACAGACACACACACACACACACACACACACACACACACACAAACCATTCGCAAACCCCCGGCCTCTTGCCGGGTAACAATGGTATAAACGGTACCCGCAGAGTGAACAACGGTGGTGTCTGAACATGAAGAAAAACAAGCGCGAATTCGCAATAGTTTGTGGCACGCGGTCTATTTTTACCGCTCCAATCATGAGTCACCTCCCCTGGCTTTTAAATAATTTTAATCTGTAAACCAGAATGTTATCTCTGCACCATTTCGTAACTTTTTATATCTTTTGGAAAACATTTAAAACTATGTATCCTACTTATACTCATCGAAAGAAGCACCGCATACTCGTCGTGTCTGTTGTAGTGTCTGTATTACGTATATTTATTATTTTGTACGCTTTAAAATACATTATTTTAAAGAGCGGCCTCAATTTGAAGTGCAGCCTCGATTTGAAGTGCGACAATTTTGTCAATATGTGCGACAATTTTGGACCGACCGAACTACCGACAAAGTGAGTTATAGGTTTGTGGCTTGAGCCACAAACAAAAATCGGGATCACAGAGAACTATGTAGCAGAGAGCATGTAGCCTGATGGTATGCAAAACACACATTGTTAGACTCAATTCAAAAGAGGACGGAAACAGCCTAATATATGAAAATGTATGTGAAAATCTTTTTTTTTAATTGTATGCAACAATCTTTCCAATAGTTGCAGATTATTTAGAGCATTTGACAAAGTCACCTGTCATTCAGACATACTTGCGTCGATGCAGATAAACAAGTTACACACAACAGAACCATCAAAAAGGATGATGGTGGTTGTCTGCTGCAAGAAGAAGAAGAACACGTTAACGTGAAAAAACTACAACTTAACACTAAGCCTATGGCCATAGGCTAAGTTTATACCATATGTATCTCCCAAGAGAGCGTCACGAGTTGTAGCAAATAATAACAGCACCAACAGCAACAACAACAACAACAACACAATCAGATAAACGTTCGATCATGGTCTTTATTGAGACACTAAACGGCTTGCTCATGACGTGAAGACAAAAATAAAGAATATGACAAGAGACAGAGAACAGTGTATAGTAGAGAGAGAGAGAGAGAGAGAGAGAGAGAGAGAGAGAGAGAGAGAGAGAGAGAGAGAGAGAGAGAGAGAGAGAGAGAGAGAGAGAGAGAGAGAGGCATACGAATTTATGAGACACTAAACGGCTTGCTCATGACGTGAAGACAAAAAACCCCAAGAATATGCACAGGGACAGAGGACAGTGTATAGTAGAGAGAGAGAGAGAGAGAGAGAGAGAGAGAGAGAGAGAGAGAGAGAGAGAGAGAGAGAGAGAGAGAGAGAGAGGAGAGAGAGAGAGAGAGAGAGAGAGAGAGAGAGAGAGAGAGAGAGAGAGCATATGAATATATATGAGACGCTAAACAGCTTGCTCATGACGTGAAGACAAAAAAAGAATATGCACAGGGACAAAGGACAGTGCAGTGAGAGAGAGAGAGAGAGAGAGAGAGAGAGAGAGAGAGAGAGAGAGAGAGAGAGAGAGAGAGAGAGAGAGAGAGAGAGAGAGAAGCATATGAATATATGAGACACTAAACAGCTTGCTCATGACGTGAAGACAAAAAAGAAGGGACAAAGGAGAGAGAGAGAGAGAGAGAGAGAGAGAGAGAGAGAGAGAGAGAGAGAGAGAGAGAGAGAGAGAGAGAGAGAGAGAGAGAGAGAGAGAGAAGCATATGAATATATGAGACGCTAAACAGCTTGCTCATGACGTGAAGACAAAAAAAGAATATGCACAGGGACAAAGGACAGTGCATAGTAGAGAGAGAGAGAGAGAGAGAGAGAGAGAGAGAGGAGAGAGAGAGAGAGAGAGAGAGAGAGAGAGAGAGAGAGAGAGAGAGAGAGAAGCATATGAATATATGAGACGCTAAACAGCTTGCTCATGACGTGAAGACAAAAAAAGAATATGCACAGGGACAAAGGACAGTGCATAGTAGAGAGAGAGAGAGAGAGAGAGAGAGAGAGAGAGAGAGAGAGAGAGAGAGAGAGAGAGAGAGAGAGAGAGAGAGAGAGAGAGAGCAGTTTTTACCGAAACTTTCTTTATTTCATGCGATAACTGGCACGGGCTTCTTACCCGTCCATGGGCTTTTGACCCCGTCTTCACCTATGAATGTATTCCCAGACACTCCCATATAGACAGAGAAACACACAGGCGCTTGTTCTGTCATAAGGTCCTCCCGTGTTGCAGACTGCCACCAAAAAAAAGAGAGAAAAGAGTAAGAAACACAAGGAAGCCGATCAGGGGAGGAGGGAGAGAGAGGAAGAGGAAGACGTAGAGGCAAAGGAGGAAGGTTGATGCAAAGGACAAGGTGGAGAATGCGGTAATAATACTATGGCATTGTTGCGGCAAAGTGTTTGTCGTCGATACTTGATGGCCCAGCAAAAGCGGATCGTCAGCGGACTAAGCAGACTGCATGCTGCTTTGTCAAATAGATTTTGTCGGGGGGTGGGTGGGTGTTTAAGCCTCTCGGACATTTGTTGCTACTTTTGTTCTGCTGCCACTCCTACCCCCCCCCCCCCCATCTCCCAGTTTCATCCCTTTCGCCCGCTCTCTCCCCCTTTCTCCCTCTGTCTCTTCTCCTCACCGTCCCATCACTCCCTATTCTTTTCTTTTTTTCTATTTTCTTTTCTCCCCTGTCCCCTCAGTTTCCCAGTAGCCTTTCCTTGGTTTCGCTCTAAAAGGTTCACTTTCTGTTTTTACACGCACTCACACGCACGCACGCACGGACGCACGCACGCACGGACGCACGCACGCACGCTCACACACGCACGCACGCACGCACACTCACACGCACGCACACACACACACACACACACACACACACACACACACACACACACACACACAGAGCAACAACAACCCAACCATCGCATTTGTTAGTCCCCGAGCCGAAGGTTCGGGGAACTATTGTTTTTGGTCTGGTCCGTCCGTCCGTCCGTCCGTCCGGCGTGCCTCCGTCCGTCCGTCCGGCTATTCGTCCTATTCAGTCTATCATCATCAAATTTGGTACACTACTTTGCCAAGATACAAGCTATCCACTGATGTATTTAGTTTTACATTAAGGTCAAGGTCGCGCCAGTTACGGGGTTCAAACCCCAAAACATATAATCGCTAATATCGCGCGAAGTTTTGCATGTATTTCAATGCAGTTTTTTTCCACAACATTTCTTGTTTTCTTTTGCTTTCCTTTTTTAACCCTTAAACTGATGATGATGATGATGATGATGATGATGATGATGATGATGATGATGATGATGATGATGATGATGATGATGGTGATGATGATGACGACGGCGGCAACGACGACGATGATTATGACGACGACAACGATTCTGATAACGAAGAAGACGAAAGAAGAGGAAAAAGGAGGAGTAGGAGCAGAAGGAGCAGGAGAGGACAAAGAAAAGATGAACTTGAAAGAGAAGAAAAAGAAAAAGAAGAAGAAGAAGAAGAAGAAGAAGAAGAAGAAGGAGAACAAGAAGAAGAAGAAGAAGAAGAAGAAGAAGAAGAAGAAGAAGAAGAAGAAGAAGAAGAAGAAGAAGAAGAAGAAGAAGAAGAAGAAGAAGAAGAAGAAGAAGAAGAAGAAGAAGAAGAAGAAGAAGAAGAAGAAGAAGGAGAACAAGAAGAAGAAGAAGAAGAAGAAGAAGAAGAAGAAGAAGAAGAAGAAGAAGAAGAAGAAGAAGAAGAAGAAGAAGAAGAAGGAGAAGAAGAAGAAGAAGAAGAGGAAGGCGGAGGAGGAGAAGAAGAAGAGGAGAATGAAGAAGAAAATGGAGAGACAGAAGAAGAAGAAAGGCAAAAGCAGCAGCAGCAGCAGCTACAAAGACGTTACTGCCAATCAAGAGAAATAGACGATAGATTTGAATTGACAGAGGAACGGGACAAACAGAAAACGAAAGGGAGGAAAGAAGAAGAAACGAAGGTGGAAACAAAAGATGAAAGCAAGCAAGAAAGAAATATATAAAGAAGAAGAAAAAAAAAAGAAGAAGAAAAGATTGAGAAAAAAACGAAAGGCGAAAACAAAGAATGAATAGAAAAGATCGCGGAAGAAGCAAATAAAGAACAAGTGCAACGCCGAGCGGCTGCAAAGTCCCCTCGCAGCATCGCCGAGCTACTCCGAAATCGGAATGTGTCGGCTGTACACATACATAAAAACGCATCAAAACAGCACGTAACTACATAAAAACGCATCAAAACAGCACGTAACTGAATAGTTTTTTTTTATATATAGCCTTGGGGTTCGGACCCGTGATTTGAGCGCGCGCGATCATGCGCACACGCGCGCACAGAAAAATTCATGACAACTGTGTTATAGACCATTCATCAAGAAATGTTGTGAAAAAACCCTGCATTAAAATACATGCAAAACTTCGCGAGATAAGATATTAGCGATTATGTGTTTCGGGGTTTGA
Organism: Phymorhynchus buccinoides; assembly: GCA_017654935.2. Taxonomy (NCBI): domain Eukaryota; kingdom Metazoa; phylum Mollusca; class Gastropoda; order Neogastropoda; family Raphitomidae; genus Phymorhynchus; species Phymorhynchus buccinoides. The sequence continues at coordinate 27,293,894 of CM065688.1, forward strand.
ACCCCGTAACTGGCGCGACCTTGACCTTAATGTAAAACTAAATACATCAGTGGATAGCTTGCATCTTGGCAAACTACTATGCCAAATTTGATGATGATAGACTGAATAGTTTTTTTTAGAAAAACGGACGAATAGCCGGACGGACGGAGGCACGCCGGACGGACGGACGGACACCGGACGGACGGACGGACCAGACAAAAACAATAGCTCCCCGAACCTTCGGCTCGGGGACTAAAAAGGAGCAGGGAAAACCCCCACATTCTTGACGCCGTCTTTCCTTTCATGATGCAATGTTAATTGACCCCCGCCTCTGATCACTGATGCTAAGATACACAAGGCATGATCCCTCGGTGCACGACTCAGTTCCACCTTTGCTTCCTTTCATTCACCTCCCTCTTCTGTAATCCCAGTCAGGACCAAACGATAGTACTTTAGAATCAGAATGAGGTGGTCCCCCCCCCCCCCCCCCCCCCCGTGGGGATACCGGGGAGGTCTTTTGTATCAATAGTCCCCCCACCTTCTGGAAGTGCTGTGCTTGTAACTTCCTCTAAACTGTCACTCTCTTTGACTCTGCAGTTTCGCTTTGCTTGCTGTCATGTACTATCTTTCTGCCTTACCCGGTCCATTCTCCTGCCTTTTTTCACAAAACGCTTTCAAAAAGATTTCCTCCAGCCGAAGTCGGGCTTGCTGGGCAAAAAGTATTTCTTACTTAGGCGCATAACGGCAGCATGATGCATCCGCGCTCATAATTGACAGGAAACTGTCTGAGCGATCGAAGAAGAAGAAGAAAGAATGAGGTGGTTTGTATTTCTGTGTCTGTCTGTGTGTGAACGAAGTAACTTTCAGTCGCCGGAGTCTACTAGGTTTGATACCAGGGTGTCCTAGGCAAGATTCCTATAATGTTCTAGGTCCCTCCCACCCCACCCCACCATAAGATCCAATGCGTTAAATCGCCTAATGCAGATATTTTGTTTTTATCTTCGCTATTTGGCATCTGATACATTATTTGACCAATGGTTTTAAGCATGTTCTGAACGTTTCTTTCACATTTCCAACAGCATTTTAAAATAGATATTTAAATTCAGTTTTATATTCATTATTGTCATGGTATTTTAAAACAACAACTTCGTTGCGGTTCAGCTTTATAGTGATTGTTATAAATAGTTTACTGACCTTGAATTGTCTAAACTTTTTTTTTCTCTGGAGCGTGACCAGTTTGCTTTGATTATTATAAATTAACAGTGGTGTTATTTGTCTGTTTCCTTCCTGGTTATTTCTCTCTCTTTTTCTCTGTCTTTTTGTCTCTTTTTTTCTGTCTCTATCTCTGTCCATTCCATTCCCCTTTCTCCTCCCCCCCATCCAACACCCCTTCCATCTATGTTAGATTATGGTACATGGCTGATACATAATCAACACTCACAGACTCGCTCTCTCTCTCTCTCTCTCTCTCTCTCTCTCTCTCTCTCTCTCTCTCTCTCTCTCTCTCTCTCTCTCTCTCGCTCTCTCTTTCCATCTCTGTTTGTCTGTCTGTCTGTCTATCTCCCTCTGACTCTGTGTCTCTGTCTCTCTGTCTCTGTCTGTCTCTCTCTCTCTCTCTCTCTCTCTCTCTCTCTCTCTCTCTCTCTCTCTCTCTCTCTCTCTCTCTCTCTTGAATGGGGCCTTGGCCTTACCAAACAAATTATCGTTATCGTTTTCGTTATCTCTCTCTCTTTCTCCCCCTCTCTCCCCCCCTCTCTCCCTCTCTCTCACTCTCTCTCTCTCTCTCTCTCTCTCTCTCTCTCTCTCTCTCTCTCTCTCTCTCTCTCTCTCTCTCTCTCAGTCTCTCTTATTGCTTATTCTATTACTCTCTATAAATAAAATTCATTCAAGTCAATTCAATTCAATTCAATTTAATTCCTTCTCCTCTCCTGTCTCTGTTTCTTGAATGTATTTAACTATTTGATTTATTAGGGAAAAGAACATCCAAGAGATTTGATAGTCATTTGATAGTCATTGGTGCGTAGTAGAATATAGTGGTGTACAACGTGCCATTATCCTACACGATCATAATTTCAGTTTATTATTAGGTATTAGGTATTAGGTATTAGGTACTTTATAGTCACAGAGGCGTCTCTGTGAAATTCGGGTTGCTCCCACCTGGAGAGCGCGTCGCAGCCAGAGGCGCGCCACCCAATTTTTTTTTTTTTTTTGCATGCGATTTATGTGTGACTGATGAGGAAGGAAAGGGGGGTGGGTGGGTAAATTTTGACCAAATGACAACTTTTTCGTTGCCACTGGGTTTAACGTATGCTAAGTGCATGGGCACACGGGACCTCGGTTTATCGTCTCATCCGAAAGACTCCAC
>CM065688.1:27301237-27303737 GCA_017654935.2 Phymorhynchus buccinoides
CATAACGGCAGCGGGTGTATGACTTTCTCCAGCCGAACACGGACATGCTGGGCCTAACTATTTCTTAGCTAGGCGCATAACGGCAGCGTGTATGACTTTCTCCAGCCGAACACGGACATGCTGGGCCTAACTATTTCTTAGCTAGGCGCATAACGGCAGCGTGTATGACTTTCTCCAGCCGAACACGGACATGCTGGGCCTAACTATTTCTTAGCTAGGCGCATAACGGCAGCGTGTATGACTTTCCCTCCAGCCGAACACGGACATGCTGGGCCTAACTATTTCTTAGCTAGGCGCATAACGGCAGCGTGTATGACTTTCTCCAGCCGAACACGGACATGCTGGGCCTAACTATTTCTTAGCTTAGGCGCATAACGGCAGCGTGTATGACTTTCTCCAGCCGAACACGGACATGCTGGGCCTAACTATTTCTTAGCTAGGCGCATAACGGCAGCGTGTATGACTTTCTCCAGCCGAACACGGACATGCTGGGCCTAACTATTTCTTAGCTAGGCGCATAACGGCAGCGTGTATGACTTTCCTCCAGCCGAACACGGACATGCTGGGCCTAACTATTTCTTAGCTAGGCGCATAACGGCAGCGTGTATGACTTTCTCCAGCCGAACACGGACATGCTGGGTCCTAACTATTTCTTAGCTAGGCGCATAACGGCAGCGTGTATGACTTGACCAGCCGAAACTCCAGCCGAACACGGACATGCTGGGGTAGACTAACTATTTCTTAGCTAGGCGCATAACGGCAGCGTGTATGACTTTCTCCAGCCGAACACGGACATGCTGGGCCTAACTTGGATTTCTTGTTCTCAGCTAGGCGCATATAAACGGGATTTTCGCGTGTATGTCTTTTTCTCCAGCCAAACACGGCGTACAAGACGGGGTGCTGGGCCTAACTATTTAGTTAGCTAGGCGCATAACGGCAGCGTGTATGACTTTCTCCCAGCCGAACACGGACATGCTGGGCCTAACTATTTTCTTAGCTCAGGCGCATAACGCACCAGCGTGTATGACTTTCTCCAGAGCCGAACAAGGACATGCTGGGCCTAACTATTTCTTAGCTAGGCGCATAACGGCAGCGTGACGCATATGTTGACAGGAAACTACAGGTCTGAGCGAAAAAAACAAGACGAAGACTTCAAAGTATGTGTGACTGGGGTAGGGTTAAAGTGGAGAGGGAGGGTGTACGGGGGGACAGTGTGTGGGTTCGGGGTAGGTGTAAGGTTAGTGAAGTGGTGTTGAGTCTGGGGAAAGAGGAAAGGGGGGGGGGCACCATGGGGGGGGGGGTTGTATCTGCCAGAAAAAAGATATGGCCCTAACAAAATAATTGGGGGGTCAAAGGAGGGTGTATAAATTGGATATCGCATGCATTGTTCTCATCGCTATACAGTGTTGATTATTCATAAACATCGGGATTTTCCACGGACATTGTAGTGTCCGTGGGATTTTCCTCGTGTACCTCCAGGACCGTCCCACTATCTTCACAGTTAAAATATGTTCCACGCGTAGGGGAAGACGGGGTAAAAAGCCCATGGGCGGGTAAGAAGCCCATGCCAATTGTCTCATGAAATGAAGCAAATTTCAGTCACACTTTGCCCATGAGACGAGTGTTAATGTGGGCTTCTTACCCGCCCATGGGCTTTTTGCCCCGTCTTACCCTACCTGTGCCAGGTCGGAGGACCGTTAAGCGGACTGTCATCATGTTCTAAAGAATGTTTCTTACACCTCTGGTTTGTTTGAACAGTCACCAGACTATCGATCATACAATGAAAATGGATTTACTATTTTCAGATTGACAACACGCGATACTGTTGTTATTATGTTGTATTTATATGTGGTATAGCTAGGTGCTGGTAAAAATCAAATGTTGAATTGGATTTAGTGTTTTCTGAAAACATTTGGGTGAGACGGAGGAGATTAGAAAAAAACAAGAGGCAAAAGACTTCAAAGCTCACTCGCTGTTTGTATTGTTGAAATAGATATAAATGCCTTATATAGATCTAAATGCCAAATCGTTTACTTTCAAATAAACTCCTACCAAAACTTTGCTGGACTCATGAACTTGATGTGATATATCACCCTACAAAATGCAGCGGCTCATGTGACATTGTGATAGACAAAAACGTCTAGGTCAAAGGTCAAGGTGGTCGTGGTCACAGAGGTCGACGCATTCTGTTTGATCTTAAGCTAGTCTACCTGCTTGCCAAATCTGGGGGTTGTATCTGCCAGGATATAAAAGATATGGCCCAAACAAATAATTGGCGATGTTCAAGGTCAAAGGTCAAGGTTAAGGTCAAGAGAGTAAAAGTCACCGTAGATACCATGTCACTTTAGGCTAATGCACGACAATGCCAAATTTGGGGACTTTAACTGCGAAACCGAAAGATATGTCCAGGACAAAAATTAAAGGTCAAATGTCAAGGTTATTGGTTACTTTTAAGATGCAAATCATCTTTCTTGAAAGCTTGCATAAACATCTATGTGTA
>CM065688.1:27308737-27313737 GCA_017654935.2 Phymorhynchus buccinoides
CGCATATAGAGCAATCTTCTATGTTCTCTCTGTGGACAAATATAGACTAGTAATTGTAAAGGCCTGTAAAAAGAAGCGGAGGAATGAGAGAGTGGGTAGAGTGTTAACAGTATTACAAACACATACAACGGGGCGGGCAAGCACGCACGCACGCGCACGCACACGCACACACACACACACACACACACACACACACACACACACACACACTCGCACGCACGCACGCACGCACGCACGCACGCGCACGCACGCGCACACACACGCGCACACGCACGCACACACACACACACACACACACGCTCTCTCTCTCTCTCTCTCTCTCTCTCTCTCTCTCTCTCTCTCTCTCTCTCTCTCTCTCTCTCTCTCTCTCTCTCTCTCTCTTTGTTACCAGCCGCGAAGCAGTATTGCTGTCCGTGGCGTGCGTGTGTTCGGTTGTCCCTGACTATGTACGCTAGGACGATAACGTTTGAACGAACGGGCCTAGGACCTTCACATTATGCACGTGCATATGTAGTGAAGGTATCTAGGCCAAGTGTCAACATGAAGGTCATTGGTCAAAGGTCAAGGTCACTGGAGCAGAAAATGTGCCGCGCGTAGCAGAAAATGTGCCGCGCGGCTGGTTTTTGATACAGCGTCTTCACGCTCTAGCTTCTCCCCTACCATCCCCTCCAAATGCACGCAAACATACATCACTACACGCATCAGATCACTAAAAGTTTGGAAACAGATAATGATTTTTATTCCATCATTCTACACCCCACCCCCACCCCCCCTCCTCCGCCTTCCCTCCTCTTGCCCCGGGTCTCGTAGTCACCCTGCCGGGTTCGGCAGCAGGGATTGTAAATAATGAAACACTGGCAACAAAAAGATCTTCCGTTCCCGCGTGCGCTACCCCGCGAGCTATCCTGCTCACGCATGCGCGCGCGTGAAGAGGAAGTCTCGCTTTGAAGCTCAAGGTGCAATCAATAAGCACTGAATATTTCAGAACTTGCTGTCAAAGTCACCACTGCTCTCGTGGGTTTTTTGTGTGCTTTTGTAGGATTTTTGTCTGGCTTAAAAAAAGAAAAGAAAGATGTCATCTTATCTTAGTGCTGGCAAGGGAAAGCGAGAGAGAGAGAGAGAGAGAGAGAGAGAGAGAGAGAGAGAGAGAGAGAGAGAGATGTTTAATGAGGATAACTGAATAAGCAAAAATACTGTAGCTTCTTTTCATCAGGGCCTCAAAAACTGTGAAAAAAGAAACAAATATACGAATAAGCAAACAAGTGGATCAATCAATCAATCATCACTAATGAACAACAACGCAATGATAATAATAATAATAATAATAATAATAATAATAATAATAATAATAATAATTTAAAAAAAAATAAAAAAAAATTAATAATAACAATAACAGCAATAATAACAATAACAATAATAATAATAATAATAATAATAATAATAATTAATAATAATAATAATAATATGCAAATGGTTCAGAGGGGAGGTGGGAGAGAGAGACAGAGAAGAGAGAGAGAGAGAGAGAGAGAGAGAGAGAGAGAGAGAGAGAGAGAGAGAGAGAGAGAGAGAGAGATTATTTTGTGTGCATGTATTTTGAATTCTGAAATAGCCATTTGCATAGCAAGGAAAAAACCCTTTAAAATACCGTATTTTTGTCCCGCTTTGAAAGAGGATTTTTTAAATTTTTGTTTTAGCTTCCGCGTCTTTTGCTGATGGTGAATATGGTAACCTCATATCTATGCAGATAGGATGGTGACCAAAAAAGAAGAAGAAAACGATTAATGTAAAACACATAGGGCAAAGGGGAAGATAACCGTAGTGGTACTTAGATTTCTTTCTTCTTATTTGAGCCCTTTCTGATTGTGTTTTTGCACTCCCACATTTACACATCTTTACTTATCAATTTAGGGGAAGACGGGGTAAAAAGCGCATGGGCGGGTAAGAAGCCCACCCCAATTATCTCATGAAATGAAGCAAATTTCAGTCTCATTTTGCCCATGAGACGAACGTTAATGTCTAGCATTCGTCTCATGGGCAAATTTGACTGAAAGCTTTACCCTTGCTTTATTTCATGAGATAATTGGGGTGGGCTTCTTACCCGCCCATGCGCTTTTTACCCCGTCTTCCCCTAATAATCCAATAATCCTGTACCCCATGCTTTAGATTACACACTTCCCAACCTTCCCATCTTCCGATCAGGTACCGAGCAGAGCTTCGCCGTGACATACAAAATAAACGGCGGATGCAGAGAAGAAGCATGAGAAGGAAACCCTTTTAACCCTTTCGCCGCCAGCCATTTTGAGCAGCAATTTTCCATTAAATTGACATGGGTAGAAAAAAAAAATGTCATCTGCAATATTGGGGATTCCTCTGTGACATGTCTAAAATAAGTTCCATCCTTGCTTCCAAAAATTGAGAACACTAGGTCATTGGATAACAGACCCTCATTTCAAGGCTCTTAATGACATGGGTGTAAAATCATTGTGGTGCAAAAATGCGACATTGGCGGTGAAAGGGCTAAGTGTAAAACATGTCTGCCGCAGAACTAACTGCAATTTCTTCTTCTTCTGGAAAGCAGAAAAAGAGAATAGTTGTAACGAAACAACAGAAGGACTTGTAACGGGCCAGCCACACGTCCACTAAAATCGTACGACTGTACGATACGATTCGATCAAGTGATCTCCAATAACAAATCTGATTGGCGCATCGAGATCACGTGATCTTCTTCTTCTTCTTCTTCTCCTTAGGCAGCCCAACTTCAACACGCTGAAGGTTCTGCTGCACTTTAGATCGATCGAATCGTATCATACAGTCGTGTGCGATTTTAGTGGACGTGTGGCTGGCCCTTGAGGGGTTGATGTTAGAGCCTCCCTCACCGAACAAATACGGGCACGCATATTCCCTAATTCTTAGCAAATCCATTTAGATGATTATGTGATTGAATAAAACAAGCATTGTGAAGAACGCACGACTAGTCAGTGTTGAGGTAACTAAACTTTTTCAAGAAGCGTTCGAGCCAGAAAAACAAAATCAATAATCAAACACCGAAATAAGTACTGGTTGCGGCAAGAAGGATAACAAGAAAATCGTGTCCGCTTTGGTGCAGTATTCCTGTTATTCCTGTTATTTTGCTGCGCTCTTCGTGATACAACAATGGTCATCCATCAGAAGCAATTGCCGAGAACTGGCAGGAGCCCGGCCATTGATACCTTTGAAATCACTCCGCTGGGAGCAAATCGATATCTTTCCGCGTGAAAAAAGAAAGAGAGAGAAACACGTTAGATTGTTGTACCCTAATCTAACATGGCTGTTAACTCAGGGTGACTGACACTGTAAGCTTATTATGTTTCTGATTACGCATGCAGTGCGCATGCACAGTGTTACAAGTTCATTCCAGCAATTTGCAAAAGCTATGGTCTTCTGGGTTTTTTTCTTAGGTTTTATTCATCACTAAGCAAATCCAATGAATGTGCATGTAAAGCAGTTAGAGCAGCAACAGCCCTGAAGCTTCTGTAGAGCTCTGGAAATCTACATATACACACTATGGCTTGTTGTCCTTTGCCGATCTACGAAGGTGACCTCTCTCTCTCTCTCTCTCTCTCTCTCTCTCTCTCTCTCTCTCTCTCTCTCTCTCTCTCTCTCTCTCTCTCTCTCTCTCTCTCTCTCTCTCTCTCTCTCTCTCTCTCTCTCTCTCTACGATATACGATCGCAAAAGGGTCTCTACATTCGATTCCGGTATGTTACATTCATTCCGGTAGGTTTGTTATTCCCCCCCCCCCCCCCCCCCCCCCCGTTTGTCCCAAGGATATCTCCCGAACCGCTTGACAGAATCGCTTCAAATTTTGTGTGGTGGCGTGTCACCATGCGAGAAAGGCATCCGCGCATAAACTATCGCCATCCTTACCTTGACCTTGGCGTATGACCTTGTTGTTGATTGTTTTTATGGCAGATCAAATGGACTGCCCATGAACGTTACAGGATTACGACTGTAATGTAGCGATGGACGTTACAAGAGACTCATAAATCATTACAACTTCGTGTCATGAATGAGTTTGTGGTCCGTGACCGCATGCGTAAGATAATTAACATTGCCCTGGTAAGCTACTACTACATGACATTGTATAGAATTACTGACTACGCTCACTGACGATCATTGAATTGCTGACTACGCTCGCTGAATAGGGCATTTGCCACATGTATTCGCTCTCTATACTAGACTACTAATTTGCCCGTACTCGTTCTGCCCGAGTTACGCTGACCTTTATAATTCAACTCTCTATAAATTCAACTCGGTGAAATTCAAGGTCACCCCCACGTGGCAAAAGCCCTATTGCCGACTACGCTCACTGACACTCACTGACACTCACTGAATTGCTGACTACGCTCGCTGAATTGCTGACTACGCTCACTGAATTGCTGACTACGCCCACTGACGCCCACTGAATTGCTGACTACGCTTACTGACGCTCACTGATTTGCTGACTACGTTCACTGACGCCCACTGTATTGCTGACTACGCTCACTGAATTGCTGACTACGCTCACCGACGATCACTGAATTGCTGACTACGCTCACTGACGATCACCGAATTGCTGACTACGCTCACTGACGCTCACTGAATTGATGACTACGCTCACTGACGCTCACAGAATTGCTGACTACGCTCACTGACGCTAACTGAATTGCTGACTACGCTCACTGACGCTCACTGAATTGATGACTACGCGATACGCTCATTGACGCTCACAGAAGTGCTGACTACGCTCACTGACGCTCACTGAAGTGCTGACTACGCTCACTGACGCTCACTGAAGTGCTGACTACGCTCACTGAATTGCTGACTACGCTCAGTCTTTTCAATCCTCCCTATCTTCAACTTCAACTGCCCCACCCCTCCCATTATCTCTGTCTCTGTCTCTCTCTGTCTGTCTGTCTCTCTCTCTGTCTCTGTCTCTCTCCCTATCTGTGTGTGTCTCTCTCTGTCTCTGTCTGTAGATTGG
>CM065688.1:27321237-27336237 GCA_017654935.2 Phymorhynchus buccinoides
TTATTTGACACTTGTATTTTATTTACTCACAAAATCTGCATAAGATTATGCAACAATAATAATAAAGCAGCTCAATGGCGCCAAAACAAAATGTGAATGAAAAAAACAATGGAATCCGAAAGGATTTACAAGACTTTTGTCTTTCTAGAAGGTTAGCCCCAAGCAGGAAGGGTTACTACTTGTGTTCAGTGTCCGGAGGAAAGTTCAAGTGATTGGCGCGGTCCGGGGGACTTAGCTGTTGTCAAGTTCCTCCGTAGTGATCGGCCAGTGCTGGGGTGGCTGGGCTTGCTCGTCAGGTGAGAGTAGCTCCCAGTCGTTCCGGTTACGGCTTCGCGGGATGGCACGGTTCAGGCGTGGTCTCCTCGCGGATTCTGGGTGCGGGGCGTCTTGGCGGCGGTCCCGTCTTGGTGCTTGTGAGTCCGGGATAATCGTCCGGCCCACGATGCCCTGCTGATAATCACAGGAGAAGGTGGATGTAGGTCTCTATGGCTTAGAGACAAGGGGCTTCAGTCGGCAGGGAATTAGTGAATCCCAACCGGCTAGAAGGCTTCCCTTGTACAATAGCACTAAGAACACGTAATCTGAATTTCAGTTAACAAACTGAGATCAGTAAAACATAAAAGGTGATCAAGCCAACATCACTCTCCATCCAACACCTGGAAAGGAATGGTATCATAAAGTGCAAGATTGCGACCCATAGGTTTCCTACTAAAAATAGACAAAAGGGTTAGTAGGCATAAAATCCGGTTCTGGTACCAAAAGTGTTCAAGTCAAAAACACACACACACAAATAATCAGTGCACATAAATAGAACAGAATGTTTACCACTTCTTTTCAATAACGTATCTATCTACTCCTTATTCATCCTTGAACATAGGATCTAGATCAAAACTAGGGTCAAACAACCCAGATCTCAATCACCAGCCATCAATAATACTTACTAGTGGGCTTATTATGACTGGTTGTGAGTGTTGCTCTAGCTACGTTTCAGCGTCTTGTGTGAAAACTTTTTCTCACTACTCCAATTATAGCCTTCACTTTCAAACAATGAAAGCCTGTCATTGGTTTATAGCAGTCGACACAATCACAAGATGATGCTATAATTTTATGCATACTAGTACCGAACAATCACGCGCCGACATTCCTATCTTGCTCGTGATAGGGAAGGAATAGTTGTCTTCAAAGGGAGCCGACTGTTGATATCACTATCTCGTGATGGGGAACGGAGATAAAGGGGGGGGGGGGGTTAAAGGGAGATAACCTCTGTAGGTGGTACATGCTGACAGGGGAGGTAAATCGGGGTTCAAAGAGACAAATGCCTTAATCGGCGTTCTTTTGATGGAGGATGGCAATTAAAGTGGCGGCCAGACCGAGAAATGAAAAGGTGGGGGGGGGGGGGGGGGGTGTAGATAAGAAAGAGGGGTCGCGCGGGACACTTACGTCACAGAGAAGAAGAAGCCTAGGCCTACAGGGACTAACCCTGCTTCCATAGCTCAACACCACAGCACAAAGAGAGTCGCATCACTAAGCCTACCTAACGGTTTTGGTCAGTTGCTAGGCTAACGCATATTATTCATGAGTCTCTCAATGGTAGTGTGTGCATCAATAAAAAATAGAAAGGGGGGTGGGGGGTCAAGGAATAGTCAACTGATAAATGAACGTGAGGATAGAAGAATGTAAAATCCATCCGTAAGTATTTCTTCAAAATAAAGGGTTTGATGAATTTACAATGCCAGGTAACATAGAAAGAAAGCGTTTTGTTTCTAATATCCGAGTAATAGCAAAATGAACAGCTTTCCTTAACAGTATCTCCCCCCCCCCCCCTGATTTTGCAAAGGTTTAAGCAGACAACACGAGCGTCAGTGGAGTGAAGGGGTGGGGTGGGGTGAAGCATGGTCGACAGTAGTATAGTTAGCGATTGGCAACGGGTGGAGGGGGGGGGGGGTAGCAAGAATGTTTAAAGGTGGACCCTGACGGATGAGTTTTTGCAAGAAACACGTCGAGATCACCAGAAAGACAGCCTTTTCAAGGAGAGCGGGTCGCAGCCAGAGACGCGCCACCCATTTTTTATGTTTTTTGCATGCGATTATTGTCACTGATGAGGGAGGAGGGGGGAACTTTTGACCAAATGACAACTTTTTCGTTGCCACTGGATTTAACGTATGCTAAGTACATGGGCACACGGGACCTCGGTTTATCGTCTCATCCGAAAGACTCCACATTCAGACCGTTAAGGCCTAGTGCAGAATGAGAGGAACAAATCCCTTGTACCCAGGTTCGAACTCGGGTTTACTTGACACGAAGCGAACGCAATACCACTGTGCCACTCTACACCACCTCAGTCATTGTGGTTGAAGCGTTTTCTTTTTTTTTTGTAGTGCAGTAAAAAAAAAAATTGAGCTGGTTCTTTTGTTGTGAGTAAAACTCCTCAGCGTGTTTCTTACAATAACTCATCCGTCAGGGTGCCCCTTTAATGGTGTGCCGGTACAGGTTTTTCCCGCTAAAAGGCGAGGATAGGTTCGAACTCGGGTTTACTTGACACGAAGCGAACGCAATACCACTGTGCCACTCTACACCACCTCAGTCATTGTGGTTGAAGCGTTTTCTTTTCCTTTGTAGTGCAGTAAACAAAAAATTGAGCTGGTTCTTTTGTTGTGAGTAAAACTCCTCAGCGTGTTTCTTACAATAACTCATCCGTCAGGGTGCCCCTTTAATGGTGTGCCGGTACAGGTTTTTCCGGCTAAAAGGCGAGGATAGGTTCGAACTCGGGTTTACTTGACACGAGGCAAACGCAATACCACTGTGCCACTCTACACCACCTCAGTCATTGTGGTTGAAGCGTTTTTTTTTTTTTTGTAGTGCAGTAAACAAAAAATTGAGCTGGTTCTTTTGTTGTGAGTAAAACTCCTCAGCGTGTTTCTTACAATAACTCATCCGTCAGGGTGCCCCTTTAATGGTGTGCCGGTACAGGTTTTTCCCGCTAAAAGGCGAGGATAGGTTCGAACTCGGGTTTACTTGACACGAAGCAAACGCAATACCACTGTGCCACTCTACACCACCTCAGTCATTGTGGTTGAAGCGTTTTCTTTTCCTTTGTAGTGCAGTAAACAAAAAATTGAGCTGGTTCTTTTGTTGTGAGTAAAACTCCTCAGCGTGTTTCTTACAATAACTCATCCGTCAGGGTGCCCCTTTAATGGTGTGCCGGTACAGGTTTTTCCCGCTAAAAGGCGAGGATGAAAATCTTTTTATGTGTGCAGTCCTTTTATTTTTTGTTGTCATTTTTATGATGAATGCATTTTTTATTTTTTTAACAATGCAATTGCTGTTGTTTTGCAAAAGTTTAGCAATGCACTTCTGTGATTTTGCAAAGGTTTAGTAATGGTGGTTGTACACTTTAAAAAAAAAAAGCCAAAATGAGGATGAAGCCCTGTCAAGTGTTTTATCATACAATTCACGCCTGGTTTTTACTATAAGACAACACAAAATTTGTTTTCTTCACAATACTCTTTGCAGAAGCATAATACACAACTTTAATGTAAAATCGTTTGGCTTTCAAAATTCTACAAATCTTTTGCATGCTGAGAGAGAGAAAATAATGAGGTTTAGCAGACGAAACCAACTCCAGTGGATAACGTGTGGAAGCAATAGCCTACTGCTACGCACGCACGCACGCACATATTAGGCCGTACTAGCCTTATTGGTACTGAAAGTACTTCTATATTAATAGCGACAAAACAACGGAAAGTTACGATATCCTTTGTGTGTGTGAGAGAGAGAGAGAGAGAGAGAGAGAGAGAGAGAGAGAGAGAGAGAGAGAGAGAGAGAGAGAGAGAGAGAGAGAGAGAGAGAGAGAGAGAGAGAGAGAGAGACGCAGTCACAGCCTAACTCTGTAGGTTAACATGTTCTGGTCACCAGTCTGTTAGGCTGATGCATATTCATGAGGTTCTCAATGATCCACCAGCGCGTCGCACCCACGGACCTACATTACATGTAGAGTCGCACGCTCAATTAAAAAGGGCAGACAACTTCAATGACAAAGGGAAGACAATGACTCTGATGCGCCCAGCAGGTCACGTGCTCCTCCACATACTATAGAACTGGCCAAAAGATCACGTGATCATCCACAGTAAAAAGTCATGTGATGCCCTGCCCGACGCTAATAGGGAGGCGGTCTCTTGATCGCCTCCAAAAAACGTTATTGCTTTTGTTTTCTTCAAATATTGCATCTGAACTCCGTTGCCTAGTCTGCACTGTGGCATTATTATTAAAATGTTTCATTGAATCTTTACCCGTTTTATTCGTTTTGCTTGTCTAACACCTTAGGCCTGCTTCTTATTTTGTGGTTTTTACATTGCTAGCTTTGTTTCTTTCTCAACCATGCTCCTCTGTTCTGTTTCTGACTGGAATGATTAATCTTTGGGGCATTTAATAAAAGCACAAGTGTTGGTGTTTTTTTTTCTATTAATTTTGTCTACGCGCTTCTTCTTTTGATATATTTGTCTTTCAAATGTTCGCCCTCATTCCCCACACATAATTATCATTAGCTTTATTTTTTGGGTGCTTCTTTTATATTTGTATTTGAACCCCAATATTCATCTTAATGTTCGACAAACGGATATTACACGAGTAATATTGTGTTTTGTAGAAATGCATCAACATCCTTTTATTTCCAAATATTTAGATAATAAAATTTTTTTTGGAAAACATTTTATATAAAAGCTAAGCTTTCATGTTTTACAAAAAATTGTTTTGATAGTAAACCGAACCCATGAACTAGTTTGCTGATAATAAGGCAAAAAAAGGGGGGTGTGGCGCTGCGCTGGCGGTGGTGCGCTCTCCAGGTGAGAGCAGCCCGAATTTCACATTGATACCGCATTTTACGGACTACAAGGCGCACCTGATTATAAGTAGAGAGGAATTATAAGGCGCCCCCCCCCCCCCAATTTGTTTTACACAAAAATCGGATTTGGTATTAAAGTTTCTTACTGTATTATCAGTCACATTATAAGGTGCAGGGGTCACAGTCTAAAAAAAAAGTATCGCCTTATACTTATAGTCCGTAAAATACGGTAATCTATGTGAATAGAAAAGTAATACCAATTCTAATACTAATACCAATTCCAATACCAACACCAATGCTAATACTAATACCAATTCCAATACCAATACCTATGCTAATACTAATACCAATACCAATGCTAATACTAATACCAATACCAATGCTAATACTAATACCAATACCAATGCTAATACTAATACTAATACCAATACTAATGCTAATACCAATACCAATGCTAATACTAATACCAATACCAATGCTAATACTAATACCAATACCAATGCCAATGCTAATACTAATACCAATACTAATGCTAATACTAATACCAATACCAATACCAATGCTAATACTAATACCAATACCAATGCTAATACTAATACCAATACCAATGCTAATACTAATACCAATGCTAATACTAATACCAATACCAATACTAATACCAATACCAATGCTAATGCTAATACCAATACCAATGCTAATACTATTACCAATACCAATGCTAATGCCAATACCAATGCTAATACTAATACCAATGCTAATACTAATACCAATACCAATGCTAATACTAATACCAATACCAATGCTAATACCAATGCCAATGCTAATACTAATACCAATGCTAATACTAATACCAATACCAATGCTAATACCAATACCAATGCCAATGCTAATACTAATACCAATACTAATACCAATGCTAATACTAATACCAATACTAATTGACATACAACCCTTCACCATCAGTATTATTTGTGTCTTGGCTGAAATGATTTTTTATTGACAAGCAAAACATATACACCAAATAAAATGAACATGAATGACGGCAGCAACAAGCTTAAAGCTTATAGTGTGCCTACTCAAAATAAGTCACAGAGGACTGGCAATCACAGACTGAAAAACCACACATTTAAGAAAAATAAACAAAGGTTAATTTTGAACATTAGAAGCATAACAAAGTAACCAAATAGAAAATTGTTCATCTTCTTTGATAACAGAAACAATTTAAGCATAAGAGAAAATACAACTTCATGAAAGGCTAGAAAAGAAAACGATAAAGAGAAGAAAATAGAAATAAGAAATAAGTTGGGGAATATCAAAGTACACGAATAACGAATTTCTAATTACACAATGTGACAAAACATCTATTTTTTTAGTTTCCACATTGCTTTGGACGGTTTTGAAAAATCAGTTCTCAGTTTAGTTGACTTTAATGTTCGCAACTATCTGTACCCTCACCGCCAAAAATACATAATTAAATAAATAATCGCATGTCCCCTGTACTGACGCGAGATTTAGAGTGCAAATGCGTACACATTTGAACGGTCAATGTGGAAAGATTAGAAAAGGATGGACAATAAGAGAAAACCCCTCCAAAAGAACAACATGCATATAAACAAAAACAAGAGCAAAGATGGAACTCACTAGTATATTAATACTATGCATTCATATAACAGTACATGAGTCAATAACGTACTCTGCTTACACATTTAGTTACTATTAAAATCTTTTAGAGAGAGAAATAAACTTGTGGACAGTTTCAAAAATGGTAACATTAATCTTGTTTGGGAGATCTAAATTCCCTTTCAAAAGAATATCAGTTTGAATGAAGTTTGTAGGTAAATTTTGGATTGTGTTAAGTCGGGCAGCTTGAAACAACTGACAAGATAAAAGGTAATGTTCAGCATTTTCCCGACCAGCACCACAGTGGCAAAGCGGATTATTAAGCAAGTGTCGCTTGAATAGATCATCATTAAGGTCACTTATTTCTAAACGAAGCCTACAGTGTATTATTTGTTCTTTACGCTCACCAAGATAATAGAAGTTTGGGACAATTGGATCATTGACGCTTAAAGTATATTTAAACTGACTCAAGGAGGTACTGTTCTTGACAGAATCTGGCAAATTATTCCAGAGTGCGGTAGTTGAAGGTATGAAGGAGTTACGATATAGTTCTGTGTTTGACTTTGGAACAGGTCGTTCAAGTGGTCTTCTTCTAGGATATGGATTTCGTTCTGAAACAAGTTCGGGAATCTGATCAAATAAATAAGAAGGACATAAGTGGTTGATAATTTTAAAGTAATGAATAAGTTTGTGTCTTTTTCTTCTTTCTTTGAGGGTACAAATACCAGATTCTTGATACAATTTTTGATGGCTTGTTCCCCTAACAGCTCCAAGTATAGCCCGTATGCCATCGAGGTGTACATTTTCGAGAGAAGTACTTTGTGCATCTGTACAATTGTCAAGTTTTGCTTTTTCCATAATTATTTGTGAAAATAATTCTGCACTGTTCTCCACTGTGTTATTCAGAATAACTTTATTCCAATTTACTTGCTCTAATAAATGACAAAGTGCATTTATGTCTAACTTATTATAATTAAATATTGTTCTTTTAAATGGTTGTTCTTTAACAATAGTGTTTTTAACAACGACGTATGGAACACTGTGGTCACTACAAACAGCGGGCATAACATCACTTGATTTTATTATTAGGGCTCTGGGTGATTATAAGATCTAGGCATTATTAGGGCTCTGGGTGATTATAAGATCTAGGCATGAACGTGTCAACGGTGTAATTCGGGTTGGTTCATGTACAATCTGGGTAAGATTAAAATGACTTAATATGTCAGTTAGATGACGAGAAGGTGAATTGAGAAAATCTGTATTGAAGTCCCCAAGGATCAGAAATTTTGTGGCAGTGTTGTTAACCTTACAGACACTCTCCTCAACTAAACCCCAATAAATAACATTTGCACTAGGTGGTCTGTAAAATGAGCCAATCAATAAACTTGTCTGTTCTAACTTAGTTTCAACCCAAACAGCTTCCAATCCATTGACGTGTAGGTCGTCTCGTGGTTTACACATTAAGCTATTTCTGACATAGACTGCCACGCCACCATGGGGATCATTAGGCCTATCTAGTCGAACAGGTGGGTGAAAATTAGTTATGTGGATTGAAATATTGCTGTCTGCGTCAGATAACCAGGTCTCAGACACTGTAATTATATCAAACTTGTTGTATTCTGCTTCTATCAGGTCAATTTTATTTCTTATCCTACAAGTCGATGGCTTGGAGTCAAAACGGACTATCTTTAGATAGTCCATTGACATATTATTGAACTTATGACGAAAACTAATAACTTGTTTAAAAAAAAGACTGCTGAAATATAAAAAGCGAAACCCCCTTTTTATATTTCTGCTGTCATTATTTGATACAAGTTATTAGGTTTCGTAATAAATCCAATAATACGTCAATGGACTATCTAAAGATAGTCCGTTTTGACTCCAAGCCATCGAAGTGTTTATATGCATAATATACAGATCTGTGTTTGAATTTGGACCTGGGTTAGTTTCCATATCTCCAGATAGGATGAGTAAGAACTTGTTAGTGAATGGTGAGCGTTTTTCAATATTGTCTTTCTCCTGTATGTCAGATGTTTTATTGATGGCATCTTTTAGAAGAACATTATAGACTTCAAGCAATTTATTTTCTATTAGGAGAAAATGAACAAAGACCGAGAGAGTGATACAGTGAGGGTACTAAAAAAAAGCTAACATAAGAAATTGTAAGAGAACCGACTTGTTAAGGAAATATAGATGTTTTGTTTTTATGAGAGCTTTTGTGTAATAATGACCAACCCTAGCACAGTATACACTCAAATCTACTGCCATTTATGTTATTGAATACTGCCAAACGGAGTGCAAAAACATTGCCAGGATAGGTACAAATGCTTATGTGTGTCTTGACTCAGACTGAAAAAGAAACGAGAAAGAAAAGTTGCTGCAGCGAAAATAAGAAGTTTCTTTGTGGACGCTCTGGCTGCTGTGCCCTATCTCCAGCGTTGATCGGAACGAAGCGGCTAAATGGATGCGACAGGAAGCGATCAGGGCCGTATCACTCGGTTTATCAACGTCACTCGATTACCCCCCCCCCCCCTCCCCCCCTTGATTTACCTCCCACAATGGCCGACCTAGCTTATGAAAACGAGTCCTTGTGCAATCTTTTCATCATTCGTTTCGAGTCACAGCAATAATTCATTGTCCCCAAAAGCGTGTACACTTGTGTGGAAGCACATTTTCTGAAAAGATGCGTCTTCAGGCCAGTTTTGAAAGAAGACAGAGATGGGAGAGCTGCGGAGAGAGAAAGGGAGATTGTTCCAGATGTGTGGTGCTTGGAAACGAAAAGAACTGTTTCCATCTGTTTTGTACTTGGTGACAGGTTTGCAGAGAAGTTTTAGCTTGCTTGATCTGAGGTACGTAGGCTCACATACAAGAAAACAAAACTTATCGCAGTTCAAATACAGTGGAACCTCCCTATAAGACCTTCCCTAATAAGACTCCCTCTAAGATGTGACCCACATTTTTGTTCTCACAGATTTTCCCCCTTCATATCCGGACTGCTGAGTGTCCACCTCCCTATTAGACCCCTCCATATAAAGACTTTTTTGGGATGATTTTTCAAGGTCTTAATAGGGAGGTTCCACTGTACTTCGACCTCCACGGAAAGCCCATGCTCACGCAGTCGACATGCAGCACCACTGGTCGCAACAGAGTGGCCCCCTCGTGGTCCCAGTTGTGGTGATGGTCGAGATTTGTTCTGGTTTGTGAAGTCATTGTAGTCAGTAGTTTCGGGTATCATCAAGGTTCTTTGTTTTGCGGACATCAGAAATGCAATTGTTTTCGGGAACCAACCAACGTGCCTCTCTTTCAGGTTCTAGCATGAAATTTTGTTCTGATTGTCAAGCTGCGTTTGTCCAGACCGGTTTATTCCAACAATAAACAAGACATCCACTTCAGAACCAACATGGTTTTTGAAGGAGGTACAACAGGGACTGTGTCCCAGACACCACATTGACTTTGGCGAATACAAACCAACAGATTGATAGCTCTTTGTTCCTCTGACCTGCAGGCAAGTACAATGTAATAACATTATTAGGATTGCCGCAAAACGTATGTCACCAAGAGTGAAACGACATACGGCCCATTTCTGTGTAGAGGATCAACTGGTTTTAGATGGAGAGACATAAACTAGGAGGCTAGGAGGTCGTGGGGATGGGTGGGTTGCAGGGAATTGGGGGGCTGACGAGGTGCATAACCTCAGACAAGTTTCTTCCCTTGTTAGCTCCTCGCCTGTCTTCGCTTTCTTCCCCCCAATTTCTTCCATGATTTCCCAAACCCTTTCAAAACTGGCCGACGTCCATGTCCCGGGCAGCGTGCGATCAACGTAACGGCTGGCCAGCGGGAGAAGCTTGTTAGGAATCATCGATTAGCCATTGAAAGGATGGGCGATCTGTACGGACTGACGCTTGTCTATTAGCGATCTATGCACGGGGGGGGGGGGGGGGGGGGGGGGGGGGGGAGGGGGGGGGGGGGGCTAGGAAAAGACATCGCGCTGCTTTAAGCACCGAGTGAGCGAGTTATCGTCTCATCTTGGTCTCTTGATCGACATCCTGCTTTGCCTACGGAGAAGTTGGCACTGTTCCGGGTGATGGCACTTTCTTTTTACTGTCAAGTCAAGTCAAGTCAAAATGATCTTTATTGACGATAAAAGAATACGCTTGATAAAGTTTTTGTTGGTTTACATCCTGTCTACTGTCTACGTGTGTGTGTGTGTGTGTGTGTGTGTGTGTGTGTGTGTGTGTGTGTGTGTGTGTGTGTGTGTGTGTGTGTGCGTGTGTGTGTGTGTGCGTGCGTGCGTGTGTGTGCGTGTGCGTGCGTGCGTGCGTGCGTGCGTGTGTGCGCGTGTGTGAGTGTGGGTGTGTGTGTGTGTTTGTGTGTGTGTGTGTGTGTGTGCGTGTGTGCGTGTGTGCGTGTGTGTGTGTGCGTGTGCGTGCGTGCGCGTGTGGGAGTGTGGGCGTGTGTGTGTGTGTATGTGTGTGTGTGTATGTCTGCTATAAATATGGCTTTCGCTGTTTATGTGATAAAAAATAAATTATCATACGCGCTGCGCAGCTTGCTTATAATTGGTTTGTAAGTTTTGGGTTTTTGCAACATCAATACATTATTCCCAATAAACCATAACTCTTGACAGTGACAAAAGCTATCACCAAAAAACCCGCCAGTGACAAAAACGATCACAACTACCCAATTGTCGCGCACAAATATTCAAACAAACACACGCAGACAAACACAGAATGTCAAACCCAACACAGGCTTCAACGGTATGTGTAGGGCTGCTCTTGTGTTGGTAGGGCAGGTGAGGCCAACGTTTCTCTGAGTCCCACCCTATGGCTGTTCCCCCCCCCCCCCACCCCCCCATTCTTTCACACCGAATTTGAAAAAAAAGAAAGAAAACACAAACAGACAGACATACACGCGTGCGCGCGCGCGCACGTGCACCGCACGCACACGCACAAAGTTGGAGAGAAGCAAAGCAAATGGGCAATCCCATCAGGCCTTTGTCAAGATGGAGGCTTCCCACTTGCCTTTCTTCTGGAGCTCATCAACTGTAGCTTCCAGGGTCGATAAAAAAAAGTGTTGACGTTTAGTGGTTGAGGGCAAGAGGAGGAGGAGATGCAGGAGGAGGAGAAGGGGGACAAAAGGATGAGGAGATGAAGAAAAACAACTAAGCGAGAGAGAATGCGAATACGAAAACGAATACGAACTTTTTAAATGAGGGAAATTGGATAAGCTGAGACAGCTTTGTACACCATGCCCTCAGGCAAAACATGACAAGGGGAAAACAAATCATAAACATGCAAAATAAGTGGCAACAGAGAGAGAGAGAGAGAGAGAGAGAGAGAGAGAGAGAGAGAGAGAGAGAGAGAGAGAGAGAGAGAGAGAGAGAGAGAGAATACGAATACGAATGTTTATTGAGGGTTAATAGATAAGTATAAGCTTTTTTACACCATGCCCTCGAAAATATAAAAACAAATCCAAATGAAAGAAAATTGAAAAAACATGAAAAAAGGAGAGGAAAAGGGGGTAGGGGGTAGTAAGTAATATCATAGCAAATTTGGAAAACATTAAAAAAAGAGAGAGAGAGAGAGAGAGAGAGAGAGAGAGAGAGAGAGAGAGAGAGAGAGAGAGAGAGAGAGAGAGAGAGAGAAGGGCGAAGAATGCCTGCAGAAGAAAGAAGAAAAGTATATTAACCCTTTCACCGCCAGCCATCTTTGATCAAAAACATTCCATTAAACTTACTCGATCGGGTACAGAAAAGATTTCATCTGCAATATTGTGGGATTTCTCTGTGCCACATTTAGAATAGGCTCAAGCCTTACTACCCGAATTTAGGAACATAATATCGTTGAATAATAGACCCTGATTCCAAGAGTTTTAATGACATGGGTGCTAAATCATTGTGGTGCAAAAATGCGACATTGGCGGTGAAAGGGTTAAAAAGTAGGCTATCGATACAGCAGCACCGAAAACTTGAGCTAAATCAAAAGACACGTAACGTTTGCTACAATTAATGACACGTGAAGCTAGAAAGAAGTGGGACGAATGACACGGAAAAGAAAGCATTTCTGGGTATGTGTATAACATTGTCCCCCCGTGGGGATAAAGGTAAAGATGTGCCACCCCCTATGCATTTCTTGGTTAATTGTATTTTTCCGTTTTTGCCTTTCTTACCATACATAAAGCTGTATTTTAGGAACATTTTTAGCTAATTACCTTTTTGGAATACTAACCCTAACCCTAACCCTAGCCCTAAACTTAACCCTACCCCCCACTATGTACTGCAGTACACCGCGATTTGTCACAGTTGTGGTTCGTTGCGTTTTTCCGTCTTATACGGTGGGGGGTAGGGTTAGGGTTAGGGCTAGGGTTAGGGCTAGGGTTAGTATTCTAAAAAGGTTATTAGCTAAAAATGTTCCTAAAATACAGCTTTATGTATGGTAAGAAAGGCAATAACGGAAAAATACAATTAACCGAGATAGGTAGGGGGGGTGGCACATCTTGACCTTTACCGGGCTTTTGTATAAATAGTTCCCCCACCTTCTGGAAGTTCTGTGCTTGTAACTTCTTCTACTCTGTCACTCTCTTTGACTCTGCCCTTTCTCTTTGCTTGCTGTCATCTACTATCTTTCTGCCTTATTACCTGACCATTCTCCTGCCTTTTTTCTCTCTCTCTCAAGAAACGCTTTCAAAAGGATTTCCTCCAGCCGAGGTCGGACATGCTGGGCCTAATTATTTCTTAGTTAGGCGCATAACGGCAGCATGACGCATCTGCTCTCATAATTGACAGGAAACTGTCTGAGCGATCGAAGAAGAAGAAGAAGAAGAAGAAGAAGAAGAAGAAGAAGTATAGCATTGTTAGATGTTTTGAAAAAACTAAACACTATTTATTTAAATCGGCATTTTTGTGCTGTTTACACGAATGAAGGATGAGTAGCAAAGAGTGTCTGTAAGCTTACCGTCTGGAATAGAAATCTTCTGCTTGAACGTTGCTTTGTTTCTGATCTCAGCCTTGCTACAATTGATTTGATTTGATTCCAAACAAGATAACCCATATATTAATGTGCCACATTAATTGGGAAAATCCCAATTGATTTTGGAATCATGATAACGACTCAATCCACTGGCGTTTGTTTGAATCAAATCAAATCAATCAATCAAATCAAATCAAATCAAATTCACTTTATTATCTCCCAAGGAGAAATTTTGTTCAGGTGCCAGAATAACAAAGACATCGACATTCAGCATGCATGAATAGGAGCAAAAGTTACACATAATACACACTAAAAGATACACATTATATGTCGATACATACACGTCTAAGGATAAGCATGCATAGTTTCTTTTAACACGATGAACA
The DNA here is from genome assembly GCA_017654935.2 of Phymorhynchus buccinoides. Classification (NCBI taxonomy): domain Eukaryota; kingdom Metazoa; phylum Mollusca; class Gastropoda; order Neogastropoda; family Raphitomidae; genus Phymorhynchus; species Phymorhynchus buccinoides. Next base: position 27,335,052 of record CM065688.1, read on the forward strand.
CACATTTAAACCTAAAAGGATCATGAGTTTAGGAGGTGGATGGATCTGGGGATGAAGGATTTCTGTGCCCTGGAGTTGACTTTAAAAGTTTTGTAGCGACGTCCAGAAGGTAATAGTTCGTAATGTTTGTTCAAAACATGGGAGGTGTCATTTACAACCTTCCCGGCTTTATGCTTGGTTCGTCTTTCGTACATCTCATTTAAACCCATCTCTCTCTTTCCAACAACTTTACTACACACATTCACCACATCATCCAACACACGCTTGTTCTTCAAACACAGACTTCCAAACCAACACATAAAGGAAACAGTAAGCACAGACTCAATGCAGCTACTATAGTACGTATGCAAAATGTTTGAGTTAACACCAATGTTTCTCAGTCTGTGCAAAATAAACAATCTTGATTGACATTTCTTATGTATGTTCTGTGTGTTCTTGTCGAAAGTCAGTTTGTTGTCCAAAATGGTACCTAAGTATTTGTATTCTGAAACTCTTTCCACTGTTTCACCATCAATTTCTACCTCTGGAACAGGGGGTGGATCTTTGTGTGAATGTGTGGACTAGGGCTTTCATGCCAGGCGCACAAAAGAAAGAAGGAAATGTTATGCTTCCATGAATGTTCTTTAGGCTCGTTTCTCCATGTTGACGAGTTGGCATTGAAATTCTTTTCGTGTAAATGAAAATGAAAATGCATAGGCCGTAATAGGTCTTAATTTAAAAAGGACCTTACAGAGGTGTGAATTCAAATGTCACTATTTAGATGGCATCCGGTGGGAAACGTTGACGCTCCTGAACAATAAAGATTTAACTTCATTTTCCATAAAGATGACAATAGGTATTAGGTATTATGTATTAGGTACTTTATAGTCACAGAGGCATCACTGTGAAATTCGGGTTGCTCCCACCTGGAGAGCGCGTTGCAGCCAGAGGCGCGCCACATATTTTATTTTATTTTTTACATGCGATTTTGTGTGTGATTGATGAGGAAAGAAAGGGGTGGGTGGTTAAATTGTGACCAAATGACAAATTTTTCGTTGCCATTGGCTTTAACATGTGCTAAGTGCATGGGCACACGGGACCTCGGTTTATCGTCTCATCCGAAAGACTTCACATTCAGACCGTAAGGCCTAGTGCAAAGTGAGAGGAAAAATTCCCTGCACCCAGGTTCGAACTCGGATTTACTTGA
>CM065688.1:27343737-27346237 GCA_017654935.2 Phymorhynchus buccinoides
TATTTCTTTCTCTCTCTCTCTCTCTCTCTCTCTCTCTCTCTCTCTCTCTCTCTCTCTCTCTCTCCACTCTCTCTCCCCAATCTCCCTCTCTCTCATCTCTCTCTCTCTCTCTCTCTCTCTCTCTCTCTCTCTCTCTCTCTCTCTCTCTCTCTCTCTCTCTCTCTCTCTCTCTCTCTCTACTAGTAGTATTATATCGTGTTCGATATACGCGTACCGCGATATGGAAACCATGACGCGAAGATATTTTGCAATTGTACTGATGTATTGATTTGAATACGTTTCGATTCGATGACGGCACACCCACCCACCCCATTCCCAATTGTGTCTAGAGGTAAAACACCTGACGCAATAAAGCCTTCAAATTGTCCAATTGTCTGCTACTAGTACCATGTGCATTGATTATTGATGATAATATATGCGTTCCTTTTTTGATTATTTGATGGATTGCTAAGTTTATTATGGCTGTTGATCTTTTTGTTTGTTCACTTCCCCTTCATAAGGGGCCTTGACCTATTCGAATACATTATTCGCATTCGCATTCTCTCTGTGTCTATGCGTCATTGTCTACGTCGGTGTCTCTTTGTGCGTTTCACTGTCTACTTATGTGTGTATGCCTGTCTGTAAAAGCAACAGCATCATCATCATCATCATCAACCCCCCCAAAAAAAAACCCCAAGCACAAGAGTTTTGACTGGTTGATTTCTGGGACAATGTCAAACAAAGCGCATAGTGTACCTAGACTTGGAGTGAACCCCCTGAAATATTAAGAACTCTGTCAGGTTTTAAAGAGGCTTGGCCGCGATTTAACATTGTTGAGTTATGCTTTGGTGCTTTTTCTATTTGTCTCCACCCCCCTCCCCCCCCCCCCCCCTCCCCCCCCGCCCCCCCCGCCCCCCCCCCCGCCCCCCGCCCCCCCCCCGCCCCCCCCCCCCCGTGTTCAGTGTTCTCTCTCTCTCTAAAATACAAACACACACACGCGCGCGCGCGCACGCACGCACGCACGCACGCACGCACGCACGCACGCACGCACACATACACACACACACACGCACGCACGCACACAAACGCAACATACATATGCGCGCACGTACAAAAGCACGCATGCTTACATTTTCGCGCCAACATTTAAGTCTCTTTAACTTTAATAAAACAACTACAAAAAACACTTTGAAATGATTGAAGAAGGTCATGGACAATCTATACTACTTAATAACATTCACTTTCTGTCCGTGTGTGCCTGTCTGTCCGGTGACCACAGGAGGACTAGAGATCTACACGCCTCCTCGTAAGTCTGCATCATGCAAAGCGAAGGGATTTGGCGTAGCCTCTAGTGAAAACTCGTAAGAACGTAGGCGAAAAGAACAATGAGTCAAATACAGAAAGAGGAAGAGAGAGAGAGAGAGAGAGAGAGAGAGAGAGAGGGGATGGGGGTGGGAAAGCAGGGCTAAGATTCATAAGAAAACGATGTGCGTACGCATGGCGTTTGTGAAAAAATGAGGTGCAATAAACGTATTAATTTACAAAACTTTGGTGATAACAAAATCACAATGACGTGTCTTAGACGGTTGGTTAAATTAAACGCATAATTTATTTTAACCAAATCATAATGGGCCGATCAACAAGTAGTCCGACATTAAGCTGTAATGACGTAACTTCCGGGGTAGATTGTCACGGGTAAGAGAGTCACGTGATTGTTTTCCCCGCATGTAAGGTTCGGAGACGGAGTGAGAGTGCTCGCAAACTTTTCGGCAAACGCTGATGTTTCTTTTTAGAAGTGTTTTTTTGCCGAATATTCCGAAGCGCTCGAAGCGCCCGTTCTTGTGAAACTCACTCCTGGGTTGTAGTTGGAGAAGGCAGCAGATATAGCAATAAAAATGGAGGGGGGGGGGGGGGGGGGGGGGGGGGGGGGGGTAGGGGGGGGGGGGAGAAAGTAAGACGTAGGCTAAATAAAAAACACAATAAAAAACAACGAAAAGCAGAAACAAAAAGCAAAATAGCAGAAGTTACACGCAACGACTCATCTCAAATTCAATTACTCGCACACTGACTTGCTGGAGTTTGCGTGAGGCGTGCACGACAGAACCTTGTCCCTCGTGCGCAGGAAAGCATGCGCGTGCTTCATGAATATTCATCAGCATCCTTCTGCCCTGCCTGCACTCATGAGAGAGAGAGAGAGAGAGAGAGAGAGAGAGAGAGAGAGAGAGAGAGAGAGATGGCAGTAATGCATGATTGCATTTTTTTTATTGTGCAGTACTGCAAATGTTATGACATGGTTCAAGTGTTTGTCCAATAATTGTGCTCACTTTGACCATCTAGATTCAAGATTCAATTTGTGAACAGCCAATAACAGTTAAGCTAAGAAACTTGCTTTCTTTTGTCCTTCGCCCGACTAAGGAAGCAAAGGAGTACAAGTTTGTTAATTATTTTATTTTATTTTAGTTTTCCCTTTTACACATACATTGGCTAAAAACAACTCACTGAAATGCTCGCTTGAGTGGCC
>CM065688.1:27351237-27356237 GCA_017654935.2 Phymorhynchus buccinoides
TCATTTTGCCCTAACCATACCAGCCAACCAGCGCTTAACAAAGGCTTGATTCGGATGAAAGACGACTTGTGATTGGTCCAAAACTTCATTACTCGTCGCCATTGTTGGCCTAGAGCGCTAGTTTGGAAGTAAGCCTTTGTTTTTTGGCACCGACGATTGTCGATGGACCAGGTCTGGCACTAACTATCATGGCAATGGGCTCTGCGAGGAATTGGCTGCATGTCACTGACTGCTGTCTCTTTCTTTTGATGTGTGGATATGAGAGAGAAAGAGAGAGAGAGAGAGAGAGAGAGAGAGAGAGAGAGAGAGAGAGAGAGAGGTAGGGAAGGAGTGAGAGAGAGAGAGTGTGTATGTGTGCGTGCGCGTGTGTGTGCGCGCGCGTGTGTGTTGTGTGGTGTGTGTGTGAGTCTGCGCGCGCGCGTGTGTGTGTGTGTGCGTGCGTGCGTGCATGCGTGCATGCGTGTGTGTGTGTCTCTCTGTGTGTGTGTATATGTGTGTGTGTGTGTGTGAGAGAGAGAGAGAGAGAGAGAGAGAGAGAGAGAGAGAGAGAGAGAGAGAGAGAGAGAGAGAGAGAGAGAGAGAGAGAGAGAGAGAGAGAGAGAGAGAGAGAGAGAGAGAGAGATGAGAGAGAGAGAGAGAGAGTACCAAAGCAATCAGACAACAGATACAGCACGAAACGACAGAAGATATGAAACAGACAAAACACCCAGACAGACACACAGAGACAAACAGTGATCGATTGAATGAGTAATCCACGTTTACTAATATGTCCCGGAGACCTGCTTTGAAGTAAATACCACTTTGGGCAGAGATGGCATTGTGTTTCGAGTTCGATCGTTGTTCAGAACGGGTGGTTGTCAAATGCACTGGGCGGTGCTAAACACGGAAAACCACTCTAACACAATTATGACCCAGCACCACGAAAGGGACATTAAGTGTCAGACTGACCATTCTGAGAACATTATACATTTGAAAACGTCAGACAATACCCTTTCTAAGCATATAAGAACCATTCTTATATCTTTTTTTGTTCTCGAGTTATGAGCATTTAAATTTAGTAGGGTGAGCGTCGGCCATTTTGAGAAAACACGGTCTAAAGTCTAGCATAGCAGTAGAAAATCCATTGACCTACTCGTTTTAAGACACTTATAAGACCATTTAGAGACCATAGTAAAGATTAGCATTTATAAATATGCAAGGTAAGACATTAGAGAACACACAAATACCCATAACTCAAAATTGACGGAAAATAATATTTTTGACTTTGCGAGCCTGTTGTGAGAAACTAGCCCAGCGACTTAATGTCCCTTTCGTGGTGCTAGGTCACAGTTGTGTGCAGTTCTAGCCAGGTTACAGGTTTGAAATGGTTCAAAGGTATTCGCATTCGTTTGGATGGTTAACCCATTAATGACGATTTTTTGGGAGGACATGTTATATTGTGACCCTTGTGCGCCAATGCTTCTATGCATTAGTATTACACTGGGTCACCAGTTCATGGCTTTGACTGGGAATTTCCTTTGTACTGGGTCTCTAGGGTTAATCACTTTTTTGGGTACTCCCAGTTCTTACAGCACGGGAGTACATTGGAATGGGAACGAGGGTTAGCTGTGCGTTTTTCTGTATGTCTGTATGTCTGTATGTCTGTATGTCTGTCTGTATGTATGTATGTATGTGTGTGTGTGTGTGTGTGTGTGTGTGTGTGTGTGTGTGTGTGTGTGTGTGTGTGTGTGTGTGTGTGTGTGTGTGTGTGTGTGTATGTATGTATGTATGTATGTATGTATGTCTGTGTGTGTGTGTGTGTGTGTGTGTGTGTGTGTGTGTGTGTGTGTGTGTGTGTGTGTGTGTGTGTGTGTGTGTGTGTGTGTGTGTGTGTGTGTGTGTGTGTGTGTGTGTGTGTGTGTGTGTGTATGTATGTATGTATGTATGTATGTATGTATGTATGTATGTATGTATGTATGTATGTATGTGTGTGTGAATGTATGTATGTATGCATGTATGTATGTTCCAGTTCATGTTCAAGTATACTTTAATATCTCCAAAAGCGAAATTCAGGTTAGGTGCAACAACATGACATAAATACAACAATAAATGAAAGAACATTAATCAAACGGTCTAAGAAACATACCCTTTATTTGCCGATAGTTTGCGTGGCGTTTTGTTCTTCCCAGCAAGCGAGCAAGCGGCAAACTATCCGGAACTATCACGTGACTTTGTAGGGGGTTAATACATTTCTAGTTGTTGATTGGTCCATTACGGTTTGGTTAAAATAATACTTTTTTTGACCAATCAGACAAGAAGATGAAAAAATTACTGCAGTACCTTTTGGAGTAACTACCCACCATTTTTACGCCAATCAGACAAGAGCTTATAATATTTTCCCGCAAACGTTTTCTAAAGCGTTTCTTAGACCCCTTTTGGCGTAACAGTTATGCGCGCGGCGACCGTCGTCTAGAGAAACTCATCCCAGAATGGACCTACTGTTTTGCATTGGAGATATTCTATTGACATTCTCTTCTGCCAGTTGGTCACCAAAGTCAATATTGACCATTATTGTGACTGAGATTATTGCGTTCTGTTTACTTGTTTTATTTTGGTTTATTGTTGTGTGTTTTTCTTGAGGTGGTGGGTGGTAGGACGGGTGGTTGGAGGTGGGGTGGTGAATTTCAGGGTTAATGCTTAGATGGCGGATGAAAAATGACATTTAAAATAAAATATTGGCTTTTGTTTTTGATTTTTGTGTTTCACTGTTTTTGTTTGTTTGAAGTGTAGGGTTTGAGTGGGAGAACGTTGATATTAATGAAATCATCCTTTGGTGAGTTAATTTCATTTTGAGCGCTTCTCTCTCTCTCTCTCTCTCTCTCTCTCTCTCTCTCTCTCTCTCTCTCTCTCTCTCTCTCTCTCTCTCTCTCTCTCTCTCTCTCTCTCTCTCTCTCTCTCTCTCTCTCTCTCTCTCTCTCTCTCTCTCTCTCTCTCTCTCTCTCTCTCTCTCTCTCTCTCTCTCTCTCTCTCTCTCTCTCTCTCTCTCTCATTTTTAACCTTTTTTAAAATTCATAATACAGTTTCAATGCAAAAAACCCAAATAGCAGAGACGTAGAGAGACAAAGAGAGGCAAAGAGACACACAAATGGAGATACGGATAGAGATAGAAGAGTTAGACTAAAGGAAATGAGAGAGAGACAGACAGAGAGAGGGAGAGAGAGAGAGAGAGAGAGAGAGAGAGAGAGAGAGAGAGAGAGAGAGAGAGAGAGAGAGAGAGATAGAGAGATAGATAGATAGATAGATAGAGATAGAGAGAGAGAGAGAGAGAGAGAGAGAGAGAGAGAGAGAGAGAGAGAGAGAGAGAGAGAGAGAGAGAGAGAGAGAGAGAGAGAAACCTGAAACTTGAAAATGTTTTAATTGCCATTGACAATTACAATCTTTATGGCAAGGGGACACGTGAATGAGAGAGAGAGAGAGAGAGAGAGAGAGAGAGAGAGAGAGAGAGAGAGAGAGAGAGAGAGAGAGAGAGAGAGAGAGAGAGAGAGAGAGAGAGAGAGAGAGAGAGAGAGAAACAGACAGAAGACATACATACACAGATACACTGTCAGACAGGCAGACACTAATAGCCAGGACAAGCCTAGGAGCAGAAATACAACATCAGACAGTAGACAACTTTATCGAATGAACCCCCCAAAAAAAAACCCCAACAAATTTCTTTTGAAGTTAATCGTATCAGCTTCGGGGGCATTGTGACCGTCTTTCAACAAAGTCGATCGATGACACAATTCACAAATCGCCACTATAGCACAGAGCGGATGTGGAATGCATTGACTGGGAAAACATGGAAAACCGCGCCACACTGCGGCTATCTCTGCCCGTATTAATCGTCAAACGCACCACCCCAAACTACAGCTCCATCCATTGTTGTGTTGTCATCTGGCTTAATGGAGCTTTGTTTGGCGTCTTTAAGTTTTAAAGGTGGACCCTGACGGATGAGTTTTTTTTGTGCAAGAAACACGTCGAGATCACCAGAAAGACAGCCTTTTCAAGGATCGGAACACTCACTTTGCTCTGGTTTCTTATAAATTAAACCGTCAAAACGGCGATTCCTCCTTGGCGGAGATGCCGGAGAGAGTAGCCATTTTGGATGGGGTGGGTGGCGGTCACTCATTGTGGTTGAAGCGTTTTCTTTTCTTTGTAGTGCAGTAAAAACAAAAAAGGTGCTATTTCCTTTGTTGTGAACGAAACTCCTTTAGATAAACTGTATTAAAAAAAGATTTAAAAAAAATGATTGTATTGCGAAAAGTTCGTGCAAACGATTTGGTCTAAACGCTGGCAGCCATTAGAAAAAAGACGGTACACGCCTTCTCTTTGGGTGAAAGAATTTGACTTCCAGCACCTCCGCCAAGGAGGAATCGCCGATTTGACGGTTCGATTTCTAGGAAACTAGAGCCAAGTGAGTGTTGCAATCTCTTTAAAGGGTGTTTTCCTGGTGATCTGGACGTGTTTCTTACAAAAACTCATCCGTCAGGGTGCCCCTTTAAACTCCCTGGTACGGTAATCGTGATTGCGTCTTAAACAGTTAACACTGATAGTAACGGTATAGTAACATGTAAATTAGCGTAAACTGCCAATTGTGTTGGTACTTTACTCTAATTTATATAGTACCACCCATGGTGTTAGCTGTTTAACCCTTCGACTCCCGGAATTATTTGTACTTGTAACAATCAAGCTCATTTATTAAAAAAAACCCGAAATCGCTACACTTAACACGGTTAGCAACATTTAAATTTGAATGAACAGCCAATCTTAAGGGCCAGCCACACGTCCACTAAAATAGCACGACTGTAGGATACGATTCGATCACGCGGTCGCCAAGAACAAATCTGATTTGCGCTTCGAGATCACGTGATCGAATCGTATCGTACAGTTGTACGATTTTAGCTGTCGTGTGTCCGGCCCTTTAATCATTCTAATATTTACATAGTAGTACCCGTGTTAACTGTTTAACCCTTTCACCG
>CM065688.1:27361237-27363737 GCA_017654935.2 Phymorhynchus buccinoides
CCCCCCCACCCCCCCCTATTTTTCTCGATTATTGTATTTTTCCGTTATTGCCTTTCTTACCATACATAAAGCTGTATTTTAGGAACATTTTCACCAAATTATCTTTTTGGAATACTAGCCCTAACCCTAACCCTAACCCCCCACCCTATAAGACGGAAAAACGCAACGAACCACAACTGTGACAAATCGCGGTGTACTGCAGTACATAGTGGGGGGTAGGGTTAGGTTTAGGGCTAGGGTTAGTATTCCAAAAAGGTTATTAGCTAAAGATGTTCCTAAAATACAGCTTTATGTATGGTAAGAAAGGCAAAAACGGAAAAAAAAGAATTAACCGAGAAATGCAGGGGGTGGGGGTGGGGGTGGCACATCTTTACCTTTACCCTTGTTAAACTTCACGAGCTGTTCTGTTTTGACGGGCGACAAGATTCGAAGTATGTGGGAGAAACTCGAGGTACTGCAATACCAGGAAAGTCTTGAGCTTTTAAACCATGAAGATGGTTTTATTCTGTTAGCAATCTATCATATTATACACCCACTTCTTCGTTAACACGAGTGAGCCACAAACGTGTGTGTGTGTGGAGGGGTGAGAGGAAGGTAATTGGGGATGTAGTCTAGAAAAGCAGTGAACGGGGAAAAGCTGAAAAATGCGAAGGAAAAATCGTTTACTCAATGCGAGTACAGTAAAGAGGAGCAAGCAGGCGTAAGCTTTTTGCCCTTGGCAGTTTGGCAGGGGCATTACAATAAAACTCCCCTGCTAGGAGTTCCAACAGAGGAGCTAACTGGAATTTGTTCTTGGAGAACAGGAAGTCTGCATGGCGAACTATGTTTGCCAGGCTTCCAGCACATGGCTTGGATTGGTTAGACTAGCCAGGGATCGATCGAGGTTAGCATAGCATAGTAGTAGGTTGATTGATGATGACAGAGCAATGGGACGCGTTCACGTGATTATATAAGGATTAGTTTAATTAATTAAGCCATGCGTGTTATTTTTGTCCGTCACCGTAAGGAGACGGACTTTGCTGTGAGCGGCGTCTGTTACTTTTTTGTTTGTTTTTCTGTCTGTCCCAAGGATATCTCCCAAACCGCTTGATAGAATCGCTTCAAATTGTGTGTGGTGGTGTGTCACCAAGAGAGGAAGGCATCCGCGCATAAAGTATCGCCGTAGTGACCTTGACCTTGGCGTCTGACCTTGAAAACCGATAATATTTTAGGGGCCATAACTTCTACACCGTTGGACTTAGGGTCTTCAAATTTGGCATGTAGGTGCATTGGCTTATGGCGATTCTGATGATGGCATACCGATCAAGGTCAAGGAGATCGGTAGGCCTTGAAAGTGGTTGGGGTCTAAAAAGTGGGTTTTAAGCCACATTTGTGCTTCTCAGAAACGCTTCAGATTGTGTGTGGTTGTGTATCCCCTAAAGTAGAAGACGTCTCAGCTTGATTTATTGGTGTGCTGGCCTTGACCTTGTTTGTTTGTTTGGGGTTCATTAGTTTTGAAAAATATGCTATGCTTTTGTTTTCCTTGGTTTCGTGGGTTTGTTTGTTTGTTTGCTTATTAATGAACATGAACAACTTTTGCCATTCAAAATTACTAATCAAATGTGGTTACATTTCGCGGAGGAGTGAAGCATCACACGCACCAAAACAAATTCACTTTAGAGTTAATCTGGAATGCCGGGTGCACGCAAGTTTTTATTATTATTTAGTTCTATTTATTTATCAATGTATTTGGGGAGAATAAACGATAGCAGTTAAGTGAAAGATGTTTCGATTGCGACATGCATGAAGAAAGGGAATATGTGTTGGGCAAGACTGGCGTATTGAAACCATTGGAGGATAGGAACGGGAAGAATGGGAAAGGGGAGAAAATCCGAATATGATGATACTGTTCATGGAAAGGCCACCGTAACGTTGATCGGACGAATGGTAACTTAGAGCTTAGTTTGTCTTTGAGAATCGGAAAGTTAGATCACAAAATGAGATGCTGGCCGGGCTTTGGAGTCTGACAAAATTATGTGACCATTACCACCCAAAGATCTGACCAGGGTGTTCAGTTTAGTCGAGCGAAACAGCTTATAGATTGTACTTAGCTGAACTTGGCGATCTTGTGCTTTATGCACCACCCTCAAATTGTCGCATGGAACATTGTTCAGTGAGAAGCAACATTCTGCCATTCTCGGGAAAAAGGGATTGGGTTAGGATCAGCCTTGGATTAGTTTCATAAAACCGAAAGAAGCCGAATGAGATTGAGGGTCTGTGAGCGAATGAAAATCCGTTTAACGTCCTCCGGTCTGAAACAGACTCATATGGGACATTAGTAGATATAAAGATGGTGGGAACGATCCTGGAGGCAATGCCCGGAGGCAGTGCAACTCCAGGAAAGTCCGGATTTTTTAATGATACAAATGTATATTTTTGTTCTGTAAAACAATTTTGCTGTTACATATCTGTTTTGTTAAAAAGTCGGGACTTTACTGGTGTTGAACTGCCTCCAGGATCG
>CM065688.1:27368737-27373737 GCA_017654935.2 Phymorhynchus buccinoides
GTGTATGTATGTATATATATATATATATAGATATATAGTATGAAAGAAAAATCTCAGTGAATAGCCAGCTCCGTACCCCTACTCTGAAGGACTGAAAAGTTAGTGCATTTGAAATGCAGAATAGTTTGCTTTGATAAAACTTTTCTGTGTCCAATGTCTTTATTTGTGAACCTCAGAAACAAAACCAGTTAACGTTAACTTTGAGTAATGTTCCGTGTTCAAAAAAGAAAAAAGAAAAGAGAATTATATATATATATATGTGTGTGTGTGTGTGTGTGTGTGTGTGTGCGCGCACGCGTGCGTGTGCGTGTGCGTGCGTGTTCGTGTGCGTGTGTGTCTGTGTGTCTCTCATCCTTATCTGTCCGCCTACCCAATATAGAGCCAACCCCAGTACTGAAACAGTCCTTGTTCAAATCGTCAATGACCTCGATCTCTAGCTGGCCTCCTACTTGCTTCTGATGCTGGTCAAATCTCTCTTCTGACGCTTCTCGATCTCTCTGCTGCCTTTGACAGAATAGAATCTTCTGAAATAATAGAATCTAGATCTTCAGGGGTTATGCTGTTATGGAGCTGTGGGACCACTCCATTCTCATGTCTCGTCTTGAACATACTTTTGGAATTAAGGGCCCTGCTCTTTCGTGGTTTTCCACTTACCTCTCTGATCGTTTTCAATCAGTTCTTGTCAATGGTCGTCAGTCTGAACAGGTTAGGCTTTCTTGTGGAGTCCCTCAGGGGTCTGTGCTTGGTCCCGTCTTGTTTACTTTGTATACTTCACCTCTCGCCATTACCATCGACCAGCACAACATGAAACATCACTTCTATGCAGATGACTCACAACTCCAAAATAGTACAACCCCTGAAGATCTTGATTCTATTCTTTCAGAAAGTAATAACTGCTATATTGATATTCAAAATTGGATGGTTCAGAACAAACTTCAATTACATGGCGAAACAATGCTTGTAGGAACAAAACGTAAACTAGCCTCTGTCTCCATAGAATCAATCCAACTGGGTAGCAATATAATTCCCCTCCCTGACTCTGTCAAAAACGTGGGTGTCACTGTGGACAATATTCTTTCAATGCAGAGTTTCCTGACTCAGACCTGTCAGTCCTGCTACCATCAAATCCGTCGTATTGGCTATATTCGAAAATATCTATCGGATGAAGCCACAGCAAAGCTTGTTACTTCCCTCATCCTATCTCGTCTTGACTATTGTAATGCTCTTCTTTCTGGCCTGTCAGTCTCTTCTCTATCTTGTCTCCAGTGTATTCATAGCACAGCTGCTCGTCTTGTCCTCAGGAAGAAAACGTTTGATCATATTAGCCCTCTTCTCCGTTATTTGCATTGGGTACCTGTTGCATACAGAATTGAGTATAAACTAAGCACTCTTTGCTATAAATGTATCCAGCAAGCTACTCCACTGTACCTCTGCGACAATAAGTATGTCCATTTATATGCCAGCTCGCACATTACGTTCAGTTTCTAACCCTCTTTCTCTCCAGATCCCTAGGCATAAGCTTTCAACTGTCGGTCGGCGCTCTTTTACTGTTTCAGAACCATCCTCCTGGAACAAACTTCCCCTCTCCCTCCGTCAGCGACCTACCCTCTCTGCTTTCAAATCAAACCTGAGAACCCACCTGTTTCCCCGTCATTTAAGATAATTCTCTCTTTCCCTCTTTCTTCGCTTTAGGTCTATTTCTCATAATGCTGTGTGTCTGTTGTCTTCTTGTTCGTCTTTGTATAGTGTCTCTGTTTGAATGCCAAGATTTAGCGCCGTATAAATACTGTATGTTGTTGTTAATGTGTGTGTCTGTGTCTGTGTGTGTGTGTGTCTGCGCGCGCGAGTGTGTATGTGTGTATGTGTGCGTGTATGCGTGCAAGCGCGCGCGTGTATGTGTGTGTGTGCGTGAGTGTATGTATGTAAGTGTACATATTCTCCTATTACAATGGCTTATAATAAGATGTTAAGCTACAGAGACTAGTTATATACTGGGAGCATGCACTATTCTGGCTATCTTTTCTCTCTGTCTCTTTCTCTCTCTCTCTCTCTCTCTCTCTCTCTCTCTCTCTCTCTCTCTCTCTCTCTCTCTCTCTCTCTCTCTCTCTCTCTCTCTCTCTGTCTCTCTCTGCCCCCCCCTCTCTCTCCCTCACCCCTCCTCTCTCTCTCTCTCTCTCTCTCTCTCTCTCTCTCTCTCTCTCTCTCTCTCTCTCTCTCTCTCTCTCTCTCTCTCTCTCCATGTGTGTGAGAAAGAATTAAAAAAACCATACACCTCTTTCTCATGCCGTGAGTCCAATCAAAACATAACTGGACAGTGAAAATTAATGTTACTGTACATGGCATCGATTGACACAGTAGATTATGCACGTTAGGCTTAATTGTTATGTTCATACACTCATACGTACCTCGCTATCCTCTGGCACTGGAGAGAGAGGGGGGGAGAGAGAGAGAGAGAGAGAGAGAGAGAGGGGGTGGGGGGTGGATGTGTGAGTGAGAATGGGGGCGAGATAAGAATCAATACGGGTGGCCCGACAGTACGGGTCATCCAGCATTTGGTTCGGTGGTGGCAACATTGTTGCAACACATCATGGTATGTACCACAGTGGAACCTCCCTTATAAGACCTCCTGTTATAAGACCCCACATAAGACCTACTTCTCTGAGACATGGCCCTTCTTTGCAAGCATTAAAGTTACCTCCCTTAGAAGACCCCTCCTTTATAAGACCTCATTTTGGATGAGTTTTGAAGGTCTTATAAGGGAGGTTCTACTGTATGTTCACTATTCAATCGTCAGAGTACCTGTGTGCGTGAGCATCCCCTCTCTCTCTCTCTCTCTCTCTCTCTCTCTCTCTCTCTCTCTCTCTCTCTCTCTCTCTCTCTCTCTCTCTCTCTCTCTCTCTCTCTCTCTCTCTCTCTCTCTCTCTCTCTCTCTCTCTCTCTCTCTCTCTCTCTCTTTGTGTCAAGTCAAGTCAAGTCAAAATCATCTTTATTGAGGGTTAACCCTTTCACCGCCAAAGTCGCATTTTAGCACCGCAGTGATTTAACACCTATGTCACTAAAAGGCATCAAATTGGGGTCTATTATCCAAAGACCCTATTGTCTTAGTTTGGGGAAGTAAGGATAGACCTTGTTTTATATATGTCACAGAAGAATCCCCGATACTGCAGATGGATTTTGTTCTCTACCCAGGTAAATGTAATGGACATTTTTGGCTGAAATATGGCTGGCGGTGAAAGGGTTAAAGAATAAGCTAACAAAGCTTTTTTTTCATCCTGCCCTCATAAAAAAAAATACACATCAATCAAAAATCAATGAACTTTACATATTTACAGGAACACAAAACAGAAAACATTATGATCAGTATAATGAAAGAAAACAACAACAAAGAACCAAACAGAAGAGAGAGAAGGGAATAGGGAGGAAGAGAGAGGGAGAGAAAGCCGGGGGAGGAAACACTCACATACACACATGCGCGCGTGTGCGCACGTGTGTGTGTGTGTGTGTGTGTGTGTGTGTGTGTGTGTGTGTGTGTGTGTGTGTGTGTGTGTGTGTGTGTGTGTGTGTGTGTGTGTGTGTGTGTGTGTGTGTGTCTATGTGTATGTTTGTTGTGACGAGGTAATGGGTTGAAAGGCTAAGCCTCTTGGGAAGACTTTTAGTGTGTTAAATTTTCAAGTAGAAAATTTGCCTTTAGCCCACTTCTCTAGGGTATGGGAGATGAGCAACTTTCCCGGCCCCTTTTCATCTAATAAATTTATATTTGTGCCCGGGTTCTGGTACCAAAAGTGTTAAAGTCAAAAAAAACAACCCACAAATAATCAGTGCACATAAATAGAACAGAAGGTTTACCACTTCTTTTCAATAACATATCTATCTACTCCTTATTCATCATTGAACATAGGATCTAGATCAAAACTAGGATCAAACAAACCAAATCTCAACCACCAGCCATCAATAATACTCACTAGTTGGGCTTAATATGACTGGCTGGGAGAGGTTGAGTCTGTAATGTTGCTCTAGCTAGGTTTCAGCGTCTTGTGTGAAAACTTTTTCTCACTACTCCAATTATAGCCTTCACTTTCAAACAATGAAAGCCTGTGGTTGGTTTATAGCAATTGTCACGTCACAAGATGATGCTATAATTTTATGCATACTAGTACCGAACAATCACGCGCGCCGGTTACATTGTTATCACGTCATTCCTATCCTTCTCGTGCTCGGAAGGGAAAATCGTCTTCAAAGGACACCGACTGTTGCTATCACTTTCTCGTGATGGGGAACGGAGATAAGGGGGGGGGGGGGGGTAAAGGGAGATAACCACTGTAGGTGGTACATGCTGACAGGGGAGGTAAATCGGGCTTCAAAGAGACAAATGCCTTAATCGGCGTTCTTTTGATGGTGGATGGCAATTAAAGTGGCGGCCGGACAGAGAAATGAAAAGGAGAGGGGGGGGGGGGGGGGTGTAGATAAGAAAGAGGGGTCGCGCGGGACACTTACGTCACAGAGGCCCCCCGAAGAAAAGATTCTGGTACCGGAATCTTCCTGTGGAACGCCGACTCCACTTTCGACTTGGGCGACAGGGACAAATTAGTGGGGAGACTGGGTCGGCTGGAATGGTGGAACATCTGGTCGCAACACAGAGTTCAAAGGAGCAGGTGTGTTGGAGATCAGTGGAATGGATTCCGACTGAGGTTGTTGCAGCAATCCTGTGTTGAGTTGTCCCAAGGTTGATTGCAGGATAGCAAACACCTCTTGCCTGAGTTTCCCCTTTAGCCTGGACTCATCGTTGCTGATGAGGTGGTTTGGTAGGCCGATTCGGGTGAAAATGGCTTTGAGTGCCGCAGCTACCTGGCTAGCATCAAGTGAGGAGATTGGGGCGGCATCGCACTGCATGGTACATATGTCGACCACGGTGACTATGTACCGGAATTTCTTCTTCCGTTGAGGTAGGGGTCCGACCAAGTCGACTGCCACTCGCTGAAAGGGAGGGGGAGGTGACGGCT
>CM065688.1:27381237-27386237 GCA_017654935.2 Phymorhynchus buccinoides
CCTTGAGGAAAATAAATTAAAAAACGAAAAAAAACCATTGTGCCAGTCTCGGGAAAAGGATTGGTATTAGGATCAGCCTAGGGTTATTTTCATAAAACTGAAAGAAGCAAACTTTGAGATTGAGGGTCGTTAACATGAGGGGAGGGGAAGGGAGGGGGTGTCTAAAGTACAAGTCTGCCGAAAGTAGAAAGCACGTACACGGTACAGACTTCCACCAAGGAGGTGAAATCAAGATAGTTCAACAACAGGTTTCAAACTTTGAGATTAAGGATCGTTAACACGAGGGGAGGGGAGGGGGTGTATAAAAAGTACAAGTCTACCGAAACTAGAAAGCACTTACACGGTACAGACTTCCACCAAGGAGGTGAAATCAAGATAGTTCAACGACAGGTTTCAAACTTTGAGATTAAGGATCGTTAACATGAGGGGAGGGGGTGTATAAAAAGTACAAGCCTGCCGAAAGTAGAAAGCACACGTACACGGTACAGACTTCCACCAAGGAGGTGAAATGAAGATAGTTCAAGAACAGGTTTTAACTTTCATGCATTTTGCACTTGTTCATATAACTATATGAAAAGGCTAGTGTTTTCACGTTGTGAAGACGCAGTGATATTCAACGATAGATCTACTCGTCGCGTCGCTTTCATTACCTGCTTCTTCAGCCTTCCCATATGGCCATAATGGGTAACGTATCCATGTGTCCGGTTTTCAGTTTTCAATCATCTCCTCGCTGCATTCGGCCGACACATTCCGATTTCGGAGGAGCTCAAAGGAGAACATTATTTGGAAGTTAAAAAAAAAAGGCAGGAGAATGGGCCGATAATTCAGAAAAAAATAGTAGATGACAGAAAGTAAAGGAAAAGGCAGAGTCAAAGAGAATGACGGATTAGAGGAAGTCACTAGCACAGAACTTCCAGAAGGTGGGGGAACTACTTGTACTGAAAGACCCCACCCCGGTATCCCCACGGGGAGAGACTCGTGGAAGGGGCGGGTCGTACAGCTCCTCGTATGTAGGCATGAGGCATCCACCCACTGCCCAAATGCATTCACCCAAAAAATCCTGGAAAAGATTGAAAATGGCTCATTCTGTCAACCAACCAAACAGCATTGTAACCAACTGTATGTGAACGACACTCCCCATTCCCTCCATGATTTAACCAAAGACATTCCATGGAAGGTCTTTGATTTAGCGGAGCAGTAGTGCGTGAGGAAGACCCTAACACTTCTCCAGATTTCAGCGTGTGTTTCATTATTTGAACGTAACTGTTCACAGAAAGCAAACAAAAAGTACAGAACAACCCTTGTTGCAGAGGTTCCCCCCCCCCCCCCCCCCCCCCCTTTCCCCTCCCCCTTCCCCCCCCCCCCCCCCCCCCCCTTCCCCGTTGCAGGAGGTTCTTCCTCCTCCCCCCTTCCGTTTCCTCCTCCTTTCCCTCCTCCCCCTCCCCCCCCCCCCTCCCCTCCTCCCTTACCCTCCCCCCTCCCCCCCCCCCCCCCCCCCCCCCCCCCCCCCCCCCCCCGTGGGGATACCGGGGGGGGGGCTTTTTTTCTTACAAATAGTTCCCCCACCTTCTTGAAGTTCTGTGCTTGTAACTTCCTCTAATCTGTCACTCTCTTTGACTCTGCCTTTTCCCTTTGTTTTCTGTCATCTACTATCTGTCTGACTCATTGGCCCATTCTCCTGCCTTTTTTCAAAAAAATCTTCCAAAGAATTTTTCTCCTTTGAGCTCCTCCGAAATCGGAATGTGTCGGCTGTCCGCAGCGGGGAGACCAGTGGAAACTGAAAACCGGACACATACTTACATTACCCATTATGGCCATATGGCCTGTGAACGCAGAAGAAGAAGAAGAAGAAGAAGTTGCAGAGGTACAATTTGAATTACTCGGTCCTGTCATGTTAAAAAAAAAATAATTTTATCTTGGAATTGCGCTTGCAAAGAAGGTCTTCGAGACACCATCCATAAAATATTATGTCCTGAGAGCATTGCGTAATATCGTATGCTCTATTTCATTTCGCAAGACATTAACAAAATGTCAGACAGACAGATGGAAATGAGCCAGAACTCGGGTCTATTCGTTTGTACAAAATCTTACGCAACAGGATTTTTGTTGTTTGCCTCTTTACTTCTAGAATGGAGTGTCCGTTTGAAACTGTCGCTTAGCCTGGGTCTTTCATGCTGAAAATGTAAGGATTCAGTTCTTATTTTCTTATTTTTCTTCTCTCTCTCTCTCTCTCTCTCTCTCTCTCTCTCTCTCTCTCTCTCTCTCTCTCTCTCTCTCTCTCTCTCTCTCTCTCTCTCTCTCTCTCTCTCTCTCTCTCTCTCTCTCTCTCTCTCTCTCTCTCTCTCTCTCTCTCTCTCTCTCTCTCTCTCTCTCTCTCTCTCTCTTTTTCCTGTCGCTCGTTCCCAGTCTCTGCTTCTCTGCCATTGAATGGACCCCCATTGAATTGCGTGAATCGCTGATCTAGAATCCGCAAGAAAGAGGTCTGGGAGGTGACAGGAACTTTTGATGAAAAGTAAGCTTAATGTATGTACAATGTAAAGAAATGCTTCACTTTTTTTTTAAAAATCCGACATAATACGAATTCTCTATTTTCAAACGAAGTAAGCCCAACCAAATCAATACCACTAAGCACAAAAGGACACAAAAACAAAAATGCGTCTGAAATCAAAATAAAAGAGAAAACTATACGTTTGGGTAAACTGTGGCTGTTTTAACTTTCTTCTTCTTCTTCTTTTTCGATCGCTCAGACAGTTTCCTGTCATATGACCGCAGATGCGTCATGCTGTCGTTATGCGCCTAACTAGTTAGGCCCAGCATGTCCGTCTTCGGCTGGAGAAAATCTTTGTAAGAGTTTCTTGGGAAAAAACGGCAGGAGAATGGACCAGTAAGGCAGAACGATAGCAGATGACAATAAGCAAAGGGAAAAGGCAGAGTCAAAGAAAGTAACAGATTTAGAGGAAGTTACATGCACAGAACTTCCAGAATAGGGGGAAACTATTTGTACGAAAGACTTCCCGGTATCCCCATAATATTAATTAAGATGATCCCCTGACCATCTTAATTAATATTATTTTGAAATAACTGGAACGAGTTTTGCAAAAAATGTTCATTATAACATAATAATATGTGCTTTGATTTAAGGGCACACATTTTCAGATGTAGTTACACCCAAGATTAAAGCAAACTTACCCAGACTAAAATATGTAAAGAAAACATCGAAACTGAAACAGGTGCTAAAAACCTCACGTGCGAAGAACAGAAACACTGTTACAATTATATACAGTCAAACCTCTATTATAAGACCCTCCGTTAAAAGACATCCTCTCATTTAAGACCAATTTCGGGGGAACGGATGTTGAACTCGTCCAATAAAAACGACCTCCGTTACAAAACCTCCTCCAATTTAAGACAAATTTTTCCTGACTATTTGGAAGTCTTCAAATAGAGGTTTGACTGTTATTGCTGCAAAAATGAAGATGAGTTTTCATACTTGCGACAATTGTCCACGTGAAATGTTGCTCAGTGTCAGAGTTATTATGGTCTGCCATACTCTGCCTTCGGGGAGATTAACACTTTCATCGACAGTGTTGCATTTATGCATCACAATAGTTTAAAGACACACAGACGCGCCACGATTAAGTCCCTTGTTTTTTTCTGGGTAGCTGTGACCCATATAGAAATGTTGCTCAGTGTTCAGAATTGATGGTCTGCTCTTGCCTTCGGGGAGAAACACTTTCATGTACAGTGTTGAATTTGGGGCATTTGTATGGTACACACAGACTATAGGATTAAATCCCTTGGACTTTTTCTGGAAGCTGAGACTTCTAAGTTAGCATCATGCTAAGAGTCATGCTATCTCGACATGAATACCGTCACTGGTCAAAACAAGATTTATTTCCAGCTATAAGAGGGAACACCCGTGAAACTCGTGATTTTGACACGTGATCAGGTGGGTCGTTAACTCCCATGTCACTAAAAGGCATGAAAGCAGGGCATGTTATATCCAAATACCCTATTTTCTTAAAGACCCCGTGACGCGCCACGGTTACGTCCCTTGGTTTTTTCTGGGTCGCTGTAACCCGCATTCGAATTTCCCCATATTCAAATTGAGGCTGCTCTTTAAACTGACTTGTGGCTTTCAATTTGGGGTACTTTATATGGGAGTCTGACTTGGTCAAAACAAGATTTCTTTCCAGTTATAAGAGGGAAAACGCCTGAATCCCGTGATTTTGACACGTGATCGGGTGAATCTTTAATATTGGGAGGTAAGGATAGGCCTAATGTTATACATGTCACAGAGGAATTCTCAACTTTGCAGATACGCTTGTTTCTCAACCCTCTTAAGTTTAATTGTATTTATTTGGGCTGAAAAATGGCTGGCGGCGACAGGGTTAAGGGGTTAGGGTAAGTTGTTAGGGTCTGGGTCAGGGTTTCACAGACTTGTGTTGTGCACATTATGTGAGTGTGGCACATGCGAGAGTGGCACAGTGGTAGCGCGTTCGCTTCGTGTCAAGTAAACCCGAGTTCGAACCTGGGTACAGGGGATTTTTTCCTCTCATTCTGCACTAGGCCTTAACGGTCTGAACGTGGAGTCTTTCGGATGAGACGATAAACCGAGGTCCCGTGTGCCCATGCACTTAGCATACGTTAAACCCAGTGGCAACGAAAAAGTTGTCATTTGGTAAAAATTTACCCCCCCCCTCATCAGTGACAAAAATCGCAAGAAAAAACAACAACAAAAAAACAAATGGGTGGCGCGCCTCTGGCTGCGACGCGCTCTCCAGGTAGGAGCAACCCGAATTTCACATAGACGCCTCTGTGACTATAAAGTACCTAATACTGTAAGGGTAAGCGTTAGGGGTTTAAGGGCCAGCCACACGTCCACTAAAATCGTACGACTCTACAATACGATTCGATCACGTCGACTCAAAGAGCAAAATGTGATTGGCGCATCGAGATCACGTGATCGAATCGTATCGTACAGTCGTACGATTTTAGAC
>CM065688.1:27393737-27413737 GCA_017654935.2 Phymorhynchus buccinoides
TCAATTTGGAAGCCGCAATGTAAATAACATAGGAATGAAGAAAACGGAAAGGACACATATTAGGCCGTGTACACACATATAGCGGATATTCCATGCGGAAACCCGTGCGCAATCCACAAATAAGTGAAACAAAGAAGGGAAAAGATTTGCGCACGTGTCCGAATTTCCCCATATATGCGTAAACGTTTATCCTTCTTTCTTCCACTTATTTAGGATTTTCCGTACGGAACTTACGCGTCTGATGTGAACCCGGCCTAAGGCTTTAACAACACGCAGACAAGTCTTCTCTTTATGAAATACGAAATGACATTGACTTGCATAATGGAGGCAAATGACTACAATTATATTGATTTATGCTTGAATGACGAGTTCACAGGATTACGCATGCAACCCCCCCTCCCCCCCTACCTCCCACCACCCCCTTCCCATCTTTCTCTCTTCTTTTCTTTCTGTTATTTTCTTCTTCGTTCTTTCTTACAGCCCTTTTCTTCCCTTTCTACATTCTTTACCCTCTACCTCATCACTCTCTCGCCCACGTTTTAACCCTAACACTTTTTATGGAAAACCTTTTCAGGACATAATTATATGACCCAGCACCACGAAAGGGACTTTAACCCTTTCACCGCCAAAGTCACATTTTAGCACCACATTGATTTAACACCTATATCACTAAAAGGCGTCAAATTGGGGTCTATTATCCAAAGACCCTGTTGTCTTAGTTTTGGGAAGTAAGGATAGACCTTATTTTATATATGTCACAGAAGAATCCCCAATACTGCCGAAGGATTTTGTTCTCTACCCAGGTAAATTTAAGGAGATTTTTGGCTAAAATATGGCTGGCGGGGAAAGGGTTAAGTCGCTCGGCTAGTTCCTCACAACACGCCTGCAAAGTCAAAAATCTTTAAAAAAAAAAAATCAGTTTTGAGTTATGGGCATTTTCGTGCTCTCTAACATCTTCTCTTTCCTATTTATAAAGGGCACTCTTTAATATGGTCTCTAAATGGTCTTATAGGTGTTTTAAAACGAGTAGGTCAATGCATTTTCTTCAGCTAGGTCAGACTTTAGACTGTGTTTTCTCAAGATGGCCAACGCTCACCGTACCAACTTTAAATGGTTATAACTCTGGAACGGAAAAAGATACAAGAATAATTCTTGTATCATTAGAAAGAGAATGGTGTACGGTTTTCAAATATATACTTTTCTCAGAATGGTCAGTTTGACACTTAATGTCCCTTTCGTGGTGCTGGGTCGCATGTGGATGCAACAGAATGCGTCCAGTCTCCAGCTTTCTGATCTCCTCGTCCCCTTCAGCCAAGGGGGGGGGGGGGGGGGGGCCGGGACTACACTTTTGGTGTAGAGTGGCACAGTGGTAACGCGTTCGCCTCGTGCACAATAAACCCGGGTTCGAACCTGGGTACATGGGGATTTTTCCTCTCACTCTGCACTAGGCCTTATGGTCTGAGCGTGGAGTCTTCCAGATGAGACGATGAACCGAGGTCCCGTGTGCCCATAAACTTAGCACACGTAAAAGACACCCAGTGGCAACGAAACATTTGTCATTTGGTCAAAATTTACCCCCACACCCCTTTTCTTCCTTATCAATCACACAACATTCGTATGCAAATTACAACATATAAAAAATGGGTGGCTCCAAGTGGGAGCAACCCGAATTTCACATTGACGCCTCTGTGACTATAACGTCCCAAATACCAATACCAAATACCAAATACCAGCACTTTTTGGTCTTAGAGAAGCTCAAAGGAAAACAAATTGCGCTGTTAAAAGATTTTTTACTATGAAATGGCAGGAGAATAGACCAATAAAGCAGAAAATAGTAGATGTCAGTTAAAAAAAATAAAATATATATATGAGGAAAGCTTAATGGTGTGTTTGTTTGTTTTCTTCTTAAATTCTTGATCGCTTATATTAAAGAGAGAGAGAGAGAGAGAGAGAGAGAGAGAGAGAGAGAGAGAGGGCAGAGTCAAGGAGACTCAAAACCACCCGTCCGCCAATGTAATGAACAAAACATAGTGTATGTCTGTGTGCTCTATAGGTAGACAACATTGGAAGTGGTTGTCCGTATAATACAGTAATTGCACATTGTAGGGAGAGAGAGAGAGAGAGAGAGAGAGAGAGAGAGAGAGAGAGAGAGAGAGAGAGAGAGAGAGAGAGAGAGAGAGAGAGAGAGGAGAGAGAGAGAGAGAGAGAGAGAGAGAGAGAGAGAGAGAGAGAGAGAGAGAGAGAGAGTGAGGAGAGAGAGAGAGAGAGAGAGAGAGAGAGAGAGAGAGAGAGAGAGAGAGAGAGAGAGAGAGAGAGAGAGCAGATATTCCAATTTCTTTGAGATGTCATGGTTACGGAAAAACAACTATTATGGAAATAAGTCCATAATTTTCAGCAAGTGCCTTTCTATTTCTGGCTCCTATGATTCAAATGCGAATACTCTGAAAGTCTGAATACTCCGAATGGCTCCCGCCCACCTGCGTGCGCATCTCGACCCTTCCAACGGAAGTGTCGCCATCTTAGTCAGATTTGTGTGTAAACAGCATCGATCGGGCATTTTTCAAACAAAGTTACTGACTAAGATGGCGGTCTCCCATACTATGGAGCGCTCCTTGTGGCCGGATATGACGACACGTGGGTACAAGCCATAGCCCAGTTTTGTTTGGAAGCGGCTTTTTGCCATTTTACTGAGGCGATCAATTCCTTGGGAAAACAAATCAAACAGAGAGAGAAAAGAATGAACCAGGAACGGAGAGAGAGAGAGAGAGAGAGAGAGAGAGAGAGAGAGAGAGAGAGAGAGAGAGAGAGAGAGAGAGAGAGAGAGAGAGAGAGAGAGAGAGAGAGAGAGAGACAATTCAACAATGTTATTGCCATTAGCTTACAAAGCCCTTGTGGCAAGGGGGGTGGGAAAGGTGGGTTTGGAGAGAGGGGGTAGATGGTGGAAGAGGGTAAGGGAGAGACGGGGGGAGGGGATGGAGCGATAAGAGTAGAGGGGTGGGAGGAGGGAGGGACAGGAGACGGGAGAGAGGGAGAGAGAGAGTCATGGAGAGAGAGAGGGGGTAACTTACAGAAATTGAAGTGAAATGAAATGCGGCAAAGAAGAAACAAAAATAAAAAGGAAAATAAACAAAAATACCAAACTGTATTACGGTTATGCATAATGAGAGAGAGAGAGAGAGAGTGAGAGAGAGAGAGAGTGAGAGAGAGAGAGAGAGAGAGAGAGAGAGAGAGAGAGAGAGAGAGAGAGAAAGAAGGGGTGGGGGGGTGGGGGGCGAGAGCAGATATTCCATTTTCTTTGAGATGTCATGGTTAAGGAAAAACTGCCTTTCTATTTCTAGCTCCTATGATTCAAATGCGAATAATCTGAAAGTCTAAATACTCCGAATAGCCCAGTGTTGTTTGGAAGCGGCTTTTTGCCATTTTACTGAGGCGATCAATTCTTTGGGAAAACAAATCAAACAGAGAGAGAAAAGAATGAACCAACTCAACTCAACTCAACTCAACTCAACTTTTATTTTGTCCTCATAAAAACAAGGATAATTTTCCTGCGGACACGTCATATGTACACACAGAAACCAAACAATTTATAAAAGAACAAAATAAATTGTAATTACATGCTTTAAAAGTTTCTTTCACACTTCACACGCCCCGCTTGCGCGCTCACTTTCATACCACCCTCCACCCTTCCCACCAACATCCCACCTCATCACAGGGCTTTGGCAATGAAACATTATAGACCCTGTTTAAACAATCAAACAAAAACATATATCTCTCTCTCCCCCCTCTCTCTCTCTCTCTCTCTCTCTCTCTCTCTCCCTCTCTCCCGTCTCCTGTCCCTCCCTCCTCCCACCCCTCTACTCTTATCGCTCCATCCCCTCCCCCCGTCTCTCCCTTACCCTCTTCCACCATCTACCCCCTCTCTCCAAACCCACCTTTCTCTTCCGCAGTAATACAATGAACTAAAATGAATAAAAAAAATTATACGTACACATGCCTAATAAAAGAATGAAAAATTAGTTAGACTAAAAGCAATCACAGTCATCAATATATTTATCAGCATAAAACAGCAGAAAAGCTAAATACAAACTGAATTAAATACAAAGATATAATAAAATAATTATGTATAAAATCATTAACCACTTTTCCACCTGCACACTGAAGTCACCCCCACCCCACCACCCTACCCCCCCTTCACACACACACACACACACACACACACACACACACACACACACACACACACACACACACACACACACACACACACACACACACACACACACACACACACACACACAAAAAATTGAGCATATGACTAATATAAGATGAAAATGATTTTAAACTAAATAAGTAAAATACAAACGCCTATCCACACAGATCAATATATAAGTGCTGTCAACTACGGTCAAGTAGAGCACATGTAGGCTACATAAATACACATCATGTACCTAAACTTACAACACCCCCACACGACACCCCCCAGCACGCACACACATGTATGAACCCTCGCGTGCTCTCTCTCTCTTTCTCACGCACACACACACGCTTGCACGCTTGCGCGAGCAGGAACGAGAGAGAGAGAGAGAGAGAGAGAGAGAGAGAGAGAGAGAGAGAGAGAGAGAGAGAGAGAGAGAGAGAGAGAGAGAGAGAGAGAGAGAGAGAGGGAGGGAGGAGAGAGAGAGAGAGAGAGAGAGAGAGAGAGAGAGAGAGAGAGAGAGGAGAGAGAGAGAGAGAGAGAGAGAGAGAGAGAGAGAGAGAGAGAGAGAGAGAGAGAGAGAGAGAGAGAGAGAGAGAGAGAGAGAGCGAGAGAGAGAGAGAGAGAGAGAGAGAGAGCGAGAGAGAGAGAGAGAGAGAGAGAGAGAGAGAGAGAGGAGAGAGAGAGAGAGAGAGAGAGAGAGAGAGAGAGAGAGAGAGAGAGAGAGAGAGAGAGAGAGAGAGAGAGACAGACAGACAGACAGACAGACAGAGACAGACAGACAGACAAACAGACAGGCGGACACATACAGAGGCTCAGAGAAATTAGGACATAGAGAAGGCTGGAACTGAACAAGAAATCATTTGTTTAGTTATTTTATCACAAAAACTCCTACCTCAAATACAGAGACGGGCAGAGGGAGACACTCAGAGAGAGAGAGAGAGAGAGAGAGAGAGAGAGAGAGAGAGAGAGAGAGAGAGAGAGAGAGAGAGAGAGAGAGAGAGAGAGAGAGAGAGAGACAGAGAGACAGACAGACAGACAGACAGACAGACAGACACAGATAGAGACAGTTAGAGAGAAACAGGAAAAGAAACAGAGAGAGTTTAAAAAAACACAAACAAGAGAGGGAATGAGAGAGAGAGAGAGAGAGAGAGAGAGAGAGAGAGAGAGAGAGAGAGAGAGAGAGAGACAGGCAGACAGACAGACAGACAGACAGACAGACAGACACAGATAGAGACAGTTAGAGAGAAACAGGAAAAGAAACAGAGAGAGTTTAAAAAAAACAAAAACAAGAGAGGGAATGAGAGAGAGAGAGAGAGAGAGAGAGAGAGAGAGAGAGAGAGAGAGAGAGAGAGACAGATAGACAGACAGACAGACAGACAGACAGACAGACAGACACAGATAGAGACAGTTAGAGAGAAACAGGAAAAGAAACAGAGAGAGTTTAAAAAACAAACAAGAGAGAGAATGAGGGAGAGAGAGAGAGAGAGAGAGAGAGAGAGAGAGAGAGAGAGAGAGAGACAGACAGACAGACAGACAGACACAGACACAGATAGAGACAGTTAGAGAGAAACAGGAAAAGAAACAGAGAGAGTTTTTTTAAAAAAAACCAAGAGAGAGAATGAGAGAGAGAGAGAGAGAGAGAGAGAGAGAGAGAGAGAGAGAGAGAGAGAGAGAGAGAGAGAGAGAGAGAGAGAGAGAGAGAGAGAGAGAGAGAGAGAGAGAGAGAGAGAGAGAGAGACAGACACAGATAGAGACAGTTAGAAAGAAACAGGAGAAGAAAAAGAAAGATAAAGAGATGAAAATTAAAAAACCAAGAGAGAGAGACAGAAGATTCAAGACTCAATTTTTTTAGGCCAAGCCTATTCTTCCAATCTGTCCTTGGAACGAAAACTAGACCAATACAAAACAATTAGGCAAATATATAAGGGTATGCGTGATGATGCAAGGCAACAACAACAACAACAACAACAACAATTAAAAAACCCGAAATACACTCAGCAAGAAGTATTACAAGCATCACTACAATTTGATCGCACAGTCACGTGCCCTCCGCCACCATCACTCCCTTGTCCTTACTCAAATGCATGCAATCAGGACTCCTCTTTTGTTCCATACAGATTTCATATAACATAGCATGTTATACATATATATATATAGAGAGAGACAGACAGAGATACATGCACAGACAGATAGACAGACAGGCAAGAGAGAATGATCAAGACAGAGAGTCAGACAGACAAAACAATACACAGTAGAACATACAGACAAACAGTAAGACAGACAGCCAGATGGATAAAGACACAAAGATACCAACACACTGAGTAATTTTTATTATTTTAGTTTTATTTTACATCCGTATTGCTAAAAATTCGGGACTTTCCTGGTGTTGCACTGCCTCCGGGTATTGCTTCCAGGATCGTTCCCACCATCTTTATATCTACTAATGTCCCATATGTGTCTGTTCCAGATCGGATGACGTTAAACGAATGTTCATTCACACACTGAGACAGACACAGAGCAACGCAGAGAGAGAGAGAGAGAGAGAGAGAGGAGAGAGAGAGAGAGAGAGAGAGAGAGAGAGAGAGACACACACACACAGAGAGACAGAGACAGAGACAGAGAAGCAGTGACAGGGTCATGAATATGGAAGATACTGGGCTGGGGTGGTGGTGGGGTTAGGTTGATGGGCTTCGCTTCCCAAGGGAGTTCCAATGGATTGTTTGGCAGTCAGAGCACGCGGACCAGTTCCGTTGCTCTTGCTGCTCCAAGCGTTGGCACCGACAGCCACACAAATCTATTCATTTCAACCTTGTTTATACAGTATAAACCACCCGTCAGAAGTTAAGGGTCACTCTGTCTCTATTTCATGTTATTTCGTTTTGTGAAGTATTTTTTAGCTGTCGAATGTCGAAGGAAGAAAATGACCCCAAAACATCTGCTGGTTTACCCTTCTACGCAATTATCAAGCATTGATTTTTTTTCTATTATCAAAAGTGTTCATATATGTTACAAACGAACACCAACATTTTTGTTCATATATTCACAACATGTTTAACTTTCTTTGTTTCATAGTTGAAGATTATAATGTGAAAAAGATCGCAAGATGGGTACGAAATAACACAATACTCCAAACAAGAATTGCCATCGTCGTATCTACAATAACAAGAGTAGGATTACATAATTATAAAGTCCAGCAATAATTGCCGAAAAAATAATGGTTACAAATTAAAAAATAAAATAAAATAACAAATACATTAGGCAACTGTCCATTTTATTGACTAATACACACCAAGAAGGGATAGGTTACAAGTAAACAAGCGCGGATTCGCAATCGTTTGTGGCGTGCGACAATTGCAAACGAAACATCATGTTAAAGAGCAGCCTCGATTTGAAGTGCGGTCTATTTTTACCAC
The DNA here is from genome assembly GCA_017654935.2 of Phymorhynchus buccinoides. Lineage (NCBI taxonomy): Eukaryota > Metazoa > Mollusca > Gastropoda > Neogastropoda > Raphitomidae > Phymorhynchus > Phymorhynchus buccinoides. The sequence continues at coordinate 27,401,349 of CM065688.1, forward strand.
TCCAATCATTATATACACTGAGTCGCTTCCCCTGGCTTTTCAATAATTTTAATCTGTAAACCAGAATGTTATCTCTGCACCGTTTCGTAACTTTTTATATCTTTTGGAAAACATTTAAAACTATTTATCCTACTTATGCTCATCGAAAGAAGCACCGCATACTCGTCGTGTCTGTTGCAGTGTCTGTATTGCGTATGTTTATTATCTGTTAGGCCTAATAAACGTTACTCCGTTTATAGTTTGTTGCAGAACAAACAGGTTAATATTCCGGCTTCGATGTATCCATCTAGAGTACGTACCGTACTACGAGTATATGCGTTGGCTGGGTGAGTGCTAACCCCCCCCCCCCCCCCCCCCCCCCACTTAAAATCGTAGAGATTGTAAAGAAATCGCTTCATGATTGCGTCATTTAATACAATGACATTTATTTCTTCCATAGGCTAATGTTAAGATCAGCTCCCTCCGCTGTTCCAGGGTGAAGTTGGCCAATCAGCTCCCTCCAATTTACCTTTTCCGTTAAGCTGATTGGCCAACTTCACTCTGGAACAGCGGAGGGAGCTTAGCTTAACATTTTGCCTTTCCAGATTCTATTTTTTAAACGAAAGAAACTAACTTTCATGGAATTCAAAGGTAAAATCTAAATCTGCTCACTTTACGTTAATGTTTCCATCCTCACTTGGTGTGGGGTGAAAGTTGCCATGGGTTACATATAAGTGTATATAGATAAAAACGCAACACCCGAATGTAGGGTGCGCACTGACCCGTACCGGCACGCAATGACCAAGTTGTCACAAGTCTTCAGAAATCCGTTGGCTTCTAGAAAACGGTTTCAAAGCAGAGCGTTGATACAGCGGAAGCAGAAACATTTTAACAGACGCTGGTGATCTAAATCTTTTCCAATATGGAACTGGAGATCCACAAAGTGACGTCATATTACAATAATGCCTTAAGGGGTACGCAACCCCCCTTTCTGCTCTATGTGAAACTACATTATTATATTCTTGCACAAAATACAGAATGTCAACTCGTCGTCTGGGGGGATATATTGTTTCTCGGCATGTTTTTTTAATATATAAACAATGGTAACGAGTGTGATACGAATGACCACTCTTTCTGAGTGCTAGGCTTAGGTTTAGGTTCAGGTCTAACAAAACCCATTTAACCCTTTCACCGCCAAAGTCACATTTTAGCACCACAGTGTTTTAACGCCTATGTCACTAAAAGGCATCAAAGTGGGGTCTATTATCCAAAGACCCTATTGTCTTAGCTCTTGGAAGTAAGGATAGACCTTATTTTATATATGCCACAGAAGAATCCTGAATACTGCAGATGGATTTTGTTCTCTACCAAGGTAAATTTGATGGATTTTTTTGGGCTGAAATATGACTGGCGGTGAAAGGGTTAAATACACCACTGAATATTGCATATATTAAACACATATACCAAGACTTTTTCTATCCGATAAAGCCCCATGGATTTGAGAGTGCGGTCCAGATATGAGATTTACAGGCTCCGTTAAGATTAGTTTGGAAATGTGGCATTCTTTGAGTTTAGTGTTTCCACATTTTGCATGTTCATTACAGTTCTCACTCTCTGTCTCTCACGTGTCTCTGTCTCTCTGTTTCTGTCCCTGTCTCTCTCTCTCTCTGTCTCTCTCTGTCTCTCTTTCTCTCTCTCGTGCCATGTATGCATCTATGTGTAACTAAATATGTCATTGCATGATTTATATTTATATCATTGTGACACCCCCATCAGGAAGGGGCCTATGCCTAAATCTGATTAAAACATCAACATTTCGTATTCGTATTCTCTCTCTCTCTCTCTCTCTCTCTCTCTCTCTCTCTCTCTCTCTCTCTCTCTCTCTCTCTCTCTCTCTCTCTCTCTCTCTCTCTCTCTCTCTCTCTCTCTCTCTCTCCCCCCACATCTCTCTCTGTGTCTCTGCTCTGCTCACAACACGCACGTGCAGACATGGCAAACTTTGTTTAACAACTATTTTTGCTTGTATTACACTAATTACGATTAACGTAACCCTTTCACTGCCCAAATCACATTTTAGCACCACAGTGATTTAAGACCTATTTCATTAAAAGGCATCCAATTGGGGTCTATTATCCAAAGACCATATTGTCTTAGTTTTAGGAAGTAAGGATATATATGTCACAGAAGAATCCCCAATACGGCAGATGGATTTTGTTCTCTACCCAGGTAAATTTAATGGACATTTTTGGCTGAAATATGGCTGGCGGTGAAAGAGTTAATGAGAGCAAAATAATATTTTGCTTTACTTGGAAACCAACATTACTGACATGGGTCAACCAAAATATGAAGAATTGGACGGTCCTAACTCAGGTTTGTGTGTGTTTATTTACAGAGAATACAGAGAACATCACACACACTAGCAGGCTGCTTGACTTGGCCTCTTGGCTACTGTTTGCTGCATTAGCAGATTAAATGAAGCCCCGATGGACGGGTCGCTTGTTGGTGCTAATGCACAGAGATTATTGATTGATCGTGGTGAGGAGATAATATGTTGGGGAATCAAATTCTCGTGAATCAAATTGAAGTGGGATGTGGATGTATATAACAACAACAACAGTAATAATAACAACAACAACAACAACAACACAACAATAAAATTTGATTATTTAAAGATCCCAGCAGGGTCCTCCACAAGGTTCTGTTCTCTGACCACTCTTGTTTCTTATTTATATAAATGACATAGTTGATGGCATGACACCTGATGTCAAACTTTTCACAGACGACACCAGCATGTCCCTATCATGTTACTCGTACACAAATAATCAATGCCGACTTAGTAAAGATCAACAGTTGGGCTACGCATTGGAAAGTTAAATGTAGCGAAGAAAAAAAATGAACTACTTATCTTTGTACGTGGACATAATTTCGTTCTTCCGCTTACTTTTGGATCTGTTCAGTTGCATGATACTGATAAACATAAACACTTAGGACTTGTTCTCCAAAGTAACTGTAAATGGGACGAGCACATCCGCAGTATTGTTAACAAAGTCACCATGCTCCTTTCTTGCATTAAAAGTTATAAGTATAGAATCAGTCGAAAAGCTTTAGAAACAATGTATAAATCTTTTGTACTACCTTACTTTGATTATGTTGATGTCGTCTGGGATAACTGTACTGAAACACAATCAAATTCACTTGAAGCATTACACTGTGGAGCCATACGAACAATTTGTTGGAGCAGTTCGTGGAACAAGTCATCACAAGCTAGATGAAGAATCTGGTTTTTGTTCATTAAAGAAAAGAAGAGAAAGACACAAAATTATCTTTTATTATAAAATTCTAAATGGTATGTGCCCTGATTGTTTGATAAATAAGCCTATATTACCTGGTCTTGTTGCAGACAGGAACCCATTCCATAGAAGAAGACTCTTAGAAAGAAATGTGCCTAGATGCAAAACAGAATGATATAAAAAAAAAGTCATATATTCCATCTACAACGCTGCTGTGGAACTCTTTGCCAGACAATATCAAAGCATGCAACTCTTTAAGCACAATGAAGCATTATTTATTAGCAGAAGATCCTGTTGTACCACCTCATTTGTATCTTGGCAAAAGGGAAGAACAAGTGATGCACTGCCGTCTCCGTCTCGGCATCAGCTATTTAAAGAATGCTATGTTTAATCGTCATCTTGTCGATGACCCATTTTGTGCCTGTGGTAACGGGGCGGAGACGGCGGAGCATTACTTGTTATATTGTAATATGTTTTAATGAAGCCCGTGCTCGTACAATTTCAAAACTTCCATTAGAATATTGTATTGTTGAAACACTTCCGAACATTTTGATATTTGAAATTGTTCACGAATATATACATTCCCGAAACCAACAGATTTTAAGTCAATTAGTACAACACAATATATGTTGACTGAATAAAACGTCAAGTTTAAAACACTATCGGCATCAACTTTGGTTATCGAAGAGTTGGCAATAAAAATAGCTGAAAACTTTGAATTTTTGATGATTTATAATTCTATGTACCTTTACCCCTTTTTTGTACACAATTCATAATCATTACTTACACTGCGCTCACCCCTGATTTATGGTTGGTGTTATTAATTATATTGGTGACGTTATGATAGAGATGGAATTACTATTGTAGTCATAATTTTAATAATAACTATTATGTCACTCTGTGTGTAGGTATGTGTGTGTGTCTTTCTTTTGTCTTCACACATGAAATTTGTAAAATGACAAAAAAAATGTTCAATTAAAAAAAAATATATATATACTTTTGGATTATAAAGTTTTCAGCTATTTTGTTATTACCAACTCTTCAGCAACCAAACTTGACGCCGATAATGTCTTAAACTTGACGTTTTATTCAGTCAACATCTATTGGGTTATACTAATGGACTTCTTTTGCATTACAAAATGGACTTCTCACAATTTGGACATCTCATGCTATTACAAAATAACATATATTCTGTTGGAATTACTGTATTTTAAAGTTGAAATCGTGTTCCATCACAAAATTCGAGATCTATTGCCTTTCAAAATCGACGTTTGCTATGGTACAAAACCGGGCAAACATGCAGACCAACACACTCTCTCCATTTCTCGGTTCATTCCGGTTTTTGTTCAGTCTTGCCTTTCTTACTGCACATTGAGCACTTCAACCTCTATCGTTTGCTATATTTAACGTTAGTTTTCATCCATTTACACAATTAACAATATGCATTCAATAATAGTAGAAGATGAAGGCAAGACGGAAAGAACGCAATGAACCAAGACTGTGACAGGGGGTGTTGATCTGTATCTTTACCAAAATCCGACTTCTTTGCATTATAAAATCAACATCTCCTCTGTTACAAAATGGACGTCTCAACTACATCATGAAACCGATTCAATACTGTTATAAAATCTGGATCGATTCTGTTACAAAATTGATATCTTTTGTATTACGCTATCAGTATCTTATTATATTTAGAAAATCGACTTTTGTTCTGCAGCGAAAATTGATATGTATTTGGTTACGAAATTCATATGTACAGTATTTCAAAATCTTATGTTCTGTTACACAGCCAACATTTTACACCATTCCAAAATCGAAATCGACAGCTATTAAATGACAAAATCGACGATCATATCTTTCTTTGTTTCTTTCCAGTGTTTTTTCCCCCTTTCCCTCTAAATCCATTTATGTTTGTTTCTTTTATTCTCAGAAGAAACAACAACGATGCTAATAAAAAATAATATAATTCGATGGCTTGGAGTCAAAACGGACTATCTTTAGATAGTCAATTGATATATTATTGAACTTAGTACGAAAACTAATAACGTGTATTAAAAGACTGCAGAAATATAAAAAGCAAAAACCCCCTTTATATATTTCTGCAGTCATTGTTTGATACAAGTTATTAGTTGCTGTAATAGGTTCAGTAATACGCCAATGGACTATCTAAAGACTAAAGATAGTCCGTTTTGACTCCAAGCCTTCGCAGTATGTTTGCGCTTTGCTGCTCCAATGTCATGCTGTCAGATTACGATCTTGTTTGAGTCAATTCAGGGATGCGTTCTCTGGTTCACTCTATCTGGGCTCCGTTTATGAATGGAGGGAGGGAAGATAGAACTTGGGAGAAACGTGTAGGAATGTAGGAGTGGAGAAGGAAAGGGTAGGTGGGAATGAGGAAGGGGCGAAGAGAAGAGCCGAGAGAGAGAGAGAGAGAGAGGAGAGAGAGAGAGAGAGAGAGAGAGAGAGAGAGAGAGAGAGAGAGAGCAGAGAGAGAAGACTAGAGAGATGAGAGAGAGCGAGAGAGAGAGAGAGAGAGAGAGAGAGAGAGAGAAGAAGAAGAGAGAGTGAGAGAAGAAGAATGAAGGAGAGAAGAAGAAGAAGAAGAAGGAAGAAACACAGAACATATTCTGGAAAGTTGGTTCGAAGTGTCAATATTTTCTTTGAGAAATCGACATTGACATTCGATGTTGACCCGCTTTCTGTTTTCTTTGAAAACGTGCGCGCACGCGCGTGTATGTGTGTGTCTATATGTATGTATGTATGTATGTGTGTGTGTGTGTGTGTGTGTGTGTGTGTGTGTGTGTGTGTGTGTGTGTGTGTGTGTGTGTGTGTGTCACTGTGTGCATTTGTACATGCTTGTGTTCTGTTTCTGGTTTCACTATGCTTTGTTTTCGTTTATGCTGTTCTTCTTTCCTACTGCTGCTGCTTCTGCTTTCGTTGTTTTTATTCTATTTCATTTTGTCTCAGTCTTTTATGTTTTGTGCGTGCGTGCGCGCGTGTGTGTATGTGCGTGCGTGCAGTGCGTGCGCGCGCGCGCGTGTTTGAATTTGATTTTTCAGCTTTCTTTTTCTTTGTTCGTCAAGAAAGAGAGGGTAATGCTTGCATCTAATATAACCCCTGATGAAATTCTTCACTCACCCCTGTTTGAAAGAAAGAAGAGGAGGATGAGAATGACGATGACGATGAAAGACTGGACTGAAGCCATACCAGGGGCTTGGCAACTGTGAGGGATGGCTGGCTAAAGACCCACCAGGTCACGTGTCAAAATCACATGTTGCACGCGTTTTCCCCTCCTAATAGCTCGTAAGAAATCTTGTTTTGACCAGGTTTCACCACTGAGCTATACATAAACGTTTTTTAAAAAATATTTATAGCTCAGTGGGTTTGACTCCCATGCAAATGTCCCCAAATTGAAAACGAAACATCATTTTAAAGAGCAGCCTCAAATTAAGTTGGAGGCATTTGTATGTGGGTCACAGATACCCAGAAAAAACAACCAAGGGACTTAATCGTGGTGCGTCAGTGTGTCTTTAAGGGTGTGTTAAAGTGTGAAGCACTGAAAAAGGATAATCTCAGAAGGCGCGAGCACAGAACGCCTACGACACAATGGAAAAACAAGAACAACAACGACAGCACGCAATTTCTGTTTATCCATCAGAGGGCGTATTATGGGGGGGGGGGGGGGGGGCTTTTAAATCGTGAACGTCAATAAGTTAGGCTAGTGAGGATGGGAGAGGGGGAGAGAGAGAGAGAGAGAGAGAGAGAGAGAGAGAGAGAGAGAGAGAGGAGAGAGAGAGAGAGAGAGAGAGAGAGAGGAGAGAGAGAGAGAGAGAGAGAGAGAGAGGAGAGAGAGTGGAGAGAGAGACAAGTGAAATAAATAAATAAAGCATGTGTGTGTGTGTGTGTGTGTGTGGGAGGGGTGGGATGAGCGGGACACCGGACAACATATCAATGGGAAGCAGTTTTTTGGGTCTCAGTGTTCTGCCACTTTCTTCTCCTTGTGACGCAGATGTGACGTTGTTGATTCTGTTCCCGGTTACGTAGAGATATGTTCCCGTCTCTATGTGTCCCCAATTTCGTTTTTATGTGTCCCCAATTTCGTTTTTATGTATCCCCAATTTCATGGTGTCCCCATTTTCGTTTCTAGGTGTCCCCAATTTCGTTTCAATGTGTTCCCATTTTCTTTTCTGTGTCCCCAATTTCGTTTCGATGTGTTCCCAATTTCGTTTCTATGTGTTCTCAATTTCATTTCTAGGCGTCCCAAATTTCGTCTCTATGTGTCCTCAATTTCGTCTCTATGTGTCCCAAATTTCGTTTCTATGTGTCCCAAATTTCGTCTCTATGTGTCCTCAATTTCGTTTCTAGGTGTCCCCAATTTCGTCTCTATGTGTCCTCAGTTTCGTCTCTATGTGTCCCCAATTTCGTCTCTATGTGTCCCCAATTTCGTCTCTATGTGTCCTCAGTTTCGTCTCTATGTGTCCCCAAGTTCGTTTCTGTCTGTCCGCTATTACGTTCATAGGTGTCCCCAATTTCGTCTCTATGTGTCCCCAATTTCGTTTCGAGGTGTCCCCATTTTCGTCTCTATGTGTCCCCAATTTCATTTTTAAGTGTCCCCAATTTCGTCTCTATGTGTCCCCAATTTCGTCTCTATGTGTCCCCAATTTCGTTTCTATGTGTCCCCAATTTCGTCTCTATGTGTCCCCAATTTCGTCTCTATGTGTCCTCAATTTCGTCTCTATGTGTCCCTCAATTTCGTCTCTATGTGTCCTCAATTTCGTTTCTATGTGTCCTCAATTTCGTTTCTATGTGTCCCCAATTTCGTTTCTATGTGTCCCCAATTTCGTCTCTATGTGTCCCCAATTTCGTCTCTATGTGTCCCTATTGTCGTCTCTATGTGTCCCCAATTTCGTTTCTATGTGTCCCCAATTTCGTCTCTATGTGTCCCCAATTTCGTCTCCATGTGTCCCCAATTTCGTCTCTATGTGTCCCCAATTTCGTTTCTATGTGTCCCCAATTTCGTTTCTATGTGTCCCCAATTTCGTTTCTATGTGTCCCCAATTTCGTCTCTATGTGTCCCCAATTTCGTCTCTATGTGTCCCCAATTTCGTCTCTATGTGTCCCCAATTTCGTCTCTATGTGTCCCCAATTTCGTCTCTATGTGTCCCCAATTTCGTCTCTAATGTTCCCCAATTTCTATTCTATGTGTCCCCAAGTCGTCTGTTTCCGTTCATAGGTCCCCAATTTACGTCTCTATGTGTCCCCATTTTCGTTTCTATGTGTCCCCATTTTCGTCTCTATGTGTCCCCAATTTCGTTTCTATGTGTCCCCAATTTCGTCTCTATGTGTCCCCAATTTCGTCTCTATGTGTCCCCAATTTCGTCTCTATGTGTCCCCAATTTCATTCTATGTGTCCCCAATTTCGTCTCTATGTGTCCCCAATTTCGTCTCTATGTGTCCCTCACACCATTTCGTCTCTATGTGTCCTCAATTTCGTTTCTATGTGTCCCCAATTTCGTTTCTAGGTGTCCCCAATTTCGTTTCTATGTGTCCCCAATTTCGTTTCTATGTGTCCCCAATTTCGTTTCTATGTGTCCCCAATTTCGTCTCTATGTGTCCCCAATTTCGTCTCTATGTGTCCCCAATTTCGTCTCTATGTGTCCCAATTTCGTTTCTAGGTGTCCCCAATTTCGTTTCTAGGTGTCCCCAATTTCGTCTCTATGTGTCCCCAATTTCGTTTCTATGTGTCCCCAATTTCTCTATGTGTCCCCAATTTCGTCTCTATGTGTCCCCAATTTCGTCTCTATGTGTCCCCAATTTCGTTTCTATGTGTCCCCAATTTCGTTTCTATGTGTCCCCAATTTCGTCTCTATGTGTCCCCAATTTCGTCTCTATGTGTCCCCAATTTCGTCTCTATGTGTCCCCGTTCGTCTCTATGTGTCCCCAATTTCGTTTCTGTCTGTCCGCTATTACGTTCATAGGTGTCCCCAATTTCGTCTCTATGTGTCCCCAATTTCGTTTCTCTGTCCCCAATTTTCGTCTCTATGTGTCCCCAATTTCATCTTTAAGTGTCCCAAATTTCGTCTCTATGTGTCCTCAATGTCGTCCTCTATGTGTCCCTCAATTTCATTTATATGTGTCCCAAATTTCATCTCTATGTGTCCTCAATTTCGTCTCTATGTGTCCTCAATTTCGTCTCTATGTGTCCTCAATTTCGTCTCTATGTGTCCTCAATTTCGTTTCTATGTGACCTCAATTTCGTTTCTAGGTGTCCCCAATTTCATTTCTAGGTGTCCCCAATTTCATTTCTATGTGTCCCCAATTTCGTTTCTATGTGTCCCCAATTTCGTTTCTATGTGTCCCCAAATTTCGTCTCTATGTGTCCCCAATTTCGTCTCTATGTGTCCCCAATTTCGTCTCTATGTGTCCCCAATTTCGTTTCTAGGTGTCCCCAATTTCGTTTCTATGTGTCCCCAATTTCGTTTCTATGTGTCCCCAATTTCGTCTCTATGTGTCCCCAATTTCGTCTCTATGTGTCCCCAATTTCGTCTCTATGTGTCCCCAATTTCGTTTCTATGTGTCCCCAATTTCGTTTCTATGTGTCCCCAATTTCGTTTCTATGTGACCTCAATTTCGTTTCTATGTGTCCCAATTTCGTTTCTATGTGTCCCCAATTTCGTCTCTATGTGTCCCCAATTTCGTCTCTATGTGTCCCCAATTTCGTCTCTATGTGTCCCCAATTTCGTTTCTAGGTGTCCCCAATTTCGTCTCTATGTGTCCCCAATTTCGTTTCTATGTGTCCCCAATTTCGTCTCTATGTGTCCCCAATTTCGTTTCTATGTGTCCCCAATTTCGTTTCTATGTGTCCCCAATTTCGTCTCTAAGTGTCCCCAATTTCGTCTTCTATGTGGACCTCAATTTCGTTTCTATGTGTCCCCAATTTCGTTTCTATGTGTCCCCAATTTCGTTTCTATGTGTCCCCAATTTCGTTTCTATGTGTCCCCAATTTCATCTCTATGTGTCCCCAATTTCGTTTCTAGGTGTCCCCAATTTCGTTTCTAGGTCTCCCCAATTTCGTTTCTAAGTCTGCATGTCCCCGTCATAAATCTATCCTTCTGTGTGTGACACAAAAATCAAACCCTAACCCTAATCCAAACTCTAAGCCTACCCTGAAATCCTATCCCTTTCCCAAGCCCTACCCCGAAAGTCAGATCCTAACCCTAACCCAATCTCTAACCAGAGTTAATGACAAGGACACGCAGAGACGGGGACATATTTTAGAGACGGGGACACAACGACGGGGACACATAGAGACGGGGACATAGTATAGAGACGGGGGCACAACGACGGGGACACATAGAGACGGGGACATATAGAGACGGGGACACATAAAGACGGGGACACACATAGAGACGGGGACATAGTATAGAGACGGGGGCACAACGACGGGGACACATAGAGACGGGGACATAGTATAGAGACGGGGGCACAACGACGGGGACACATAGAGACGGAGACATAGTATAGAGACGGGGGCACAACGACGGGGACACATAGAGACGGGGACACATGGCATTGATCCCCGTGTCCCTTTCACGCATCTCTCGTCCATTCAGGCCGTTTCTCGGAGAAATGGAAGAACCAATGTCAAGGACATGATTGCTTGCCTTCCTCCCCCTCCTTCAGAGGTTCTGTGTGGTCAGCAAATCCAGTGTGAGTTTCGCAAGAGACCGTCGTCCCGCGCGCAGAGCGTTTGAGACAAAAGGGTTGTAAGAAACGAATTATTTACAACGCTTTAGCGAACGCAGCGAACAGAATCACAAGCTTTTGACTGATTGGTCCCCCCAAAAATGTCATTTTAACTAAATATTAATAAATGGGCCAATCAATGAACAAGAAATATATTAACCCCGTGATGTCGTAACATCAAGTGTAGATAGTAACAGTTACACAATAGTGAGATCCAAAGAAAGTTCGGGAGCGCTTGTGAAGTTTTCGGAAAACGTTGTCGTTTCTCTGTCGTTTCGGCAAACGTCGTTTTTGACCAAAGTTCCCGGGGCGCTCGAAGCGCCCGCTCTAAAGAAACGGACCCAGCTCTTTGTGTCTGCTTTTCCTTCTCTGTGCCTCTCTATCTGTCTCTTTGTCTGCCTCTCTGGTTGTCTGTCTGTCTGTCTCTCTGTCTGCCCCTTCTCCCTCTCTCTCCCCCCCCCCTCCCTCCTCTCTCTCTCTCTCTCTCTCTCTCTCTCTCTCTCTCTCTCTCTCTCTCTCTCTCTCTCTCTCTCTCTCTCTCTCTCTCTCTCTCTCTCTCTCTCTCTCTCTCTCTCTCTCTGGGAGTAGTAATATATGACGAACTAAAATGGCAATTCCATATTGAAAAAAAAATGACACATAAACTTGCAAGCAGCCTATTCCTGCTCAAAACACTTACACCCCTCATAGACATAGACGCACGCAAAATGTGTTTTCACGCCCACTGTCTCTCCCACATTAGCTACGCATCTATAGTCTGGGACTCTGCTGCTAATTGTCACTTATTAAAACTCAATTATGTGTACAAAAGGGCAGCTAAAATAATACTTCCTGATCCTGAACTCAGTACATCAGACAAACAAGCCCAGTTAAATGTACTTCTATAATGAAGCCATTCTGATGTACAAAGTACACTAACTCCACAATACCTGAAAAATCTAGTTACACAAGCCTCACATCGTTATGGTTCAAGTAACTATAGTTTACCACATACAAAAATAGATAAATTCAAGTCAAGTTTTACTCTTTCGGGTTCCTCCGTACGGAATTCCCTTCCATCCGACATTAAATTATGCTCCTCTATTTCAACCTTCAAAGCGAGTCTTCGAGAGACACTAACATTCGACCATCCATAATTTCATTTTGTTTCTCTTATATCTCCTGATACGCTTATTGCTTGTGATGATGTCAGTATGTATTCACTTCATTTTATTTGTCTGCTATTCTCCTACAATGTGCCTCATATATGTTAAAAATAATGTTTAAATATGTCCTCATTTTATTGCAAATTGTTACCGGTTTCATACCCTATGCTGCATTTGTTTGCCCTGTTCTATAATGTATGTTTTTTTTGTATACGTGCTTCAACATACC
>CM065688.1:27421237-27426237 GCA_017654935.2 Phymorhynchus buccinoides
CTGCGAATATTCATTGTGAAAAAGTCCATGTATTTGCTCCGAAAACGTTTTTAGGAGTTTCGATCAAAACACCAAATAACCTTGTTTATGGTGAGACAAACCGTTTTCCTATTATGTTTCTTCAGCTGCAAAATGTATTCGCTTTTGGTTAAGACTTACAGAAATGGATGCGTTCAGTTTACCACGTAAAGCTTATTAGTCCCCGAGCCGAAGGTTCGGGGAGCTATTGTTTTTGTCTGGTCCGTCCGTCCGGTGTCCGTCCGTCCGGCGTGCCTCCGTCCGTCCGGCTATTCGTCCGTTTTTCTCAAAAACTATTCAGTCTATCATCATCAAATTTGGTATACTAGTTTGCCAAGATGCAAGCTATCCACTGATGTATTTAGTTTTACATTAAGGTCAAGGTCGCGCCAGTTACGGGGTTCAAACCTCGAAACACATAATCGCTAATATCTCGCGAAATTTTGCATGTATTTTAATGCAGTTTTTTTCACAACATTTCTTGATGAATGGTCTATAACACAGTTGTCATGAATTTTTCTGTGCGTGCGTGTGCGCATGATCGCGCGCGCTCAAATCACGGGTCCGAACCCCAAGGCTATATATCAAAAACTATTCAGTATATTATCGTCAAATTTGGCATACTTGTTGCACAAGATGCAAGCTATCCACTGATGTACTTAGTTTTACATTAATGTCAAATTTACGCCCTTTCCGACTTCGGAGTAGCTCGGCGATGCTGCGAGGGGACTTTGCAGCCGCTCGGCGTTGCACTTGTAATATGTTGTATCTTTTAAATGAAAGAGGCAAGACGAATTGGGTAACTAGAGTAAGGATAAAGTTATAAGAATTTGATTTTGGTTTTGTGTGGATTAATCAGGGTGTAGGAAACAAAGTTGAGTTTTTACGTATCTTTCGTGATAGGTTGATTGAATGTTAATGGCAGGATTGGCACGCACATTTGAAAGACAGCAGAAGATATGATATGTACAGTTTAATTAATTCGTCACATTTAGTTCCTTTGTATATGACAATGCAATTAAACAGACATCTAAAAAGAATATTAACTGAACTCAGATTTGGAATTTCATATTCGAACAAACATTATTTGTATTACAGGGATCATAAAGACGATGAGTTATTGTGTTCTTATTGTCAAAATGTAATTGAACATGAAATCCCTGTCTGTTTAAACTTATAATGTTACTCTCCTCTAGCAATGAAAATGTTATAAAGCAATTTGCTATTTTTCTTTATCATGCGTTTAAGCTGAGAGATAGATATACAAATTAGATGAATGTATTGTTTGAATGTTGATGTCCCCCCCCCCCCTTCAAATATGGCCAAGGCCTTTTGAATAAACTATTCGCATTGGCATTCGCATTATCTCTCTCTCTCTCTCTCTCTCTCTCTCTCTCTCTCTCTCTCTCTCTCTCTCTCTCTCTCTCTCTCTCTCTCTCTCCTCTTCTCTCTCTCTCTCTCTCTCTCTCTCTCTCTCTCTCTCTCTACTAACTAAGTAAGAGGTATTTGGTTTTGATTTCTACTTTGCATATTTAGTTTCTGATAGTCAACGAAATTGAGTTCTATGTATGCTCTATGTATGCACTAATTATGTGTGGGGTGTGTGCGCTGGTGTGTGAGTGAGTTGTGTGTGAATACATGTGTGAGCGGGTGCTATGTTGTTATAACTGATTCAAACATTGTGTATCCCCCTTGCCAAGAGGGCTATTGCTAATGGCAATAAAACATTGTTCATTGTTCATTGGCATTGTTCTCTCTCTCTCTCTCTGCCCCCCCCCTCTCTCTCTCTCTCTCTCTCTGCGAGGCATCCATCATGGGGGAAACAATTGCTGGCTTGTTTCAGTCCCATCGCTGTCCGGCAATTTCCCCCTGCCACACTGTTTCTTCCATCTATGTATCTATCGATCCACGCACACAGAACACAGAACACCCACAGAAAAGCCACAGAACACCAACGCTACCCTTGTTTTGCATTCCCAGTTCTCTTTGAAATGTGTGGTGTTTTGCGAACCAGTATGAGTTCCCCCTGTATGTTTCTGTGTCTGTGTGTCTCTCTCAATGTAGGTGGGTCTGGGTTTTTTAACAGGCATTTTTGCATTTTTTTTATGGTAGTAAAAACCTCTGTAACATTTTTATTTTTCAGTGACAGGATACGCCCTTTGATAAGTAACAGGATAGGTGTTTTTTTCTGCATACAAAATGAAATGTTGTGAATAGATTGAACACAATGAGAAGTGTGATAGGATAATGACTGGTATCTCTATTACCAGTTGGGTGGCGCTGAACTGCGGCGACGCGCTCTCTAGATGGGAGCAACCCGAATTTCCCGACTAGAGACAATACAAAATATAATCAATTGTCCAAATGGCCACGATGAAGAAGACATAGGTTCAATGACATAGTAAAGATACAATGCTTCTTAAAATCTCACTGTGACGAGATCATGGCATTATCAGAAAGCAAAACATATTCTTCATTCTTCGACTGATTTGATTCAAGTCACATCATGAAGTTTGATCCCATGAACGCCCGGATCCCTCTTGCACAGCACAGAGAGAAATGGAGGACCCTGCCAGCTGCTGCTGCCCATCAGTCCCCCCAACGAACACGGGGGTCAAGGGACTAGAAGATGAAGAAGAAGAAGAAGGAGGAGGAGGAGGAGGAGGAGGAGGAAGGTGTTCGCCCCAGGCGTGGAAGCGGAGAAGAAGAAGAGGAGAAGAAGAAGAAGAAGAGAAGAAGAAGAAGAAGGAAGGAGGAGGAGGAGGAGGAGGAGGAGGAGAGGAAGAGGAGAAGAAGAAGACGTGGAAGAAGAAGAAGAAGAAGGAGGAGGAGGAGGAGGAGGAAAGGAGGAGGAGGAGGAGGAGGAAGAGAAGAAGAAGAAGAAGAAGAAGAAGAAGAAGAAGAAGAAGAAGAAAGAAGGAGGAGGAAGGAGGAGGAGAGGAAGAGGAAGAAGAGAAGAAGACTGGAAGAAGAAGAAGAAGGAGGAGGAGGAGGAGGAGGGGGAGGAGGAGGAGGAAGAGGAGGAGGAAGAGAAGAAGAAGAAGAAAGAAGAAGAAGGAGGAGGAGGGAGGAGGAGAGGAGGAGGAGGAGGAGGAGGAGGAGTGAGGAGGAGGAGGAGGAGGAGAAGAAGACTGGGATTAGAAGAAGAAGATTAGGAGAAGAGAAGAAGAAGAAGAAGAAGAAGAAGAAGGAATAAGAAGAAGAAGAAGAAGAAGAAGAAGAAGAAAGAAGAAAAAGGAGTAGGAGGAGGAGTGAGAAGGAAGAGAAGTAGAAGACTCAGACGAAGAAGAAGAAGAAGAAGAAGAAGAAGAAGAATAAGAAGAAGAAGAAGAAGAAGAAGAAGAAGAAGAAGAAGAAGAAGAAGAAGAAGAAGAAAAAGAAGAAGAAGAAAAAGAAGAAGAAGAAGAAGAAGAAGAAAAAAAAAGAAAAAAGATGATGGTGATGATGATGATGTTGATGATGATCATTAGGTCGATGACACTGGCACGCACTTTGTGTTGAGTTCTCATCATGCTCATGGTAGCTCAGCTATGACGTAAACACTGCTCCTAATATATTTGTATGGTTTAGTTTTGTTGTTCTTGCGTCTTTTCTAACACTCATTATACTTAATACTTGTCGAGCTAATGAAATATTTTACTCACCTGCAACTAAGTAGTACTAAAGGTCTTGTATGCTAGGTGGCATGCAAACTATATTTTCAACACACAGCGTACTCTATAGTGTGTTCTTTGTTCGGAATATTACATATAGAACATCATAACTGTTGTACCCAGTTTAGTCAATACGTATTCAATGCAATGAAATGGAATGTATCCAGTATTCGATTTTTGTGTTTGAAGAGATGGGTCGAAAATAAATCTACCTCCACCTCATGTGTATTTTACTGGCTGTAAGCTTTTATATAAGACCAACATCGCCTGGAAGTATCGTCAAAGGCTCCATAGATGTTAACCTCAGATGTCCCCCTGAATTGCTGAGAAAACCGCCCACATTGCTGATACGAGCAGTTGGATAGACTCTAAGACAGACAGATAGACAGATAGTAATCGATACAGACAGAGTTAAACAGACACCCAGACACCCAAATAAAGAGACAGAGTGGTGCAAAAATGCGACATTGGCGGTGAAAGGGTTAAACCGACAGACAGAGAAGCTAGAGGCAGCTAGACAAATAAGACACACATGTAGAACTTCAGATACAAATCACAATGAAGAGGCAAGCATTTGGTCAGTTAATTAGATTGCTAAACAAACAGATATTATAGAGGACATCTTCAGCTACCAATCATAATAAAGAGATAAGCATGTTGGCAGTTAATTAGATTGCTAAGCACACAGACATTAGAGGACGTCTTCAGCTACCATACAAAATAACGCCAGAGAAACATCCTCATATATTGCGCACACTACAATTGAACTAAAAAGCATCAAAACGCTACACTCACACAAGCACATGAAGATGAAATAAACAATAAACACGGTGAATAAAACCAATGTTCGTCTTCAAAACGACTGTGACGAGGTGAATGAAGACAACACACTAAGCTTAACAATAACCGTAGTGAATGGAAAGACAAAGACTTAGACAGAGAGACGAACAGAGATTGTCGTGTTCAGCTACCTTGCACACTATCCAGACAGACCGTTGATCAGATTTACAGACAGCAACCGAGATACTCTGCTTCCACGCACAATACAGAGACAGAGAACTAGTCAGACAAACAGACAAACGTGTTCAGCTACCAATCACGAAAGAGAAAGAGAAATAGACCGTCAGTTAGATAAAGAAACAGACAGGACATAGTATTACGTCATCTGCATGCACAATACAGAGACAGACAGTGTGTCAGACACAGAAAACATGAAAACTTTGAAAACTTGAAAACTTAAACTTTATTTCCAAGGATAAAGATTTTAGGCAACGCCAGACATATAGTTAGACAAGCGTACTCAGCTTCCGCGCACAGAGACAGGCAGGA
>CM065688.1:27431237-27436237 GCA_017654935.2 Phymorhynchus buccinoides
TCTCTCTCTCTCTCTCTCTCTCTCTCTCTCTCTCTCTCTCTCTCTCTCTCTCTCTCTCTCTCTCTCTCTCTCTCTCTCTCTCTCTCTCTCTCTCTCTCTCTCTCTCTCTCTCTCTCTCTCTCACTTTGCCTCTCTTTGGCTATGTGTCTCTCTGCCTGTCTGTCTGTCTGTCTGTCTGTCTCTCTGTCTCTCTCTCTCTCTCTCTCTCTCTCTCTCTCTCTCTCTCTCTCTCACTCTCTCTCTCTCTCTCTCTCTCTCTCTCTCTCTCTCTCTCTCTCTATCTCTCACTTTCTCTCTCTCTTCTGGCTCTGTGTCTCTCTGTCTGTCTGTCTGTCTGTCTGTCTGTCTCTCTTTCTCTGCTGCGTAAATAGGAAGTCTTTGACTTACACTGGAGAATCGTTGGCGTTCTCCCCATTATCATTCTCATTACTTTGTGTGTGTGAGAGAGTAAGTATGGGGAAGGAGGGGGGTTGGTGGCAGGACGTTGTGGGGTGTGAGTGCAGATTTACCGCTTGAAACCATATATAGGAGAACATATTTTATATATTACCGTGGTCACATAAACCCTTTAGGAATCATTAAATACACAAGCAAACATTCAAATGTTTCTTTTTCAGTTACTGCGTTTCATTTTTACATTATTTCTATGAATAGATTAAACTTACTGGATGTATTTTTAATATGCCTTCGTGCGTGTTCGTGGTGAAAGTAGACGTTTGCCACGATAGGCACATTCCACGTTAGGAGGAAAGGAACATTCCACGTTAGGCCGAACAGGAATTTTCCACGTTAGGACGAAATGTACATTCCACGTTAGACCGAAGGGGGGTTTTGCCACGTTAGGCCCAATGGGACATTCCACGTTAGGACGAAATGTACATTCCACGTTAGACCGAAGGGGAGTTTTGCCACGTTAGGCCCAATGGGACATTCCACGTTAGGACGAAATGTACATTCCACGTTAGACCGAAGGGGAGTTTTGCCACGTTAGGCCCAATGGGACATTCCACGTTAGGACGAAATGTACATTCCACGTTAGACCGAAGGGGAGTTTTGCCACGTTAGGCCCAATGGGACATTCCACGTTAGGACGAAATGTACATTCCACGTTAGACCGAAGGGGAGTTTTGCCACGTTAGGCCCAATGGGACATTCCACGTTAGGACGAAATGTACATTCCACGTTAGGCCGAAGGGGAGTTTTGCCACGTTAGGCCCAATGGGACATTCCACGTTAGGACGAAATGTACATTCCACGTTAGACCGAAGGGGAGTTTTGCCACGTTAGGCCCAATGGGACATTCCACGTTAGGACGAAATGTACATTCCACGTTAGACCGAAGGGGAGTTTTGCCACGTTAGGCCCAATGGGACATTCCACGTTAGGACGAAATGTACAAGACGCCATGTTTCTTTCCACCTTCGGCCGATTTTGCACTTTTTTCACGTTAGGACGAACTGTATTTTCCACGTCATTCCAGGGACCCACACACTCATCACCGAAAGGAGCTGTATACGTTTTTAAGAAGCTACGAAGCAAAGCTGCTTAAATGTTTTCACAGCTGTCTGTTTGTTTCTTCCTGACTATGTGACTGGCTGGCTGACTGTATGACTATGTTACCACGATAGCGTTTGAACAGAGGGACCTATGACCCTCACATACTGCATGCGGATAGGTAGTTAGAATACCTTGGCCAAGGTCGAGGATGAAGGTCATTAATCAAATGTCAAGGTCACTGGAGCCGGAAATGCTGCTCGAAGCGTCGTGGCAGTGTTTTTTTATATTTGTTTATTATTTTATTAAGTCTTTGTTTTAGGGTTTCAAATTTGACTTGTGTTTTTTTTGTGAGCATTGAAAGCCCAGCAGTCATCTACTACGTTTCTTCAAATGATACAGGAGTCAAATAAACCCTAGATATAAGTACTGCCACCGTGCTTTACATCACTACATCCGTGGGGATGCCGGGGGGCCTTTTGAATAAATAGTTCCCCCACATTCTGGAAGTTCTGTGCTTGTAACTTCCTCTAATCTGTCACTCTTTTTGACTCTGCCTTTTCCCTTTGCTTGCTGACATCTACTATCTTTCTGCCTTTCCCGGTCCATTCTCCTGCCTTTTTTTCAAGAAACATTTTCAAAAAGATTTCCTCCAGCCGAAGTCTGACATGCTGGGCCTAATTATTTCTCACTTAGGCGCATAACGGTAGCATGACGCATCCGCGCTCATAATTGACAGGAAACTGTCTGAACAATCGAAGAAGAAAGAAAACTTCAATAAATATTCTTAAAAACAAAAACAAATCACAAATGGTAAATGCATCATATCAAGGGGAGGGGGGGGGGGGGGGAGGGAGGGGGGGGAGGGGGGGAGGGGGGGGGGGGGAGGGGGGGTACTGAATCTGGACACCGATCTCTGTCCATGACTCAAATCTTTTAACGTCTCAGTGCCCACTCTTTAACTCAACACCATGCCTCAGTGTGTACTCTTTAAAAGGGCACCCTGACGGATGAGTTTTTGTGTGCAAGAAACACGTCCAGATCACCAGGAAAACACCCTTTACAGAGATCGCAACACTCACTTTGCTCTGCTTTCCTAGAAATCAAACCGTCAAATCGTCGATTCCTCCTTGGCGGAGGTGCTGGAAGTCAAATTATTTCAGTGAAAGAGCCTTCTCTTTTCTAATGGTCGCCTAGAGTCGTTTTGACAAAATCACGAAATTTCCACAAGCCTTTTTATTTACAGTTTACCAAAAGGAGTTTCGCTCACAACATAGGAAGTAGCTTTTTTTTGCTTTTTTACTGCACTACAACAAGAAAAAGCTTAAACCACCCTGCGTGGCCTCCACCCACCCCGTCCAAAATGACTTATCTCTCAGGCAAATCCCCAAGGAGGAATCGCCGTTTTAACGGTTTGATTTATAGGAAACCAGAGCAAAGTGAGTGTTCTGATCCTTGAAAAGGCTGTCTTTCTGGTGATCTCGACGTATTTCTTGCAAAACCTCATCCGTCAGGGTGCCTCTTTAACCCACCTCCATGGCTCAGTGTGCAGCACACACGGTAATCACTAGGTGTGTTCAACCAGACAGGTCCTGCACCTATTATTCAGTCCCATTTATACAGTTTTCTTTTCCTGAGAGGAGGGAAGGTACCTTACCTGTAACTACAAGCTTTAATTTCTACTCTTTGCGTAAAGTCTCCTGCTTGGCAAACCACAAACACCGCACTATTATTAATCCTCCTGCCATGTCCCAATGGGAGCGTGGTCGGAACCAAAAAGGTTCAATTTGTATTTGAAATGGCACGCATTTCTAGATTTAAAAAAACCCACATGATATGTTTTACTTTGCTTCATCTCAACTACTACAATCACCTACTTCACGCGTTGTGCTAACACAAGAAGGAAAATTGAAAGCAACACTTTGCAAACAAACAACTCAACTTCAATACATGCACGTGCACATGCAATCACACGCGCGCAAACATTCACACACAGGTGCGTACGTGTTAGCCTCATTGCAAGTGACAGGCATGTACCTGGGTGTGCAAAGTATACCTATAAATGACTGACACGTAACTCCATATTATAACATACTAGCTGTGCAACCCTTGGCACATGAGACATAGCTTTAATGACTCAGCGCTTCGCGCTTCGAATCCTCGCGCAAATGACTCACCGCTTCGCGCTTCGATTCCTCGCGCTTCGCACTCGGTTCGACCCACTTGCGCTTCGCGCTTCGCCCCCTTGGCAAAGGTTTCCGAAATGTAAAGACGGTATGACCTTCGGAGGGTGCCAAGGATGCTTGATGCCAAATGTGGTGTCGATCGGTTGAGAACTGTGGCCGTGTATAAGGGACACACACACACACACACAGACACACATACAGATTTCGAAAACATATATAAGATAACTCCAAAACAGAAGTCTCACCATTTACACACACAAAAAAGAACGGAGATAATGATATAGGTCATAATAGTATTGTCAGGAAGCGGGAAAGACAGAACAGGCTTAGTAGAGACAGAGATGTAGCAGGAGGAAGAGAACTGTGACGGAAGGAAGAGGGAGGAATAAATGAACAAGAAAAAGAGTTATAGGCTAATAAGTAGTACACCGTTTCTCAGGTAAACGCCAGAAGACATTGTCACAAAACTAATAAAGAAAGATAATACTGATAGTAATTTCTGGATTTTGCCCGAATAGGATGATGGCACCATATGGCGCATAACCCTCAACATGTCTGTCCACTGTCCACAGAAAGAGAAGATTAGCTCAATACATCCATCTGCCCATCTCTGTCTCTGTCTCTGTTTCTCTGTCTCTGTCTGTCTCTGTCTCTCTCTCTCTCTCTCTCTCTCTCTCTCTCTCTCTCTCTCTCTCTCTCTCTCTCTCTCTCTCTCTCTCTCTCTCTCTCTCTCATCTCTCTCTCGTTCTCGTTGTCTTTCTATGTGTGCTTCTGTCTTTCCCTCTCACTGTGTCTATGTCTATCTGTTTTTGTTTTGTTTATCTCTCTCTCTCTCTGTGTCTCTCTCTGTGTATCTGTCTCTCTCTCTCTCTCTCTCTCTCTCTCTCTCTCTCTCTCTCTCTCTCTCTCTCTCTCTCTCTCTCTCTCTCTCTCTCTCTCTCTCTCTCTCTCTCTCTCTCTCTCTCTCTCTCTCTCTCTGTGTTCCTGTCTCTCCCTCTCACTGTGTCTATGTCTGTTTTTGTTTTTTTCGTCTCTCTCTCTCTCTCTCTCTCTCTCTCTCTCTCTCTCTCTCTCTCTCTCTCTCTCTCTCTCTCTCTCTCTCTCTCTCTCTCCTCTCCCCCCCTCTCTCTCTCCCTCTCTCTCTACCCCCCCTCTCTCTCTCTAGCTCTCTCTCTCTTTCTGTACTGCATGCGGTTTTCAGAGCAAATTCCAGAAGAATCTGGAACTAACAACTATTATGACGTGGCGTTTTGGACAATGGCTGGGAGCGATGGTTGTGGTCATGGTTACATTTGGAACCACAGAAGGCTGGCAAACGTT
>CM065688.1:27451237-27458737 GCA_017654935.2 Phymorhynchus buccinoides
GTGAAAACCATGATTTTTGACACGTGACGTGGTGGGTCTTTGAAATACAGTGGTACACAATAAAAACAATTATGATTAAAAAAAAAAAAAAAAACCCTCATAAAAGCGAACACGAAGCAAGCAAGCAAGGAAGGCGAGTTTTGCACGAGCTCTTCAAAATAAATAACTGTGAAAAATTGCAAGTAAAAAGCAAAAAATTTAAAAAAAACTATTTGGTGACATTTCAAGAAAATCAATACCCACCCACAAGGTCAACAAAACGGCAAGCACAAAAAAGTGTCTCCAGTAAAAAGTGCTATTTTATTTATTTATTTATTTATTATTAAGACAACTTTTATAGCGCCTAATCTTTAAGCTCTAAGCGCTTTACAGAAATCACTAAAATGAATAGTAAACCCAATGAACAAAAAGTATACATCAAACATTGACCAACACCCCCCTTCCCTGATCCCTCAGTCAATTTCTCAATCACGCCCAAATAATGAATAACATAATCTACAGTACACTTTCGCAACCAACTTGAAACACTCACACTGATGGACACTTAAAGACGCCCAGGCCACACTATTAACAAATCACACCCACACCCACACTTATAACGATAGAGAGAGAAAGAGAACGAGAGAGAGAAAGAGAAAGAGACAGACATACAGACAGAGAAGACAGAGAAAGACAGAGACGGAGACACAGAGAGTCAGACAGAGGGACAGACAAAGAAAGAGACAAGAGAGAGACACACAAACAGAGACAGAGATATATATAGGACTGAAATACAGTTGCATGCATCATAAAATAACAACTTACTATAATTTGTACATACAATTACTGGTGAAAGAGCTTTGAATGACCTTCACGACCGAATTCTTACAAGGAAAGTCAATCTAGTTTTTGTTTGTGTTCACTGATTGAAATTTGTTTTCCCTTGGAAATAAAACAGGGGAAAGATGTTGGCGTTTAAAAACCGTTCAATGCTCGTTAACGCTACACTGATCCACCACGATTAAGTCTCTTATAGTTTTTCCTGGGTAGCTGTGACCCATATACAAATGCCCCCAACTTCAAATTGAGGCTGCTCTTTAAAAGTGATGTTTCGTTTTCAATTTGGGGGCATTTGTATGGGAGTCAAACCTGGTCAAAGCAAGATTTATTACCAGCAATAAGAGGGAAAACCCGTGAAACACGTGATTTTGACACGTGATCTGGTGGGTCTTTGAGGGCCAGCCACAGGTCAGTTAAAATCGCAACGACTGTACGATACGATTCGATCACGTGATCTCGAAGCGCATTTGTTCTTGGAGACCAAGTGATCGAATCGTATCGTACAGTCGTACGATTTTAGTGGACGTGTGGCTGGCCCTACCCCCATGCTTGAGAAAAGGGGCCGATATTTATGCACAAGAAAGTGGAACACGATTTTGTTCACATACAAAAGCGCACACGCAGACGCACACACACACACACACACACATGCGCCCACACGCGCGCACGCACGCACACGCACACGCACACGCACACGCACACACACACACACACACACACACACACACACACAACACACGAGCGCACGCACACACATATAGACAGAGGGACCATTCAATTCAATTCAAACAATTTTAATGAATAGGCCTTCTGCCCGTATCATAGGGAGGCTGGGGGAGGGGGTTATAATGACACATAACATTCGCATCAAAAACCTAGAAAATAACACCAGAGAGAGAGAGAGAGAGAGAGAGAGAGAGAGAGAGAGAGAGAGAGAGAGAGGAGAGAGAGATTATGCCTATGTATTGGTTTGAAATTACTCATTTCAGAATAAGTATTACAAAAATAGGCGATACTGAGAATTAATGCAATAATAATAATAACAAAAAGAGGTCAACTTCATGAAGCAAAACGATTTTAAGCGTCAGTGAAATTTTATGTGGGCCTATTATTATAATGAATTAAATAAGAGAGAGAGCAAATCCAGAAACTCTCTCGTTATTCCACGCATACCTGAACGTGCCTTTTCAACGTCAACACAAAGGATATGCACGATAATCTATCGCCTTAGAGAGAGAACAAATCAAGAAACTCTCTCGCTATCCCACGCATAACTGAACGTGCCTTTTCAACGTCAACACAATGGATATGAACGATAATCTATCGCCTTAGAGAGATAACAAATCAAGAAACTCCCTCGTTATTCCACGCATAACTGAACGTGCCTTTTCAACGTCAACACAATGGATATGAACGATAATCTATCGCCTTAGAGAGATAACAAATCAAGAAACTCCCTCGTTATTCCACGCATAACTGAACGTGCCTTTTCAACGTCAACACAATGGATATGAACGATAATCTATCGCCTTAGAGAGATAACAAATCAAGAAACTCCCTCGTTATTCCACGCATAACTGAACGTGCCTTTTCAACGTCAACACAAAGGATATGAACGATAATCTATCGCCTTAGAGAGATAACAAATCAAGAAACTCCCTCGCTATCCCACGCATAACTGAACGTGCCTTTTCAACGTCAACACAAAGGATATGAACGATAATCTATCGCCTTAGAGAGATAACAAATCAAGAAACTCCCTCGCTATCCCACGCATAACTGAACGTGCCTTTTTAACGTCAACACAAAGGATATGAACGATAATCTATTGCCCTAGCATCAGAAAGAAACGACTGCTTGATTGATGAACAAGTTGTGGAATATCGTGTCTTGGGTGTCACCGTGTAGGCCTATTTCCATGTAAGAAAGACAATGCATAATGATGCTATAATTTTTTTAATCTGTTTATGGTTATTGATCTTTGGGATTCAGTGTTTGTTTTACTACGTCTGCAGGATTCAATTAGTTTTCGTCCGATTGTACGCACGCCACGCACAGACACGTTCTCTCTCTCTCTCTCTCTCTCTCTCTCTCTCTCTCTCTCTCTCTCTCTCTCGTCTCTCTCTTCCTCTCTCTCTCTCTCTCTCCCTCTCTCTCTCTTTCTCTCTTCTCTCCTCTCTCTCTCTCTCTCTCTCTCTCTCTCTCTCTCTCTCTCTCTCTCGTCTCTCTCTCTCATTCAAGGGACATGTTATGCTAATATCCATGTTTGTTTAGATTCGCTCTTTGTTAATGGCATCAGAAATGAAAAGACTGTAACGTGGTGTGGCTCTGTTTCTTTATAAAGCTTTTCAGTTGCGAGAAGCAATTTTGTCATGAATAATTTGATTGCTAACCTCTCATTACGTCATTTATCTTATGATGTACTTTGTATTCAGTGGTTATTGTTTATTATGTGTAAAATGCTAGTGTCCTTTGGCCTTTTTTGTGAATAAAAAAATTCAATTCAGTTCAATTCAATACTCTCTCTCTCTCTCTCTCTCTCTCTCTCTCTCTCTCTCTCTCTCTCTCTCTCTCTCTCTCTCTCTCTCTCTCTCTCTCCTCTCTCTCTCTCTCTCTCTCTCTCTCTCTCTCTCTCTCTCTCTCTCTCTCTCTCTCTCTCTCTCTCTCTCTCTCTCTCTCTCCTCTCTCTCTCTCTCTCTCTCTCTCTCTCTCTCTCTCTCTCTCTCTCTCAATCTCTCTCTCTCTCTCTCTCTCTCTCTCTCATCTCTCTCTCTCTCTCTCTCTCTCTCTCGCTCTCTCTCTCCCCTCCCCTTTATTCTGGAAATAATCCAGCAGGGGAGGGAGGGACACAGAGAGATCCAAACACGAACATCTATTCATACTGGATCTAGCAGTGCCTGATGTCCTCTACCCCTATCTTAGCCTACCTCCTCCCAACCCTCCTCACCCCACCCCACCGAATCTACGCTCCTACACACACTCGCACAATGGTGCTTACTTATTTCCCCTCTACATCTACCATTGCTTCTCCGCTATAAACGCGCTCTCCAAGTGGGAGCAACCCGAATTTCACAACGACGCCTCTGTGACTATAAATAAAGTACCTAATACCTAAATACCTAAGGTAAAAATGTGCCCCCCCCCCCCATTCATTTCTCGGTTAATTCCATTTTTCCGTTTTTGCCTTCCTTACCAAACATAAAGCTGTATATTTATTAACCTTTTCAGCTAATTATCTTTTTGGAATAATAACCCTACCCCTACACCCCCCCCCCCCCCCCCCATATAAGACGGGAAAACGCAATGAACCATGACTGTGACAAATGCCTGCGGTGTACTGCACTACATAGGAGGGGGGGGGGGGGGGGTCCTATTAGATAATGGCCTTTATCATGACTGCAATTAATTATTCAACAAAGATAATTAGCTGAAAATGTTCATAAAATACAGCTTCATGTTTGGTAAGAAAGGCAAAAACGAAAACAAATGGAATTAACCGAGAAATGTAGGGTGGGGGTGGGGGGTGGCACATCTTGACCTTTACCCAAATTTTAGCCCAGCTGGCTGGAATAGCAGCCGAAGAAAAGAGAGAGGACAAGACAAGACAGGGGGAATAACAGACAGACAGACAGACAGACAGACAGACAGACAATAGGTGGACAGACAGACCTATAAACAGGAAGAGAGAGATTACGAGGCGTCGAAGAGACAGACCAGAACAGAAGAGAAAAGAATGGGCTTGCTGCGACGACGAAGCTGCTCATTATTTGAGCCTGTCGCTTTGTAAAAAGGCAGATGCCCTCCCCCTCCCCATCTGTACCTCTGAAGCAGTGGAGTGGACGCATGATAATTACAGGTAGCAAGCAGCTTGACCATTGTCGCTGACCCTGCGAAGCGTGGACTGGAATAATGCTTAAAACGACACCGTCGTCGTCGACATGTGTTTTTTGTGTGTGTGTATAATTCCAAATGCCTCAAATGGCCCTTTGGTCCAGAAGGCGTACAACCTCTATTTTATCTCTCTCGACATGTTTTTTCTGCTACAGCGAGCTGAAAACTACTCGAAGATAGGGATTTAGCCAATGTGCCTCGATCACACAAAATGGTTATGGTCTTTGTTTTTGAGTGGGCGGATAATAGTCTTGTAGGTACAGCTCTTTTTTTTTAGTAGACCAAGCCCTTTTTTATGTGAATAGGGTGATTAGGTGCGTGGTAGTTTGCTCAGTGGGAGAGCAGCGCCAAGCTTGCAATCAGGCATTGAAGGTTCGCATCCCCAATGGTGTCCATATTACAACGGAGTAAAGACAGAACACCATTGTTGTAGGTGTTCGTGTTGTAATTCTGGTTCCGGTTTTAAAGGGGCACCCTGACAGATGAGTTTTTGTAAGAAACACATCGAGATCAGCAGGAAAACACCCTTTACAGAGATTGCAACACTCACTTTGCTCTGGTTTCCTAGAAATCAAACCGTCAAATCGGCGATTCCTCTTTGACGGAGGTGCTGGAAGTCAAATTATTTCACCCAAAGAGAAGGCGTGTGCCGTCTCTTTTCTAATGACCGCCAAATCGTTTGCACGAAATTTTCGCAATACAAGCCTTTTTTTCTTTCTTTTTTAAATTTTTTATACAGTTTATTTCGCTCACAACAAAGGAAATAGCTCCAATTTTAATTTTTACTGCACTACAAAAAAAGAAAACGCTTCAACCACAATGAGTGTCATCCACCCACCCCATCCAAAATGGCTACTCTCTCCGGCATCTCCGCCAAGGAGGAATCGCCGTTTTGACGGTTTAATGTCTAGGAAACCAGAGCAAAGGGAGTGTTCCGATCCTTGAAAAGGCTGTCTTTCTGGCGATCTCGACGTGTTTCTTGCAAAAACTCATCCGTTAGGGTCCACCTTTAACTGTTTCCTGTATTATATAATGTCCTGTCCTCCATCTCCTTGTACTTTCGAAACGAAAGGTTTAAACGTCCCGTGGACTACTGGCCGTAGCGGGGGCAGTGATTTGTCAGGAGTGTGTCTGTGTCTTACGTGGTGACATTGTACAAGGTGGTGCTTTATATATTCTCCTTCCTCTCCTGTTGTTTGTAAGCCTACCGAGCTCATTCAAGTACTATTCGTTTCGTCAGTGCAAAGAACGTTTTCTCAATGGTAACAAAAAAGAAAGAAATCCAGCAACTTGGAGATTTGAGCATCTGTTAACAGCAAGCTCCATTCTGTAGTAAGTATAAAGCCATAAAAGATGCTTTTTTTAAATTTTGTATTGTTTGTTTCAGTTTGCATTATTTCGAAATAAGACGTATTGTTTTACAGGCTTAACCCTTTCACCGCCAAAGTCGTATTTTATCACCACAGTGATTTAACCCTTTCACCGCCAAAGTCGCATATTAGCACCACAGTGATTTAACACCTATGTCACTAAAAGGCATCAAAGTGGGGTCTATTATCCAAAGACCCTATAGTTTTAGTTTTGGGAAGTAAGGATGGGCCTTGTTTTATATCTGTCACAGAAGAATCCCCAATACAGCAGATGAATTTTGTTCTCTATCCAGGTAAATTTAATGGACATTTTTGGCTGAAATATGACTGGCGGTGAAAGGGTTAACACCTATGTCAGTAAAAGGCATCAAATTTGGGGTCTATTATCCAAAGACCCTATTGTCTTAGTTTTGGGAAGTAAGGATAGACCTTATTTTATAGATGTCACAGAAGAATCCCCAATACTGCAGATGGATTTTGTTCTCTACCCAGGTAAATGTAATGGGATTTCTTGCTGAAATATGGCTGGCGGTGAAAGGGTTAAAGCATTTCCGATACTCGGGTTTTTTGTTAATGTTCTAAAAAATATGGAAAAAGATATAGGAGCTGTAAACTTCTTTGACCTTCGTTGTTGCTGGGTGTGTAATCAATATGCCACAGAAAACCTAAAGGTCTTCTCACTCTCACACTGTCCAACTTCGTCGAACGAAACAGGCTGTGGCTTGCATTCAACCGAACTCATACCCAACATTTTGTTCAGTGTTGGAGAGCTCCAAACTTGTTTCGCTCGTATAAAAACTGGACAGTGGTGTAAGGATTCCATAACGTCTTCCGTTTCAACAGACCACTTTTAGCTTCTCTGGGTTAGTGAACTTTTCAGTAATCTGTGTGTGAGATGGATAAGACTGGACCCCAAGTACACCAGGGCCTGTATTCACGTTGAGATAGCATGAGACTTAGCATCATGCTAACTTAGAAGCTCTTCCAAAAGTCCTATTAAATCCTATAGGACATTGGAAGAGCTTCTAAGTTAGCATGATGCTAAGTCTCATGCTATCTCAACGTGAATACAGGCCCTGGCCTACAAGAAATGTCATTGCATTCGCCATTTGACTGCACTACAGAATGCATAGAATCCCACCCCACCCCCATCCCCAGGGTGTCAGTTATTGTGTTACTTTCAACTCTGCATTGTTCAATCTCTCTATCCCCCATTGGATCGGGATACCAATTGCGACCCAGCACCACGAAAGGGACAGTAAGTGTCAAAATGACCATTCTGATAAAATGGCACAGTTGAAAACATCAGGTAATTCTCTTTTCTAATGAGATACAAATCATTCTTGTATCCTTTTTTGCTGCAGAGTTATGAGCATTTAAACTTGGTAAGGTGACCGTCGGCCATTTTGATAAATGACAG
>CM065688.1:27468737-27471237 GCA_017654935.2 Phymorhynchus buccinoides
CCACACACAAAATTACAAAAATTGATGGTATGTTATGAGATTGACACTTAGCTGACTCTAAATCTATCCTTAACCCTATCCCTAACCCTAACTGAAGCCGTCTGAAATTAATGGAAGGGGCAGAAGAGGGGGCTATTCTTAACATTTGCCCAATTGTTTCGTTAACCCTTTCACCGCCAGCCATATTTCAGCCAAATATTTCCATTAAATCTAACTGGGTAGAGAACAAAATCCATCTGCTGTGTTAGGGATTCTTCTGTGACATATATAAAATTAGGCCTATCCTTACTTCACAAAACTAAGACAATAGGGTCTTTGGATAATAGACCCCAATTTGATGCCTTTTAGTGACATAGGTATTAAATCACTGTGGTGCTAAAATGCGACTTTGGCGGTGAAAGGGTTAAAAGGAATCAACACATTCACACATAATGTGCTACTAAAACTGGTCAACGTGCTAGCAATATGCAGTCTTGCAGTGCTTTACTAGTATTGTATGAAGTCTTGTCTCTTGGCCCTTTACTCGAATGGCTTTTATCACTGGTTGACAGTAGCCTGTAGAAAGGGCCAATAGTAAATGAGAGCTGTTCTATAAATGATATTCTACAGTATCGGAATATCATGCTACAGCTTAGTCTTTCCTGGAAGACTATGACTCTCGAAGCCTTGCACCGGCTCTGGTGCTGCAGCCAAAGGGATTGGTTGGCCTTTGGGGACCTTCCTCAACGCCAACTCTAGTCCTCAAATCCCTTTGGTCGAGAGAGAGGGGGTGTACCCTGGGCAAAGCATTTTCCACTATAAACTAATTCTCGCCCTGCCCGCCAGAACAGTTCCTGCCCCCTCTGCTATCTGGCAGTCATTGTCGGAAACGACAGACAGGCAACAACAATGAAGTCTTGCCTAAAGCTTCATTTTGCGATATTCATTCACTCGCCACTTGACTGCAAAAAGTTATTCGTATAATATATATATATATGACTTAAAATTTATCAACCAAACAAAGGAATGGTTCCAGCAAAAAAATAGTATAAGTGCATGGCTTTGTACATCGATTTCTCGGCAAATATGTAGATTTACACCCTCCTGCTCTATTTCTTGGTTCTTTCCGTGGTTAAGGATAGGGTTAGGGTTAGGGATAGGGTTAGGGTTAGATGGTCTTTTCTTTTGCCACAAGCATCTGTTTTTTTGTCAAAATCATCTATTTTTTTGGAGCTTTAAATCGCTGCCATAATATATTGTTTATGTGAAGGTGAACAATTGACTGCAGTACCTTTTGGAGACTTCATGACTAAGTGCCTAAGACACGAAACGTTGGAGATTTCCCTTTCACAGGTACCTTGTTTTCTGTACCCACCATTTTAAATTGTTCCCCCCCCCCCCCATTTTTGTCTGCTCGTTCAACATCTCGTGAACCACGGCACGTAATCACTTCAAATCGTGTACGGTGTTTTATTACTTTGGGTAACATTTGCATCGGACGAGTTCTTCATGCGGTCCGCGACACTTCGGTTGTGGTTTTATTTCATCATTTTCGCAATTATTGTAACATTGTGTTTGGCATCAACTTTCGTACTAACAGTACTATAACCCCGAGTGCGTCTTAAACAGTTACTACCCGTGGTAAATGTTGAAGATGCACTCATGATTACAATACGTAAAAGACTGTATTAATACATTCTAGGCAGATCTTCGATTATCGTAGACTGGCAAAATTATCCCAGATCAGACTTCTTTCAAAGACTTTTTTTTTAGTGAACATTTTTTTGTCTCCATTTTACAAGTTTCATAAGACTTTCTTCCTAATATGCCGGGCAATGGGCTGCTTAGATGGAGTTATGGTCCTTAGCCATTGACACCACGTGGCGTTTCATTTGAAGGCAGTGTCTTAGGAACGCCAAACTCGCACTCTTTTTGCTCTGTCTCTCTTTCTGTCTCACACATACAACGGGTGACAGACAATAAAACAAGATTTTGCTTCTCATTTGACTAAGGGAAGTAATATAAGCCGGTAAGAGTGACCTCCCGTGGGACAGCCATAAATCATATAATAAAAAGGCAAGTGTGTGTGTGTCTGTGTGTCTGTCTGTCTGTCTGAAACACAAAATGGGGCCTTATAACTCCGCCGTTTCTTAACCGAATCGCTTCAAATTTGCTGTCAGGCTTGCTGTGGTCGGGGCAAAGTCTGACAGCAAATTGGAAGAGAAACGGGAGAGAACGTCACTCTCAGAGCAGCGCCAACGGGAAACGGGGCCTTATAACTCCGCCATTTCTTAACCGAATCGCTTCAAATTTGGCTGTCAGGCTTGCTGTGGCCGGGGCGAAGCCTGGCAGCAAATTGGAAGAGAAACGGGAGAGCACGTCACTCTTAGAGCAGCGCCAATGGGAAACGGGGCCTTATAACTCTGCCATTTCTTAACCAAATCGCTTAAAATTTGCTGTACTCAGCGTTACCAGTACTTGGCGTTACCGTTACTAGGCGGAGAGCGCGTCACTCTCAGAG
>CM065688.1:27481237-27491237 GCA_017654935.2 Phymorhynchus buccinoides
CAGATGTCGTTTCACCTAGTAAGCGAAACTGTAAATTGGTACATATTGCGCGCATTTATGAACGGATGCTGTTCAAATTTCATGCCATGCTTTGCCCGGGTCATAGCAAGCCTGACAGCACATTTGAGGCGATTCGGTTAAGAAACGGCGAGTTATTCGTGAAAAGGTGAAGTGGCGTCTAGCGCGCGCGTTTCTGAACCAATTCGCTTCCGGTTTGGCACACGGATAGTCCCCGGCCCCGGTCATCTTTTTGCCCAATGCAAAGGCAATCGGCCCAGAAACGCCGGAGATACGGGCGCCAAGAGGCCGGCGGATGCGCGTTTCGCGCATTTGCGAAACCGCGCAAATGACACGGCCACCTCGGTTGCCGTTGCTATCGCCCCGTTAGGGCTCACAGCAAATTTGAAGCGATTTGGTCGAAAAACGGCGGAGTTATAAGGCCCGTTTTGTGTTTCACACACACGGACGGACAGTTGGCTTTTTACTATATGATGATTATCATTATTATTATTATTATTATTATTATTATTATTATTATTATTATTACATTAGTATTATTATTATTCTGGTTTGTATAAGGGTCTAAGTCCTATGTACATTAATAAACCATTTGAGTTTGATCTCTCTCTCTCTCTCCTTTCTCTCTCTCTCTCTCTCTCTCTCTCTCTCTCTCTCTCTCTCTCTCTCTGTCTCTTTCTTCTCTCTCTCTCTTTCTTTCTCTCTCTCTCTCTCTCTCTCTCTTTCTCTCTCTCTCTCTCTCTCTCTCTCTCTCTCTCTCTCTCTCTCTCTCTCTCTCTTCTCTCTCTCTCTCTCTCTCTCTCTCTCTCTCTCTCTCTCTCTCTCTCTCTCTCTCTCTCTCTCTCTCTCTCTCTCGCTCCATCTCCCCCTCTCTCTCTGTGGGTTTTTGTTTCTTGTTATCCTTTCCTGGCAGGTAGCAATTCCAGTCCTCTTCCATAGCTCCCCAGCTGTATAACAATGGATTAACCAGACGCCTGTATTGTCTGTGCTGGGACCGGCGAAGGACCCGGTGAAGGGATTATAAGACTGAAAACAATGTAATTATGTATGCATGCCAGTCTGCCGTTTCTGACCACGGCTTCCAGATAGCACAGGAGGCATCTGCTATTCTGTGCTGGGACCGAGGACCTGGCGAAGGGACTATAAGACTGAAAACAATGTAATTATGTATGTGTTACGCCCAATCCGTGAAATTGCCTATTTCATGAAATGGGCAAAATGCTTTGCACAATATATGAAATGGACAATGTATATCACATTTTTGAATCCCCATTCACACAGGTATTGATTAAGATTGATTCAATTCTACATTGTATTTGCACTCCCATCCTGACCCCCGACTCGACCAGATGCTAAGCTGGCGCATGCCTGAGCCACATGTTGAATCAAACGTTTTATCAAATTAAGTCTGAATAAAATAATTTAAACTCATCTACAGATGAGATTTCTCATTCGTTTGAACCAATTCTTGATCTATGTGTGCTAATGAACAAAAACTATTTTTCATTCATATTGCTTTTCTTAATTGCAAGTTATATATTGGCTATTTCACGAACTGGACAAACCATTTTGCCCATTTCATTAAATGGGCAATTTCATGGGTTGGGCGTAACATATGCATGCCAGTCTGCCGTTTCCGACCACGGCTTCCAGATCTTCCAGATAGCACAGGAGGCACCTGCTATTCTGGAGGCCTGGGCTAACGTTTTGATCAGAGTGGAGATGACTTGCCCGGGATATATCCCCGCTCTCTATCGGCCAAAATGGCTGGAGGAAGCTGGAGTTTGGGGAATGTCCCAACAAATTGGGCCACGGGCTGAGGAGCCAAAAGTTGCGTGGTCGGTACCAAACGAGTGGCAATTTTTAATGTGGATTTTGAATGAAATAAAAATCTGTTTAACGTCCTCCGGTCTGGAACAGACACATATTATGGGACATTAGTAGAAATAAAGATGGTGGGAACGATCTTGGAGGCATTGCCCAGAGGCAGTGCAACACCAGTAAAGTCCCGGATTTTTAACAATACAGGTATGACTATAAATGTGGATTTTAGAAATAGCCTGTGTCTCTAGATGTTAAACAAAGGCGTGTTAGCAATTGGAGTCGAGTAGCTTAACGTAACTGTTTGACCGTTAATTTATGGTGCTGTAAAAAAGAGGCTAATTTAGGGAGGTTTGTAGGTTAATCATTTGTTGCAGTCGACCTATTAAGTCCATTTGCTTCAAATTTTGCATACTAACACATTGCCGAGACCCATGCACAATTGCATAAGAAAAAATAAAGGTGTTTAACTCTTCTGTTAGAACTCAATTAGATCAAGGAGTGTACATAGTTTTAATGCTAAATGTTAGGACAGTCCTACACTGTTTTTTAATCATTAGGGGTGGAGCACACGCCGCCTGCCAAAGTGACCAGTCGTTGGACTTCGAACGCCTGAAGAGGGCCCTGTCCATCATTTGAAAGAAGAAGAAGAAGAAGAAGAAGAAGAAGAAGAAGAAGAAGAAGAAGAAGAAGAAGAAGAAGAAAAAGAAAAAGAAAAAGAAGAAGAAGAAGAAGAAGAACAAGAACAAGAACAAGAACAAGAACAAGAAGAAGAAGAAGAAGAAGAAGAAGAAGAAGAAGAAGAAGAAGAAAGAAGAAGAAGAAGAAGAACTCTATGAATTACAAATTATTAATGATCTCCCTTTTTAAAACAGGGAAAAATAGTATGTCTATGTCTATATCTCTGTATCTGCATCTCTCTGTCCCCCCCCCCCTCTCTCTCTCTCTCTATCTCTCTCTCTCTCTCTCTCTCTTTCACTCTGTGTATATGTCTCTCTGTGTCTCTTTACCCCTTTCTCTCTCTCTCTCTCTCTCTCTCTCTCTCTCTCTCTCTCTCTCTCTCTCTCTCTCTCTCTCTCTCTCTCTCTCTCTCTCTCTCTCTCTCTCTCCCTATCTGTCTGTCTGTGTGTCTGTCTGCTTGCCTGTCTGCCTCTCTCTCTCTAATTGTTTCCTTTTTCCAAGGGCACATTGTAAGAAAATGCATCGCCTAAAATCTCTCCTTGTTAAATAAAGTTTTACAGTGTTCAGTCTTCAGTGCTCTCTGTCTCTCTCTCTCTCTCTCTCTCTCTCTCTCTCTCTCTCTCTCTCTCTCTCTCTCTCTCTCTCTCTCTCTCTCTCTCTCTCTCTCTCTCTCTCTCTCTCTCTCTCTCCCCCCCCCCCCATGTGCGTGCTTGCTTATTCTTTGCAGTCTGTTTTCTATGGCAAGACACTATTACCACAGACACACACTTTGGCCCCAAACTCTCCCCAAATCCACGGTGCAAAGAACTGCACCCTAGCGTGTCTTTCGATTTTCTGCCAATCAGATCGCGGCTTTTTCTTCAGTCCCGAAAAGTGTTCGGTCACATATCCTGTTTCCGCTGGCTGCCATCTTAAAGATGGTAAAACTAATAGTCAGTGGGTACCACCACAAAATAATCTCTCTCTCTCTCTCTCTCTCTCTCTCTCTCTCTCTCTCTCTCTCTCTCTCTCTCTCTCTCTCTCTCTCTCTCTCTCTCTCTCTCTCTCTCTCTCTCTCTCTCTCTTCTCTCTCTCTCTCCCCCTTTCCCCCCCCCTGTGCGTGCTTGCTTATTCTTTGCAGTCTGTTTTATATGGTAAGACACTATTCCCACAGACACACACTTTGGCCCCAAACTCTCCCCAAATCCACGGTGCAAAGAACTGCACCCTAGCGTGTCTTTCGATTTTCTGCCAATCAGATCGCGGCTTTTTCTTCAGTCCCGAAAAGTGTTCGGTCACATATCCTGTTTCCGCTGGCTGCCATCTTAAAAATGGTAAATTTTAATTTTAATGGTTTTTTGATTTTGATCTTGTTTTTTTTTTGCTCCTTTTGTTGCCTGCTTTTTGCTCCTTTCGCTATATTTGCTGTTTGCTGTTTAACTGTTTGTCTGTGTTGATAAAGGCGCATTCGCCGAAATATCCAGTAGTTTTGTTTTGTCTCTTGTGAATAAAATAACGTCACTTTACACTTGTCGTGTAGGCTAGTTGTTTGTTTGTTGTATGTTCCAGTGACGTTGCAGTCTGTTTCAGTTTTTTATATTTATGCAAACCCCAGTCGATTGAAAGAATGACAACCACTTTCTGTCGTTTAAATCGGACAGTCTAGTCTGAAAGAGCCATAAAGCAAAAGAACGAAGCGTAACACAGCATGCAATAAAAAACAATTTAAAAAAATTAAAAATATTGGTGGTGCAGCACTTGTAGCGACGACTTTCCAGGTGGGAGCAGCCCGAATTTCACAATTACGAGGCTCACAGCTGTTCTGTTGCGCAGCAAAGTTGAGCTGTTTAGTTGAATGACAGAATGTAGAAATCTTAGATAAAAACTACAACCAAGCATTTCGTCTTTAAAATGTTTTGGCTGTATGTCCTTTGCAGTAGTTGTAATATACTTCTTCCATCAGATTTATGGTAAAAAAAATTTTTTGGGTTGAACAGTACGATGCAACTTACTTAGTAGGAAATTTTCTTAAATAATACACGTTTTATCACTGACATAAATGAAAATGCTCATGAGTGAAAATCTGACGCGGGTTCCTGAATAGAACTAATTTCCTTACATAGTATATAGGCCTACCATTATTCTTGACTGTTGTTTATGAACAGGATCTCGCGTGTTAAGTTGGCTTGAAAAAAAAGTCCTGAAACTAAAAGTGACCCAGCACCACGAAAGGGACATTAAGTCGCTGGGTTAGCTTCCCATAACAGGCTTGCAAAGTCAAAATTCTCGTTTTTCATCAATTTTGAGTTATGGGTATTTTCATGCTCTCTAACATCTCATCTTTCATATTTATAAAGGGTAATCTTTATTATGGTCTCTAAATACTCCAAAAAGTGCTTTGAAATCAGTAGGTTGATGCATGTTCTTCAGCTAGGCTCAACTTTAAACTGATTTCTCAAAATATCCGACAATCACCCTACCAACTTTGAATGCTCAGAACTCTGAAACGAAAAAAAGGCACAATAATGGTTCTTATATCATAATATGAAAGATAATTGTCTGACGTTTGAACAGAACCATGATATCATAATGGTCATGTTGACACTTAATGTCCCTTTCGTGGTGCTAGGTCACAAAAGTTCTTCCCGGAACAGCTGTTCTGACCATGCAGGTAATACAATACAGTACAATACAATACATTTTTTTAGGAGTAGTGAGAAAATGCATGCTCGGCTACCGTGTTTCTAGCATTCATTCAGCTTTCTATTCCTCGTGGTTCTGTGTTCAATTATTCAGCTCCATGGCTTTTGAGCGTGCTTTTTTCCCCCTCACGGTGACACGATGCCGGAGCTTGATTAGGCCGTTGTCGGGTAGTCTGAGACCATGCACTTTACAGGGGTATTTTATTGTAGTTGTAGTCTTAGTTGTGTGCTGCTTGGGTCTCCCTTTTTTCCCTTTCACCGCCAATGTCGCATTAATGCACCACAATGGTTTAACACCCATGTCACTAAAAGGCATCCAATCGGGGCCTGTTATCCGAAGACCATATTGTCTTAATTTTGGGAGGTAAGGATAGGCCTTACATTATACATGTTACGGAGGACTTCCCAATATTGCAGATACTTTTTTTGTTCTACCTAGCTAAATTTAAGGGGGTTTTTTTTGGTTGAGAAATGGCTGGCGGCGAGAGGGTTGAAAACTATCATTACCATGTTTTGTGTATATTAAAGATGGTGGTTTTCCATCATAATGGGAAAGTGTGGGTGTATGTTTATGCATATACTCGGTCTTTATCTCTGTCTCTGTCTGTCTCTCTCTCTCCGTTTGTCTCTGTCTGTCTCTCTCTTTGTCTCTGTCTTTCTGTCTGTCTCTCTCTCCTTTCTCTCTCTCTCTCTCTCTCTCTCTCTCTCTCTCTCTCTCTCTCTCTCTCTCTCTCTCTCTCTCTCTCTCTCTCTCTCTCTCTCTCTCAATTTCTCTCTCTCTCTCTCTCTCTCTCTCTCTCTCTCTCTCTCTCTCTCTCTCTCTCTCTCTCTCTCTCTCTCTCTCTCTCTCTCTCTCTCTCTCTCTCTCTCTCTCTCTCTCTCCCTTTAAATTTTCTTTCCGTTTGTCTGTTTGTTTATGCTTGTCTATGTCTCTGTCTGTCTGTCTTTACCCCCCCCCCCCTCTCTCTCTCTCTCTCTCTCTCTCTCTCTCTCTCTCTCTCTCTCTCTCTCTCTCTCTCTCTCTCTCTCTCACTGTGCTGTGCGTGCACGCGCGCACGTGCGTATATACATATTCTCTCTAGTTCCATGCGCCTACAAGCGGTTTAACAGTAAAGTCAATGTTATTGCAGTTTAGCTTAACATGACCCCGCACCCCTCCCTCCCTCTTACACATGGATTTCCTTTGGCAAACAAAATTCGTTTTTGTGATGAAAACTTGTAAATGAACAAGAACAATATGCAGTCACCTTACATCAAGATTCAACGTATAGGTTAATCAATATGTACATCTTTAGAAAGGCGATAAGAAGCTTAACTTTATGAGAATCTGTGGACAGATCCTTGTGATGTAATATTTGGCTGCAGTGGAGAATCGTAATGCACCCAATGTCTTTTGTTGTTGTTGTTGCTGTCCCATCTTCTGGGCCGTACAGTGGCGTTGCCGCAGAGTCCCACGACGCTCATTCCGAATCCCAATTCGCAGCCACACCCCGGCTTGTTCAGGTCGCAGAATCCGAGACCAGCAGTCCAAGGGGAGCTAATATATGTTAGGCCGTCAGGAGGCAACCAACCGTGGAGACACTGCACTGCACCCAATGTCTTGTTCGTCCTGGTTGGCGAGGGTATCCTGTTTTAACTCAATCGACCTCTCCTCTGAACTGCTGACACGGCTATCTGTTCATGTCTTTTTTTTAGTAACGTATGTGAATATATTTCGATTAATGATTGAACATCCACAAGTAAAGTTGTTGGAAAGAGAGAGACAGGTTTGAATGAGCTGTATGAAAGACGAACTAAGCGAAAAGCCAAGAAAATTGCAAGGGGCACCTCCCATGTTTTGTACAGTCACTATGAACGATTACCTTCGAGACGCCGCTATGCAACTTTCAAAGTTAACGCCAGGGCACAGACAAGTTTCATCCCCAGATCCATCCACCTCTTAAACTGATGATCCTTTTGAATGTCTGCTCGTGTTGAACGATTCTACCTTAATCCTTATGTTGTATGTATCTACGCGACCTGTGTAATCCTAAAATATGTATTTTATACTCATGCTGTCTATATCCTTATGCATTTTGTTCATCTTTGTAATTCTTATGTGACTTGTCATCCAACATTGTGCTTATATTTATGCATGCTGAATGTCAATGTTTCTGTTGTACGGCACCTGGCCGAAAGTTCTCCTTGAGAGATAATAAAGTGATGTTGAATTTGAATTTGAATCCACGAACATAGGTAGCATCATAAGGTGAAATTCCCTCAGTGGATAACGTCGAAAGACAGACGTCACTGCCTCCTAAATTGGTTCGTGATTCCATGCCATGTTTATAGTGGAGAAGCCTTGCCGAGGGTGCGTCCCCACTATCTTGGCCAACGGGAGTTGAGGGCAGATGGCGGTGGACAAGGTCCCTTAAGGCCAACCAATCCCTTTGGCTGCAGCACTAGAGCCAGTGTGGTTGCCTGTGTGTATGCGTGTGTCTGCATCATTTGTCTTCATTGAGACTTATTTG
This sequence comes from Phymorhynchus buccinoides, assembly GCA_017654935.2. Lineage (NCBI taxonomy): Eukaryota > Metazoa > Mollusca > Gastropoda > Neogastropoda > Raphitomidae > Phymorhynchus > Phymorhynchus buccinoides. Next base: position 27,488,949 of record CM065688.1, read on the forward strand.
CTATAATTATTATTTTTAATGTTTATATTCATTGATACTTGTCTTCGTGTTGATTATTCTTTTATTCTTGTCTTGTCTTTAATGTGTATGTTTATCTGTATGTTAGTGCTTAGGCCTTTGTTCAGCGTTTTGAGCTCGAGTCCCTGCAAAGGGAGTTAAGTGCTCTATAAATAACCATTATTATTATTATTATTATTATTATTATTATTATTATTATTATTATTATATTATTATTTTTTATTATTATTATTATTATTATTATTATTATTATTATTATTATTATTATTATTATTATTATCAGTGTGTATGTTCTGTTTATAGAGATGACATTGCTTTATGATAGCCCCTAGTTTGGTATTCTTAGTCTTCCAAAATACCCACCTTGCTAACTTGCTATATATATTATTGGAAATGAGACGAGGGAAAGAGAGTAATTCGCATCGGGTACTAGAGGTATCAAATCGGGATAGGTGTGTCATTGATTTTCTCACTATGGCAACACTACGTGGCACTCCAGAGCCATGCAGGCATCGTTAGTTGCATGACGTGCATGCTGTTGACTAACACTAATTGCTCATTCTGCGAGGAGTTGCTGAAGAGAGGACATCACAAGTCTCAAGTAGAAGCCGCAACTTTGGCAAAGTTGCAATGTTTTTCTGCTTCGGCATGCACGGCAAATGTTTTGCTAGCTAAGAGTCTCAAGTGGTGTGGAACTTCGGCTTACAATAAGGATCTTTTTTTTTAAATTAACAGGCATAATTTCTGCGTGCGTGTATGTGTGTGTGTGTGTGTGTGTGTGTGTGTGCGTGTGCGTGTGTGTGCGTGTGTGCGAGTGTGCGAGTCTCTCTCTCTCTCTCTCTCTCTCTCTCTCTCTCTCTCTCTCTCTCTCTCTCTCTCTCTCTCTCTCTCTCTCTCTCTCTCTCTCTCTCTCTCTCTCTCTGTCTGTCTGTCTGTCTGTGTGTGTACGCGCGGTGTGTGTGACTTTTTCTGGTTTTCTGGCTTTTAAAGTGTATTTTTTGGTTGCTTAGATGCAAAAATATATATTACGCATTGTTCTGTAGAGGGGAAGTATTGTCTTTTTCATCTTGTTGATTTGTTGCTCCTTTGGTTGCCTGCTTTTAGCTCCTTTTGCCATATTTGCTGTTTGCTGTTTTCTTGTTTGTCTACGTTGATAAAGGCGCATTCGCCGAAATATCCAGTAGTTTTGTTCTGTCTCTTGTGAATGAAATAACGTCACTTTACACTTGTCGTGTAGTTGTTTGTTTGTTGTATGCTTAGATGCAAGTTATGTAAACCCTTATTTCATGTGAGTGGGATTCGCTGTTGTCGTTGCTGTTGCTCCTGCTGCTGCTGGTATTGTTGCTGTTGTCGTTGCTGTTGCTCCTGCTGCTGCTGGTATTGTTGCTGTTGTCGTTGCTGTTGCTCCTGCTGCTGCTGGTATTGTTGCTGTTGTCGTTGCTGTTGCTCCTGCTGCTGCTGGTATTGTTGCTGCTTTGTTGTTCTTTTTTCTCCAGTGTCGTTGTCGAAGTATTCCTGACTTGACTTGATCTTACAGTTTACATAGTCGATTGTATCTCTACGCACTTGCTCCATGGTTCGGGCTATGTACTACTTTCGTTGTTGTACAATCATGAAAGTACATGGTCTGGTTGGATTGATTGGTAAACGACTGTTGTTGGGTTGCTGTTGTTTTCTTTCTACAAGAAGGCCCTATAGTCGCACCTCATTCCAACATGTTTTCATACAAAAACATCACCCGCTTCCACACCACCCCACCCCACCCACCCCACCCAAACCCACCCCCCGCAAATTCATCGCCTTGTTCGAAGCCAATTACCAAATTTTCTTTGAAAAGTTACAACGCTTAATTGTAATTCAAAAAGAAGACACAATATTTTATTAAAAAAAACACGGTCCCAGGTAACACTTTTAGTTTCGTGTTTTTTCTTTCATTACATTCATTTTCAGACAATCGAACCCACCCTAGCCCTGATGGTGCGAACACCAAGCTAACGAGCAGGCAGAACTGCAATCAGTACAGTCAAAAGTTGTATCTTTCTATGCAGTATGCCTGTCAGTCGTTTCCGACTATGACTGCCAGATAGCAGAGGGACAAGATACTATTTCGCCCAGCTGAGCTTAAATTAGTTCATAGTGTTTGTAATTGCCCAGGGTAAATCCCCACTCTCTGAGCCTAAGGGATATGAGGACAGGTGGTGTTGGAGAAGGCCAACCCAGAGACTAACCAATCCCTTTGGCTGCAGCACTAGAGCCGGTGCAAATGCCCCC
>CM065688.1:27513737-27518737 GCA_017654935.2 Phymorhynchus buccinoides
AAACATATTGAAAAATTATCCAAAGAAACTTTTGACAGCATGTTAATGACTTCAGACAGTCAATATTCACGCTATTGTATAAAAGGCTCAAGTACAATGAATTCCTACTTAATTTTAAAACAGCTCAAAGATACAAGTTTAAGACAAATCGTATCTTTGATGTTTAAACTTCGTTTATATGCTTTTAAAACAAAATTTTCTAAAGACGTTAACTGCATATGTGGAAATCAAATATCTATAAATCATTTGCTCCTATATTGTCCTAGAACAAATCAACAAAATTGATGGTGAATTGCTGAACCATCAAACGCCTTTAACCATTGAAAAAATCTTAAACAACTTTAATCTCCTTAAACGTTTTTCAGAAATCCTGCACATGAGTCCCGTTGGTATTTTTCTTTGAGTTACTAATTAATTGTTGGTTTAAATTGTGTTATTATATTTTTGTTGTTAGCCATTTAGAAATTAAGACACACTTGTTTAACTATTCATGTTACATAAGTCAGTTCCCCCCTTCCCTCCCATCTTATATATCTGTTAATGTAATTTTTATATCCACTCAATTAGATTTGTATGAATAGATGTGTAAGGAAAACACATAATAATACTACCATCCACGCACTCACACACACTTTCACTTCAATACTTTTTTTAAAATGTATTTATTTATTTATTTTTTTGGTCTAATATCACTTGCGGGTGAACAGACGTTAAACTAAAGAACGAACACACACGCCTTCCTCCCCTCATTGAAAGTATTCACTGAGAAGAAACATTCTGCCATTAGGGTTAGGACCAGCTTAGGGTTATTTTCACGAAACTGAAAGAAACAGACTTTGAGATTGAGGGTCGTAAACTTGAGAGGGATGGTGGTGGTGGTGGTGGTGATGACAAAAGTACAGGATTTCCAGGAATGTCTAAGGGACGAATCATGACAAAATGTGTGAGTGGACAAGAACTGGTTACAGGACAAGAATGGATGTCTTGTACGCATTCGATCAATGCTGTCTGTCTTGTCGCACTGTAAGGCCGGGTTCACATTAGACGCGTAAGTTCCGTACGGAAAACCCTAAATAAGTGGAAGAAAGAAGAATAAAAGTTTACGCATATAATAGGGGAAATTCGGACACGTGCGCAAATCTTTTCCTTTCTTTGTTTCACTTATTTATGGATTGCGCACGGGTTTCCGCATGGAATATCCGCTTATGTGTGTACACGGCCTTAGTGTATAGTCTGGTGACTGACAACCCATGGATGTCCTGGCTGAAAACATATTAGTTCATCCGAATGGCGGGTTGTACCATCGCTGAAGAAGAGAGGTAGAAAGATTGCCTGACTCAAACAAAAGTCTTTTACATTTTTTTTCTTTCTCGAAAAACCAAAGAACCATTTAACTCAGGAATGGCATTGTAAACTTAGAATTGTCACCCGTCCACTTCTACCCCCCCCCCCCCCCTTCCCTGTCATTTTCCAAGCCAAACTGGCGTTGGGTTTGAACACACAGTTTCATGTAGTGAAAAACATTGTTGCGTTAGAGGAGTGGAAGCGGTTGATTTACATTAGTTTCAGCGACCGGTTTGTAATGAATGTCACTGTGTTTCCTAGAATACAAGAATCAAAATCATATGTTGACAGCATAGGTAATATTGATAAACGTATTTATATTTCAAAAGTGTTTTGCAATGGTGGTTCGAATTATAGGAATAACACTTTTGAGTCTAGTACAAAACAGTGTGCTGCCACTGAAACACTCAACTCTGTAGTAGAGATGCTCCCCCCCCCCCCCCCCCCCCCCCCCCCCCCCCCCCCCCCCCCCCCCCACCCCCCCCCCCCGTGAGGATACTGGAGGGGGTGAGGGGTCTTTTGTATAAATAGCTCCCCCCCCCCCACCTTCTGGAAGTTCTGTGCGTGTAGCTTCCTCTAATCTGTCACTCTCTTTGACTCAGCCTTTTCCCTTTGCTTACTGTCACCTGTTATCTTTCTGTCGTATTGGTCCATTCTCCTGCCGAATACGAGCACGCTGGATCAACTGTTGCTTAGTTAGGCGTATAACAGCAGCATGTCGCGTCTGCGCGCACATGACAGGAAACTGAGCGATCAAAAAAGAAGAGAAGAAGAGGAAGTAACAATGGAGATGCTGATTTGAGTATTGGTGCTTAATCTGTTGTTAATTTAATCAAAAACACTTCTAGAATTATTTTTAATTTTCATTGAAAATACTTCTTTCTCCTTATTTTATTTTAACCAATTAAAGTATTGTGGTACTTGTAATATTAATCGAAACAAAATAGAAAGATAAAAAAAACCTGTTATCGTCAAAAGAGGGAATGGAATAATATTATGATGTATTTTTCAACCTGTTGGAGCTTTCAAATATGATACTATTCATCTAGATAACACGAAATGTAAAAAAAGAAAGAAGAAGATAATGCAACGAATACACGAGGAACTGTGCCTAAGAACATTCATGTTGTCTTTTCTTCGCCTATTCAGTTGCTCAGAACTGTAATTATGCTATGAATAGTTTCATCTTCAGCCAAACAACTCGAACTAAAATGTCTTTTACGGTATTTTTTATTTTTTTTGGGGGGGTCTGTGCGTCGCTAATCGCGAATACACATGCTGTAACTGTTACTATACTCTATTCACGATGGCGACGGTCTGTGTGGCTGACTCATTGTTTGTCGATCGGGCGACGCGGGCCTTAGACAATGATAGCTATGGGCAATTTCCCCCCCTCCCCTCCCCTCCCCTCCTCCCCCGTACTAGCGATCGTCGAAGCATTGGCACGCGATAATTTATTCATGGTGCTGACGTCATTTCTGGTCTCGTGGGCTCTCGGCGGGAGGGGGTGTGTGTGCTAAAAAAACTGTCTTTTTCTTTCCTTTTATTTTGTTTTGTTTCTTTTTGTTTGTGTCAAGCCACAAACCTATAACTCACTTTGTCGGTCGGTCGGTCTGTCGGTCGGTCTGTCGGTCCAAAATTGTCGCACTTCAAATCGAGGCTACACTTCTGGCCGCTCTTTAAAATGATGTATTTTAAAAGCGTACAAAACAATAAACATACGTAATACAGACACTACAACAGACACGACGAGTATGCGGTGCTTCTTTCGATGAGTATAAGTAGGATACATAGTTTTAAATGTTTTCCAAAAGATATAAAAAGTTACGAAATGGTCCAGAGATAACATTCTGGTTTACAGATTAAAATTATTGAAAAGCCAGGGGAGGTAACTCATGATTGGAGTGGTAAAAATAGACCGCGTGCCACAAACTATTGCGATTTCGCGCTTGTTTGTTTCTTCTTTTCTTTCCTTTCATTTCCCCCTGATGAGTCGACGTAGACCTAGTAGCCAGAGTGAAGTACTTTCAGAAGTGCATAGTCTAGGAGTGTCACAGTGTGTGTGTGTGTGTGTGTGTGTGTGTGTGTGTGTGTGTGTGTGTGTGTGTGTGTGTGTGTGTGTGTGTGTGTGTGTGTGTGTGTGTCTGTGTCTGTGTGTCTGTGTGTCTGTGTGTCTGTGTGTCTGTGTCTTCTTCTTCTTGGCTATGCGTGGCCACAATCAGCACTTTGATTATTTTGCCACGTCTGTGTGTGTGCGTGTGTGTGTGCGCGCGCGCGTGTGTGCGCGCGCGCGCGTGTGTGTGCGTGCGTGCGCGTGTGTGTGTGTGCGTGTGTGTGTGTGTGTGTGCGTTCAAAGGAGACAAGAGTTAGGGATGGAGGAAGCTAGAAAAAATATAGTGTATCTTTGGGAGGGCCGGGGGTGAGGGTGAGGTTAGCGAAATCGTAGGCAACTCGGAATGACCGATAACCTTTTAGTGTGTCTCTAGTGTAAGCTTCATCAAATGGAAATGCGTCACCCAAATAGTGTGCAGCACCCTTGATAACCTTTTTTTTAGTGAATCTGTAGTGCACATTAATTGAAAATGCATCATCCACATAGCGTGCAGCGCTCTGGAGAACCTTTATAGTGAATCTGTACTGTACATTAATTGACAGTGTGCAGAATCCTGGCTCTTTCCCTCCTCCTCAGAATAACTTAAAGAGAATCTTTTTTGTTTATCGTGTACCGCAGAGGAATAAAAATAGTCTGCAGTTCTTTCCCTTCTCTCTCTCTTTACCCCCCTTCAGACAACCCCTCACACACACACACACACACACACACACGCACACGCACACGCACACGCACACGCACACACGCACACACACACACCGTCTTCACCACAACTTAACACCCTCCTCACCCTCCCTCACCCCCCAACACACCCTCACCCCCCCCCCACACACACACACACATGGATGCACATACACACACTGATACCTCTATCTTGGAACCTGTTCTTTGTTGTTCCTTCCCCACCAAGCGTCTTTGTTACTCACTTATACGGCTCGGTGTACATCTCGTGTGCTGGCTAATACAAAGCATCTGTTTTGTTTCATCCTGTGGGGGTTTTCACTCCATGTCATTCGCACCTACTGGCGTGCGTTGTTTGCGCATTTGGTCCACTGTGTCTGCTATTTGGTCTTCTTGGAGAAGGGAGACCAAAAGAAGCAGACCCGCTTGTGTGCATAGCCTATCAGCGAGTCAAAAGCAACAAGGCATGGTGGTGCCATTTTGTCGAAACGATTATCAAACATGTTGTGTAGTACCCACTACACTGATGGACACCGAGCTTTACTATGGACAGAATAGTTTACGTCCTCGTGGCACGTGCCCTTAGTTAGGAACACGTTCTTCTGGTGCGCTAGTCTTCGATACACTGTGGCCCGATCCTGGAGGTACTGCAATACGAGGTCGGCCCGTGGCGCCTCTTCGCCGTCGTTAAAACATCAGGGCTTGTAGTCATGGGTACGAGTTAGACAGTCAAGACGGGGGTTAGTGTGTAAATTAGCCTAAAATCCCGAAACGATTGGCTGTTTAGCCTAATTTACATACTAGTCTGCGTTTTGAATGTCTAATACGCACTTATGACTCCAGGGCCAGATTAATACGAACGAAC
>CM065688.1:27523737-27526237 GCA_017654935.2 Phymorhynchus buccinoides
TTCCTCTTATATAGAAAGTTTGCTTTAAAAAAAACTTTTTTTCTGTCCAATATTTAAGTTTGTAAACCTAAGAAAGAAACTCAATAACTTTAATTTTATAACTTCACGATTTGTTCTGTGTTCTGAAAAGAATAAAAGAAAATAATGTGCTGATTTACTTTTTCTCCCAATGGGGGGGATAGACAATGCCTATGCAAAGACAGCTGTTTCGTCTTTGAGAAAGACTCTTCAGTCTGCATACTTTCTAAAGTATATATATATATATATTTTAGAAAGTCTTCTGGCTCAGCTGTGGACAACTTTGCAGGCCGACATGCAGACTGAAGAGTCTTTCACGAAGACGAAACAGCTGTCTTTGCATAGGCATTGTCTATCTCCCCCATTGGGAGAAAAAGTAAATCAGCACATTTTCTTTTCTTCTTTTCAGAACACAAATCATAAAGTTAAAGTTAAAGTAATTGAGTTTGTTTCTTAGGTTCACAAAAACAAATTATTTTTATCAAAGCAAATTATATATATACATAAGAGGAAAGTTTAATGGTGTGTTTGTTTTTTCTTCTTCAATTTTTGATCGTTTATATACTTTATATAAAAACAATTCTCTACACCACTTGGTTTCCCCACACCAAACCACTACAAAAGCAAAGTCAGAGGCACAATTGTGGTCTAAGGGAGCGAAGCGAGTTTAGAAGTGACCAAGTTATGGTGTGCACACAGGCTTACTTCCCTTGAAGCAAATACATCAAATTGACAGCTATCTATTAATTCCGCACATATATGGCTGGAACGACTTGAATGATAATATAGAAGAGATGTTTTTAACACTTAGACGGGGTAAAAAGCGCATGGGCGGGTAAGAAGCCCACCCCAATTATCTCATGAAATAAAGAAAATTTCAGTCAAATTTGCCCATGAGACGAATGCTAGACATTAACGCTCGTCTCATGGGCAAAATGAGACTGAAATTTGCTTCATTTCATGAGATAATTGGGGTGGGCTTCTTACCCGCCCATGCGCTTTTTACCCCGTCTTCCCCTACAGTGTAATATTCTTCTCGTCTCTTCTTCTTTGGTGGCGACCACTTTCTATTTGTATAAGCAAATGTACGCACTTGGAGATATAACCAAAAGAAAGGAAAAAGAAACAGAGTAAGGAAATGTAGAAGAGATGGGAGGAAACGACAACAGCAACTGGGGGTCCTATTTAGTGTCGTTGAACGCATTCACATTGTATTAGTATTAGTATTAGGTACTTTATAGTCACAGAGGCATCTCTGTGAAACTCGGGTTGCTCCCCCCCGGACAGTGCGTCGCAGCCAGAGGCGCGCCACCCATTCTTTTCTCTTTTTTTTGGCATGTGACTTTTTTTGTGACTGATGAGGAAGAAAAGGGGGCGGGGGTAAATTTTGACCAAATGACAACTTTTTCGTTGCCACTGGGTTTAACGTGTGCTAAGTGCATGGGCATACGGGACCTCGGTTTATCGTCTCATCCGAAAGACTCCACATTCAGACCGTAAGGCCTAGTGCAAAGTGAGAGAAAAAAAATCCCCTGTACCCAGGTTCGAACTCGGGTTTACTTGACACGAAGCGAACGCGTTACCACTGTGCCACTCTACACCACTACACATATTGGCGTACTACCACCACCATTTGTTTTACACACTCCTAATAATGATGATTTATGTGACCACCCTTCTCCAGCCAATTTGTGGTCAAGCAACCCAGCTCCGTCGGTATTTTCAGCCCCCCCTCTCCTGTCTCTGTGGCAGACGACAGTGACAGAGGAGACAAAAGGATGCGGAGATGGGTGGGATATACAGAAGTATGCAGAAGACGGAAGCTGAAGGGTGGGGTGGGTGGGGGGGTGAAGGGGAGGGGTTAGTTAGTAGGGTTGTTGCCCTTGGCTCTTTTTCCCTCAATCTTTCTTCATTTTCTCGCTCTTCAATAATTCATGTTGGAGTTTTCTCTCTTGTATACAGAACGTCTGTTTGGGTGCTTGCCCCCCACCCTTCCCCGCCCCCAATCTTTGCTCTCCCCCACCCCACCCCTCTTACTTCCCCACCTTCCCAGTCCTCCAATACTGCTACAATTCTGTCACCACCCCTCCCCCCCCCCCCCTCCTGATTTCCCTTATCCGGTCCCTCCCTGTGACGTTGTAGGGTGTTTATTTGTCCAGTGTTCTGTCTTTCTTGTTTTTATTATCCCTCTTTGTATTTTTAAAAAAATCTCTTCCCTGGTTCTATTTCTCGTTGGACCTCGTTAATCGATTGACTGATTGATTTTTTTCTGATGCTTGGCTGTTTACTGTTTGACTGGTTTCAGACTACCACTGGTTTTAGAATATCATCTACTGTCTTTCTGACTTATTGTCCCAGATGTGGCAGATTAGAGGAAGTTACGAGCACAGAACTTCCATAAGGTGGGGGAACTATTTTTTACAAAAAGCTCGTGGAAGGGGCGGGGTCGTCCAGCTCCCCGTATGGAGGCACGAGGCATCCA
>CM065688.1:27533737-27543737 GCA_017654935.2 Phymorhynchus buccinoides
ACGCTTCTGTCCTATTACTGTATATTCATTCTCCCCTCATCCCTTTTCTGTTACTCTCATCATTATTTTTGTAGTTGGTGGTTTTCTACAATGGCGGTGGGTGAATACAAATAATGATATCAAAATGTGGGAAGCAGTTACCCTGGTCCTTAAAATTGTGCAAAGTAATAATTGTCTTCTCAAATTGAATAAACTTAATAACTGCATAGAAAGCTGTAAAAGTCCTTACGACTTAAGAGACATAGAGGTTGTCCCTTTAGAAGAAATTAGCTTTGGATATATATTCAACGTCTGCAGAAGAGGGACGGGAATGTACTTGTTGCGACGTGCACTTTTGGAGAATAGAAAGACAGCCCGAATTCACATAAAACGATGCATTCCTGATGATAAGCACATAACATTTGTCCATAGCTTATGAAATTTACATTTTGTTCTTCTTTACAGATATATACAATAGACCTACCTTTTTATATAGAAAAAACAATGTTTACAGATTTACACGTTCCCATCGCTATATACGACCAAAAAGCCTGAATGTTATCAGGCTTTTTGATACGACCTCGATACATCATTAACCCCCCCCCCCCCCCCCCTATCCCCCTATATGCCAAATTTAAAGAGATGTATTTGCAATTCAGTTTGTTCTATCTTTTTTTCAATTGTTTCTCTTCAGGTTATGAAGTAAAGTACAATGGTGTTTGGTGTCCGCGTAGTTCGCTTGCTGAACAGATTCAGTCCAATTCAGTCAGACATTTTCAGGGAAGCGAGACTATCTTCGTCAAATGGTGTGGACGTTCATTGGGCTGGGAAAAGGAAAGGAAGACGGGAAAGATAAATGATGGTAGTATTTTGTTTCTATGGACCTCTGCAACTAGGGTTATTAACGCCCTTGACAGTGAGAGTGATTCCCTTGCTGGTCAGTACTGACAAGGGCATTCACTCTTGCGAAAGGAAGCCATTTAGTGGCATCAAATAGGGTTATTGGCGAAGGTTATATACCCCTGTTTGGTCAGTACTGAACCATCTTCCCCCACCCACCAAGGGCATTCACTCTTGCAAAAGGTGTTCGTTGCAGACCCCCTATCTGTCTGATTTGTACTTTTGGTAAGCTGACTACAAGAGTCCATATTCATGGGGAATCTTGTAGGCCGAATGATTTGTAATGGTTTTGTTATATTCAAGTTCAAGTTCAAGTATACTTTAATATCTCCAAAAGATAAATTCAGGTTAGGTGCAACAACATGACAGAGATACAACATAACTGAAAGAACATTAATCAAACGTGTGAAACAAAATCAACTTAGAAATGTGCACATTTAAAACAGAGAGAGAGAGAGAGAGAGAGAGAGAGAGAGAGAGAGAGAGAGAGAGAGAGAGAGAGAGAGAGAGAGAGAGAGAGAGAGAGAGAGAGAGAGAGAGAGAGAGAGAAATAACCATGATGAACTTGTAGCAAGCAATCAAATAACAAAAATTGGAATACATCTCGTCATCAACAATCAATACACATGATAATAGTATTTCCACACATTACAATTACTGCAGTCAGATAGCTGTTAATATTCAATCAGAACAAGATAGAATAAGGACAGTCTAAATAACGTGGAAGCTTTCGGAAACTGTTAACAAAATAAGTCCGCTCTGCCTTTCTTGACGCCAGTCCAGAAGGGTAGGATGAAATCGTTATGCAGTCAAAAGTGAAGTTCTGATTTCATCTCATAATTAGCCTTTTTTGTTTCATTTGTCAAATATTATATAGGCCCTTTATTCTGCTGTAGATACATCGAAAATTTAAAGGAGAACATACCATGTTTTCATTGACACAATTTAAAAACATTCTGTCTGAAAATAAAGACTAAACAAAGAACGCAAACGCCCATCATAACATTTGTGTCCAATTTTCAAGTGAGTTGCTCACTTTTTGTCAGGCCATATATCTATGGTTGTTAGATAAAGTTAAATGTGAGTTTGTTGAGGTTAGTGCTTGGATCTAGGTAGGTAGGTAGGTGATGTAGGGCTATGCATAGGCCTCTCGGCCCTTATTACGCCCCTTCTCAATGAATTTGACTTGACAACATTTATTTAAATCTAGGTTTAGATAGGCCTGTAGGCCGATGAATGGAGAACGGGATGGGGGAGAACGATTACAACAATACTCTTCCCTTAATGGAATGGAATTGCCCTTTTTTGTCATTTATTTCTTTGTTTTAAGACAATCGAACCCAACCTCCACCCCTGGTCAGAAGTAGGGTTATTTCTAGCCTGTTAGTGTTCTACTGTGTTGCTATCACCGTCAGTAGGAAATAATGTCACGTAGATAGTCGATGACAACAATAGGACAGTTTCCTCGTGTATTCGAGAACAGGATTAACCTTTTCACCGGCAAAGTCGCATTTTAACACCACAGTGATATAACACCTATGTCACTAAAAGGCATCAAATTGGGGTATGTTATCCAAAGACCCTATTGTCTTAGTTTTGGGAAGTAAGGATAGACCTTATTTTATATATGTCACAGAAGAATCCCCAATATAGCAGATGGATTTTATTCTCTACCCAGGTAAATTTAATGGAGATTTTTGTTGAAAAATGGCTGGCGGTGAAAGGGTTAATTACATCAGCCGTGTGTCGCAATGAATGACCTCAAGTTCTAGTCTCCAGTCTTTTTTTCTTAACCGTCTGGCACGCTGTTTAACATTTTAGTGATGCTGACAATCGTTGTAAACTGTGTCTTTATGACACTCACGACATGGCAACCACCCCCCTACGTAGAGTAAGTAGCTGACGTCATTTTTGCTCATTTGTACTTTTTGCATTTTCATTTATTCCTTTCTGTAATTTTCTTTTAGTGGATGTCTTTTCATTTGAACCCCATTTTATGCGACATGTCCAATGTCGTGTTTTTGACCTCCCTTTTATATTCCTCATCTTTTGACATTTTCATCACTCTGCTCTGCTCGTCACACTTCCTGGTGTCATGGCCGCCATTTTGTGCGGAACTGCTTGCTTTAGCCTTTTCCCCCCCTTATCATTTCATTTATTTTCCCTTTGGCATTGTAGACCAGTCTAAAAACATTGCAACAAGAAATCATGTTTCTGTATTATATAATTGGACTAATATTTCAATTTTCATTAAAGCACACCTAAATGCTCAAAATGCACCTTTTCTCTTGTTCACAAGTTCGTATTAGGCTACTTCTTTGCATTTGTAGGGGAAGACGGGGTAAAAAGCGCATGGGCGGGTAAGAAGCCCACCCCAATTATCTCATGAAATAAAGAAAATGTCAGTCAAATTTGCCCATGAGACGAATGCTAGACATTAACGCTCGTCTCATGGGCAAAATGAGACTGAAATTTGCTTCATTTCATGAGATAATTGGGGTGGGCTTCTTACCCGCCCATGCGCTTTTTACCCCGTCTTCCCCTACTCCCCCTTTCAGTTTCTTTCTTTCATAATAATTACATTTGTTTCTCCATTGTAATCATGTTGAGGATAAGGTAGCATAATGACGTAATCTTGATATTTTGTGCAACATGAATATCACGCGCTTGTCTTAACTGCAATTCTTCATTTTCCAATTTTAACTTTGACCCTTATCATGCTTGCACCCTTTTTGTTTTAATTAAGTTTATCTGTCATCGACTTCAATCTCTCGATAATATCTTATGTAATCGGTTATCCATGTCCAACTGCCTTCGGAATTGTTTTAGGTCATTATGTTTTCTTATTGAGGGGGGGGGGGGGGGGGAGCTTTGTTTGCGCGCACTTGTCCCAGTTGTCATGAACCCGATTTCACAATAACCAAGACTGGGCTAACAAGAGTACGTTTTCACCAAACTTTCAATATCGACAGAGTTCAGACATTAGTAGTAATGGATGACAAAATGGCTGCTGAAATAACGATTTGAACACTTATTTCACTGTCGTCTGTCTTTAGTGTTTCTCAGACTGCGTTTGGGCACTGTGGTTCTTGGTGACTCGAAACGTACTAAAATGACTGTACAACAGTGACTAAGGTTTGCCATTCAGAACAAACCATTCATGTGCTCATCATATCGTCTCAGAATTTACGTTTCCTGATATGACTAAAATAGCTATGCTTTCTTGTATTTTTTTTAATCTGTGCAACTTTTAATTTTGATTACTTGATTGTAAACGTGTAGCGTATTTTTTTCCGTTTTCGTCAATTAGTTGCACCCCTACTTATTGAGTTATTGTCCCCTTACGTTTTCATTCTTTTACAATCCACAATTATATACCATACGAAATTATCCCATTTTTACACCTTATTTCTCTGTACCAAATTCTATCATTTAAAACAAAAGTGTGTAGACGTAGACGTCCTAGCGAAGCACCTTTTCTATGTTATATTCATCTTCCCCATAGTCCTCCCCCACCCCCATCCTCCATGCCTATTCGTTTTTGTCATTTGGGTCATTAATTAAATCCTCACAACTTTTTTGACAGTTTTTCATTGACCGTTTTTCAGCTTTGCCGTTCATTTAATATTTTTCGCACCATTTGTTTTCCTTCTTCTAACTATCCATGTTTCACTTGTGGTTTTTGCTATTTGCCTCTTTTCGCTTCGGCCAGTACGTTCCTTGACCAGTCCAACTATGTTTAGTATCATCGTTATGATCACCATTATAGTCAACTGTGTCTTCATGGCCCGTGCACAAAGCACGTCCGAGTATTTAGAGTAAGTATTCGGCAAACGAAACCGCGCGTCCGTTGATCGGTGTTATGTACACCTACCCTACCAAACCCGGTGTTTATATAGCTAAACCTGTTTGTGTGTATGTATGAATGTGTGTACTCGTTTGTCAGTGTGTTTCTATGTTGATATGTGTGTTTCCCGGCTGTGCAGACTCGGAGATATGTAGTGGCTTTTTTTTTTGCGGTGCTCTAGACGTGTTCTTTCTCCCTAACCCTAACCGCTTTGTTGTGAAGACAATCTGCGTTTCTGGCTTCGTTCCCTTCTTCTGTCCCTAGACTCTTTCAGTTTCTCTTTTCTCTGAGTGAGCTTTGCTCCCCGTTTTGTCTACATTGTCGTCCTCAGCATCGTCATCCTCCTTGTTTTGATCCCTCATCTTTTCCATTCATTTTGACATCATTCAGCCTCCCTCCCCTTTAGTCCTCTTAAAATGTCCTTCATTCGTCCTCCTCTTCAAGATGTGATTATATACTATACAGAGAAATGTGCGATTGTTTGTCTGTTACGTCCTTGAACGGGTATACTGGTATTTTTGCGTACAGGTTGTTTATTTCCCTTAACCGCCAATGCTAGTTATCTGATCCATCTAATCCAAGTTTATCAGACTGATTTCTTTCTTTCGTTATCCAAGGAATAATACAAACCCATTTATTTTGACCAGTATATCAGATTTTCGTGTTCATTGTCCATCTTTGTTAGGGTGTTTTTTTGTTCAGTTTTGCCTTTGTATATTTCAAAAGGGTCATGTCAAACATATACATTTATGAATTATCTATTTTGTCCCACTGCTTTTTTCTAATGTAATTGATGATAGTACTTCTGCTTGTGGTCAGTTTTCATTCATCATGTTCAAATGTTTCTGTATATTCAACATTCTGAAAATCAATCTAGGTATTTTGGTATTTGGTATGCCAACATTTTTAGGTCACTGTTCATTTCGTAGCAACTGTAATCCATTAATAAGCTACGCGATTTTCCACATGAAACATGCGTTAAATATACGCCCAATTGCTAACCCTTTACACTGGTCTTTAAATTGATCATCTGGTCTCCATTGAGCTTGCTGGAATGTCTTAACGATTTAACACAATATTGACAGTTTTACTTGCTCCGATCATGTACGCAAACATCCCATAACTTGCTGCTTCTTTGCCTGAATGCATTGCCAACACAGTCAGTAGTTTGCTTTTTTTGTAAATTTACTTTCCCTACCTGCATGCATTGAATGTATTGCATGTGTTTGTAGGTAGTCCGTTTTCCTTTTTTCTCTCCTTTGCATGTGTTAGTAATTGAAAGTCTAGCCCTGAAATGTTCACGACTGCGTTGTATAGAAGCGAATCGTTTTTCAGTACTGGTACCGCATGTTAGAAATTGGTGTTTTGCCGTTTCAACAAAATGACCACATTGGTGTTGTTTTGTGTTCAACGGTGACGACATGCCTCGTTTCCAAAATGAAAATGTGTTGAATGCTTTATGCTAGCAGTTGTATTTCTTGGCTTATTTAAGAAAGAACAAACGAAAAAAACCATGCACATGGCATTATAAAATTATTGTCATAATGATGCACTCTTTCAATGTCAAGAAACAGGCAATAGGAAATGAGAATTATGACGAAATCGTGAAAATGTTCGTCATGTTATGTTCGTCTATTTTTACATGAAGTATTCTTCGTCTCTTAAAAATAAATATTTATAATTGTTTTACGTCTCGTTGTAGGTGTTTGATATCTTTTTGTACTTGTCCAAAAATGTTTTGAGAGAAATAGACCGAAGTGTTAGAAATGGGCAGTATGGCATAATTAATTTTAAAACGTAAAATATTAACTAGATTATGACTTATGCCAACAGAATTAATATTAATGAATATTTTCTAGGAAACAAATAAATTGCCTGATATGTTTTTTGGCGATATTTTTATTTTATGAAATGAATATAATCTTATTGCCATTTGAATGTTTGTTTCAGCTATTTCATGGATTAACAGAGATCATTATATACAGATGATGAATTGCGTAGAAGACACTAACGAGAACAGTCTGTAGCAAAAAAGCTATGCAATATGGTTATAGTATTGTTTGCCTTAGTTTGATAACATTGAATACAATGGGCCTTGAGCAGCTAAAGTGTTTGTATATTAAATTAGGATATCAAATGAATCAGTTTTCTATTTTCAGTTGTTTTTTATGTCTGTCTAAATTTGTATGTTGAAATAAAATTCATATCGTTGATTTTTAATTTTATGTTATGTACTTCGGAAATAAATGTTTCATAAGCAAATCTTATGTATGTCCGTGAATGACTCAATATTGTCCCAGTCTACCAGTCTATGATATGAAGTTAACAAGGTTTTTGTCTCATAATATGATATATATGATACACTATAAGCTTTAAGCTTGTTGCTGCTTTATTGTGTTATATATTGTTAAAAATTGACGTTGAATGAATTTATGTAAATCATATGATATTGTAATTATAGCTATATTTTCCATCGTAAGTGCTGTCGAGTAGCCTACAAAATCTCTTCTTGTTCATCTGATCAAGTGCAAATAGACTGTCAAGTGTTTCCTTCACATTGCACACAAATGGGCTAAGTGCTTCCTGTATTCCTTTGTCAAACGTAATTTATGTGAATCATGTTCTATCCTATCTCTCCTCCAGTACACGCTTTGAATTACACGTGGAGTTAATTTGTGTTGTATTAGTCAAAGACAAACAAGGTATTCATCTTTCCAAATAACAGTAAAATTAAGATTATTTCAAGAAATCAACAAAACAAGGAAGAGGGGAAATTCATGTTAATGTTACTGACTTTTATTCTTTATTCATTGCAATTTATGGAAATTAAAACATTCATATAAGACTTCACCAAAACAATTTTTTAAGAAGTCTGGTTTGTTTATTGTCACATAAATTACTTGTTTATTGGAAACTCAGAATGCTTTGTTCCCATTGTATATGTATTGCTAAGAACAGAAATCTCAAATGAATGTTACATTCTACCTGTATAATAGATTTGCATTGTCTTTCGAAAAAGCGTGTGAAAGTTAAATAAGCAAAATAAAACTACCGTGTTCAGCATAACAGAAGTTACATGCTTTAAATGTATCATTGCTATTGGTGTTACTGTTTTTAATCCTACAATCTGTAACATTGCAAGTTATTATGCTAGAGAGTTTACAGCAATGTTTTGATGTGTGGATTTTGTGTGTGTACGTGTGTGTGTGTGTGTGTGTGTGTGTGTGTGGGGGGGGGGGGGGGGGGGGGGTCTATACTTTAAACTGAATGTAAAAGGGCACTTTTTAGCTAATCGTTCTGTAAATTTATTTTGAAGAAATGCTGAATTATAAGAATGGAGACTAACTGATATAAACTTATGTTCTCTTTCTCAACGATCAACGGTCGTTTTAAGAAGAAGAAAAGACAAAGCAGGAGGCTTGTTAATAAGCATTAAATACATCGTCGTATTATATATATATATATATATATATATATATATATATATATATTAGTATATATATATATCTGTGTACTTATCTCCCTGTCTTCCTATCCACAACTCTCTCTCTCTCTCTCTCTCTCTCTCTCTCTCTCTCTCTCTCTCTCTCTCTCTCTCTCTCTCTCTCTCTCTCTCTCTATGTCTGTCTCTCCTCCTCAACTAGTTTCTTCTACTTTTCAGTATTATATTTATGTCTACTACAGTGTTTTGTTTACATTCTTTTTAAATCTTACCACGAGTGATAACATACTGGGCCGAAGGCCTGATCATTAAAGCATTTGTTTATTGATCATTGTTCTCTATCTGACTCTCTCTGTCCCTCTCTCTCTCTCTCTCTCTCTCTCTCTCCCTCTCTCTCTCTGTCTCTGTCTATGTCTGTCTGTCTCTCTCTCTCCCCCCCCCCCCTCTCTCTCTCTCTCTCTCTCTCTCTCTCTCTCTCTCTCTCTCTCTCTCTCTCTCTCTCTCTCTGTCATACTGGCTGCCAGGAACATTTTTCTGGGGATATACACGGTGGAGGCCGTGGTCAAGCTCCTGGCCCGGGGTTTCATCTTAGAACCCTTCACCTTCCTCCGGGATCCCTGGAACTGGCTAGATTTCTTCGTCATCTGCTCTGCGTGAGTTGTTCTAGTAGTCATACAATCAACTATTCAATCAAAGCTACCATTTGTTTGTGGAATTTGTAATCAGCTTTTCTTCTTTCTTTTTTTGAATTTTCATCTGACATGATTGTGTTCGTCGTTGGTCAAAGTCATTATCAACATAAATTACCAAGAAGATAGTACATTATGTGGCCCCAATACATTAGAAGGCAGCCTGACATTTCTTGAAGAATTGAACATAGTGTGTCAGAAATGAAGTAGAAAACCCTAAGATGGCCTTTGACTTGTTACTATTTCTTTGAAAACCACTACACTTTACAGTGTTAACAATACGCTTTGCTATTTCAACGTGTTTTCTCAATTGCGTTATGGTCAGTTTGCTTTCCCACATCCATGTGCCGCAATGAATGGATGAACTACCCTTCTGCAAGTTAATTAGGTATTGTTATACAGTCTACAGATGTTACTGCAAATTATGAGCTGTATGTCTACCATTTATCCCTATACAATACCAGGAACTATTGCACTATCTTCATATATAAACACGCATTAATGTACTATCCCCAAATAACATAAGAAGTTATGCTATGTTAAGATATAAACACAAATTATTTGACTACCCCGGGTAACATTAGCGATCGTTAAACTTTCCCCAAATACAACGATGTATCGTTGTATTATGTCTCCCCAGAAGAGTGTAAGGAATTGTTATTCCTGCTCTGGACATAAGTATGGATTAATTTATTATAATTTATGCTTGCAGGTAATGTCATACATTTTATAATTAGGCTATTTCCAATGCTAATCCTGAAATCTCCGGATACATTAATCACATGTAATTATATTCACAGGTATTTGACGATGGCCATCACAGAGCTACAAGGTCTGGCTGCTCTGAGAACGTTCAGGGTGCTGAGAGCCTTGAAGACAGTGGCCGTGGTGCCAGGTAAAATATCCATTGTCTGTCTGACTACCTCTTTGAATGTCGCTCTGTCTTTCTGATGCTGACTTAAGGTATAATCATCATCACAAAACATCTTGTATGATGACGATGCCAATAACATTGGCTACGTTCCATTAATTTACAGACAGGTATTCTTCACTTAGAAGAGAATATGTGTGGGCACAAATTCAGGGTCACTCCAAAATTGCAAGCCATTAAAACTTTTAATGATGAAGCTGTTGTTCTGATTT
>CM065688.1:27548737-27568737 GCA_017654935.2 Phymorhynchus buccinoides
CAGCATGTGAAGTGTCAGCCCACTTCTACTGTAGGCTGTGATTTTGCTGGGGTCGTTCTATTGTTGATTTGTACTTTTTTTTTCTCTTCAAAATTCACATTGTGGACGGAAGTGCCTAACCACACCCTGTACTTCGGGCGGTAGATCCAGCTAGGGTCGTTCTATTGTTGATATTTTGGGTCCAGATTCTGCAAAAGGCAGGGTCAGCATCTAATACACTGTACTTCGGGCTGATAATCTTGCTAGGGTAGTTTTATTGTTGGTATTGTATTTATTTCTCTCTCTTCAGATTCTGAGGGCGGAAGGATCTGCCCACACACACTACTTCGGGCTGCAGATCCTGCTGGGGTCGTTCTATTGTTGGCATATACTTTTGTCTCTAAACATTCTGCGGGCGGAAGGGTCGGTCCATGCACTGTATTTGGAGGTGTTGATCCTGCTTATTGTTTTATCCATTTTATTGTTGATTTTTTTTCCAGATTCTGCAAATGGAAGGGTCAGCATCTAATACACTGTACTTCGTGCTGATGATCTTGCTAGGGTCGTTCTATTGTTGATATTGTCTTTATCTCTCTCTCTCTCTCTCTCTCTCTCTCTCTCTCTCTCTCTCTCTCTCTCTCTCTCTCTCTCTCTCTCTCTCTCTCTCTCTCTCTCTCTCTCTCTCTCTCTCTCTCTCTCTCCAGATTCTGCGGGCGGAAGGGTCTGCCCACGCCCTGTACGTCGGGATGGTGATCTTGCTGGGGTCTTTCTATTGTTGATTTTGTTTTCTTCTCCAGATTCTGAGAACGGAGGGGTCAGCATATACATTGTACTTCGGGATGGTGATCCTGGTGGGGTCGTTCTATTATTGGTATTTTATTTATTTCTCTCTCTCCAAATTCTGCGGGCGGAAGTGTCAGCAAATTATGCGTTGTACTTCGGGCTGGTGATCCTGCTGGGGTCGTTCTATTGTTGATACAGTGGTACCTCCCTGCAAAGACCTTCCCTAATAAGACTCCATCAGAGATGTGACCCCCGAAATGTTCATTGATTCTTTCCCCTTTCATATCCGGACTATGAGTGTCCACCTCCCTATTAAAACGCCTCCCTATGAAGACCTTTCTGGACTGATCTTTCAGAATCGTTAAGCAAGCTAGACTATGCTGAAAGATTAAACAAGCTGAATTTGCCGTCTCTAAAATACAGACGATTGCGTGGTGACCTGATTTATACATATAACATTTTCCATAGTTCTGATTCCACTAACAAAAGTTTGTTCCAACTTTCTAACTATACAAAAACTAGAAATAATGAACTGAAAATACTAACTCAGAATAGCAGAACTAATATAAGGAAAAACGTTTTTGCAAACAGAATTACTAACCATTGGAAATACCCTTCCAGCCCACTTTAAGCTTGCACCTAATCTTAACCAGTTTAAAAACCTCCTTGACAAATACCCTAAATTCACAAAATTAAGATATCAGTTTGATTGATACATACTCTAAAATCGTCATAGCCTTGCCAACTAATAACAATTAAAGAAACAAATATGAGAAAGGACACATTAAGAGGCCGCGAGGCCTAGTTGTCCTAAATTCTTGATCTTGAAGGTCTTGATTGGAGGTTCCACTATTGTTTTCTGTAGATTCTGCGGGCGGAAGGGTCTGCCCACGCCATGTACTTCGGGCTGGTGATCCTGCTGGGGTCATTCTACCTGGTCAACCTGATTCTGGCCATCGTGGCCATGTCCTACGACGAGACCCAGAAGCAGGACGCTGCTGATGCCGAGGAGGAGGCTGCTGAACGGGTCAGTCTCTCTGTCGGTCTGTCTGTCTGTCTGTCGGTCTCTCTGTTATTTTTGTTGTGTTTAATTTCTTGTTTCATATTATTGTGAATAATGTAATTAGTTAACCCTCCCCTTTTGGTATGTTCGCTCAAATTGACGGTTGCCAACTGCCAATCCGATTGGTTGTTTATTCCAATTTACATGTAAATACCCGGGGTAACTGTTTAAGACGCACCCGTGATTACTGTACCGGGTGTCAAGAACTAAGGGTCATAACTCCACTAAAACAGCCGGGAGATTTGTCAAAGCTGTCCTCCGTGTTTCTATGTTCTTGTTTTTTCGGACTTCCAGAGAATATTATGTCAAATTAACGGCTACATATTCTCGGATGTTGTAGTCCCCTCTCCCATGGATTAAGGTATCCATTCTATAATTACAATCTTGCCAAAAAAACCAGTGGCAGGGACAGTGTTGTGTACATAGATGTCATTAGTTATATTTGTTCTTGTTGTTTGTTTGTTGTTTTCAGCAAGAAGTGGCGGACAGGCACAGCCTACTGTCCAGGAGTCGGACGGCCTCGGAGTGTTCGGACTTTGATCCCGTGCCCCCAGAGAGAGGGTCCATCGCCAGTGGAGCCTCCATAGGCAGTCACCTCAAGCCTTACGACTCCGCCAAACGGGTAAGATTCAAGGCTTTCAGATTTAGTTCACTCCAAAATACCCTTTTAACGGATGCATGGAAACGTTAAAGCGAGCAGGGGAGTAGGGCTTGGGAGGGGGGGTTGCTTATTGCCAGGATGCCATTCCTTTAAGGTGGGGTGTGCTTGAAAGGGGAAAGATAAGGTGGATATATCTTGGTTACTGTTTCTGGAGGTGGAGGGAGTAGTTTGGGAATTGTCTGGTGGTGGTTGTGGTGGGGTTAGCGTGGTGGTGGTGGGGGAATGGGTTCTGCACGCCTTTTTGTTACATACCTTTCCGTCTCCCTTAGAACAACACACGTTTGTGTTCTATGTTTGTTTATGCATCAAGGACAAATTGGAAGACAGATTGGAAGACTAGGCGTTGCCTAAAATCTTTATCCTTGGAAAATAAAGTTGAAGTTTTCAAAGTTTTCAAAGTTTTGAACATAACAAAGAGCAAGTTCAAAGAACTATAACTCTGAAGAAACTCTAGGGAAACGCAAATCATAATAATATTATTCTGCAGATTATGTTCCCACCCATTACATTATTGCTTGTCGAGGAGAATGTGCGATAATGTTCTCTCTGTCTACCTGTCTCTCTATCTGCCATCCTAATTGTCCTCGCATATCATTACTAAAACTAGTGATTTTGACAGAATACTGTAGACAGTCATGGCACCACTCTAGAACTCACCGTTAAAGAGTAGAAAGGATTTAGATCATCGTACCGACCTACATTTTATTTCGTTAATATTTTCTCCTCTGATTTATCCCTCCCAAAACTGTTAGAATATGTTAACTCGTTTTGTTGCTTTATTACTTTCGAAGGACTTAAAATTTATCAACCAAAAAAAGGAATGGTTCCAGCAAAAAAATAGTATAAGTGCATGGCTTTGTACATCGATTTCTCGGCAAATATGTAGATGTACACCCTCCTGCTCTATTTCTTGGTTCTTTTCGTGGTTAGGGATAGGGTTAGGGTTAGGAATAGGGTTAAGGTTAGATGGTCTGTTTTTTTGTCAAAATCATATATTTTTTGGGAGCATTAAATCGCTGCCCTTTCGAAGTAGCCCAATGATAGCGAGAGTTGCCTATCCTTGTATGCGTTGCATGCAATGACAGCTTTTTAGAATCCCAGAGTGGTCTATAGAAATGTACATGTATTAACGTGGGAATGGAATTGTTTCTTTTAATCGAGGTACTTTTTTTTAATGTAAAGGAGAGTTCAAGTTGAGGTGTTTTCTTAGAGTGAAAACCTCTCTTTGAGAATTCCTCTTTCAGAAATTGTAAGAGTGAATTTGTGTTCTTTTTATGTCCTGATGTGTTTTCTGATTGTTTGTTTGTTACATTATTTATGTTTTGTTTTCTGTTTTGTTGCGTGAGTTGTTGGTGATGGTGTCTTGTCATTCTTTATCCTTTGTGGTACCTGTGTCTGTCTGTGTGTCTCCTTTGCTTCTTCATTATGTCTATTTCAACTCTCTTAAATCTTTTATATTGGACCAATGTCTGTTATTCATGTTTTTCGTTTCGTTTTTGCTCTATTATTTTATATTTCTGTTGGTTTTCTGGGGGTGGGGGTGTGCTTGCACAAGACACTCTTCTTCTTTTGTGCTCCAAAGGCCATAGTTGATTAAGTACGTATGTGTCCGGTCTTCCATTCCCTGGTCTCCCCGCTGCATTCAGCCAACACATTCCGATTTCAGAGGAGCTCTAGAAAGAAAATGTTTAACAGATTTTCTAAGAAGCAGGAGAATTGGGCAAAAATTCAAACATGGTAGTTGACAGTAACAAAAGGAGTAAAGGCAGAGTCCAAGAAAGTGAGCGATTAGTGGAAATTGCTAGCACAAACTTTTGAAAAGACTGGGAAAGAGTTTGTACGAAACGACTTTGGTATAAAAAAAATGATTTCCATGGTAATAGGTTTATTATGTTCTGCTCCAACAAACCCAATGCTATTGCAGTCAGAGGTCAAGCATGAGCAATGTATGGGTGGATATATATTGCCATACATTGGCATTATTTGCTTTGTCGATACTAATATTGCTTGATCACACACTTACAGTTTTTTCACACACACACACGCACACAAACACACACGTGCGCGCACGCACACACACACGCACAAGCACGCACACACACACACACACACACACACACACACACACACACACACACACACACACACACACACACGCACATGCACACACGCACGCACGCACACACACACGCACACACACACACACACACACACACACACACACACACACACACACACACACACACACACACACACACACACCACGTTAAATGAAAGACACACACTCTCTCACATACATACATGCATACATGCATACATACATACATACATACATACATACATACATACATACATACATACATACATACATACATACATACATACATACATACATACACGCACGCACGCACGCACGCACGCACCCACCCACCCCCACACAGAAGGCATTTGGATCTCTGGTCAAAGACGTTTCTCCTGAGGTCATGGATATCTTTACACCTACCCTTCTTCCTTTTGAATCTCTTTGCTTTTCCTTCTTCTCTTTAATTCTTGGGATCAACAGTATTAAAATCTCTCTCTCTCTCTCTCTCTCTCTCTCTCTCTCTCTCTCTCTCTCTCTCTCTCTCTCTCTCTCTCTCTCTCTCTCTCTCTCTCTCTCTCTCTCTCTCTCTCTCTCTCTCTCTCCCTCTCCCTCCCCCCCTCTCTCTCTCTCTCTCTCTGACCGTGTCTGCCTCAGCCTGTTCGTACCTCTCAGTCCCCTTTTCCCCCTTTTTCTCTTGCTTTCATTTCTAATTAAACAGGAATGCCTTTGTTGATTACTCTCGTAGAGTAGACATTGAAAACACAGTAGGCTAGGATCTACAGTTGGATGGATGGAAGTTCAGTTTAACGTCGCGTATCGGCTTTCGCCATGTACGACGGACTGAACAAACCAACCAGGGTATAAACACAAATTTATGTTCCTGAATCACTGTCTTAGCCAAAAGGCAGAGAAGCGATCAGGATGCTACAGTCTTAAAAGATCTACAGTTGACAAACACAAAATTAATAAGAAACTTTGTTGTGTTACTTTTTTTTCATAGCATACAAAAAAGATAACACATTTTTCGTATGCTATGTAGGGGAAGACGGGGTAAAAAGCGCATGGGCGGGTAAGAAGCCCACCCCACAATCTCATGAAATAAAGAAACTTTCAGTCAAATTTGCCCCTGAGACGAATGCTATGGTTTTATAGGAAGTATTTTTTTTATTGTTCTAATGATAATAGAAGAGTATTGGCATGTATTTTTTATTCAATATTCCACAGTTTAATCATTCCTTCTTGTGTTCGTTCTGGACGTTTTGCGTTACTTTTCGTTTACTTACTTTCATTATGCATACATGTGCATGCTTCACGCAGTGTTTGTGTCTTTCTTTTACTGCATCGTTAGTTTCGCATTTGCATGTATTGTATTTCCTGTTTCTTTCACTTCGTTTGTTTATTATGTGCGCATAGTTCCGTGCATGCACTGTGTGTGCGTGTGTTTCGCATTTGCATGTATTGTATTTCCTGTTTCTTTCACTTCGTTGGTTTATTATGTGCGCATAGTTCCGTGCATGCACTGTGTGTGCGTGTGTTTCGCATTTGCATGTATTGTATTTCCTGTTTCTTTCACTTCGTTTGTTTATTATGTGCGCATAGTTCCGTGCATGCACTGTGTGTGCGTGTGCACGTGCATGCGAAGGAATAGATGTGTATGTATGTGTGTGTTTGTGTGTGTGTCTGTGTGTATGTCTGTGTGTATGTATGTACGTACGTATGTATGTATGTATGTATGTGTGCATGCGCATGCAAATGATATGCTGTGTTCGTCAGTGTATGTGCTTGTGTGCGTGCGAGCATGGGTATTGATGTGATTTGGTTACATGTATTTTTTTCTGTAAAGCGCCATGAGCAGCTAGCCTGGAATGTGCGCTATATAAACTTTCTTTATTATTATTATTATTATTATTATTATTATTATTATTATTTGAATACACTGTAGTTCCCTAGGTTATGGTCATTTTATTGGGGTACAATCTTCTCTTTTAAATAGTCTCTGTAAAACAATGGTGGCGCAAGCATGTGCAAGATGCCTGCTGTGCATGCTGACATTGTGCCTGCATTTTCTTTTTTACTTGTGCTATTAAGACTTTGCAAAAGTGGATGAAGACAAATCAGTATGACAGGGCTATTCATTGCTGATTTGTAGGTTACTATTTCCACTGTTCTTCTTGAACGTCTTGTCAGTTCCTCCCAAAATCAGTCCCTGTGTAGATTTCTGTGTACAAAAATATTTCTGTTACAATGCATACTTTGTTTCAAGAATTTAATATAATTTTGATAACATGAATTTTTTTTTAAGCATCAAATATTTTGCAAACGGTTCTCCAAGAATGTGCATGATTTAGAAGCTTGACTGGGATGCACTTTGATTTATTTTTAAAGTAAAATATGCAATGTAGTATTAGTAATTGTCACAATAATGTAATAAATGACTCGTGCCTGCCGTAACGATAGCCCCATAAGCATGTTTCACTCTTATCATTCCTGTCCCATAAACAGTTTAGTTGTTTTCTTTGTTTTTCTTGTGCATTGCAGTATTATTATTCCAAGATGTCTAGGTTACTCATCCCTATCAACATCCAGACCATAAAATGTCAAAATTGTGTTGGTTCTTGCTGTTAAGTTACTTTTAAAAACAAAAAGGTGGGGAAGGGGGGGGGGGGGGGGTATTTTGATGCATTGAATGTTACTTTTTGATTTGGGATAATTTGCCACACCGATTATCTTCTTTTTCTTTATTCATATGTTACTCGGCTATTTTGTTGTTGTTGCCTATTTTGTTCTCGATTTTCTTCTATAAGGTCCTTTAGGTATTATTGTTAGGTATTAGGTACTTTATAGTCACAGAGGCGTTTTTGTGAAATTCGGGTTGCTCCCACCTGGAGAGAGCGTCGCAGCCAGAGGCGCGCCACCCAATTTGTTTGTGCATGCAATTTCTGTGTGAGTGATGAGTAAGGAAAGGGGTGGGGATACATTTTGACCAAATGAGAACTTTTTCGTTGCCACTGGGTTTAACGTGTGCTAAGTGCATGGGCACACAGGGACCTCGGTTTATCGTCTCATCCGAAAGACTCCACATTCAGACCAAATGACAACTATTTCGTAGCCACTGGGTTTAACGTGTGCTAAGTGCATGGGCACACAGGGACCTCGGTTTATCGTCTCATCCGAAAGACTCCACATTCAGACCAAATGACAACTATTTCGTAGCCACTGGGTTTAACGTGTGCTAAGTGCATGGGCACACAGGGACCTCGGTTTATCGTCTCATTCGAAAGACTCCGAAAGGTCTAGTGCAAAGTGAGAGGAAAGATCCCCTGTACCAAGGTTCGAACTCGGGTTTACTTGACACAAGGCGAACGCGTTACCTCTGTGCCACTCTACACCTTTAGATAGGCTGCATTGATTTAGTACATATTTGAGATGGTACCATATCCGTGGTAGTCGAGTGCTTTATCACGTGTTGGTTTCTTTTGTTTAAATTTGGAAGTGACTAAATTGAGCAGAATGGATGGTACTCTCAGTACTGGCTGTACAAGTCAAAGTAAGGAAGAAATAATGTTTTACGCCCTCTTTGGCCTTTCGGCCATGTGGGGCATTAGGGTTTTGCTTGAAGATGTAAAGCCAAAGTAAGCCTGTTCTTTGGATGCTTGATGTCAACCAAAATGTCGTACCTTTTGGTATGTTGGAAATAAATATTATGAAAACAATTTAAACCACACTTTGTTTATTATTATGTTTTTCGTCCTTTTAGTTGACGGAGGTAAAACAACTTTTTTTTTTTTATTATATGTAAAGTTGAAAATCAGGAATCTAAGCCTTGAAAATGTGATGAATTTGTTGCTGTTTATTTTGTTGTTTTGTTGTTGTGGTGGTTTTTGTGGCTGTTTTCATTTACATTCGATTTACTTTCAGAATCAGAATGTTGGGATTTGATTTTTGTTATTTTTGCCTTTGTTTTGAGATTCTGTTCTGATGTTGCATTCAAATAAAAGTCTGGTGAAAACTTATTTTTTCATATTTTGAGTTTTGTTTGTGTGCTTGATTTGTTTTACCTTTGTTTGAGATTATGTTTCTTATTATTTTAAATACACCAACAACATTATGTCGCTTCTTTTTAGTTGCAGAGTGGTCAGTAGTGTTGATTACTTGACATTTTGTGGATCTCTCTCTCTCTCTCTCTCTCTCTCTCTCTCTGGATCTCTCTCTCTCTCTCTCTCTCTCTCTCTCTCTCTCTCTCTCTCTCTCTCTCTCTCTCTCTCTCTCTCTCTCTCTCTCTCTCTCTCTCTCTCTCTCTCTCTCTCTCTCTCTCTCTCTCTCTCTCTCTCTCTCTCTCTCTCTCTCTCTCTCTCTCTCTCTCTCTCTCTCTCTCTCTCTCTCTCTCTCTCTCTCTCTCTCTCTCTCCACTCTGCATCACGCGTGTGCACGCTTTTCAAGGTTGTTCAATGTCCTATATCCATTTTGTAGCTAAGCTTTGAGAAAAAACAACACATGTTGAATCAATGGTAGAAGAAGCATGCTTATTGTGTGCGTGTGCTTTTTGACGCTTGGTGTGCATCACTACTTGTGTTAGCTGCATCGGCCTCAGCACTCACTCGCCTTTAGAAAAGACCCCCCCCCCCCCCCCTTCGTGGAGACTACCTCTACAGTTTCCCTAGACACTGTTGACCGTCGTGGATCCGTTCACTGCTTCTCCTTCCCTCCCTCTGTGTGCCTGCCTGCCTGCCTGCCTGCCTGCTTTGTCTACCTGCCTGCCTGCCTGCTTGCCTGCCTGCCTGCCTACCTGCCTGTCTGTCCGCAGTGTGACTGTTGTTCCTTTTCGTTGCAGGCCAGCTTAAGTCTGCCCGCCTCTCCCTACCTGAAAGGCAACCGCCGCTCCAGCCAGTTCAGCTGGAAGAAGAACAAACACTTGCACTCCTACGATCGCCAACCTTTAGTCAACCGGAACCTGGAAGCCATCCCGCTGCCCTTTATTGACGATTCGGCCGCTGTGACCCCCTCCACCGAAGAGCTATGCAATTCCCCCTTCCTGCACAAAAACATCCCCAACGGTCGCCGCTTCAGTTTTGCCAACCTCAGTCTGTACCGCCACTCGCTGGCCGCCGGTCGGTCCGGCTCCAGGCGAAGCAGCACCTCCTCCCGCTCCAGCCGCCATTCGCGAGAAGGTCGCAGCAAGATGGAAACGCTGCTCATGTTCAACCGGAACAAGTCCAGGGCCCCGGATGTGGTGTTGGACACCTCCAAGTTAGATGACGCTGTGAGTTGGACTGAGTTAGATGACGCTGTGAGTTGGACTGAGTTAAATGACACTGTGAATTGGATTGAATTGATGCAGCAGCGTGCTTGCTCACTGGCTCGCTGCCGGTCAGTCATGATCACCTGTAGTTTGTTGTTTCGTGTTGACGTTCCAGTAAATCCAGTGTGAGTTGATGATGTAGTAGACATTTCCCCTGAGCTAAGCAGATTGAATGAATGCGTTTGACACTGTGCGTCATTTGTTCACCCCGTGTGGCTTATTCATAGAGACATTCACAGAGACAGAGATATCCACAGATCCTACAGTAGTTTTGGAAATTATTGTGGGGGTTTGTTCCTTTTAATAATTGTTTGGAGAAATGTACATTGATGGATTCTGTACAGTTTTCTTTCAGACACATGACCGCCCATTTTGCTGATTCGATTCTCGCAATTTGAATTTATAGCGTTAACTTCCTTGTTGCTGGAATTTTGTTAAATGTGTTCCTGCTGTTGTATTGTTGGAACAATATTGTGTCTCAGACTATAAGATTTCCTATCCATGAGAGTGTTCAATAAATGTGGTGTTACGACAGTTTGTCTGTGTTCAGTTCATATCATGCATACAGTTATGGACTCCTAAAATTTATTTTGTGGATAACTAATAGCGTCCAAGCGAAAGAGGGCATAGAGAAGCTTTGGTTTTGCTACTTACAATATAAGTTATATAGACATCAGTAGTTTTTTTTAATGTGGGCTTTAACAAATACACCGATGAGAGGCAGGCACAATAATTGATTATAATTGGAATGATATATGAAGAATCCAAACAACGTTCTAATAATCATGTATCTGATGCAATAGCACAATACAGACCTACATATTAAGCTAACTTCCTTGCACTACAAATGTGATCGCAAAGCAAATGCTTTCAAATTAACATCAATAATTCCTTGTCTCATACAATGCTGCTATGTCATAATTCTGTCTTTACAAACTTCTTTTAGGAAGAAATATGTTACGACGGATGATTCTAAGCAATGAAGATATGAACAAACCCACACCTGTTGTTGCTCCCGACACATTAGCACTGATCCACTTCACAGATAGAATAATGCTTTATATTGCTTTCTGTTAAACGCGTTCAACGAATGGTGCTTGGTGCTTTTGCTTCTGATACGTACGCTTATTTAATCATACCAATGGTGTAACTACATTTGCTTTAAATTGTTATTCTGATAAAATAAATTGTCCGTGGAAAATGTGTATTTCTTTGCTTTAAAAACGTGGCCGCTGTATGACCTTGTGACATGATTCTTAAAAGCATTATCATTCAAGAGTTTTGAGAGAATCATCACTCTTATGTATTAAGGGCACCATCACTCTTAGATGCTAATCCAGAGCCATCATTTTTCCAGAAGATATCACAACTGTAAGGACACATAGGGAACCACTGTAAACGTTGCAATGTGACCATCTCAAGGAACTAAGGTTGTGAATGTTATTTAAGAAAGAGAAAAAAACGTGTGTAAGTGTTCAAAACGAAATGTAATTATTATGAAAGAAAGAAACTGAAAGGGGGAGTAGGGGAAGACGGGGTAAAAAGCGCATGGGCGGGTAAGAAGCCCACCCCAATTATCTCATGAGATAAAGAAAATGTCAGTCAAATTTGCCAATGAGACGAATGCTAGACATTAACGCTCGTCTCATGGGCAAAATGAGACTGACATTTTCTTCATCTCATGAGATAATTGGGGTGGGCTTCTTACCCGCCCATGCGCTTTTTACCCCGTCTTCCCCTATCAACATTGAGTGTATTATGAAGGAATCGTACCGTTGGTGTTGTAAGACAACGGTTCTTTAAAATGTTGAACGGAAGCTGTAAGTGTTGTTAAAGGAACCATCATTGTTAAATGTGTAAAGGAATAGTCGCTGCATGTGTTATGCAGACTCATGATTGTATGTGTTATAACGCAGGAATCATCTTTGTAAATGCTTTCACACTATCATAAAATAACTATCACTTTAAAATTGTAAGAGAGCCACTATTATAAGTTTTGTAAGAGAACCGTCTTTGTAAGGGGAAAAGGAAGTGTCGTAAAATAATTAACATTTTAAAACTTGCTTTATTTTAAAACAAGAAAGGAAACTATAGCTGTAAGTGTTGTGAAGATAATTATTGTTTTAAGTTAGAAATAAATCCAACCCTTTAGAGTGTTGTGAGGGAAATTGTCACTGTGAGTATTGTAAGCGTGCCATCAGTGTGGGTGTAACAACCCAACCCCCACCCCCCCCCCCCCCCCCCAAAACCCCCCCCCCGCCAACCCCCCCCCCCCCCCCACAACCCCCCCACCCCCCCCCCCCCCCCCCCCCCCCCCCCCCCCCCCCCCCACCCCCCCCCCCCCCCCCCCCCACCCCCCCCCCCCCCCCCCCCTCGTTCTCGGTGTCATGTACGTCCAGGCCATGTACTTGTTGGCTATTTTCCATTCTGGCTGAATGATAGACAAAACGTGAAAGAATGTTATTGATTAGGGGTTAATTGTTCACTTGATGTTGTAGATCTATGCAACTTTGAATATTTTTCGGCCTTTTTTGTGTTGAAATACAAGGGAATTCTGTTGTGGAAATGGGGCTGTGTTTCACGAAAATGTTTGAAGTAGATGGTAACTGCAAGCTTTCAGCCCGCTTCATCGCTTAAAGTTCGTTTTCAATGTGGTCTATGCTTTTTGTCATACTTTCTACGTTTTGAACGCGTTGTCATTTAGAACAGTACCATGTTAACTACCTTGAACACTTCACAAAGCGAGTCATGTTGGCTCACAATTAAATGCTATTTTTTGGTAACAGAAAAATGTACCGTTTATGAATCCGAATTGCAATAATGTTACTTAATATGTGCGTACATGTGTCTGCTTTATGTTGAATATCGCTAAATATTACAGAAACTAACATACTCAGATTATATACTGAAACTTAAGTGTGGATATATTTTCCTTACATCGTTAGTGTAACCACAAAAGAATATCAGGGTGTGCATGTTTTGACCAATAACTCAATTGTCTGCAGTTTTTTTGCATGAATTTCTTAATTGTCCATGGGTATGATGTGTAGAGGGGTGTGTGCAGGTGTCGCTTCACAGCCTGGACAGCCAGGCAGCAGCAGAGAAGAAGAAGATGTCGGGCAGTAACTCCTTCCTCAATTCCTCCCCCACCGGGCAGAACGTGGAAATCAAAGGTAAATCTCACGCTTCCTGCTATGTTGGGGTAAAAACTTTGTTTTTTTATCAATTCATGTTTGCTCGTTCATTTATGGGCCATACATATATTCTTCCGTTCATTTCCTACACCATATTACGTAGCTCTTGAATCTCTTATACTCTTTAAAGACCCACCAGGTCACGTGTCAAAATCACGGGTTTCACGTGTTTTCCTTCTTATAGCTGGTAAGAAATTTTGTTTTGACCAGGTTTGACTCCCATACAAATGTCCCCAAATTGAAAACGAAACATCATTTTAAAGAGCAGCCTCCATTTCAAGTTGGGGATATTTGTATGTAGGTCACAGCTGCCCCCAAAACAACAAGGAACGTAATCGTGGTGCGGCAGTGTGTCTTTAAGTGTTTCTATAAGTACACTCTTCAATTCCGTACTTACTTTACTTAGGCCAGTTGCCTCCATTGAAATATTTTGCAATGGGCGACACTCCGCCATCTCATCGGGTTCTGCGCAGTTCACTCAATGCCACTTTAGTTGGTTCCCTGCCTCTTTCCAGTTCCGTAGACTCTTTATATGTATTAGGTAAACTATTCGATTCCGCGTCTTTACAGATGTGCTAAAGTGCACTCTGCAATTCTGTAGACTCTTCGTAGACTATTTATTTGGCACATTCTCCGATTCCGCATGTCTGCATATGTGCTAAAGTGCGCTCTTGTGTTCCGTAGTCTCTTTGTAGGCTATGCATTAGGTACATTCTCCAAGTACGCATGTCTGCAGATGTGCTAAATTGCGCTCTTTAGTTCCGTAGACTCCGTGTAGGCTATATATTAGCTACATTCTCCCATTCCGTGTGTTTGCAGATATGCTAAATTGCCCTCTTCAATTTTGTAGACTCTCTGTAGACTATTAGCTAAATTATCCCGCTCCACGTGCTTGCAGATGTGCTAAAGTGCGCTCTTCAATTTTGTAAACTCTTTGTAGACTTTTTTTTATTATTAGCTAAATTCGCCCGTTCCACGTGCTTGCAGATGTGCTAAAAGTGCGCTCTTTAATTTTGTAGACTCTTTGTAGACTTTTTTTTAATTATTAGCTAAATTCGCCCGCTCCACGTGCTTGCAGATGTGCTAAAGGTGCGCTCTTTAATTTGGTAGACTCTTTGTATTCATCAAATAAATTATCATTATTCTTCGATTCCGTGTGCCCCCAGACGTGCTGGTACTGAAGAACATTCTGGACCAGGCCACGGAGCACCGGCCCAGCTTCGCCAGCATGCGCAGCCAGCCTCAGGAGACCCTCAAGACCAGGCTCCACCACATCTGCTGCGCCTGGGACTGCAGCCCCTGGTTCATCAGAGTGCAGGTGGGTGAGGAGGACCATTCAGACCTTGGTCCACGATCACCAGACACTGCCGTGTGGTGGTCAGGCATTAGAGTAATGATATTACCGGGCATCGTCCAACTAGAAGGTGTCGTCACTGAACAGCAGATATTATCATACTACTATGTTCTTGATCCACGTTTCCCCTCCCGCAGTTTCGCCTCCCATAGTTCTTCATTGAAGTTAGTACTCCGTAGCTATGGTAATAAAGGGAGGCAATTTACTATTTTTAGCTATTAGCTACATGGTAAGTAAGACGTTGTTACTATAATCAGTTTCTGTCAACAACAAAAAACGTTTAGTGATTCTGACAATAAAAACATCGCTGTATCGGAATGACAGTACAGAGTATCTCGTTGATCAAAATAATAAAAGTATGTATGTGACAATTTGTCTCTGGACCAACATTGAGTAGTGTTCAACGAAAACAAAACCACACACACACACACACACACACACACACACACACACACGCGCGCGCGCGCACGCACGCACACACACACACGCACACACACGCACACACACACACACACACACACACACACACACACACACACACTATGATAGACAGACACGCAGACACGCAAGCACGCACACAAAACCAACAACCTGCTCCTTGTTTCACTGATGTGGACCGAGGACAATAATGATCACGACACACACGATCAGACATTGCCGTAGCTGTGTTGGCCAGGCATGGGACACAGGGCATCATCCAACACTATGCCCTATCCCAATCGTGAGCCTCTTTCGTCAGTTCGTTAAGGCCTTGTCCGACGATGCAATCACTCGCTCTTTCGCAAGCGTGTTCACCCATTCTCACAGCGTGACAGGGAGCTACCAGGTGCATGCGAGAGGAAGCATCGTCGGACAAGGCCTTTACAGGCCCACACAACTCAGCAAAAGACATACGACAGTATTATCAGAGCTGTGCACGTGACGCGATAATAAAGTGGAGGGCTGCCCGCAAGAACTGTCTGTTTGTCAACCCTATTCTTTTTCAGATAGGCATTTCCTGAAGGCAATCCTCGAAACATGCACGCTGTATTGGGCCCCAGATCTGATTCCAGACCGTGGATGGACCCTTTTACTCCAAGATTTAGTATCAAAATGTTGAAGTGGGATAGACAGATAGATGACCGGAGTTTTTCCAAGTTACCAAAATCAAATGATGAAACTATGTTGATGGTTGTTTTCGATTGGTTTGGTAATTTGCTAAGAAAAAAAGGTTAGACTTTTTCCCCTGTGGGAACCTTATAAAATTAGTACCCTATATACCGCGAATTTCCCCTGTCTATTCAGGAATACACTAGCCTGTTCATCATGGATGCCTTTGTGGACCTGTTCATCACGCTGTGCATCGTGGTCAACACGTTCTTCATGGCTCTGGACAGGCACAACATGCCTCCAGGGCAGGCAGGCATTGCTAGTGCGGCCAACGAGGTGTGTACGATACTGGCCTGGATGTCTGTCTGTCTGTCTGTCTGTCTGTCTGTTGGTCACACTGTGCGTCGTAGCATATAGTCACACAGTCGTTGTGCTCCAACGCAACACGCCTGAAGGGCAGGCAGGCATTGCTAGTGCAGCCGACGAGGTGTACACATACTGGCCTGGATGTCTGTCTGCCTGTCTATTTGTCTGTTTGTTTACCCTAATAAGGAACACGGCTGGTGTGGCTAGTATTTGTTTGCGTATCTGTCTCCCTCTAGCCCTTTCATCTTTGATATTGCTACTGTTATAGCCAATTCTGATATAGCAAAATTGCTATGATTTGCTGACGCTTTGCTGCTAGAAATTGTTGTATTCTATGAATTAATTTGGTTAAATATCAACACAGGGTTTTTGTGGGGGGGGGGGGGGGGGGGGTGTCTAATATCACCAGTGCGTGAAAAGACGCTAAGTTAAACTACTGAACTGAACTGAACTGTCTCCCTCTTTCTCTCCATCTCCTTTTCTCTTTCCTATTTCTTTTACATCTCTGTATCTGTCTTTCCTTCCGTTTGTCTTCCAACTGAAAGGCTAGTATGTCCATTACCAGTGTTTCCAGTGATATATGTGAACTGCTTGGCCTGTGCCTGTGTAGGTGTTACTTTTTTTGTTTCTCACGCTTTGTCTTTCCTCTCTGCTTGTCTGTCTTGTATGTCTGTCTGTCGGTCGGTGTGCCGAAGTGCTCAGGGTCAAAATAAGATAAGAGGGCAACGCAAGATATAGATAGCAATCTATGTGCAATGCCTACATTGTTATGTTATTTTTCCCATTACAAATCATGCGCACGTGCGACTGTGTTCATTCTCCGTCATACTTCGTGGCTCATGAAACATCGTGTCTGCATGCACACCGCACAGAATCCATCCAGTAGCTCATCAAACATTGCACCCTTTCTGTCGCTCTCTTTCCACATTGTCCAATGCCATCGTTGCTGCTGAAACCCATATCAAGAGATTGTGTCTACACGCACTCCGCAGAGTTCTACTACTACATCTTAGAAAGTGTTCATCGTGTTGGTAATTCCAAATTGTACGCATTGTTTCTTCTTTCAGTCAGTAAAAACGGTCAGTAGTTTTGTGTTGTGAAAGAAGAAAAAATACTACAGTTCATTAAAAGCATGCCCCTGTTCACTCTTTCCCCAGCTGTTCACTGCCATCTTTGCTGCCGAAGCCTTCTTCAAGATCCTGGCTATGGCACCGACCCGCTACTTCAAGGACGGCTGGAACATCTTCGACTTCTTCATCGTGGTTCTCTCTCTAGCTGAATTGGGCTTCAAGGGCCTGCCTGGGCTGTCCGTGCTGAGGGCTTTCAGATTGGTGGGTAGACGATGGTGTTTCCATGGGGGTTTATTGTCTCTACTCTGCTCTCATGGTTTTGCTAGCATGCTTACGTGTGAGTGTGGTGTGTATGTGTATGTGTGTGTGCGCGTGCATGTGTGTGTCTATGATGGGCCAGGTGAAGGTGATATTAACGTCCTATTGGCGTGAGCCCTGAAGGACACAGTTCCTAAAGACTGGTCTTCCCGGGGATGAAAGGTGATGAGATGAGATGATGATGACGATGAAGTAGACGTGCGGGACATCTGGTTGTAGCAGTCACCTGCTCTGGTAAGATGGGTGAAGATCCATTCTTTATAAAAA
Organism: Phymorhynchus buccinoides; assembly: GCA_017654935.2. Lineage (NCBI taxonomy): Eukaryota > Metazoa > Mollusca > Gastropoda > Neogastropoda > Raphitomidae > Phymorhynchus > Phymorhynchus buccinoides. The sequence goes on from CM065688.1 coordinate 27,566,264, forward strand.
CGATTGCTTTGGTGTTGTTTCAGCTGCGAGTGTTCAAGCTGGCCAAGTCGTGGCCCACGCTCAACATGCTCATCTCCATCGTGGCGCGCACCGTCAGCGCCATCGGCAACCTGGTGATCGTGCTGTGGATCGTGGTCTTCATCTTCGCCGTCATGGGCCAGCAGCTCTTCGGCGAGCAGTACCAGCTCTTCACGAACGAGACCATGTTCCCCGAACAAGAGGGCCTCATCCCGCGGTGGAATTTCTGGTACAAAAAAAATCCTTTGGATGTGAATTACCATGACATCTACAAAGGATTGATGATGGCGTATTCTATTTCATTATCGCTGAAGAAAAGTTCGAGACCAAGTTCCCTGAACAAGAGGGCCTCATCCCGCGGTGGAATTTCTGATACAAAAGAAATCGTTTGGATGTGAATTATGTCTATAAAGGACTGATGATGCATGGTATATTCTATTTCATTATCGCTGAAGAAAAGTTCGAGACCAAGTTCCCCGAACAAGGGGGGGGGGATGGGGGGGGGGCGGGTTCATCCCACGGTGGAATTTCTGGTACAAACGATATCCTTTGGATGTGAATTATGTCTATAAAGGACTGATGATGGCATATTCTATTTCATTATCGCTGAAAAAACCAAGTTCAAGACCAAGTTCCCCGAACAAGGGGGGGGGGGGGGGGGGGGGGGGTCATCCCGCTGTGGAATTTCTGGTACGAAAGAAACCCTTTGGATGTGAATGTATTATGCCTAGAAAGGGCTGATGATGGCAGATTCTATGCTTATTATCGCTGAAGAAAAGTTCGACACCATGTTCCCCGAACAAGGGGAGCTCATCCCGCGGTGGAATTTCTGGTACAAAAGAAATACTTTGGATGTGAATTATGTCTAAAAAGGATTAATGATGCATGGCATATTCTATTTCATTATCGCTGAAGAAACGTTCGACACCATGTTCCCCGAACAAGGGGGGTGGGATTTCTGGAATCGTATTTCCCGCGGTGGAATTTCTGGTATGAAAGAAATACTTTGGATGTGAATTATGTCTATAAAGGACTGATGATGCATGGTATATTCTATTTCATTATCGCTGAAGAAAAGTTCGAGACCAAGTTCCCCGAATAAGGGGGGGGGGGGGGGGGGGGGGGGGTGTTCATCCCGCTGTGGAATTTCTGGTACAAACGAAATCCTTTGGATGTGAATTATGTCTATAAAGGACTGATGATGGCATATTCTATTTCATTATCGCTGAAGAAACCAAGTTCGAGACCAAGTTCCCCGAACAAGGGGAGGGGGGGCCTCATCCCGTGGTGGAATTACTGGTACAAAATAAATCCACTGGATGTGAATGCACAGCCGAACCTCGCCTAACGGGCACATTAAGCCGGCGCCACACACGCGTAAAATCGTATGGGGATGCGATGCGATTGGGTCACGTGAGTCATGATTCACGTGAAATACTTCCGTCTAAAAATAATTTTGCCATTTTCGCTCACTATGAATTTCACGTGAATCACGACTCACATCGTCAAAATCGCATCGCATTCAGATCCGAATCGTATGTGTGTAGCAGTCCCTTTAGTACCGTGGATACCCCGTTCATTTGGTCAGTTTTTGCTCAGTCTCTTCTTCGTCAAAATCGCATCGCATTCAGATCCGAATCGTATGTGTGTAGCAGGCCCTTTAGCACCGTGGATACCCCGTTCATTTGGTCAGATTTTGCTCAGTCTCTTCTTCGTCAAAATCGCATTGCATTCAGATCCGAATCGTATGTGTGTAGCAGGCCCTTTAGTACCGTGGATACCCCGTTCATTTGGTCAGATTTTGCTCAGTCTCTTCTTCGTCAAAATCGCATCGCATTCAGATCCGAATCGTATGTGTGTAGCAGGCCCTTTAGTACCGTGGATACCCCGTTCATTTGGTCAGATTTTGCTCAGTCTCTTCTTCGTCAAAATCGCATCGCATTCAGATCCGAATCGTATGTGTGTAGCAGGCCCTTTAGTACCGTGGATACCCCGTTCATTTGGTCAGATTTTGCTCAGTCTCTTCTTCGTCAAAATCGCATCGCATTCAGATCCGAATCGTATGTGTGTAGCAAGCCCTTTAGTACCGTGGATACCCCGTTCATTTGGTCAGATTTTGCTCAGTCTCTTCTCTACTAATTTCTTACAAAAATAGAGTCTCCAGTTTAGGCCTAATGGCGATTTCAGAATTACGGACAATTTCAAGCACACTGTTTGGATGGTCGCTCATGCGAGGTTCGACTGCATTACAAAGAGCTGCTGATGGCAGAGTCTGTATTAAATCATCGCTGAAAGGGAGTCATAAAGCTGAAGAAAATGTCGAGGGTTAGAGAGAGAGAGAGAGAGAGAGAGAGAGAGAGAGAGAGAGAGAGAGAGAGAGAGAGAGAGAGAGAGAGAGAGAGAGTGGTGCATATTATTATTTGTTCGACTTTGTTCTTTCTTTTAGATACATTCGT
>CM065688.1:27578737-27586237 GCA_017654935.2 Phymorhynchus buccinoides
TAGATAGTAGTAGTGACAGTACTGTTAAATGTATGTCCATGGATTGTGTTTGATTGTGATTTGAGGGAAGTTTGACTCTATAACACTCAATATTAAGTAGTTAAAATCTTATTATTATTATTATTAGTTCTGAAGTCCAAAAAAGAGATTACGCTTTTGTCTTATCAGCTGGTTTACGTGCCTGTCTATTTACTTGTCTGACTTATCGTCTTGCTGTCTGTCTGCCTGCCTTCCTGACTTATTGTTATATCCTCTGTTTGCCTATTTGTCTGTCTGTGCTTTCTTTGAATTATGATAATCTGTGTCAGTCTTAATCTGAATGGTGATAATGTATGTGAGTCGTATGCTAAATCGTGATCATGTGTGTTAATTGTTATGTGAATAGTGATAAAAGATATATAAGAGGGTAGTTGATGTACGTCTTAAATGAATGGTGATAATACATGTGTGAGTCTTATGTAAATGGTGATAATCTATGCGAGTCTTATGTGATAATGTGTGTGAGTCTTATGTTTATGGTGATAATCTGTGTGAGTCTTACGTGAATGGTGATAATCTGTGTGAATCTTAAGTGAATAGTGATAGTTGATGTGAGTCGTATGTGAATGGTGAGTCTTATGTGAATGGTGATACTGATAGTATGTGTGAGTCTTATGTGAATGGTGATACTGATAGTATGTGTGAGTCTTATGTGAATGGTGATACTGATAGTATGTGTGAGTCTTATGTGAATGGTGGTACTGATAGTATGTGTGAGTCTTATGTGAATGGTGATACTGATAGTATGTGTGAGTCTTATGTGAATGGTGATACTGATAGTATGTGTGAGTCTTATGTGAATAGTGATACTGATAGTATGTGTGAGTCTTATGTGAATGGTGATACTGATAGTATCTGTGAGTCTTATGTGAATGGTGATACTCATAGTATGTGTGATTCTTATGTGAATGGTGATACTGATAGTATGTGTGAGTCTTATGTGAATGGTGATACTGATAGTATGTGTGAGTCTTATGTGAATGGTGATACTGATAGTATGTGTGAGTCTTATGTGAATGGTGAGTCTTATGTGAATGGTGATACTGATAGTATGTGTGAGTCTTATGTGAATGGTGAGTCTTATGTGAATGGTGAGTCTTATGTGAATGGTGAGTCTTATGTGAATGGTGATACTGATAGTATGTGTGAGTCTTATGTGAATAGTGATACTGATAGTATTTGTGAGTCTTATGTGAATGGTGATATAGTCTCTGTGAGTCTTATGTGAATAGTGATACTGATAGTATGTGTGATTCTTATGTGAATAGTGATACTGATAGTGATAGTATGTGTGATTATTATGTGAATGATGCTACTGATAGTATTTGTGAGGCTTAATATGTGACTGGTGCTACTGATAGTATTTGTGAGGCTTAATATGTGACTGGTGCTACTGATAGTATTTGTGAGGCTTAATATGTGACTGGTGCTACTGATAGTATTTGTGAGGCTTAATATGTGACTGGTGGTACTGATAGTATGTGTGAGTCTTATGTGAATGGTGGTACTGATAGTATGTGTGAGTCTTATGTGAATAGTGATACTGATAGTATGTGTGATTCATATGTGAATGATGGTACTGATAGTATGTGTGAGTCTTAATATGTGACTGGTGATACTGATATTTTGTGTGAGTCTTATGTGAATGGTGGTGCTGATAGTCTCTGTGGTTCTTATGTGACTGGTGGTACTGCTAGTGTGTGTTAGTTTTAATATGTGACTGGTGGTCATTGCCTTACAGCTGTCCATCTTCCTGCTGGCCATGAAGAGTCTGGGGATGGACAACATGAGCTCCATCAAGTCTCTCCGCACACCTGCGTGCCCTGCGACCCCTGAGGGCAGTGTCCAGATGGGAGGGCATGAGGGTGAGTCGGAGGCAGTGTGTGTGTGGATGAGTGTTTGTGTGTGTGTGTGCGTGTGCGTGTGTGTGTGCGTGCGTGCGTGTGTGTGTGTGTGTGTATGTATGTGTGTGCGTGTGCGTGTGTGTGTGTATGTATGCGTGTGTGGGGGGGGGAGGGGGGGGGTCTGTGTCTGTGCTTGTGTCTGTAACCGTGTGTGTGTGTCTGTGTGTTAAACAGTGAGAAATATTACAATTTCTCAGGTTTCAAATAAGCATCAAAGGCTTACAGTGATCTGTAAGATGACAGAATGTCCACTTCGGTTCATATGAACATTTGGTACTAGTCTTATTGGTTCATTGGGATAAAGATTTCCCGTGGTGGTGTTTATGTGAGCTGAAATATGTAAAACAATTCCACTTCGGGTGATATGAACATTTCCCTTTTTGGTTGTTAAGTGGTATCAACATTTTCAGTGGCGTACGCGCGTATGTTTTTGAGTGATGTTATCAAAGACACTGAAAGTGGCTTTTCTGTGTCTTTGATGTTATGTATTTCTTGGACCTTTTTGTCAACTGTTGCACGTTGCGCGACATTTTGCCCGCCACCTTTTTCTCACACAATGGTGTCATCACAAAAAGTACAGTAAAAAAAAGTCTGGTATGCCAACATGAAAAGAAATGGAATTCTATTTTGAGATTGCCAATATTTTGGAGAAGAAAAAAAAAGACTTGCCATAAGAAGGATTAAAACCCTTTCAACGCTAACCACTCCTCAGCCAAAATGTACCATTAAACTTACCTGGGTAGAGAAAATATTTTGTCTGCAGTATTGGGGATTCCTCTTTGACATGCATAAAATAGGGCCTATCCTTACCTCCCCAAATTAAGAACATAAGGTCACTGGATACCAGACCCTTATTTGATGCCTTTAAGTGACATGGGTGTTCAATCATTGTGGTGCCAAGAGGCGACAGTGGCGATGAAAGGGTTTTAACTAAACGGGGGCTCAAAACTTACTGTGAATCAGCCGATGTTTTTGCGGTACCCGTTTTTTAGTTTTCTACTGTATTACTTTTGTTCTGTCTGTCGTGATGGTCACACACACAAACAACAGGTGGTGGTCAACGCTCTCATCAAGGCCATCCCCAGCATCTGCAACGTGATGCTGGTGTGCGTGGTCTTCTGGCTCATCTTCGGCATCATGGGCGTGCAGCTGTTCAACGGCCAGTTCTACGCCTGCTACTACCCGGACTACCCGGAGAACCTGACCCGGGTGCCCGTGGAAATCGTCGACCACAAGGACAACTGCACGGAGCTGGGCTACAAGTGGATCAACGCCCAGATCAACTTCGATGATGTCCTACAGGCCTACCTGGCCCTGTTTCAAGTGGTCAGTACAGAGTTTATTTGTTATTTATTTATTTATTTATTTATTTATTGCCCAGATCAACTTCGATCATGTCCTGCAGGCCTACCTGGCACTGTTTCAAGTGGTCAGTACAGAGTTTATTTATTATTTATTTATTTATTTATTTATTGCCCAGATCAACTTCGATCATGTCCTGCAGGCCTACCTGCCACTGTTTCAAGTGGTCAGTGCAGTTAAAAGCGTGGTAGCCTTTGTTAGGACATTACGGTACTTATTTATTTATTTATTTATTTATTTATGTATGTATTTATTTATTGCTTAAGTCAACTTTGACAATGTGTTGCAGGCCTTGTTTCCAGTGGTCAGTGTAGTCAAAGTGTGACCGCATTTGTTTGCTTATTGATATGTGTTAGTTTTTCTGCCCCCTGAAAGCTCCGAGGTGAGCCTTAAGCTTTGCTTCAGGGAAAGTGTTCAACATTCTTCTTAACATGTTTGTGTTTTGTTTTGTATTTATTATTTAAAAAATTCCAATTCATTTTTATTGACATACTTACTTGGTAATGACTTTATGCATGCCTATTTTCGGATATTCACCAAGTGATTCTGTAATTTTAAATTAGACCTATTACTGATCATGTTATCGCATTGGAATACTCACTTTCTTTCAAGTAATTAAAGACCGATCTTCGTTTACATTGGGCTTACGAATCTAATATATTTGGTGTCTGCAATTTAATACGCACTAAATAACCATCCAGTTTTAAATCTTTAATTGGAAAAAAAGTAAGTAATGATTTTAAGACAAAAGATTCTTAAGCGTGTGGATTTCAGGTTACCTAGTAATCATTTTTATGCTAAAGATTAGTATGAATTTGATGAATGCAATTCATATAAATACATTGTTTCTAAAGGTGATTGTCATAGGAAACGAACCAAAGGTGAAGGCTCATTATCTTTTAAAGACTCAAGGTTTGCTATCACAATGCAATCACTCAAGAATAATTGCCTCTAAAACTGCACGTGGACGTGTGAGTGGGAGCCTACGTAGGCCTATGTGTGTGTAAGTGCGCATATGGTTTATGTGTCTATTTTCAATGGCTGTCACATGGGTATTTGGGTTGTGTTCCAGGCAACCTACAAAGGCTGGATTGACATCATGAACAGCGCCATTGATGCCAGAGGGGTAGGTGACCATTTGCCATTTGTGTGTGTTTGTGTGTGTGTGTGTGTGTGTGTGTGTGTGTGTGTGTGTGTGTGTGTGTGTGTGTGTGTGTGTGTGTGTCAAGTCAAGTCAAGTCAAGTCAAAATCATCTTTATTGAGGGTTAAAGAATAAGCTAACAAAGCTTTTTTTTCATCCTGCCCTCCTGTGTGTGTGTGTGTGTGTGTGTGTGTGTGTGTGTGTGTGTGTGTGTGTGTGTGTGTGTGTGTGTGTGTGTGTGTGTGTGTGTGTGTGTGTATGCGTGTGTGCGCACTTGCTTCTCTATGTGTGTGTACATTTGTTAATTCATCGTTTTTGTTTTACATTGGGGGGGGGTTTCAATGTCAGTACAGCATTTATAGTTAATCTGACAATAAATTGGTTCCAGTCCAGTCCAGTGTACATTTGTTTAATACATTGTGTATATGTGTGTACATGCCTGCATGGCTGAAGTTGTGTGTGTGTGTGTAGGGGGGTGGGGGGGGGGGGGTGCGTGTGCGCGCGCTTCTCTATGTGTATTTTTTTTATACGTGTGCTTGTGCTTGTCAGTCTGCTAGTACGTGTGTGTCTGTGTGTTTGTGTCTGTCTCTTGTCTGTTATTATGTACGTTATTGCCTTGTCTTGTGTATGTACATGATTGTCTTGTCTTGTTATTATATTGTCTATTAGCGCGCGCGCGCGTGTGTGTGTGTGTGTGTGTGTGTGTGTGTGTGTGTGTGTGTGTGTGCGTGCGTGTGCGTGTGCGTGTGCGTGTGTGCGCGCGCCTCTCTATGTCTGTCTCTGGTCTATTTAGTGTGTACAGTATAGGCCTGTGTGTGTACCATGTGCTTGTGTCTGTTCGAACCTAGAGTCTCTCTTCACATGCGTGTCTGTACGGTGGTTATCTTCCCTCCTCTGTGCCCTATTTGCAGAAAGACTTGCAGCCTGACCGCGAGGTGAACATCAACAGCTACATCTACTTCGTCCTCTTCATCATCCTCGGCTCCTTCTTCACCCTCAACCTCTTCATCGGTGTCATCATCGAGAATTTCAACTCGCAGAAGAAGAAGGTATGTTTTTTTTGTAATTTTTTTTTAATTAATTGGAGATGTTTTGTCTCCTCTTTTTCTCTATCTATCCTCGCTGACTTACTTCCTTCCGTCTAAAAACGTCTTAGATTCTAGAAAGCGTTTACGCTCTTTTGGGTTTAACCAGGATTTTTAGTTTCAAGATCTGTCTGTAGGTCTCTATGTCTATCTCTGTCTCTGTGTCTCTCTCTGTCTCTCTCTGGTCTCTCTTGGAAGAATAGGCTTTGCCTAAAATCTTTATCCTTGAAAAAATACAGTTTTTAGTGCTCAGTGTTCTCTCTCTCTCTCTCATAATTATTTTGATTTGATAACCGTTTTGATAACTTATATGTATGATAATTTATTGCTTTTTTCCCTTTCTTTTTACTTTTTTGTAATATATGTATTCCCCTCCACCTTTCCCCATATGCCATGGACAGATGGCCTTGGTCATTAAATTTTCGTTGATTGTTGATCTCTCTCTCTCTCTCTCTCTCTCTCTCTCTCTCTCTCTCTCTCTCTCTCTCTCTCTCCGGGGAAATCTCTCTCTCTCTCTCTCTCTCTCTCTCTCTCTCTCTCTCTCTCTCTCTCTCTCTCTCTCTCTCTCTCTCTCTCTCTCTCTCTCTCTCTCTCTCTCTCTCTCTCTCTCTCTCTCTCTCTCTCTCTCTCTCTCTCTCAGGCATCAAGTTTCCTATGATTTCTAGTTAAAATAAAAGATTTGACAATGTCATTTAAAATCTGTGTGGTTGTTTGCAACACTGTGCATAATATTATGCACGCATGCGCGCGTGTGTGTGTCTATAATTATATGTGCGTGTGGTGTGTGCCGGGCCTCTATGTTAAGTTGTTTGTTTTAGAGGTTATGTGTTTGTGCGTGCATAGATGTGTGCATATGCATCTGAATAAATTGGGGTTGAGTATGTTAGTTAACTAAAGAATATAATAATATGAATGGCCGTACATTTTATATTTAAACACCAGCTTACATGGAAACTCCATATCACTGAGTGCATGTGTACTTGGGTGATATAGCATGGGTTTTTCACCAGTTTGGAGTTTGTTTCCTAAAAAAAAATCATCATCAAGTTATCATCAAACGCACTGCTGTTCAAATGGTGAGGTTTTTTGTGCTAACAATCGGGGAAGAAAGGCACTACAAAGAGTTTATTGGAAAAGTGGCTTCTTTATAGAGCATGATATTTCAATTTATTAATTTTTTAGATGTTTTGTTTATGCTCTGGTAAAAGTTTTGAAGATAATAACTCACAATCTCTTCATAAGTCATAGGTATGAAGCTGTCTCGTTTTGTTTACCAGCTCGATAAGTCTTGTTTTCTCTTGTTGATTGATAATTCGTTAGTCTCTGTGGCTAGAATGTTTATGCGGGAGCGTGCGTGTACATATGGGTGGGTGCAGTCGTATGTGCGTGTTAGAGGGGGGTGTAGTGTATATGAGAGAGAGAGAGAGAGAGAGAGAGAGAGAGAGAGAGAGAGAGAGAGAGAGAGAGAGAGAGAGAGAGAGAGAGAGAGAGAGTGAGTCGTTGTGCATGTATAAGCTTTACTCATAATCTTATATCTGTGATATGTTACTTCTCGTGTGCATTGTGTTTTATTGTACATGTATGTATTAATGTGACAGCAAAAAAGATTTCCTTGTTCATTTTAGTTGGGATAATAAATATTGATTGATTGATTGATTGAATATACCAACATACCAAATGTCAAAACATTCTCCGATGTGGTTGATCATTGGCATGAACATTCTTACATTCCGCATTGTTCCCAGTGTTTCTAAACATGTCTACTTTTGTTTTATTTATGCAAAACATTTCCAGTTTGGCTGTTTATTTACATAAACATTCCCAATTAAAAAATATTTTGTTCATTGATATTTCCATTTGTTTTCTGATGATGTAGATAAAGACTTCATTCATTGATCCCCAGCGTGTCTCTTCCACCAAGCTTTCCCCCCATCATTTCCCTTCCCAAAACTATTTTTGCATTCCCCC
>CM065688.1:27588737-27591237 GCA_017654935.2 Phymorhynchus buccinoides
ATACAGTTTGCCCAAAGGAGTTTTGCTCACAACAAAGGAAATAGCTCCAATTTATTTTTTACTGCACTACAAAAAAGAAGCTTCAACCACACTCTCAGTGGCCTCCACCCATCCCGTTCAAAGTGGCTTCTCTCTCCGGTATCTCTGCCAAAGAGGAAGCACCGTTTTGACGGTTTGATTTATAGGAAACCAGAGCAAAGTGAGTGTTCAGATCCTTGAAAAGGCTGTCTTTCTGGTGACCGCGACGTGTTTCTTGCAAAAGCTCATCCGTCATGGTGCCCCTTTAAACGCTTGTTGGATGACTGGGCTAGCTTTCGGCTGTTTGTTTAGCTTTGTTTATTTCATTGTGATGATGAATGTGTGCTGCGCTGGCTTCACTATGGTTCAATTGGAATGTGCGGGCTTTGTGTCTTGCAGGTGTCAGAAGGTGTAAGTTTTCGGTTCCATGATTTGGGTTTTCGATTTGTTTTTATTACTACACCCTTCCTTCCCCCCTCCCCCCCTGTGTTGTTCATTGGATTTTCTTCATTAGGTGTTCCACGCTTTGTTTGTCCTAACCCCTCCCTTTTCTCTTTTGCATTTCTTTTTGTTTGTTGTCATGGTTGTCCCTCCATTGTACCACCATTGTCACCCACCATTCATTGATTTGTTTTCCAAATAATTTCTGAGCTGGTGTTCACAATTCATATTCGGGTAACAGCGTGGATTATAAGTCTGGCGGTTTAGGCTTTGGGCGATAGCCAATATAGACCCAAATACGCTAGTTATGGGTGATGAATAAGCGAGTTAGCAAAAGCTGGTCCTGTAACTCGTAGGTGCTTGCAACGTACCAGAGCCTGTCTTTAAAATCCAGGTGACGTCTTCTAAATGCCATGGTGTTGTTTTTTTAATGCAAAGTACAACAATGGCATCGTCAAATAAAACTTTTGACTTTTTGTCATGAAAGCTGTGATTTCGGAAAAAGAAATCCTCAAGTGTCAGTTTGAAAATCGAAATGTTATAAACTCACAACAGAAAGGGAAAAGTGTAGGTCAGGTCAGTGTCTGTTGGAAGGCCAACTTTAACTTCCGTTTCCGTTGGCTGGCTATTTGCAGCTATCATGACATGTCCTTTGGTCCTTACTACATCTCTTTCGCACTTATTTCAACAGAGGCTTCTGCACTTAAATGGTTCATTGTCAGCCCCCAAGTGTGCTGTTGCCCGAATGTGAAGTTTGATCCAGAAGTTTGAACCCTCTTTTTGTTTTCAAATATGCATGTCCCTTCCTCAGGGATAGATAAGATTTACCCACCCACCCTCCTTAACACTTGATGAAGGTACACGACTTGTTCCCCCTCAGCAGTTGGTGCAAAGCTGCTGGTTACATCACACGCTCCCGTGTCATCACCAGGACCAAGTCACTTCAAGTTTTGACTCTTTTCGATTTTATTTTAAAACTTTGTTTTATGTCACAGGATCCTGCCTTGTAAACATGGCAGACAGCACCTACGATGTCTTGTGTTGTTGAGTTATTCATTCATCTATTAAACAGTCATCTTTGCTGCTAATTAGTTAACTTTGAATAAACCTAAACTGCGAAGCTATTGGTCACTGCAACTAGGGTTATTAACGCCATTGACAGCAATGGTTAAGCCCTTATTGATCAGTATCCAAAAGGGCATTCACTCTTGCAAAAGGCAGCCATTATGTGGCCTCAAATAGGGTCATTGGCGAGAGTTATGCCCTTGTTTTCAGTATTTAACCATCTTCCCCCACCCACCAAGGGCATTCACTCTTGCAAAAGGTGTTCTTTGCAGTGGCCAATAGTGGGATGTAGATAATGATGTCACTCCTGAAATTGAAGCATTTGAAATTACGTATTCCATACATGTGCAGTTGCTTTGTAGCATCTGATTTAATGTCATAAGTCTGTTCTTTCGTGTTCAATCGTTAGGGGTTTATTTCCCTTATTCCTCCAGATATCACTACACACGTCACATTTCCTATTAGTAAAACATTTCTTTTCAAAACGCATTTATTAATTTCATATATCTGTGTTTCCATAAAAGCCCAATGTGGTTTTTTTTAATTCTAATGTCATTTGTCATTCTCATTAACATTTTTTGCCACTACATTTTGTCAATAATATCGTTAGCATTGACATTGTCAAATAACAATTTCCGTTGTTGTTGTTGTTGTTGTTGTTCACTCTCGTTGTTGTTGTTGATACTGATATATTTGTTTTCCACTGACCTTTTCATGAAAACATTTGATTAACAGCACATTTTAAACTTTTCGTTTGTAAAGGAATTTGTGTGTGTTTCACTTTCAGTAAATGATAAAATGTGACATCACACAATTTTAAAACACAATTTGTGTTTTCTCATTCGCACTTTTGGCATTTTCTACACGTTTGTGCGTTGTTTACTAAATATATATTCTCTCTCTCTCTCTCTCTCTCTCTCTCTCTCTCTCTCTCTCTCTCTCTCTCTCTCTCTCTCTCTCTCTCTCTCTCTCTCTC
>CM065688.1:27596237-27616237 GCA_017654935.2 Phymorhynchus buccinoides
ATGGTGACTGGGTTAGATTGTTCGCTGTTGCTATTTGTTGTTGTTGTTGTGTTGTTGGTGTTTGGTTTGGGGGTTGGGTTTTGTGATGGCTATTGTGTTTTGATGGTGATTAGATTGGGGTTGGGGGCTGTTTGATGGTGATTGGGTTATATTGTTTATTGTGTCTTGTTGTTGTTGTTAGGTGGGTGTGGGTGTTTTTTTGGTTTGGGGTTGTTTTTGTGATTGTGGTTGTGGTTGTATTTTGATGGTGATTATGTTAGATTGTGGTTTGGTTTGGGGTTGCTTGATGGTGTCAAGTTGGTGGGTTGGGTGAGGCATGATGTTGTGAAAGAAATGCTGAACAGGAACGGAGGATTAGAGAGGAGAGATAGAAAAGAAAGTAGTTGGGGGGAAAAAAGAGAATGTGTGTGTGTATGTGTTTGAGAGAGGGAGAGAGAGAGAGAGAGAGAGAGAGAGAGAGAGAGAGAGAGAGAGAGAGAGAGAGAGAGAGAGAGAGAGAGAGAGAGAGAGAGAGAGAGAGAGAGAGAGAGAGAGAGAGAGAGAGAGAGAGAGAGAGAGAGAGAGAGCGAGAGAGAGAGTGAGAGAGAGAGTGAGTCAGTCACGTTTAAAAATCGCACAAGAACCAAAATGTAAGGATATGTGTGCGCGCGTGTGTTTGTATGAGCACGCATGTGTGCGTGTGTGCATAAGTGTGTGCGTGCAAGCGTGTGTGTGTATATGAGCATGTGATCATGCATAATTGTGCGTCAGAGCTGCGTTTAAACAATTACAAGATTGTGGCAACAGAATATACCGTATTAGTCTATCGATAACAACAATTTCATAATTTGTATCTGTTGAAATCCACACATTTGATTACCATCACCGTTGTCTCATTTATTATCATTTCAGTGATGTTGATGATATCCTGCTTAGTAGTCTACGCCCATTTTTCATATTCATAGCGTTTTGATTTTAACCTATAATCTTAAGAACGAGTGAAAATAAGACAAGCCTGTAATTGTCCATTCTGATTGTTAACTCTGATAGACTAGTAAACAATTAGGCCTACTTCATGATGCTTTCTGTGCCACAAAGAATCCCCCACACACACACACACACACCAAAATTAAGAGAGAGAAAAAGAATCAGTGGCTCGTCGGGTAAAACTACTAAAAGCCATAAGGTACGATCGACCTTGTTTATTCTTTTTACGTAAGTACCTTCTGGTTTTCAACCGACGAATTATGAAAGCTATGAACAGTACTGTTGTTTGGAGACTACAAGGCTTACCGTTCTCTTTGTTGTCATCCATTGCAGCTTCCTCCTTGTCAGAGTTCGAGGACAGCTTCTTCATCTCGCCCACCCTGCTTCGCGTCATCCGGGTGTTCCGGGTGGGTCGCGTGCTGCGCCTGGTGAAGTCAGCCAAGGGCATCCGCACCCTGCTCTTCTCCCTGGCCGTGTCGCTGCCCGCCCTCTTCAACATCGGCCTGCTGCTGGTGCTGGTCATGTTCATCTACGCCATCATGGGCATGAACTTCTTCATGAACGCCCCGCACAACGCCGGGCTGGACGACGCCCTCAACTTCGAGACGTTCCTCAGCAGCTTCATCCTGCTCTTCCAGATGTGCACCTCGGCCGGCTGGAGCGACGTGATGAACGGGCTGATCTCCGATTGCCCCGAGACGGGCGCCTGCAACATGTACACCCTGGCCACCATCTACCTGTCCACGTACCTCATCATCAGCTTCCTGGTGGTGGTCAACATGTACATCGCCGTCATCCTGGAGAACTTCTCGCAGGCCACCGAGGACGTGCAGCACGGTCTCATGCCCGAGGACTTCGACATGTACTACGAGAAGTGGGAGAAGTACGACCCCAAGGCCACCAAGTACATCCCCCTGGACCAGCTCTCCGACTTTGTCGACTTCTTGGACGAGCCCCTCCGACTTTCCAAGCCCAACCACTTCCTGCTGGTGAAGATGGAGATCCCCATCTGCCAGGGCGACCGCTGCTTCTGTCGGGACATCCTGGACGCCCTTACCAAGAACTTCCTGGGCACCTCGGACACCAGCTCCGTGCCCGTCAAGGCCGGCGACGACAAGGACGAGACGTACGAGCCCATCTCCAACACCCTGAAGAGGCAGAAGGAACACTACGCAGCGCGCATCATCCAGAAAGCCTACAGGCACTTCAAGAAGAAAGACGACGACGGTGACGATGACGGGGTGGACGGGGGTGGCGGTGGAAGTGGAGGTGGACAAGGAAGAGGAGGAGCTAGGGAAGGGGGTGACGACAAGGAGAAGAGTAGTGAGGTCAGCGCGGGGTCGGGCCCTAGTGGCAGTGCGGACACGACCAGCACGGTTCACCCTGCGGATGAGGAGGGGGCGGAGCCTCCAGAAACCCTGAGCGGGGGGGATGGGGTGGACTCGCGGTCAGTGGAGCTGAAGGCAGACAGTGGCGTGGTGGCATGACGCGGGTGGTAGTCAGCGGAGCTCAACGGCTGAAGCACGGCGGCAGGAGGTCGCTTCCAGCTGATGTCCAACAACAGGCGGGGCACACGCGTATGTGTGCGTGCATGTGTTAGTGCAGAAAGCGATTTCTTTTGAGCGTGTGTTGTGCCCAGTCTACGTGCAAAGTGGTAACGTGGGGGTTTTTCTCCATGGCACGACAACAACAATGATTGTGTTCTCAGTGGAGCCCTACGTTTAGGACAGTGCAAGTATTTCAGAGAACATACACATTGGCTTGGATACAGGAGGAGAAACATGAAAACGGATATCATATAACAAAAATCTATTAAATGAAAGATTCAGATGTAGAAATGATAGCATGTGCTTTGGAACAGTTTATGTTTTAAACCATGGATGAAAAATAATCAGTCAGACAGAACACGTAAAAACTATGTTTAATTCCAAGAGATAGGCTACGAATGAAAACTGATAGTTCCTAGATACGAATCAGTAATAAAACAAGAGTTATCAGAAGCAGAACTAGGTGAAACAGATGGCCGTGGAACGATAAGGAATAAGACTGGCTTGCTTCAGCTGGCAAGGCGAAGGTGTGACACTGGACGGATCGCGGAGCTCAATGCTGACACCATTGCATTCCCTTCTGAGACACTGTGGCCTACCCAACTCTGCTGGGAAAAGGCGCAGGACCCCCCCCCCCCCCCCCCCTCCCCACCCCCCACCCCCCCCCCCCCCCCACACCCACCCCACCCCCGTTCCACAACAACCTCGGTGTAAACCTTTTCTGATACTGACTGTGCCTGATTGTGCGTTGCCCTGGCGAAACGCTTGCTACGAGTTTCAGAAACAAGTCGTGTGGATATAGTAGTACAGCGTCCAGTGGGTTTCTGATGCAGTGTCGCGCAAAACAAAAGGCTTGGGAAAAGTTTGTTGTTTGTAGTGTTGCAAGTAGGTTATGTTGCATAGACTGCGTGTGTGCGTCTTGTGTGTCCCGAAGGCTAGCAAAGGACAGCGTAGTGTAGTGAGACGAGAGCTGTAAAGTACCTTCATGTTATAGTCAACAAGCCTGCGTTTGCTCTCTGTGCTACTTGTGTTGCCGGGGACTGAGAAACACTCTTGTTAGACAGACAGTGCCAGAGCGGTACTTTTCTTTTCTTTTGTGCATATTTTTCTCTTAGCTTTTCTTGAGCAATGAATCGACACTGGATTTGTTCTTGGCGCATTTTCAGACTAGTGCCAATGTCTTTCGGTGGACATAACTATTCTGGATTTTGTTGTTGTTCTTTTGCTTCGTCTTTTTCTTAGCTTGTTTGATCTGCCTGAATGCTGAGCCCATTGGTCTACATTTCTTCCGATTCGTTCTTATCATGGCATTGTGCTTGGAATGAGCAGTGTAACTGACTAAATTGTTTTGCATGGGGTTTGAATATTTCTCACATTTACGGTCACACGTGTGGGTTTTTTTCGTTCAAAATTGTGTTTCATGCTCAGCGGCTGCACTGTGATTTGTATCGACTCAACTCACGAACGTATGTGTTATAGATGTTACGGCTAGTTTCCCCCCCTTTTGCTGCGTTTTCTTTCTCACCTTTAATATTTGGGACAAAGACGATTCCCTATCATAAAATGTCTTTTTTGTTTCAATGATGATGCGAAGGCAGGACCCTTCTGTCTGTTATCGTGTTCAGGGTACCGTACATGTCTGTCCTGTTGTAGTGACTCCAGAACCAAGACATCGAGGCAGCACAGTTAGGCTGCAACCACCGGAAGGAAGTTCAACGGCATATCGGAACCGGAAGTCGAAAGGATTGTGGTTATAACAGACACTGGTCGACGAATTCATATTTGGTCATTCACTATCATCTTCATGGCTGACTTATATACTACGAAAGGGGGTGTCTTTGAGAACTCATCTCCTGTCTGTGTCTGCTGGAACATTTATCGGAACACTGTTGAGGATTGAACAAGATGTTCACTCTTGTGTCCTTTTTTTCCTTGTGAACGGTCATTTGATTCGGGGATGCATCACTTTCAAACTTCCAACTTTTGTGTCTTGTGTATGGAGTATGATTTTTTTTTGTAATGTTAATCGCTTAGCGTGTATGAAATATGAAAATCAAAAATGCAAAACAAAGAACGTATTCTCTATGTTTACTTAGTGTTTAAAGTTACGAACATGCTCTCGAAATTAACCAATATTTGTTCATTATTGAGCATTATTGAGTAGTGAACGGGAATCTAATAATTACACCGTAAAGTAATAGAAGCACTAGTCTACTGATTCCGTAATAATAATAGTAACGTATTGCCATTTCGCTTTTGAGAACTAAACCAAAGTTAAAGGAACAATGTGGAAAAAAGCTTCTATGTACACGAAATGTCACGCACCCCCTTCATGCGTTGCTATTTCAAAAATAAAAATATAAGCATTTGCAAATGCTGGATGATAAATTGTGGCCACGTTGAAAATACCTAGCCTTACTTAGTCTTAGCAATAAACCGTGAATTTATGTTGAAGATGTGGTTGCCCCTCTTCAATCAAGCAGGACTTGCAAATGCTCATTACAAAGTGAATGCATCTATTATTATGCAAACTACACACACGCACACATACACGCACGCAAATGCACACGCATTCATACACACAGTACATACACACGTGCACGCACAAGCACACACACACACACACACACTTTCATCGAGAGATAATGCACTCAGCTTGATAATACAATGAATTGTGTATGCACGGTGTATACTTTGTACATTTATGATGCACTGTTCTGTTTCTTTTAACATATTTCTCTTCTCTTAGTCTTAGATAACATATACTAGCTGACTTCTTATTAACTGAAATCAAATTTGCACAAAGATTCTTTGCTTTTTCTTGGAACACGCAAATTATGTCCATTTCATTGATTTTAAATGAGGATCAAGAAAGAAGAGAGAGAGAGAGAGAGAGAGAGAGAGAGAGAGAGAGAGAGAGAGAGAGAGAGAGAGAGAGAGAGAGAGAGAGAGAGAGAGAGAGAGAGAGAGAGAGAGATTGGGTGTTGATGTATAACTGGTTGATTCTATTCAAAGTTCTGCTAAGCTACAATTCTTATGCAATTCGACTGTGCAAACTGAAGCGGTGTGTTGTGTACATACAAGTGATGCAACTAAAAACAAAAAAGTGGTTTTCAATGTTTTTAAATTTTGTGTTATAATTATCAATACCATGAATGTTTCCAACGTTTTGCGGGTTATATGTGATTGCTCTTATTGGCATATTATGGTAGCTGCGTGTTTCTGGCTTAAAAAAACGTTCTTGTGAAAAAGCCCAGTTTCCAGATTTGCTTCATTAAGCTTCCAGCATGATAGTGTAGCTCATCTCATTGTTTAACTTTATAGTACTTCCTTTAGGGAAGGGAATAAGATGGGAGGGGGGGGGGGGGGGGCTGGTATGTTACAGTGAATGGACACAAACAGAGTTAGCTATAAATAAGACGTTCTGGTTTCAGGTTGGGCAAAATCTTGGGTTAAATAGACATGCTTTATAAGATTCGATCATATAAAGTTGTGTAGAGGGAGAAAACAAAGAAGAGGTAGATCTGACCTGATGGAGTTGACATTGGGGAGCTTCCGAACTTGTTGTGTTCTTCTTCAGAGGGTGACAGGCCGGTGAGTGAAAACTTGGGACTAAAACGTTGGTAATATAAAGTTGGGTAAGCCCCTGATTTTGTGAGAATCCCCTGCCAGGTTTTTTTAAACTTTATTTTTCACTTGTCGGGAATGTTCTTTCGGAAATGGGCTTACCAGTTGCCGGGGCTGTACAGCCATGATAGACTGGACATCTGGTAGGGTAGGCTAATCACGAGTGCATTCTAGACAGTTAACACCGGTAGCAAAATGCAAATTAGGGGAGCAATTTCGTGGTGTGTGGGGGTGATCTTGTCTAATTCAAACAGGGGAAGTTACTCTACCATCAGGTAGATCCCCCAGCTCTCGCCTCGTGTGCTTGAGCAGGCATACAGCTCTTAGAACACCGTGCGTCATTCTAACATTGATGTCATTTATATTTTTACGTCACATTTTGCAAGTTTTGTCAGTTTGTGGCCACTGGCTACCCGTAATTTTTCTTTTTTTTTTAAATGTTTGTGAGTCCTGCGGTTTCAAACTTCGACGCCATTGTTGCATTTTTACTACAGTATTTGACCGAGTAACGGAGGTAAACAACTCTAATTTTCACGAAGTGCTCTCCCCTAGTTTTTCTCCGAAAATCGTCTATTGGGAGTTTCTACTAATTTACATATTACTAACCCGCGTTAACTGTTTTAGACGCACTAGTGATTAGGGTACCTGATGGCCTGACTATCATCCACTACCCTCAGGAAAACACAAAAGTAAGTTTAACACGAGAAGTGATGTACTGTGTTTGGAATAAAAAGCCCATCTATGCCGTGAGCATAGCAGTAATACATTCTGTATAATTATCACTTTTGCCTGTCTTATGATTGTTTCTTCTAGTCGGTTGGAAAGTGTGACATAAAAGGGAGAATGCGTGTTTAGCTTGACCACGGTCTATCGGAGTTTTCTTGGAACTAATCTCTTTTAGCTAAAGTGCACTTCTGGTATTTTGGTTGTTGTTCACTGTTTTGTAGGTGACCGAACGGGTTTTACAGAGTGGTTGATGTGACTGCAGCATTACTCATTGTGGGTAGATGATTGTCGGTAGTCGCAGAGTTTGTAGTCGGTGTGTGTGTGTGTGTGTGTGTGTGTGTGTGTGTGTGTGTGTGTGTATGTGGGTATGCGCGCTCGCGATTGATATTTCCATGTACCTTATTCTCTATATAATTACGTTTATGTGACGGAAAGAGAAGTGGCTTTGCTTCAGTAAGGCGTCAGCAGTAAGCAATTGCAAGTTTTCTCTTCGTTTCTTGTTTTATCATGTAACCTTTGTAGGTATGCGGATAGAAAAAAAGGGCTTGCTTTCTGACCCATTGTCTTTTCTGAGAAGTAGTGTCGAATGAACGAGCCTTTTTTTGTTATTGTAGTTGGGCGCAATTGGGCAACTCAATTGTTTCAGTTTGCATGAGTGTTGTGTGAGTAAGGTGGTTGAGTTTAGCCAGAGTTAGTGCGTTGTCCTTGTTACCAAAGACAAAGGCAGGTTACTTGCTCTTGCGAATGATGCGATGAATGTTATCTTATGACTTCTAATGCTTCCATTTCTATTTTTGTTTAGTGCTAGGAATAATCTGGACATTTTGTTTGTTTCATTGATTCAATCAGTACGCACAATATACAGCGGTTGTTCTATTCGCAGGTAAGAAGGAAGGAAGCGTAAGCTTGTTTTTCACATTACATGTGGGGGGGAAAGTGGCAAACTTCTTTGTCTTGTTTATCCTGGCTGGTCAAGATCAAATCAATTGATTCATTAGCTGTATCATTTTGCGTTGCTCCACCTTAGATTTGTGTCAAAATGGATTTAAGATGGTCACTGTTTTTGCATATTCTGGCGTAAGGAAAGGTTTCAAGGTATGACGCGTTTTTGTTGATGATTTAACTTGTTGGTTTTCTTGATTTCGTTCAGAATCAAGGCTGTCTTCCCGGTCAGTGAATTAGTTATCGGGTATCTACTGGTCTGCACCTTTTCAGTTTGCTTCATCGCTCTTAGTTCCAACAGTAGGATGGGGGCGTCTTATTGGATGGGAAAACGAAGTATGGCAGTTTTTCATTCTTTGCGAGAGTGAATGAGAGGAATACGAATGTTCAAAATACCCCAGACAATAATACTGATGTGCTGTTTTATTAAACTTGAATGTGATAATAATAAGGAGTGAGGCTGCAATGTTACTACTCATCCATCAACCCGTGTGATTTCGTGTCTGTGTTATTGTTTCAGTTGTTGTATGCCAACTGTCTGCTGGAGACCTTCATAGGGCCAACGCAAGCTACCAGACAAGGCGTATAAAGTCACAAAAACATCTTGAAGATTGTGAACCAAAAAATGCAACTCGACTCACAAAGTATTCCCCAAAATGTTGATGATTTTTTTTTAGAGTTCTAGATATTTTCAAAATCGATATTTCACATTTGATGTTTTTTAAACATTTCAGTGCTTTCCGTCTCCTAGCGGTGCTGATTTCTTTTTAAATACATTTTGCAGTTTGTTCAAATCACATTTTCGATTATTCATCGATACAAGATGAACAATCGTTCCCAAAAAAAACCGCAGGCAGACAAAATGTCTTAGTTTGTTTAATGAGTGCAATTTTTTCGTCTACATTTTGCATTAAAAGAGCAAATCATGTGCAGCTTCTAAAGTCAGTCTGTCTCTGTTCGAAACAACTTTCTGATTTAGGCCATGGCAGTGTTGTATAAATGAGCTCGAGCAGTGTGGTCCAGTTTCTAATTATACACAACATTTATAACCGTTGTTTTGTAGTAGCTTCGATTCCAAAGTTTCCCGGTCTTTGTCTTTAGAGGCAGCAGTCTTCAAGCAATGGTTATTTGGACATGGTTGTTTAAAACAATCAAATTTCAAACCAAATTTTGAATACTCTCTAAAGGTAAAAAACAAACATTCTGTTTAGGCCTACTGTCACTAAGGCAGCGCTTAAAGGATGGAAGGATCTTAATATACCTGTAGTTGCAATCTAGAAAATACACAGATACGATGTTTCTTGTCAGTAAATTAACTTAAGTGAGGGGGAAAGGTATTTGTTCATTGTTTAGACCTAACCAAAATCACTGATTTATCTCGTTTTGTTCATCATTGTCATATCTATGGTAAGCAACACTAACAAACCCATTTTTTCTAATTAATATTTAATTATAATTATTATTATTTACAAAAACATGTTGTTTTCAATTATTTTATGCAACCGATTTATTCAATGTTTCCAACATTTGAGGAAAAGAGCCGCAGTTTCAAAAATGATGAATTGGTGTGTGTAATATTGTTCGCTTTATTCATTTATAAGCAAAATAGATGGTGTGAATAAAGAATAGCTCGTATTTACAGTTTGCTTCTCCGCTTTGCTTGAGCTACGAATTCCGCCTCGCTTAAGCTATATAAATTATGCTTGACATAGATAAAGGCGTATGGAAGCTTACTGGCATAGTCTCTTCTCTTGAAAACAACGGTAGGCGTAAGCGTAGTAGAAAGGGGAAACCTGTTTGCACTTTTCTGTGTTCAGTCCTTCATAAACCGTTCAATCTATACTGTTCTTGACATCGAATTTGTTAGTGACATGCTTGGCTGCACGTGGTGTGTGCTCTCATTAGAATTGTACACCTGCCTTTAGCCCGTTTGTCCTGCACCCACCCGTGTGTTTGAATGTGAGCGACAGTGTTATTTCTTTCTTCTTGACGTAATTAAGACGTGTCAGTATCTGTCACAGAGACGGTGTACTGTTCTTTCGTTGTAGTATTTATCGGTTGACAGTTTTGGAGCTCTGTGATTAAAGAGCTCATTCATTGCATTCTACTGTCCATCCTTAGGATGCATGATCTAAGAATCTATCACTTTTGATTTGGGTTTGCAGGTAGAGGTTGTTTTCTTGGGGGATCTCTTCTTCTTCTTCTTCTTCTTCTTCTTCTTTTCTTAAGGGCCCGCGGTCAATATGTGGACCATCTGGCTATCTAGGTCCTAAGACGTAAAACATGCGTAACGCATGCATCTCCACTTTCGTGATCATCACAGCTTTCCTTTTGTTCAAGACTGCTTCGTACATTATAAACATGATCAGTCAAGTCAACTTGATCATTCATCTAACTTTTGCCTTTGTATTAATATTAACTCGCGTTTAACATTAACGAATCTTAAAATCGTTTGCTGGATTCTTAAAATGACTTGCTGTATTCATTAGAGAGCGAAAGACCCAGACCCAAACCCAGAGTTTGGTCATTCCTTGTTTGTGTGTAACTGCTAAGTTCGTTGCTAGAGAGATCGTCTGTGCTGTACCCTGCCAACTACTGAAAAGTAGGCAACATTGGCATGAACTGCCAGATGTTCTCAGCCGCATTGTGAAATTGCCCTGGCATAACATGGTCACAAGGACCGTGTGTTTTGATACAAAATCTCTGACGTTGTGTTACATCAGAATTTCGGATGGCGTTAAACACACAGTACAAATTACTTGTCCGATGAAATAGTTTTAGAAAACAACAACTTTTCATTCGATTTTACCGAAGTAAGAAAGCATGGTTGAGAACATTTTCATCAAGGTTGATATCCTTTCGTGCCACATTCCAGCACCAGACATTCCGGAAGCAAACCAAAATGGGTAACGTGTTAAGGCATCCCGTCTTTATATATCTATCTCTCAATATTAAAAATCGTGTAAATCTTTTTTGTTTAATGTTTAACAAGAGTAAGAATGGTTTGGTGTTATAGGCATAGGCCTACGTGTATTTTCGTAGACACTTAATGCAGGATTTCGATGGTTACTAGCCATGTATCCGGATGAAATGGAAGCGCTTAGAGCTTGAAGAGTAAGCGCTCTAGAAATGTTCATTATAAATATAACGAACGTTATATGTAAATGATACCGTCATGTTTAAGTAGACTATTAACCCGTCACAATTTCTATTTCTCTTCAACATCTCTTCCCACTAGATGTGATATTGCCGGGTGGAATACTGATCCCTGGGGATGAAGTTGTGTCAATGCTCTTATCTATATCTAATCCACGTGCACCACCAAAAGGTCTGCCAAGCCGAGGTAAATACTGGACAAGGGACAAGGGTGATGTTGGATGTCAAGGGAGAATATGCGGGGATTGTCTTTAGCCGTGACAAGCTCCTAGCATAACATAAGTCTCCAACATCCCCCAAAGACGGCGTGTGGCTGCCCACGTGGCGGGGTAATCAAAAACGGTCACACACGTAATGTTCTCATCCCCAGCGGATGCATTTGTACCGTAGCGTTCAAGTGCTTCGGCTGTTGGGATGATCCCTGGAGTCTTTTAACCAGGGTGCGTCAACAACAACAACAACAACAACAACAACAACAACAACAACAACAACAACAACAACAACAACAACAAGGGAAAAACACTCACAGTGCTCAGAATGAGACGTTGGCGGTTCGGTGCTCTTACTTTTGATCGAATTTGACACTACAAACTACATGAAGATAGTTATTACTGTTAGTTTATCTCTGTAAGTGTTATTGCATTTGAATTGTTTTGTCTATTTGTTTGTTTTTAACTCCGCGACTTTTTTTTAATTAAAAATTTGCATTGTAAGGTTTTACATTTGCTTCAGGGACAGAACAAATCTGTATGAATTGATGTATTAATATGGGGGGGGGGGGGGGGGGCGAACCTTTCAAAACTACTAGAGTATGATTTATCGTTCTCCTTTGTATGAATTTGAGCTTTCTTGTTTCTTTTTCACAAGAAGATCCAGTTAAACCTGAGAGGATGAAATAATGTACCGGGCACTGAATCATCTGAAGTGGTATTCTGTTGCCAACAACATGAAAATGAGAAATGAAAGAAGTGTCAAAAAATGGTTGACCTTACTTGGTGCATGAACGAACGTTATGTAAGCAGCTGCGAAACCTGCCTCATTTGTGTGTGTGTGTGTGTGTGTGTGTGTGTGTGTGTGTGTGTGTGTGTGTGTGTGTGTGTGTGTGTGTGTGTGTGTGTGTGTGTGCATTATAATTATTTAGTCGGATGGTATTTAGCGTTCATTCCAACGAGTAGTTTTCTTTTCATGAATATGGTTTTGGTTTTGAATCAACTCGTTTCTCTGCAAATCCCATTCTTTGTTGAGTACGTTGGATTATTAATTTTTGAGTATGTAGGCGCCATCTGTGATACTGATTGATTACTCGGCCGTGTTACTCATTCATCACGTTTTGTTTTACCTGCTCTTTTCTACCCTTTTCATTGCAATCATTTACCATATCTTATTTTTGTGGTTCAGAATGCAAGCATTCCAATGTAAAAACAAAATATTTGCCTTTTCATTTTGACATTTCTTTTTCTGTTTTTCTCTTTTTCCCTTTGCAGAAACAAAAGAAAAACTTAATAAAGAAAAAGGAAATAAGCTTGGAATACACGACACAACTTGGTATGCTTTGAACAAACGAAACATACATTTGGTATTGTTGGTATTTAGGTATTTTCTTACTACCAAAATACCAAATGTATGTTGTTGTTTGTTGTTATTCCATTTGATTTTGGTCAACGTTTGTTTTACCCCAAACGATGATTCGTTGTTTGTTTGGTGGATTTAGAAATCAATGTGTTAGCGTAACACTAACAGGTTTTATTTTTGTTGCTGTTGTTGTTGTTGTTGTTGTTGTTGCTGCTGCTGCTACTACTGTTGTTGTTATTGGTTTCGTTGTTGTTGTTAATTGCAGTATTTGTGCTCTATTTTCCTTCTTCCTTGTGTTTTGTTGTTGATGTTGTTATTTTCTTTCTTTCGTTTTTTCTTTCTTTTTTTCCTGTCGTTATAAACACACGCCACACCATATCAAAGACTGTATAGGGGAAGATAAGCATCCGGTCTCTTTTCCCTATATGAGTAGTGAGGACAGAAACACTGGTTATGTCCCTTTTAAACAGGACACATTTTACACGTCGATAGGCCAGGTGAATTCTCCGTTCAAGTTCCAGTCTGAGTTTTTGGACAGCCGTCACTGTGAATGGTGTACTGTCGACACTAACGATAACTCTATCAGCCCGGTTCGCCAAGCTCTTAAGTAATCCATCTTACCCTTTTAGAATATCTTTGACCATATTGCCATAGGCCTACAGCAAGCAAATGAAATGATCAATCTCACATCGTGCAAAGTCTGTGTGTTAAAATATGAACGATAAAAAACCGCCTACATACACTTTTCTTTTCATTTGTTTATAGATCCATTTCATATATGTACTTGACTCACGAGTGGCTGCATCATCATTTCGATAACAAACCAAAAACGCAAGATTAGTAATTCCGTGTGTATCTGTTCAAGTATTGTACTGTTACATTGCAAACCAACGAAATGTATACGCCTCGTCATTGAGCAGTCCATCGATGGGCTAGTTTAGGAAATAAATCATTCTTTAAGGAACAAGATAACCGATGTTCGCATCTTCGCTTCACTCACTTCTTCCGGTCATCACGATGCGTTGTTTTGAATTTTACAAAATAATGCAAATTAAACGACAGCGCTCTCGGAATTTGTGCCACCAAATTCTTGCGCTTGATATTGCTTGCCAAGTGGGCATAATTATTATTATATTATTGTTCACGACATTACAGTGTGGGGTGGTGGGTGCGTGGGGTTGGTATGTGTGAAATTCTACTCCCAAAATCATAGTGGCGCTGTATTATAAAACTACCGGTGTGCAACCTTGAGAATGTTACAATTACTCCCCCAAAATATACTATCCAGTGAGAACTAATACGCACTCCCTAATTTTTTTTCCATCTGAATCTATGGTGTTGTTCTGTGGGAACAAGTATGCAGTTCACATGTGTAAACCAGAAAACATCATTGTCACATAAATTCATTCAGATATCCTTGCTTTTTTTTAGAAAATCTGAAAGAATGTGTTCGGATTTAGTATTGGTATATTTCTTCTTCTTTTTTATTTATTAAAGAAAACGGGTTCACCTCTAATGCAAGATTTGATTTATCCCTGATATAAACTTGATTGCATTTTTTTGTTTCATTTTAAAAGTTCGTTTAATTCTTGTGGTTGAGAACTGATTCTGTATATAGTGTGGGCATTGAAAGTGAGATCTCTTTCATATTGAGAGTGATGGTACACAATACTGTAAAATGGTTGTTTGATTGGTGATATTTCTTTCTTGGGTGTTTCTGACAGAATGCTCATGCCCTTGGTTGTCATTCAAGTGTGGATTTTTAACTCTTGCAAAAAAAACATTTCTGCTGAATATGGAACATAAAAAGGTGTGAACACTTTTTTCTCTCTCCAATTTCGAACAGAATGGCTTTGTTGTATTGAATTCATTTTGCTTAGATTGAAGCTTCCATTGCATCAACGACTTGTTTTGGGTTCCTATGCTCAGAATCTTCGATTGATTGTGTCTTGATTTTGTGTGTGTGTGTGTGTGTGTGTGTATACCTGTGAAAGAATTGAAAAACTGAGACGAAATGTTTGTAGACAATGACACGTTTTAATTGTATATGTATATATATAATATTTCTCTTTTAATGAGCACCTCAATCTTATAATTTATGACCTTATTGCACTCGTTAATTCAACACTAGCTGTTTGTACTTAAATAGAGATGGTTGATGCTGGGTCGGTTCTTCTGGGACTGTCCTCCAACCCGTTCTCCTCACTGTTCAATCCTAACAAAACCACATGGGTGCAACTACACAAAATGAAAAAAATGAAAGGCCGGGGTCTAGGGGCAATGTCCCCCAGCAGCTGAATAAAAAATTGATTTATGAAGGTATTTTAGTTTGCTTTTTCCATAATTTATACAAATGCTTATTTGAAAGTGTTTGAAAAAACCAGTAGACACACAAAGATCTTATTTGACAAAATATGAAATAAACGGAAATTCCTTTTCTGGTAAAATTCAAAAACGGGAAATCCTTGTATACCAGGAAAGTTGCACCCATGAAACGATCTCCCTAGACAAGTAGTCTATGACAGCGCCTGTGCTAGATATTTCACTTACAGTTTTGTCTGGAAACCCTACTGCATAAACGTCCGTTCGTAATCGATCATAAGCTAACCAAGTGCTACAAATTTCAAAAAGCCAAATCTTAAATGATTAAAAAGCTTGTGTTTTGTCGTTTTGTTGTAGGGGTGAGAAGCAAAGCAGTTATTTCATGTAATTGGGAGAGGGGGTGGGGGATTGGGCTGTCGAAGGATGCAAAACAAAGAAAAGCATGCAATTCAAACCACTTTGTTGTAACGGTAGGGTTGAGTAAATGTTTTCATTCATTTCACTAGAGTGGAGACACCCCATAGTATAGAACTGAACAGAAAAGGGTTTTCACATCGTACATTCATTCCCGTGAGGATACCGGGGAGTATTTCGTAAAAATAGTTCCCCCACCTTCTGGAAGTTCTGTGCTTGTAGCTTCCTATAATCTGCCACTCTCTTTGACTCTGTCTTTTCCCTTTGCTCTCTATCATCTACTATCTTTCTGACTTATTGGCCCATTCTCCTGCCTTTTTAAACAAAACTCTTCCAAATAATTGTTCTCCTTTGAGCTCCTCCGAAATCGGAATGTGTTGGCTGTCTGCAGCGGGGAGACCAGTGAAAACTGAAAAACGGACACATACGTATCTTACCCATTATGGCCATATGGCCTTGGAACGCACAAGAATAATAATCCTACATTCATAGTTTATTTCTTAATGTAGTCTTTAATCTCTTTTGTGTGAAATTAAAAATTGGTGTAAGAGAATAGATGGTTTGTATGTTTTTTAACAAAATAGATTATTGAAAGAAGCAGACAATGTCAAATCATTACATTATTTCAAAACTGTTATAGACAAGGGTTGTTTTCAAAACAATATATATTCAGTTAATATGCAGATTTAAAATAATAAAATGTGGATACCCTAGTAGTCATCAGTGAATGAAGCCTAACCAAAGAACAACAAAAACTTTAAAAAATATATATGTAGGGCAAAAGAATAAACAAAATAACCTAAAGTGAAGTAGCCTATATGCTCTGCTATGAAAGAAATATATTCCAGGTTAATCTGGATGGAAGTTCAGTTTAACGTCGCGTATCGGCTTTCGCCATGTACGACGGGCTGAACAAACCAACCAGGGTATAAAAAAAAATTTATGTTCCTGAATCACTGTCTTAGCCAAAAGGCCGAGAAGTTAATCTTCTCAATGCAGTCAAAACAAATGTAGGCCTTCATTGGAATGGAAGAAAAAAAATGGTGTTTTACGTCCTCTCGGTCTGGAACAGACACATATGGGACATTTGTAGATACAAAGATGGTGGGAACGATACTGGAGGCAATGCCCGGAGGCAGTGCAACTCCAGTAAAGTTCCGATTTTTTAACTATGCAGATAAGTGTAGCGGTAACCACGCCTCGGTTAAACCTCATTGGCTATGGTACCGCCACGCTCAAATGAAAGCCCTTGTTTGTAAGATAATATAAATAATGTGCATCGACCGGGAAACGAACCCGTAAAAAAATTGTGACCCCGACGTGATACGAACACGCAACCTTCTGGTAGGCCTTCATTCAAAATGTGAAAGTAGTACGTATGCCCCTAAGAAACGTGAACACCATTTTTCAAGAGTAATTAGCATATAAATAAAATAAGCTACACGGGTCTCTAATGATGTTTGTTTGCATTGGGTTTTTAATGGCAACAGATTGTTCTCATAATTTAGTATAAAGGATTATTGATTAAAAATAAATAACAATTTCAGTCAGGTAACAAAGTCTTCTACACAAGTCTACTGTTTAGTTGGAAACCCCACCACGTCGTAAGCGTCACAATCATCAAATTGTTGATGGAGGACGCTATTATGCAAGTAGAAGAAGAAGAAGAAGAAGAGGAGGTCTCCCTTCTCTCTCTCTCTCTCTCTCTCTCTCTCTCTCTGCCCCGTACTGCTACACTAGTGTTACAGTAATTACAGTAAACTTACCTACCCTGATGCCCCAATGCCTGATGATCGTTATTCAGTCCTGGTTAATAAGAAATATTGATTAATAATTCCTGCATACCGAGCTGAGCTCTTGTACGTAAGCTAACTACTACACTTTTGTCCAGTTTCTCTGTCAACACTTTGCACTTCTCTCCGTTGTTCAGTGAATTTGTCTCTCTTTCCAAGAATTTGTGCACCTTCATTACTTTTTTGTTTCTATTTTTAATTTCCCACACGCGAGAGCGCGAGGGGCAGCAACTCAATGCTTCCTAGCAGCGGCAGGATAATTATGTAGTATTATTACCTCCCCTGCTTCGCCCCTCGCGCTTTCGCCGCGTTCCCTTCACGATTATAATTATTATTATTATACTATTTACACACAAATGACGTTTTACCGGAATAAATTATTTGATACACTTTCTGCGTCCTGTGATTTATTCCTTGATTGGGTGAAGGAGGGTGTGTGTGTGTGTGTGTGTGTGTGTGTGTGTGTGTGTGTGTGTGTGTGTGTGTGTGCGCGCGTGCCTGTGTGTGTGTGAATGTATGTAGCCTATGTATGCACAATATGTATGTGTGTATGTATGTATGTATGGCCTATATGTGTGTTTCTGTATGTATGTATGTAAGCCTATGTATGTATAGTATTGTTCTCTGTCTCTCTCTGTCTCTCTTTCTCTGTCTCTCTCTCTTGATTCTCTCCCTCCCTTCATCCGTCTCTCTCTCTCTCTCTCTCTCTCTCTCTCTCTCTCTCTCTCTCTCTCTCTCTCTCTCTCTCTCTCTCTCTCTCTCTCTCTCTCTCTCTCTGTTAGAGTGTAAGTGTATGTCGTTGCACATGTGCACGTGTGTTTGTCTATGTACAGATATGCGTGCGTACTTGCTTGCGCGCGCGCGTGTGTCTGTCTGTCTGTCTGTCTGTATGTATGCATGTACATTTGTTTTATTTGTGTGTGTGTCTGTCACGTGTCTGTGCGTGTGTGATTATATATCTGTAGGCCCTATGTGTTCTCTTACATAATGTATGCGCGGGTGCGTATTTGCGTTTCTACGTGTCAAGTCTGTGCGTGCTGTCGTGGGCGGGGGGGGTGGGGGTGGGGGTGGGGGTGCGTGCGTGTACACGTACTTTGTAGGCCTAATTGTAATTGTTCGACATTTTCTTCCGATGTCCCTACAACACTATCAATCTTCTACCCTAGTTTTAGGCATACCTTCCCTTATAGATTAATGGAATAAAACTGGGAATTTATGCTAATGGCCTCTATTAATTGCTTTTAAAGGTATTTCAATTGTTTCGAATTTTAGTAAGCATACTTAGCAATCCTAGAAAATTTTATCCAAAATTAAATGGGATGGAAAACAGAGTAAATCGCTAATTAAAGTAAGCACTATTTTATTTCGCGCATGTAGCTCCTTTCGATATTATACGGCTTACAGTGGGTAGTGACGTCTTGAAAAAAGATGCCCTTTACATAAAACATCTCCTCAATGTGAAAAGATGATTAATATAAAGAAATGCAACAGAGTAGGCCTAATATTAGTTTTTAGGGGACAAATACACAGCATTAGACTACATGGAACAGTCGCGTCTTGTCACTTGTGCACTTAGG
This sequence comes from Phymorhynchus buccinoides, assembly GCA_017654935.2. NCBI lineage: Eukaryota > Metazoa > Mollusca > Gastropoda > Neogastropoda > Raphitomidae > Phymorhynchus > Phymorhynchus buccinoides. The sequence goes on from CM065688.1 coordinate 27,614,880, forward strand.
CCTACACTTGCACTTGCTAACTCTTAGCAGAGAGCCTTTAAACTCTGTGCCCTTAGCTGTGTGTATTGTAACGGTACCGAGTTTGGGACAATATTGAACTTGGCGATAACTACATAATTATGCTGGTGATATAGGCTAGACATGGAACAGTCGCGTCTTGTCACTTGTGCACTTAGGTCTACACTTGCACTTGCTACTCTGTGCCCTTAGCTCTGTGTATTGTAACGGTACCGAGTTTGGAACAATATTGAACTTGGCGATAACTACATAAAATTAGGGACGAAAATGGTAGAATTGGGAAACTCACCAGGGTTTGGGTTGAGTGATCAAAGTAGAAAAAGGGGAAGAAGCAAGCTTTCCGCTCGTAGAGCCTTCATCAGACTGGGAGTTAGTGGGGAAAGAGACAGTGTTTAACCCTTTCACCGCCAAAGTCGCATTTTAGCACCACAGTGATTTAACACCTATGTCACTAAAAGGCATCAAATTGGGGCCTATTATCCAAAGACCCTATTGTCTTAGAATTGGGAAGTAAGGACATACCTTATTTTAGATATAGGGGAAGACGGGGTAAAACGCGCATGGGTGGGTAAGAAGCCCACCCCAATTATCTCATGAAATGAAGCAAATTTCAGTCTCATTTTGCCCATGAGACGAGCGTTAATGTCTAGCATTCGTCTCATGGGCAAATTTGACTGAAATTTTCTTTATTTCATGAGATAATTGGGGTGGGCTTCTTACCCGCCCATGCGCTTTTTACCCCGTCTTCCCCTATCACAGAAGAATCCCCAATACTGCAGATGGATTTTGTTCTCTACCCAGGTAAATGTAATGGCAATTTTTGGCTGAAATATGGCTGGCGGTGGAAGGGTTAAAAGCCAGACAACAACAAAACACTGAATAGAGCTCAGAATGAAAAGAAAGGGTTAATTGAGGTTAGGTAGTGAGTGTGAGTAGAAATCATCAATAAATGAGACAGTGAAAGTAAAATTACGCTGGTGATAATTATACCAATCTTTTTTTTTTTTCCCCGCGCACCGATTTTTTCTTTGAACCCCAATATATGTCAGTTACTGCCGGTTACGGCAGGTGGACATCATTGGCAGAAGAAGAAGAAGAAGAAGAAGAAGAAGAAGAAGAAGAAGAAGAAGAAGAAACATTTCAACTGCACGTCAACTAAAATCGTACGACTGTACGATACGATTCGATCACGGGGTCTCGAAGAACAAAATGTGATTCGCGCTTCGAGACCCACGTGATCGAATCGTATCGTGCAGTCGTACGATTTTAGTTGACGTGTAGCCGAGCCTTCAAAAGGGCCCGCTACACTACATACGATTCGATCCCAATGCGATGCGATT
>CM065688.1:27618737-27658737 GCA_017654935.2 Phymorhynchus buccinoides
AAAAGAAAATGCGACAACGCCTTTAAATTGAACCTAAGAACAATTAGACAGTAATAATGACTTCACCAGCCGCCGTGGTGTAGTGGTTAGCGTCGCGGACTACTGGCTGGGAGGTCTGGGGTTCGAATCCCATCAGAGGCGAGGGTTTTTTCGGTCCTGGACCGACTCCTACCCAGAGTGAGTGGCTATGGGCTCAATGGGAAGACTGAAACCACACAGTCGAGTTTCATCCGCTTAACGGATGCGATTCTGAGAGTGTTGCTCTAATTGCAAGACCAACACTGCAGGTGTCTGTAGTTCTCGGGCCTGGTTAACGCCGGGATATCATTATGAAAGGAAGCGTAGAGTACAGCCCTGCCATGCAGTCTCAGACCGATACGGAACTCCATAGTATCATCATCATCGTTATCATCGGCCTCATTTTCCATCAATCATAAAATTAAAAACAATGTCTCAAATTCTGTGGCTTTGCATGCCCTGCTCTCATGGTGACCTCAGTTTCGGTTTCCAATCCAGTCTATGCCTTGGTGCGTTCGGGTCAAAGTCATTGGGATCAGTGTGTTCTGGGGAGCTGTCGGTGGACGGTCGTGGTGGCGCCCTCGGAGGAGGACCTCACTCACGCTGGCTCCGCGACTAAGAGAATAGTGTCGTCAGTAGGGGGCTTAGTAGGTGGTGTCCTGAACAGGCTCCACTGAACTCCACCGAAGTGACTCAGCAGAAGTGCAGTGTCTCCTCGGTTGGTTGCCTCCTGACGGCCTAACATAAATTCTCTCCCCTTGGACTGCTGGTCTCGGTTTCTGCGACTTGAACAAACCCGGGTGTAGCTGCGAATTGGGATTCGGAACGAGCGGCGTGGGAGTACAGCCCAGAAGATGGGACAGAAAAAAGAAAAAAAAAAGAAGAAGTAATAATGACTTATGTCTCATCTCTCTCTCTTTTCTTTTCTTTTTCTTTTTCGGTCGGGGGGGGGGGTTACGGAACCCAGGTAAACCTCCCCTGGATCCGGCCCTGGGAGTGGGTGGAGAGAAAGCCGTTGACCTAGGTAAGAGCTGTCTGTAGGAGGGATGCTTTGGGAGGGATAACGTTGGGGTAGTGGCTTATCTGGTAGCCTACTTTTAGGGTCGCCTGTAGGCCTATTTGTCTTATTATTACAGCTTCTGGATGCTGCTGGCTTCTTTGATAACCCATACAGAGTAATCAGCATCAATTTCATGGCATTGTTTTGGGGGGTATTTAGGGCTACCCGAATTCTACACTCAATTTCATCAAAACACGTTGATGGGTTTAATACTTATATAAAACAAATGCCTACTGTTATTTATTTTTAGAAGAAGAAGAAGAAAAAGAAGAAAATCAATTTAAAAGTTTTAAGAGAATAACGTCTTCGTTGGGCATAGGCCATTAAGCTTACATTATTAAAGACCCACTGACCCACCACGATTAAGTCCCTTGTTTTTTCTGGGTAGCTGTGACCCACATACAAATTACCCCAACTTCAAATTGAGGCTGCTCTTCAAAATGATGTTTCGCTTTGAATTTGGGGCATTTGTATGGGAGTCAAACCAAGATTTCTTACCAGCTATAAGAGGGAAAACACGTGAAACCCGTGATTTTGACACGTGATCTGGTGGGTCTTTAAAAGTATTCTTTCCTGCTGGTGTCATCCATCAAAATCATGCTCTTTTAGTGATCATCCGATATTCTCCAAGCCAACCCCTGACGCAGAACCAAATCAGCTGATAGCATTCCTAACTTCCCAATGAGCACGCGCTTTCAAGAGTCCCCCTTGTGGCATCGTCCGAGAACTGGGAAAGTTCACTGGATCATGGATAGCTAATCGGGGGTACCGGATGTATAAAATGCTTTTTTTGTTTCTTGTTGATGTTGCTCTGGTGAAAGCTGAGTTTAAAAAAAAGCAAAGATTTGGTCAACATAGATCTGTCACTAGCATTATGGCGACGTTAGTGTACAGATTGGGGTCTCATTGCAGAAATGTGTCCGCTCTTTCTCAACCCGACACCCCCGGTTCATCAGAGATAACGCTGTGGTTTGTCCCCCATCTTGCGAGTTTGGGTCACGCGAGGAATAGGCTAGTTTCGTTCAGATAAGCTTGGGCCAGTAATCTTTCTTTCAACTCTTCACCACTTCAAGTTCAGTCAGGATTGTAAGCTTTTCTTGTTTCGCTGACCAAGATCAAAATGTGGAAAGGATTGGCTGTCGTGGCTGTGGCCTGCCTGGCTGTGGTATATGCTGACAATGTTATGTTCAAAGATTGTGGTAAGCACTATATGACTTTGTGATAGCATTCATGACCAAAGACACTGTCAGTGTCTTTGGCATGACTACACTGTTTAGTTACATTCTAGATCTAGATTAGAAGTGCTTACAGAAAACAAATAATCCTATATCTAGATGTCTAGGTCTAAATCTTGAGAGAGGAAATGTCCACAGTCAGAAAGTAGCGAATGCAAAGATGCAGATCAACGCCCCTGTCACAGTCTTAGTTCATTGCTTTCCGTCTTGCCTTTATCTTCTACTATATAATTGAATGCATATTTGTAATTTTGTGTAAATTGATGAAAATTAACGTTAAATAATAGAGGTTTAAGTGCTCAATCTGAGGTAAGAAATGCAAGACTGAAGAAAAACGGGATAAAAACGAGAAATGCAGGAGGGTGTGTGGATCTGCCTGTTTACTGCGAATGTAATATAAGATGGTTAATAGTGTGTCTGTCTGTGTATGTGCGCGTGCGTGCGCGCACACGCGCGTTCGCGCATGCTTATAATAATATTTAGGATGTAATGTCTCGATCTTGTAAGTTTCACCAGTTGAGTGTGTATACCTAGTCAATCATTATAGGTCTAAACTGTTGTTGGTTTTCCAGGGTCTGTGAGCGGGACCATCAAAAGCGTGGACGTGACCCCGTGTCCCCAGGAACCGTGCCAGTTCCAGAGGACCAAGACCATCAACGTTACCGTGGACTTCACGGCCAGTAAGACCTCACTTTAGCTGCTTTACACAAACATGCATGGCTGATCAGTATCGTTGTTTGGCATGGTTACACTCGGTGGTTGCCCTGTGCAGCCCGTTGTTGCCCTGTGCAGCCCGTTGTTGTGCAGTCCCGTTGTTGCCCTGTCCAGTCCCGTTGTTGCCCTGTGCAGCCCGTTGTTGCCCTATGCAGCCCGTTGTTGCCCTGTGCAGTCCCGTTGTTGCCCTGTGCAGCCCGTTGTTGTGCAGTCCCGTTGTTGCCCTGTGCAGCCCGTTGTTGCCCTGTGCAGCCCGTTGTTGTGCAGTCCCGTTGTTGCCCTGTGCAGCCCGTTGCAGTTGTTGTCCAGTCCCGTTGTTGCCCTGTGCAGCCCGTTGTGTGCAGTCTGTTGTTGCCCTGTGCAGCCCGTTGCTGTGCAGTCCGTTGTTGCCCTGTGCAGCCCGTTGTTGTCCAGTCTTGTGCAGTGCCGTTGTTGCCCTGTGCAGTCCCGTTGTTGCCCTGTGCAGCCCGTTTTTGCCCTGTGCAGTTGTGCAGTTGTTGCCCTGTGCAGTACCGTTGTTGCCCTACACATGCAGCCTGTTGCAGTTGTTGCCCACTCCCGTTGTTGCCCTGTACTGGTCCGTGTGGCTCTTTAAAGTCCGAGCTCGTTAATAGTCGCGATGGATGGATCGGATAATTAATTGATTGATTCATATATTTCATAATTGATTGATACCCATACCCTAACTCTAACCCAGAATGGGACTGGGCAACAACGGGACTGACCAATAGTACGGAGAAAAAATGATGGGCTGACCCCGATTAACATTACCTCTGTAGTAAAGGCCAATGGTAAAATGAGAGCTGTACACAACATGGTTTTGATTGACATTACCTCTGTAGTAAAGGCCAATGGTAAAATGAGATATGTACACAACATGGTTTTGATTGACATTACCTCTGTAGTAAAGGCCAATGGTAAAATGAGAGCTGTACACAACATGGTTTTGATTGACATTACCTCTGTAGTAAAGGCCAATGGTAAAATGAGAGCTGTACACAACATGGTTTTGATTGACATTACCTCCGCAGTAAAGGCCAATAGTAAAATGAGATATGTACACAACATGGTTTTGATTGACATTACCTCCGCAGTAAAGGCCAATGGTAAAATGAGATATGTACACAACATGGTTTTGATTGACATTACCTCCGCAGTAAAGGCCAATGGTAAAATGAGATATGTACACAACATGGTTTTGATTGACATTACCTCTGTAGTAAAGGCCAATGGTAAAATGAGATATGTACACAACATGGTTTTGATTGACATTACCTCTGTAGTAAAGGCCAAAATGAGAGCTGTACACAACATGGTTTTGATTGACATTACCTCCGCAGTAAAGGCCAAAATGAGAGCTGTACACAACATGGTTTTGATTGACATTACCTCTGTAGTAAAGGCCAATGGTAAAATGAGAGCTGTACACAACATGGTTTTGATTGACATTACCTCCGCAGTAAAGGCCAAAATGAGAGCTGTACACAACATGGTTTTGATTGACATTACCTCCGCAGTAAAGGCCAAAATGAGAGCTGTACACAACATGGTTTTGATTGACATTACCTCCGCAGTAAAGGCCAAAATGAGAGCTGTACACAACATGGTTTTGATTGACATTACCTCTGTAGTAAAGGCCAATGGTAAAATGAGAGCTGTACACAACATGGTTTTGATTGACATTACCTCTGTAGTAAAGGCCAATGGTAAAATGAGAGCTGTACACAACATGGTTTTGATTGACATTACCTCTGTAGTAAAGGCCAATGGTAAAATGAGAGCTGTACACAACATGGTTTTGATTGACATTACCTCTGTAGTAAAGGCCAATGGTAAAATGAGAGCTGTACACAACATGGTTTTGATTGACATTACCTCTGTAGTAAAGGCCAATGCGAGAGCTGTACACAACATGGTTTTGATTGACATTACCTCCGCAGTAAAGGCCAAAATGAGAGCTGTACACAACATGGTTTTGATTGACATTACCTCTGTAGTAAAGGCCAAAATGAGAGCTGTACACAACATGGTTTTGATTGACATTACCTCTGTAGTAAAGGCCAATGGTAAAATGAGAGCTGTACACAACATGGTTTTGATTGACATTACCTCCGCAGTAAAGGCCAATGGTAAAATGAGAGCCGGTTTTGATTGACATTACCTCTGTAGTAAAGGCCAAATTGAGAGCTGCCCACAACATGGTTTTGATTGACATTACCTCTGCAGTAAAGGCCAAAATGAGAGCTGTACACAACATGGTTTTGATTGACATTACCTCTGTAGTAAAGGCCAAAATGAGAGCTGTACACAACATGGTTTTGATTGACATTACCTCTGTAGTAAAGGCCAATGGTAAAATGAGATATGTACACAACATGGTTTTGATTGACATTACCTCTGTAGTAAAGGCCAATGGTAAAATGAGATATGTACACAACATGGTTTTGATTGACATTACCTCTGTAGTAAAGGCGCCCCCCTTTTGGCCCTGAATGGTAAAATGAGATATGTACACAACATGGTTTTGATTGACATTACCTCCGCAGTAAAGGCCAAAATGAGAGCTGTACACAACATGGTTTTGATTGACATTACCTCTGTAGTAAAGGCCAAAATGAGAGCTGTACACAACATGGTTTTGATTGACATTACCTCTGTAGTAAAGGCCAAAATGAGAGCTGTACACAACATGGTTTTGATTGACATTACCTCTGTGTAAAGGCCAAAATGACTGTACACAACATGGTTTTGATTGACATTACCTCTGTAGTAAAGGCCAAAATGAGAGCTGTACACAACATGGTTTTGATTGACATTACCTCTGTAGTAAAGGCCAAAATGAGAGCTGTACACAACATGGTTTTGATTGACATTACCTCTAGTAAAGGCCAAAATGAGAGCTGTACACAACATGGTTTTGATTGACATTACCTCTAGTAAAGGCCAATGCGCGGGCAATGGCAAAATGAGTTACAATGGTAACATGGTTTTGCATCCTCTTCAAAAATTAGCTTAGTCTTTTGTGGAAGACTATGACTCAAACCAGAGCCGTGAGAGGGCATTTTGCACTGGCTTTCCTTTTGGTGCTGCAGCCAAAGGGATCGGTTGGCCTTTGCACGGGGACCCTCCCAAATGGGACCCGTTGTTTTGCGCAGGCCTACCTTCCGGCACATGTACTACCCCTCGCATTGTTACCACTATTGTCTGCAGAGACGGACATCACCAACGCCACCACCAAGGTGTACGGGATCATCCTGGGGTCCCACGTTCCATTCCCCGTGCCCACTGACGCCTGCCAGAACATGACCTGCCCCACCTCCAGCGGCAGTGAGGGCACCTACAAGAACTCTGTCTACGTCCAGCCCGCTTACCCCAAAGTAAGTCACGACGTTAACTAAGTCTTGAGCCAAAGCAGACCTGCCTACGCTAAAATATTAGGTATTAGATACGTCATAGCTACAGAGGCGTCTCTGTGACATTCGGGTTGCTCCCACCTGGAGAGCGTGTCGCAGCCAGAGGTGCGCCACCCAATTTTCTTTTGCATGCGATTTTTGTGTGACTGATGAGAAAAGAAAGGGAGGGTGGGGGTAAATTTTGACCAAATGACAACCTTTTTGTAGCCACTGAGATTATCGTGGGTTGAGTGCATGGGCACACGGGACCTCCGTTTATCGTCTCATCCGATAGACTCCACGTTCAGACCGTAAGGCCTAGTGCAAAGTGAGAGGAAAAATCCCCTGTACCCAGGTTCGAACTCGGGTTTACTTGACACAAGGCGAGCCACTCTACACTATGGTTTGACCATAGAAAAACAACATTGTGTGTGTGTGCTAAGCTACTCAACTACACATTGTTGACTATGGCTATGCATTTGGGTTTGTGCTGATTACTCATTTATGAAACTGAAAAATGACTGTGAAAAGCAAAACTAACTGACTAAATTGACAGTCAATGAACCATTAATTAACTAAGCCATGATGACTGTTGGCTTTCTTCTGAGAAAACAAAAAAAGCACCTATGTGGCATCTGTATTCTTTTGCACCGTGTTATGGTGGCGGTTAATATGTACAATACGTCACAACATTGTCACACATGTCACTTGGTGTAGAGTGGCACAAAAGTAAACCCGAGTTCGAACCTGGGTACAGGGGATTTTTTCCTCTTTTGCACGGCCTTACGTTTGGAGTGGATGAGACGATAAACCGAGGTCCCGTGTGCCCATGCACTTAGCATACGTTAAACCCAGTGGCAACGAAAAAGTTGTCATTTGGTCAAAATTTACCCCCCTCATCAGTGACAAAAATCGCATGAAAAAAAAAAATGAAAAAAAAAAAAAAATTGGGTGGCGCGCCCTCCAGGTGGGAGCAACCCGAATTTCACAGAGACGCCTCTGTGACTATAAAGTACCTAATACCTAATACTTATGTGCCAAAAATGAGGCAAACAATTTTTACCCCAAACTACACATTTTGCTTCAAAACTAATTAATTGAAACCACACATTTAGGGATAAGCAGGTAGCTTAGACCTGTGAGAGCAGAAAAAATGGAACCCACTAATCGGTTTTTTTAAAATTTAATCAAGCAATCGTTTTGATTTTCTTATGCCCCTAATGTTTATGAAGAACGTTTAATACAGTAATGGTTACCACAGTTTGTTATTATTCCTATATAGACTATCTGCACTGCAGCATAGCGGACGTGTAGCATAGCGGACCTGTGGCATAACGGGCACCTTCTTTGTACTCATGCCATCATAATTCATGTTGTTTCAGGTGAGTGTGGTGGTTCAGTGGCAAGTGCTGGACCAGAATGGCAAGAACGTCCTCTGCTTCTTGGTGCCCGTGCAGATCACGGGCTGAACGCACCCTTAAGATTCCTGTGTTTGCATTCAAGTAGGGGCCACGTTCAGCTGAAGCGGGCTTTTTTTGTGTTCAGAGAAAGTGATGAAATAAGATAGTGTGTGTGTGAGGAGTTACGTGGAGAGGAGGGGTTAGTGTTCTTGAATTAAGTGTTCTTGAATTAAATGTTCAAAAATTTACAAGTTCGGTTTTCGTTGTGAAAAAGGTTGATTTTTTTTTCTTTTTCGTTACGTTTGTGTCCGACTATCAGTGTCTGCGTCTTAGTGTTGTCTCTCTTGTCTGTCTCTCCGGCCTGCAGCTCAGATCTCTCTCCTCTCATCTCTCTCATCTCTCTCTCTCTCTAGGCGGGTCTCTCTCTCATCTCTCCCCCTCTCTCTCTCCAGCACCTACTCCAGATCTCTCTCTCTCTGAGTCTCAGGCCATCTCTCAGGAGTTCTTCTCTGCCTTTGTCTCATGTCAGTGTTATTGTCACATTGGCCACTAACCACTGGAGGCACCAAGACTCTTACCTCAAGGGGCTGCCAAACGTTTTGCTCTCTCACGTGTAACAATAATCAGGGACAGCTAAAGTCTTAAAACCTCTCCCACCCTTTATTTTTGTACACCAAGGGGGGGGGCAAACGGGGTCATGCTGTAAAACAGACAATACTAGTAACAGTTCCCTTTGTGTCTATCATATCTCTATATCACTTCCTTGGCCGAACGTCTACCCTATGTGTCCAGGACAGCTGGCAAAATGTGCTTCACTATCTGTCTCGTGTCCCGCTGATCAATAATATATATGGTTATGGGGTCTACGACCAACAGTTTTCGCAGCCGGAAAACGCGGACAAACAAACACAGACAAAGCAACTTATAGTATTATATAGATACATCTACCATGGGGTTCTGCCTGAGCTTGTCCAGCTTCAGGCTGGCACCTTTGTGTCGATGATATCCAAATAAATATCCAGCAACTCCCCTCGGCTCCCCATTTGTTCCCCCAATCCTCCCCCCCCGTATTAAGGCGCTCTTCCGCAGATCCCCAATTTCTACAGTGACAGAATAGTCAAGTGTGACTGTGGTCACTTATAGGAAGGAAGGAAGGAAGGCCTATGCGACTCTCTTCTTCTTCCTCGTCTTCTTCCTAATCATCCATTAATCATCTGCCTTCATCCATTTGAAGATTCTGATAATATGGCGTTGAGTAGCCCTACACGATGGCCTTTCCCTCGTTTGTAGACATAGTCTACGTACATCAGAAATGCAAACAGAATGCATCAGGCTTCACACGAACATTTATCAGATGATTTCAAAATTCTGTACGTTTTCAATTCTGTACGTTTTCGATTATTTTCATTCAAAAACAAAAGCAGACAACAACAAACCTGCTTGTTCATGGGTAAATTTGACGAAATCTTTATGATCTTCTTACCCGCCTCGTACCCCGTTGTTAATTGCACACAGATCGGACTTACTCAATATTGTGCTAAAGTTGGTCAGAGGCAGGTAAACAAACAAACAAACAAACTATGAAAATTACCAACAGAATTGATGATTGATAACAGAAGTTTGACATGCTGAGACGCATCTGGGAGCAACTAACCTAGGACTGATAATTTAGTATACCGAGTTCCTGGTGCACGATGTACTTTTACAAAGTCTGATGAAGACGACAAGAGGGCGTGAGTGGGATAGGTTAGATATAATCGACTAGAAAACATTGATACATATAGACAGGGAAAGTAAGTCTGGATTTGTTAAAAGATCCACCCGATCACGTGTCAAAATCACGGGTTTCACTTGTTTTCCCTGTTATAACTGGAAAGAAATCTTGTTTTGACCAAGTCTGCCTCCCATATAAATGGCTCCAAATTGAAACCGACACATCAGTTTAAAGAGCAGCCTCAATTTGAATATGGGGAAATTTGCTTGTGGGTCACAGCAACCCAGAAAAAAACAAGGGACTTAATCGTGATGCGTCATTGGGTCTTTAAAGGACAGTTCTGGATGAAAATGAAATAAAATTCCATGTAAGTACGTGATAGACAATCTAGATTTTCTTGAAATTCAGTATAATCTTAAAATCGCGAATACCCAAAGCATTAACCCTTTCACCGCCAGCCATATTTCAGCCAAAAATGTTCATTAAATTTACCTGGATAGAAAACAAAATCCATCTGCAGTATTTGGGATTCTTCTGTGACATATATAAAATAAGGTCTGTCCTTACTTCCCAAAACTAAGACAATAGGGTCTTTGGATAATAGATCCCAATTTGATGCCTTTTAGTGTCATAATTCTGATCGCTTCTCGGCCTTTTGGCTAAGACAGTGATTCGGGAACATCAATTTTTGTTTATACCCTGGTTGGTTGGTTCAGCCCGTCGTACATGGCGAAAGCCGATACGCGACGTTAAACTGAACTTCCATCTTTTTAGTGACAGGTGTTAAACCACTGTGGTGCTAAAATGCGACTTTGGCGGTAAAAGGGTTAACCAAATTTCACTAAAAAAAACTTTTATAATATTTTGCAGTAATTCTTTTTCCATGTTTTACACATAGGCCTAGACAAGCTCGAACAACCAAAATAAAAGACCGCACTATTCCAACGCCGACCTTGAAAGGGTGGCAGTTGGGGCTATTGCATTTACAGGGATAGCAATTCGAAGAAAGACTAATGTGGGATACCACTAAAAAAAAATCAGTTCACATGTCTTGTGTCCGAACAATGCTCTGAGTAGAATGGTTTTCATGAACCATTTGCACCCAACATTGTTCCGAAACGAATTCGGTGAAATCCGTGAAACGTTCCTGTCGACTACCGAGAAGAAAATGATATTTAAAACACGTACCGAAAAATTATGTGTTCAAATGACAATCAGTAACGACTTCAAAATGGGGGGAAAATGGTATCCTATCCCCTTAACCAAATTTGGTATACATCCGTTCATAAGTTTTAAGTCATGACGTACAGAAAGACGTCAGGCAGTTAACCAAGTCAAGTCAAGTCAAGTTTATTTTCCAAAAAAACCCTAGGGGCACAAGAAAATAATCACAATTCTGTTGCGGCAATGAACAATATTTCACACATATTGGTTTGAAATAACATACCAGTGCACAATTCCAGACATATAAACTTGCAATAATCATCTGCAAAGGCGCGTACACGCGCCCATACACACAAACACTCCGAGTTATTGAATTTCTAGAAAGATAAATAAAAATTAAAAAAACGTTGCTAGTAAGCTTAACATCCGTGGGATATACAACACTTCCTATGTAAAATATAACTTTGCGTACCAGGTTTGACTAATAGTCTGTGAAACTAAAGCAGTATGGGTCACATTGTTAAATAATGCTCAAAATTCTTTTAAAATAGCCTTTATAAAACAAACTAAGCGGGTAAGGGTTCGTTTATTTTTTTATTCTGAAATAGAGATTTAAACTTTATTATGTTTGGTCTTTTCAAGTAATACTTTGTCAAGTACGTCTTTCTTGCATCCTTGAACGCACAAACAAAGCCATAAACATGGCTTCCCTGGCGAGGGAAACAAATAGTCGGTCTGTTCCAAAACGCTCCTTGTTACCAGCCGCGCGGAAGAGAAGCTAGTCATGCTTTCAGTGACGTCGGCCTGTTCGTTGTTGGCTGCCTGTGTATGTACATGTTAGTTAACACGATAACAGGTATAGGTCAAGATGTATAGGAGGCTCAAAGTTTGCATGCGCACAAATAGGATATCTAGGCCAGTTTTTTTAATTTAATGAAGGTCATTGGTCAAAGGTCAAGGTAGAGCAGAAAATGTGCCATTTTGTAAGTGAAAATGTCCCGCGCGGCTGGTGACATAGCGTCTTAAAATGATCTAGTTTGATTTTTCATCTGCAGATTGAAAACGGCGTGTTTTGTGCTCATTGATAATACTCGTGTCAAGGTCTAGGCCATGGAAGTGACATTCTCGAAATGACATTTTCAACATGCTTTTTGTCACACGAAAACAAGGACCGGAGCCGTTATCACTGGGGTCAGATTATAGGTATGCAGACTCAGGTACATTCTTATGCGACAACAGTGAGATACACGTGGGCCTGGGGAAAGTTTGTTATAAAATAACCCTACAGCCAACAGAACGCTACAGCCTACAGTACGCACACTGGAGAAAAATTTGTTGTAAAAGAACGCCAAGCAAAAGTGAGCACGCTTAAGAGAAACTTTGAAATACTTGTGTGCACACTTCACCAAAATTCGTTTTGAAATAACAGTACGTAAAGTTCAGGGAAGTTTGTAATGAAATAATATTGTTATGTATTCTTCCTCGGTGTTTCAATTCAGCGGAGCAGCAATGAAAAGACTACTAGCCATTTTCGCGTGTGTGGTGTTTGTTGTTGTTGCTGACCCCATTGCTTTCAAAGACTGTTCAGGTAGGTGGGTTGTTTGGGCTTTTTGCATAATTGTGTGATGTAGAGGAAGACGGGGTAAAAAAAAAGCCCATGGGCGGGTAAGAAGCCCATGCCAATTATCTCATGAAATAAAGAAAATGTCAGTCAAATTTGCCCATGAGACGAACGCTAAACATTAACACTCGTCTCATGGGCAAAATGTGACTGAAATTTGCTTCATTCCATGAGATAATTGGCATGGGCTTCTTACCCGCCCGTGGGCTTTTCCCCCCGTCTTACCATATATTGTGGCAAAAATACTGCTTGCCCATCATCTTGACAATTATTTGTTCATCATCTATGAGGATTAATTATTTGCTCATCCTCTATGAGGATTAATTATTTTCTCATCATCTATGAGGATTAATTATTTGCTCATCATCTATGAGGATCAATTATTTGCTCATCATCTATGAGGATTAATTATTTGCTCATCATCTATGAGGATTAATTATTTGCTCATCATCTATGAGGATTAATTATTTTCTCATCGTCTATGAGGATTAATTATTTGCTCATCATCTATGAGGATTAATTATTTGCTCATCATCTATGAGGATTAATTATTTGCTCATCATGTATGAGCATTGGCTCATTCTCCTGCCTTTTAAAAAAAATCTGAATAATGTTCTCCTTTGACATCCTCCGAAATCGGAATGTGTCGGCTGTATGCTACGGGGTGACCGGTGAAAACTGAAAAGCGGACACACACGAACATTGCCCGTTATGGCCTTATAGTGGCCTGGTAGAACGCAGAAAAAGAAGCTTTTGACAAACTAGCAATTCAAAACGGGTTTTGATCATGGTATTCGCTTTAAAGGGAAATGAGATAAGAAGAGGTTTAAGTTGTAGGGGAAGACGGGGTAAAAAGCGCATGGGCGGGTAAGAAGCCCACCCCAATTATCTCATGAAATGAAGCAAATTTCAGTCTCATTTTGCCCATGAGACGAGCGTTAATGTCTAGCATTCGTCTCATGGGCAAATTTGACTGAAATTTTCTTTATTTCATGAGATAATTGGGGTGGGCTTCTTACCCGCCCATGCGCTGTTTTACCCCGTCTTCCCCTACATAATTATAAGCTGATAGAGCTCTGCCAAATCGATAGTAACACAGTTTAGTGATGCATCTCAGTGTAAAAGGATGCTAGGGGAAGATGGGGTAAAAAGCGCATGGGCGGGTAAGAAGCCCACCCCAATTATCTCATGAAATAAAGAAAACTTCAGGTGGGCTTCTTACCCGTCCATGCGCTTTTTACCCCGTCTTCCCCTATCAGATGATTTCAAACGCAATTCTGTACGCTTTTTACCCCGTCTTCCCCTAGTCGTTATGAACTCGCCCACGTACACAATGTACTACTGGTTAACTTGCTCTTGGTTTAAACAAGTTTTAATCAAATAAAGCACATACAGCAGCACATAATTTAAATAAGAAGAGCACAACAAGCTTAGAGCTTATGCATGTCACTCCAACAATTTTCAATTACATAATATTGGCTGCCACAAGCATGGAAATAAACAGCACAACATCAATATTAGTGTACAATGGAAAGAAAAACAAATAAAACAATAACTTACCAACAAAAACATGAATCAAAACAACAGATTAGAAACGTATTATAATCACATAAAACTCTCTAATCAAAATTTTGCCTTTGGGTTGCAGGGGCAAGGCTGAGACGCGCACCGGTTGCAAACTGCATCAAATCAACAATTTCATCACAGAAACTATACCAACCAGGGCTTAAATGTAACGAGTCACAATAAGGACACACATTAGAGACAGTTATTCTGCCAAAAATCTGTTTGACAGTTGGATGAAATTACTAATAGACTCAAGTATTGTTCTATTTTCACTTTGGTTTTTATCACAGCTTCCGAACAAAAGCAATGATACATTTTTTTGACATCGTCTGGTAATAAGTCGATAGTCTGTCTACGGGCTTGTTGGAAAAGGGGACAGTGAAAGAGAAAATGACATGCATCTTCTACAGGTGCGTTGCAAGTACAAGCTGGGTTGTTCAGAATATGTCGTTGGAATAAATCATTACGCAAATCACTCATTTGGAGTCTTAATTTACAAATAATTATTTCAGACAGTCGATCTTGTAAGTAGTAATAAGGGGAAACTGTGCTATCGTCGCTACTGAGAAAACGCTTTAAGACACTGAGAGAATCGCACTGCTTGATATTCTCCGGAAGGCTATTCCAAAGGACAGTAGTGGATGGAAAATAAGAGGATTTATAAAGTTCTAATCTACATCTAGGCACTTGTCTCTCTAGGGGATATCGTCTATGGTAGGGATTGATTGATGCAACTAGTTGGGGGAGGCAATTGATTAAATACATAGGTACAGAACCGTTGACAATTTTGTGATACAAAATTATTTTATGACGACGCCGCCTTTCTTTTAAAAATGTGAATCCTGTTTCAGTATACAGCTTTTGATGGCTAGTCCCTCGGACTGAGCCAGTAATTGTTCTGAGTGCATCCAGATGTATTTGTTCAAGATCTTCTGCTTGTTTTTGCGTGCAGTTGTCCCATACCACATCTGAAAAGTCTAAATGGGGCAAAATAAACGATTTATACATTGTTACAAGCGCTTTACGACTTAGTCGGTATTTGTATGACCTAAGGCAAGCAACAAGTGTGCGACACTTAGATAGAATAGATTTGATATGGAGATTCCACTTGCAATTATTTTGAATGATAACTCCTAGATGTTTGTGGTTGTCTGTCTCTTGAAGTACTACATCGCTAAATATTAATGGTTGTGTGTGAGGAAGTGCTTTGTTAGAGATTGTCATCAATTCAGTTTTGGTTTGATTAAATTTAACTTTCCATGTTGATGCCCATCTGTTAATCTTTTCTAAATCCGAATTTAAAATTTCTGTTCGTATGTCAGTATTTTCAAGGCCTAAATACATACTAGTATCATCAGCAAAAAGCTTGATGATAGATTCAATGTCATTTACAATATTATTAATATAGACAAGAAAGAGTAGAGGTCCGAGGACAGAACCTTGAGGGACGCCTGCCGACACAGGGAGATAAGGGGATTTACTACCTTTTAGAACAACTGCTTGCGTGCGCTCCCTTAAATAGTCAGCAAACCACTCAAGCAACTGTCCACGAATACCAAGTGCAAAGAGTTTGTACAGCAAAGCTTGGTGCCACACTTTGTCAAACGCCTTAAATATATCAAAGAAAACTACCTGCCCGGTTGTCTTAGAATCTAAAAATTTGCAAAAGTCGTCATAAATACCTAACAATTGATAGACGGTAGAGTCTTTGGGGATAAATCCAGATTGTGCTGTGGTTAAAAGGTTATTGTCGTTAAGGTATTTGAAGACATGTTTTTGCACACATTTTTCCATAACTTTGCCTATACAACTCAATAAAGATATGGGACGGTAGTTGTCACACTTTTGTTTATCTCCCTTTTTGAATATGGGAGTGACATGGGCCACCTTCCAAACAGATGGAAATGTGCTTTCTGTTAACGAACGATTAAACAGGCGTGTCAGGGGCTCACAAATAACATCAGCAGCAGCTATTAGTATTTTATTATGAATTAAGTCAGGGCCCACAGCTTTACCAGGGTCGAGATTTTTCAATACATCAAGAACGACATCTGGTGTAAGAACTAATTGGTTTATGGAGCCTTGAAATTTGTTAAGTCTAGGAAATGTTTCATCTGTATTATCCATGGAGCATTGAGCAGAAAAATATTTATTGAATGCATTAGCCTTTTCCTTAGGAGTGTAACAGGTTGCGTTATTATCTTGAATTGGAGGAATTTCACCTTGTGGCATGTTTTTATTTGAAATGAATGTTTTTACAAGCTTCCACCAATCCTTAGAGCCAAAACGATTTGGGGAAGAAATACGGTTATCTAAATCCGATATATACTCAACTTTTCTTATTCTAATTTTATCTGTAAGGTCGTTAACTTGCTCTTCAATAGACAAAGATGGATAACAGAGATAGACTATACGAAACATGATAACATCAAGAGCGAACACGAGAATTATTAAAGATAAAGATAATACACGAACTCGATGTAACATCAAACAAGATGACAGAGCCATATAAACTGTACTCCCAGTTACCGATGAAACGAATACGAACTATTTTTAAATCTTGGGTCATTGCATGTGACAGTCTTTTTTGTGTGTTTATAAAAAACATGACTGTATAAAAGAATTGCAAATCCCAAAGTTTATTATTTTACACCCCCCCCAACCCCCCCCCCCATTCTTTGATGACAAAAAATTTCACTGGACCAACTTTGGTTGAAAATCTCCATCAACTCTCTCTTTGAAATCAATCTCTCAGTGTCTTTGTAATATTCGAATTTGATTCATAGGGATCACGTTGGTATGGCTTGCCGTTTCGCGAATCTGACATCATGGGCAGCAACTACAAGGCCAAAGGAACTATTGCTCCAATTTTCGTTACGATCGGTTCTGTGGTTTTGGCGCCGTGACATGGAACATATATTGATCACATTACGGACACACACACATGGCTTGCTGTTTTGCGAATCACACACGCGCAGCGAGACACGAGACGACACACAAACACACGCGCCCGTACACGCACGCACGAGACAAGGCCACTACGCTCCAATTGCACGTTACGACTGTTCTGTGGTTTTGGTGCACGCCACACACACACACACACACACACACACACACACACACACACACACACACATCGACAGAGACAGAGAAACACACAAACCCTTGTTTCCATTCTAATGTGCTCCTGTGCTTAAACAGAACTGGGGGTACACTGAACCAGGCATACAGATAGGCGCTTCGGCACGTGCACACACACACACACACACACACACACACACACACACACGTGTAGGCCTATGTGTGTCTGAGTGTTTATGACGTGCTTGCTACGCATGAATGGAGGATGTACGCAAAACATACCATTTACTTATTATAATGATACATAATCCTTTTGATGCTGGCTGCACAGGGAAGAACTCGACAGTGCAGGTGGACATCTCACCGTGTACAGTGCAGCCCTGCGTGTTCAGCTACAATGTCACAGCCAACGTCAACATCACCTTCAAAGCACGTGAGCCTCGTCCTATATATTGGCCACTGCAACGACCACCTTTAGCAAGAGTAGATGATCAAGAGTACTGACCAAACAAGGGAATCACTCTCGCCAATAAACCTATTTCGGGCCACTGAATACATAATCATGGCTGCCTTTTGTAAGAGTGAATTCCCTTTTGGATACTGACCAACAAGGGATTAACTCTCGTTGTCAAGGGCGTTAATAACCCTAGTTGCAGTGGCCTATACATTATCACTCCGGCATCAGTATTGTCTGAAGTCCAATCCTCTGAAAACCGCGGTGCAAAGGGCCACCAAGGCCCCATAGTGTAGAGCGAATACGCAGTCATACTTCCCTTTTGGTACGATGTTCTGAAAAGTTGAAGGCGAATGTTTTGTGAAATGTCCTTTTAATTTAGAGGATGACACACGCTGTTCCGCGCTGTTTCCCTTGTTGAAATAACACACAAATAACGGACTCTATAAGATCGTGAAGGGAGACGGCGGATCGCTCATTCTCCTAATCCAATAACATTCCAGGAACGTGCGCGTGCGTGTCTCGTGGGTCACGTGCGTGAAGAGAGAGAGAGAGAGAGAGAGAGAGAGAGGGGAGAGAGAGAGAGAGAGAGAGAGAGTTTTTCCATTGGCTTTCTATTTATTAGAGAGAGTTTGAGAAATACGGACGGATGTTTTGGCTTTTTATTTATAATTTTGTTTGAGAAATAAATGTTATTGGACGTGCTTCTGAATCTATATGGGTCAAAAGGTGATTGAGCAATCCGTTTGAGATTCTTTCGACTTCTCATAGAGTTCTCTACTTTTGAGTTAGTTTAACAACGGACACATCGTCGAACAGCGTGTGTCATCCTCTAAAATAGAAGATTATCTTGCAAAATATTTGCCTTCAAATGTTCGTAACATCGTACCAAAATGGAAGTATCCCTATAGCAATGTGTATGATTGGCCCTTGACTACCAGACTGTGACGGGATAACACTGAAATCAGTCCCAAACATAACCAAAAAAGACCATCATGCAGTGAGAAAACACTATAAACTAAAATGCTATTGAACAGAAAAAGATAGAAAGAGGAAACGGTAAAGATGCAGATCAGCACCCCCATGTCACAGTATTGGTTCATTGCGCTCTTTTATTATTCCGTCTTGCCTTTATCTTCTACTAATATACTGAATGCATATTTTTGATTGTGTAAAAGGATGAAAATTAACGTTAAATATTACATGTAGTAGAAGGTAAAGGTGTAGAGTGGCACGTACAGAGGTAACGCGTTCGCTTCGTGCATGATAAACCCCAAGTTCGAATCTGGCTACAGGGGATTTTTTCTCTCACTCTGTACTAGGCCTTATGGTCTGAACGTAGAGTCTTTCGGACGAGACGATAAACCGAGGTCCCCGTGTGCCCATGCACTTAGTACACGTTAAATCCAGTGGCAACGAAAAAGTTGTCATTTGGTCAACAATTACCCCCCCCCCCCCCCCCCGCTCCGCCCTCCCCCTTTCTTTCCTCATCAGTCACACAAAAGTCGCATGCAAATTAAAAAATGGGACCTTGACCTTGATTTTTCTAATTTCCTTTCCTGTGATTTTTCCTTTAAAAATATAGCCTGAATCTTTTCTTTGACCATGCTATTAAAAATTCGTGACCAGGGTGGTCGGATAACCGAGTGATAAATTACACTTGTCAATAGTGATTCTGACTGAGGTCACAGTCCGTTGTCCTGATAGCGGGGTGGTCGCTATACTGGAGACACCTTTAGTCATAAATAAGAAGAAAAAAATTACTGACAAAAACTGTCCGGTATACTGAGGTGCCCGTACTGAGGTGCCCGTTAAGTGAGGTTCGACTGTATTACAGCTACATTGTGCATGGTTTCTTTCTTACATTTAACCATTCTTCTTCTTCTTCTTCTTCGATCGCTCAGACAGTGTCCTGTCAATTATGAGCGCACATGCGTCATGCTGCCGTTATGCGCCTAACTAAGGAATAGTCAGGCCCAGCAAGTCCGACTTCGGCAGGAAGAAATCTTTTTGAAAGAGTTTCTTCAAAAAAGGCAGGAGAATGGACCGGTAAGGCAGAAAGATAGTAGATGACAGACAGTAAGCAAAGGGAAAAGGCAGAGTCAAAGAGAGAGACAGATTAGAAGAAGTTACAAGCACAGAATTTCCAAGAAATAGATAATGTTTTACGCCCTCTGCGGCCTTTGGGGCATTACAGAACTTCCAAAAGGTGGGGGAACTATTTATGCAAAAGACCCCCCGGTATCCCCACGGTGGGTTTTTTTTAACCATTCCATATTGCTGCTCTAGTACTGTTTTTCTATCAGCTGTGGACTCCAGCTCTCTGAGGGCAGCCATCTACGGGTACGTGGGCACGGTGAAGGTGCCTTGGAAGATGCCCAACCCGGACGGGTGCAAGGAGTCGGGCATCACGTGCCCCGTCAGTGCCGGACAGGAGTACACCTACACCAGCACCCTGTCTGTGCCCAAAGGGGCGCCCAAGGTAACACATTATACGCTGCTGTATCTTCCAGTACAAATAGTCCCCCCACCTTCTGGAAGTTCTTTCCCGGTCGATGCACATGTTTACCCCGAGAAGACCGCCCAGTCTTCATGAAGAACGTCCATAAGGGTCGATAACCAATTGGACGATAATCTCACTATCTGTGTTCTGGAAGTTCTGTGCTAGCAACTTCCTCTATCTCTTTTAAGTGTACTTTGTCTTTTTCTGACTGTCATACTAGATGTGTGGTGTTTTCTGCCTCAGTGGTCCATTCTCCTGCTTCCCCCCCACCCCCCACCCCAAAAAATCTTTATAAAAAAATCTTCCAACTAATGTTCTTTTTTTATTTTAGCTCCTTCGAAATCGGAATGTGTTGGCTGAATACAGCGAAGAGATCAGTGAAAAATGAACACCCGCGTATTTAATTAACCAAGTGTATGGCCAGATGGCCTGCAAACGCTGAGGAAGATAATACAGTGTATTGCTGCCTTCTTTCTTTCAAAAATCACAATTCTCTGGATTTTTCACTGGAGTCAAGAGTACGAATTTACGGGCAAAAAGGTGTGCTTTCAGAAGGAAAAAGCACATACTTGTCTTGTGATCATTTTTTATTTCATTACCCTCCCCCCCCCCCCCCCCCCCCCCCCCCGTGGAGATACCGGGGGGGGGGGGGGGGGGCTTTTGTGTAAATAGTTCCCCCACCTTCTTGAACCTCTGTGCTTGTAACTTCCTCTCATCTGTCACTCTCTTTGACTCTGCCTTTTCCCTTTGCTTGCTGTCATCTACTATCTTTCTGCCTAACCGGTCCATTCTCCTGCTTTTTTTCACGACGCACTTTCCAAACGATTTCCTCCAGCCGAAGTCGGACTTGCTAGGCCTAACTATTTTTTTTAGTTAGGCGCATAACGGCAGCATGACGCATCTGCACTCATAATTGACAGGAAACTGTCGGAGCGATTGAAGAAGAAGAAGATTTCATTGAGCAGGAACATAACAAACACACAATGGTACCAGATGTATTCAGATTTTCCGTCCAATGTTTTCTGCAGGGTATAGAAAGAGAACTTCTGTTTCATACTTTTTTTTTCTGTACACATTTGCCATTCGGAGGCCTATTCCTTGCTTTGCTAATACAGTGGAACCTCCCTTATAAGACCTCCCATTATAAGACTCCCTCCCACATAAGACCTACTTCTCGAGACATTACCCTTCTTTGTAAGTATTAAAATTACCTCCCTTATAAGACCTCATTTGGGATAATTTTTGAAGGTCTTATAAGGGAGATTCCACTGTGTATGATATTTTGAAACTGTTTTTATAAATTGTGATATGAAGCAAAATGAATGTTCAGAGACGAAAGACATATACGTGAGCAGATAGTAAGTATTATGACTATTCACTTTAATATTAATAATATCATTTTCGGTGCTCTTTAAGTGCTACTAAACCTAAGCATATGCTTAAACCTGTTCTAATAATGTTTCAAAACTTTTCCAACTTTCAACTTTTTCAACTTTTTTTCCCTTAATTCGTCTGATAATTTACAATAAAGATTTTCGGGAAAATATTAACAAATTCTTTTTCAATTCTGAAATCTCAGGATTGACAATTCCGTGTTTTCATCTCTTGATTTCAGATTCGCCTGATCGTGGAATGGTCTTTAACGGCAGCTGATAAAGAGAAGGAGTTCTGTTTTGACTTCCCCATGGAGATCAACTAGGCTTGCCTTTTCCCTAGAAACAATTATGTCCTAACTACATAGGCCTAGTCATTTGTGACCATCTCTAGCCAATGTAACATGACAAGACACTCTGAGGAGACTATGAACTCATATTGTCTTCTTTGTGAGGTTCAGTTCATTTGAGAGATGTTAAGACCGGTGAAAAATGTAGCCTAAAATGTGTGCAATTTGTTCTCTCTTTTCAACCCCGGAGGCAATTCAAATACACCATGTCGAGTACATGTATAATATAATGATACCAGAGATAGAAAAATAATCCATATTTCATGCAACAATATTTCGTCCCTCTTTATATACACAAAGAAGAAAGTTAAGCACCCCACCACGTTTTTACTGTAGATGAGATGAAATCGAGATTTATTGCAAATAATCAATAAAGAATGAAACAACATTGATTGGTAAATGAACGTTTGACTATCTGACTAAAAGAAAACGCATTATTTAATGTATGGCTTTACAAATGCATTCTGATATTCTGAAACAAAAAGGGTTGTCATTTTCAATTTTTAAAATATCATATTTAAGTATCAATGTAATAATTTCATATGGCTATATCAAAAGTTAATTATTGTGGGAAAACGTCATGAGGAGTGTCCAAAACTCATTTGGCAAATCAAAGTTCAGTAGCGTGTGTTTCCTCCCTGTGCCTGGATGACTGCTTCAACCCTGCTTATAACGGAATAATAGTAGCCTTGTAATAGCTAAGGGGTGCTTAACTTTTTTCTTTGTGTATATATATGTTGGATTGTCTATCTTGCCTTGATGTCAAGACGTTTTGCTGTGTGAGTGTGTGTGTGTGTGTGTGTGAGAGAGAGAGAGAGAGAGAGAGAGAGAGAGAGAGAGAGAGAGAGAGAGAGAGAGAGAGAGAGAGTAGGATGTAGATGTTGTCACGAAATTACCTTTGTGAATGTTATCATCTCACAACACATGTACATGCAAGAATGAGCAATCATGTTGAATGCCGAGCTTCAAACAGATCGATTTGTCCTGATGGAATAAATATCATGTCAATGAAAACTCTTGTAATTTCATATGAACCTTTTCGTGTGTGTGCGCGAGGCACATTATCCCTCTCTGTTCTTCTGCTCTTTTGCTGGACACACACAAAATAATATCCGGTGGCCATATCCATGATAGTGCATTTCTTTTATATAATTCACACATTTTGGAGAATAGTAAAGCTCTATCATATAGGCAAGACGTGTGTGTGTGTGTGTGTGTGTGTGTGTGTGTGCGTGTGTGTGTGTGTGTGTGTGTGTGTGTGTGTGTGTGTGTGTGTGTGAGAGAGAGAGAGAGAGAGAGAGAGAGAGAGAGAGAGAGAGAGAGAGAGAGAAATGCATTTTGAAATTTTGGAGAATAGAAAAAAGAAAAACTATCATATATTCAAGACGCATGTGTGTGTCTGTGTGCGTGCGTGTGGATCAAAGAACATGGGGGTTAGGTGGCATCTGTTAATAACAGTTGCGAACTAATAATAGGGCTTACCAGTAATTATTTCCATCCAATGTAACAAGGAAGCCTTTAGCAGTAGTTCTAAAACCAAATATGAGGTACCATGGATGATTCAACAGATTAGAGTAAAGGAACAGGACAAATCTTCAGAGAAGAATCCACCTCGCCCCCACAGCTTCAGACTGTCTGGAGGCCTGGGTCAATGACCCCAATTGACCCCTCATTTTGTGCAGCCAGGGTTCAAATGATCCACGAAGTCTGCACTAAACTATAAGTTTCATAGTTCAGCGACACATGAAGGTCAAAACACACGTTGTTAGTTTTCACTCTTTCCCCATGTCAACACAGTGATACTCCAGTTATGATGGTACTTGCCTATCACTGTGTTGGCATGAGGAAAGAGTGAAATCTAGCAACGTGTATTTGGACCTTTATTGGCTCATTATATTTTGGAAATTGACCCCTAATTGTCTCTGTTGTGTGTGTGCGAGTACGTGAACAAGCTGTTCGTTTGAACTTGAATTTTTTTGCATGTTCTTAAATTGACTGTGAACATGCCTGTTGTTATTTTCTATTCTTTTTGTGCATTTTATACTTTCTTTTGTTTTCCTTTTCTTGTTATTTGGCTGTTCTTTTTCCCCTCGAGGGCATGGTGTAAAGAAGCTAGAGCTTATCCGTTTACCCTCATTAAACATTCATATTCGTATTGTTGTCAAGGGTCATTATATGGACCCATTAGGTTTGAAAACCTGAAGCTCTGCACCCCCCCACATACGAAAATCAAATGCTTTGACCCTTATATCCATCTATTAGAAGGGGTCAGGCCACATCCTAAGGATGAATGACTTCTGGACGCCATTACCACTTTTTACTTCTTCTTTGTTGGAGGGGGTGTAGGGGAGGTCATTTCAGACGAAATTTGAACCCAGAACCTCTGAAGCTGTTCAGCCTTTCATCATAGAGCGATGCTTCTGGAGAAGAAAGAAAAAGAAATCAGAATATTCCTGCCACTGTAACAAAAGGTTGAGTGTCGGTTCATTTCTCATCGGACACAACTTTATATTGGTATTGCTATTGGTATTACTTTCATAGACGCAGAGACTCGCCTCTGTAAAATTTGTGTTGCTGCCAACCTGGAGAGAACGTCGCAGCTAATGCTGCGCCACCTTTTTTCTTTTCTTTTAGGTATCGCGTTCACCTCATGTCAAGTAAACCCGAGTTCAAACCTGGGCACAGGGGATTTTTTCTCTCATTCTGCACTAGGCCTTGCGGTCTGAACGTGGAGTCTTTCGGATGAGACAATAAACCGAGGTCCCGTGTGCCCATGCACTTAGCACACGTTAAACCCAGTGGCAACGAAAAAGTTGTCATATGGTCAAAATGTAACCTCCCACTCCCTTCCTTATTCATCACACACAAAGATTGTATGCAAAAAACAAAAACAAAAATGGTTGGCACACCTCTGGCTGCGACACGCTCTCCAGGTGGGAGCAACCCGAGTTTCACAGAGACGCCTCTGTGACTAATACTTTTTCATTGCCACTGGGTTCTTTAATGGGTGTGAAGTGTATGGGCACATGGGACCTTAGGTTTTTGTCGTGTCATCCGAAAAACTTAGCGTTCAGACCATAACGTCTAGTGGAAAGTGAGCGGAAAAACTCCGCTGTAGCCAGGAAAGATCCCGGGTTTGTTGCACACGAGGAGAACGCGCTACCTCTGAGCCACTCTACCACTACATCTGGAGTTAATGTTAATATTACCATTGGGATATCTGACCTCTGACATTGCCTCACTGTTGGCATAGTTCATTCTTCACATATTCAAGCACGTACATACATACATACGCATTCACACGCACAAACATGCATGTGAACACAGACAAACACAAAGATAAAATTTGAATATATACACACAGAAGCACACACACAAAAACACAAAGATACAATTTCAAAATGTTTCACATATTTGGTCTTCAGCAGTTAAGTAACAATTGCTTTAAGTAAATCATATTAAAACAAATCACTCATCAAGACAAATATGAAATATCTATCAATCATGCAACTTATTTGCTTACACAGGATATGCAGTATGAAACTCAATCGATGGCCAGCGATGAACCATCAAAAATATTAATACTTTTATTTTTAAACTTTGCCTGATAATAAAACATATCAGTTTCTCTCTTTTTTTAAACAAAAATGTGTTAAAATTTACAATCTATCACTCAAACAGGCACTCTTTCTTTCACAATATTTTCACATTTTTCCTACTAGCATTTCAAATTTACAATCACAAAAATGTTCTGTTTTCTCAATCCCTCTCCCTTGGGTTCTTTTCTTTGTTAATTGGTTGGGTTTTTGTTTGTGTGTGTTTGTTTCTTCTCTTTTGACTGTCTTTTGGTACTTTAGAAATGGGGTAAATAACATCAAACTAACATTTTTTTTTAAACAAACATCTTAAAGACTAACTAAAAACTAAGCCAAGAAGTAAAATTATGAATAAAACTGATAAAAAATATTTCACAATATCTTTGAAAGGGAAAATGCAAACACCAAAAATCAATGCTTTAGTGACAAGAGCATGCTTGCCTTGCTTAACTTACAAATGCGTTTCTGCGTTAATCATAAATCAAAAGCCAAAGTCCATCTTTGACAACCATTACATAGGTTTCTTTCTAGAAGACTGAATACTTAGTACAAAGATGGACTTTGGCTAGAAGACATCAAGACCAGACCAAGAAGGCAAGGATGCCGAAAATTTGTCGAGTTGAGGTTTTATCCCGTTTTTTCAATAGTTTTAAGTCCCCCTCTGGGGAAAGTCTTTTTTAATTTTTATAAAAGAAATAAAGTAGCACAATAAAGCAAAGTTTGCTTTGTTACTTGTTTTTTTTGTTTCCCTTCTTTTAAACCCCCTTGAATTCTTTGTTACTTGTTTTTTTTAATTTTAAAAAATCGTTTCCCTTCTTTTAAACCCCCTTGAATTCATTTCAAATTTCTTGATCCCTCATAATCATTACATTAATAGAAACATGACCCACGTTTACTCATTTTCCACTGTAACAATTACGCATTGACGTTTACGCTCAATTCTCTCAGTGCGTGACAATGTTAGCAAGAAATACATGCAGATAAAGATGACCAGGCACACGGAACTTTCAATTAGGGAGGTAAGTTATCTTAATAATACTAATAATAAACGGACACTTATATAGCGCTTTTATTGAGCACAAAGCGCTTTACAATCAGCATTGAAACACTCAGACATACACACACACACGCACACAACAGACACACACGTACGTACATGCATATATGCGAGTGAACGCATTCTTGCACACAGACACACACACACAGAGAAAACACATTCTCACTGAAATGCACACACACTTACATAAACGTACACTTGTAGAAACATGCGCGCACGCACACACACACAGAGACATGCACAAACACACATGCGCACTCATACTCACAGACACATACTCACACACACCCCTCTCTCTCTAGCCGAACACAATCTCTCCTGCGCACACTTACACTCATACACATGCAAGCACATATACCCACACAGCACACACACAAACACACTCACTCACTCACTCACACACACACACACACACACACACACCACACACACCTGCTCGGAAGAGAACTTGTGAACAGCATCACAGTTGAGTATTTTCATTCAGGTTAAAAAATAGAGGGAAAGATTAACATATTTTGTTCCCCTTTTTAGATGAATACTTTAACAAATGAGTGGATGAATCCGACGCACAAAAATAAAACCAGTCCGTCTCTCCATGGATATGTAGCATATAAAACGGCTCAGTTCAATGAGAATAAGAATGACTGTGCATTTCAATTTTAACAATACACGATTATAAACAATTGTTCATCTTGCATTTAGCATACAGCTGATGAGCTTTTCCTGTTGTTGTGTTTTTTTACAGCATACCTATCAAATGTTTGCTTCAATTCAGCACATTCGTCGGAATTGTTTTCCTCCTTTGACTGTGACTTCTATTCAGCATCGTTCAGCTATCTCTCTTTTTCATTTGGCACAATAAATTAATTAACGGCAGTCCATTTTTTGTCATGCATGAACAAAATTATTTAACGCTCATTTCACTTTCATTTTCCACAGCAGTATGTTTTCACTGATCACAGCTTCGTGTTGACAGATATCCCATGGGAAGGTCTTACACATACACACGCACACACATTTTCTGGCAATAAAATCCTCCACACATCAAAGTCGTTATTCGCTGACAACAGATCCAAGTGCACAGCTTTTGTGACCTATATTTGCACAAATCACAATGCTCATATCACTTATCTCTCTGCTAACTCCAGTCAGCAGTGAGTGAAGAGAAACTCGAGGGTGAGCTGGCCAACAAAGGGTCTTCAGAAAAGAAGCCCCCCTCAATAAAGTGCTTTGGCCCTAAGCTCAGTACACTCTTAACCCCTTGACTGCCGCCAACGTATTACACACTGACCTGATAACATCACTGATGATGTCATCAGTTGAAGCGGAATAACCGTAGTATGCTGGCTTTTGCTCTAACATAATCAAGAGAGTAATATCCCCAGATCATTTTCTCAGATTGGCTCTGTCAGTTGTCTTTTTCATGGCCTGATTTGCCCAATGATGTTTTCTTTAATTTTCTCTGGCAGTCAAGGGGTTAAGTGGGCCGGGCTGAACTTAGGTTAGGCCTCTGGGTGCCTCTACGTTGTCGCCACTTTCCCAGCAAAATACAAAACAAACAATACCGCCCTTGATGAGATTCGAACCTGCAACTGCTGGGTCTGTTGAATTTTTGACTAGCAAACGACGATCTTACCAACTGAGCCGTTTGGGCACAATATTTTTTGGGTGAAATTTATATCAGTACCATTTCACATATATCTCAGTCTACCAATTCTATTTCATTTCTGAAAATGCTTTCCTCAGCCAGCAGAGCATTGACCATTAGTGATTGCCCAGGTTTTCATTTTCTCTGTGGGATTTCTCTCCGTAACGTTACACAGATGAAGTTTTAAAACAAGCACTGAGCATAGCTTACGTAAAAGCACACATGATAATGTTCTTGCACTGTGTGCCATAATGCCGAGATGTGGCGTAAAAATTTTTCTTTGGTTTTTGCCGTTCTTGCAATGTGTGTCATAATGCTGAGTTGTAGCTACAAGAATAAACAATAACTTGTTCTGGTTGTTCCTGATGAAATCACAGTATCATTCAATAAAAAAAATCTTTCCTGCTGAACCAGCCAAGTCAGGATAGGGTACCGGTACACATAAACGCTGGTAGCACAATGTTTTGATGAAATATAAAGCTGTGCATGACAGCTCTTCCAGCCTTTTATGAATAGCACCATTCTGCGAAGGTCCATATCCTTTGAACACTGGGGTGGACGGATGCAGCCAAAGGTCATGTCAACAGCCGCAGAGTGTCCTCCTTCGTCCCGTACAGCAGCAGATGATGTTTCCTGGTATACAAAAAATTGCTTTTGTTCATATACAGTGTAGAGTGGCACAGTGGTAGCGCGTTCGCTTCGTGTCAAGTAAACCCGAGTTCGAACCTGGGTACAGGGGATTTTTCCTCTCACTTTGCACTAGGCCTTGCGGTCTGAACGTGGAGTCTTTCGGATGAGACGATAAACAGAGGTCCCGTGTGCCCATGCACTTAGCACACGCTAAGCCCAGTGGCAGCGGAAAAGTCATTTGGTCAAAATTTACCCCCCTCATCAGTCACACAAAAATCGCATGCAAAATGTTTTTTTTTTAATTGGGTGGCGCGCCTCTGGCTGCGACGCACTCTCCAGGTGGGAGCAACCCGAATTTCACAGACTCCTCTGTGACTATAATGCACCTAACCTAACCTAACCTAACCTATCATCTCTATGTATACTGGCTGCTATCATCCAAAGACAAGCAAAGGCATTTTCAAATCCACAGAGCAGATTTTTTTTTAAACTGTCTAAGACCTTAGCCATTTTGCTCATCCCTAAATCATCTTCATTAAAAGCAAATGCATCAATAGCAGATATAAAATGTACAACTGAATAAATGAGTAAGACATATCAAGCCTTTGAAAAGAATCACTTTTACATCAGTTGGGCTTAGATAAAATATATACAAATGGGCTTAGATATCATACATGCCTGTAAAGGATGGAACCAAAAACTTCTGATTTAAAAACTAAAATTGAAAAATCAATCCCATACTTTTTCTCAAAGCGTATCTCTCGTATGTGATCCATGACACTCTGCAGGTACTTGCGGTGCCTTGAAAGTCTGAAATTTAACACAAGTGAAGAATTTTGAACGCATGAAAGCATGTTTTCACACAGACACATTATTGCACCGTCCACAAAATCCAACATTTTAACCCTTTCATCGCCACTGTCGCCTCTTGGCACCACAATGATTGAACACCCATGTCACTGAAAGGCATCAAATGAGGGTCTGATATCCAGTGACCTTATGTTCTTCATTTTGGGAGGTGAGGATAGGCCCTATTTTATGCATGTCACAGAGCAATCCTCAATATTGCAGACAGAATCGTTTCTCTACCCAGGTAAATTTAATGGAAAGTTCTATCTTAATAAAAAATATCCATTGGCTTCATTCGGTTTGTCTAAGGCCATGTACACACATAAGCGGATATTCCAAGCGGGAACCCGTGCGCAATCCATAAATAAGTGAGAAAAAAAGAAGGGAAAAGATTTGCGCACATGTCCGAATTTCCCCTATATGCGTAAATTTTTATCCTTCTTTCTTCCACTTATTTAGGGTTTTCCGTACGGAACCTACGCGTCTAATGTGAACCCGGCCTAATACTATTTTCTTTTTTTTAATTTGTTTAGAAAATTCAGCCAAGGATTTTAAGCCAAAAGACAATGTACTCACTTTTCGTTAATCTCTTGGACACTTTTGTTGAAGTCGGTGTCTTCTTTACCCAGCTGTGGACAATCAAGAAAGCAAGCAGGGACGGTATTCATGTCGAGATAGCATGAGACTTAGCATGATGCTAACTTAGAAGCTCTTCCAAAAGTCCTATTAAATCCTATAGGACATTGGAAGAGCTTCTAAGTTAGCATCATGCTAAGTCTCATGCTATCTCGACATGAATACCGTCCCTGGTCAACAAGGAATGCACCCAGAGCCAGCATTTCACAAAAATCACATCAACCATTTCATGTTTCAATGGTGTCAAACACACACACACACACACACACACACACACACACACACACACACACAACACACACAACCCCCCAGTAAGGAACATGCACTTTGATCAGACCGGTGGATAATGACAACCCAATAAGTCAACTTGATACAGTGGTATTTAGGTCAGCTGGGTGTCAAGGGTTCACCTCTATTCATACATAATTTCTGGGATATATTAGGCCTATGGCTGGGGACCAATTGTTGTCATAGCCACCATCTTGGGATCAATCTAACTGGATAACTAGTTGGATGCTACGCCATGCTTAGCCCCTCATGACCCCTCTTAGGTCGTTGATGAACAAGAAAAATGGCAGCGAATGGTTACAATGGTTCTCGAAACACCAACTGACCCACCCACTCCAAGTAAAAAAAAAAACAGCACAAAGAAGAAAAGAAAAGAAAAAGGAAAAGGGAGAAAATCCACGACTACGAAGCCGACACCTTCAATTTTATGTACCTAAGTCACATAACTCCATGCTTGAGACCTAGCAAACAATTTGGATCATAATTATGTTCATATTCAATTCTCCCAGGAGAGGGAGACGGAGGCTCTAATGCATCTTTTACGTTCAAATTATCATCAGCTTCTGACACCCCCAATAGGAATTGTTCGGAAATAATTAAGGGGAGTAATTTCATGGTGTGTGGGAGTGATCTTGCCTAATTCAATCGGTCAAACAGGGGAAGTCACTCTACCATCAGCTCTCGTAGCCTATCGATTTGTGTGTTTGAGCAGACATACAGCACTTATTAGAACACCAACGATCATTCTAAAAAAATTATGTAATTTATATTTTTACATCACATTTTGCAAGTTTTATCAGTTTGTGGCCACTGGCCACCCCTAATTTTTCTAAAAAAAATGTTTGCAAGTCGCCGACTTGCATCCTGCGGTTTCAAGCTTCAACGCCATTGTTGCTATGGTATTTGACCGAGTAATGGAGGTAAACAACTCTAATTTTCACGAAGTGCTCTCCCCTAGGTTTTTTTTCTCCGAAAATTGTCTATTGAGCCCTTGGTACCCCTCCCCACCCCCTTCCATCCTTGACTACTTGAGCCGCCCCTGTTGATGAACAAACTGACCTCAATGAAGGCCTGGATGATTCTGATGGCCTGCTCTGGCAGCTCAGTGACCACCACGTCCGTCTCTCCGGCCAGCCACTTGGGGGCCTTGTTGTACACCTGGGGACACCACAGGTTGAAGGAGAAAGGTCAAGACGGTCAAGTCAAAAGTCGAAACATTCCTTATTATCTCCATAAGATAAATTACAGTGAGGTCTCATACAAGCACAGTACAAACAAGAAAATACATAGTCATACTCATGCATTAACTAATTAATAACAAGAGGCAAAGCCTTCAAGGCTCACTCAGGGTGGGGTGGGGGTGGGGTGCTTAAGCACAAGATTGCCAACAAATAATGACCAATACAAATGCAAAGTATCCCAAGGCTCACCAACAGTTCAATGCAACAAATAATGACCAATACAAATGCAAAGTATCCCAAGGCTCACCGACAGTTCAATGCAACAAATAATGACCAATACAAATGCAAAGTATCCCAAGGCTCACCGACAGTTCAATGCAACAAATAATGACCAATACAAATGCAAAGTATCCCAAGGCTCACCGACAGTTCAAAGCAACAAATAATTACTAATACAAATGCAAAGTATCCCAAGGCTCACCGACAGTTCAATGCAACAAATAATGACCAATACAAATGCAAAGTATCCCAAGGCTCACCGACAGTTCGATGCGCTTCCGGATGTGGCCAAACATCTTGGAGGCGTAGGTGAAGATGAAGGAAGGGCCGCTGGGAGATTTGGTCACGTTCTCCTGCTCGCTGGAGCGATTACTGCTGCCGCCGCCCCCACCACTGCTACTACCGCCACTACTGCTGCTCTGACTACCGCTGCTTCCACCACCACCGCTGGACCCAGAATCCTGGGCTTCTCTCTTCTCTCTGTGGACGAGAAGGAAAAATGCTCTTCATTTCTGCAGAAAATGGAGAACCGTAGAGCATTCTTTAAAGTTCAAATCAAATGTTGTTACTTACACGCCTGCCTTAACTCATTCGCATCGCAACGATTTTGAATTATTAAAAAAACTCACAAATCACTCCAGCCATACACACAAACAAAACATACATAAACAAAAGGAGAAATGAAAGAAGATTACGGGTTTTTACTTCAGGTTTAGACATCGGGAAGCGGTAGATCCGACTTTTTTATATATAGACTTTATATAGAAAAACTCTCTACACCGATTGGTTTCCCCACAACAAACCACTACAAAAACAAAGTCAGAAGCAAAATTGTAGTCAAAGGGAACGAAGCGAGTTTAGAAGTGACCAAGGTATACAGATTTATTTCCCTTGAAGCAAATGCATCAAATTGACAGCTACCTATTAATTCCGGACATATATGTCCGGAACAACTTGAATGAGTTAAAGTTAAAATCAAATGACATGGCCTACACTCCTGCTAACTCTATAGAGAGAAACGCAAACTTCTTTACACCAAACGTCTTCTCTCCTTATCTCTAGCCCTCGCTATCCAAGTTTGCACATACACTTTAAACACACATTCAGCTCCTCTGAAATCGGAATGTGTCAGCTTTCGTAGCGGGGAGACCAGTGAAAACTGAAAACCGGACACATACATACCTTGCCCATTATGGCCATACGGCCTGGGAAAGCAAAAGAAGAAGAAACGCATTCACATACAAACTTCATTTGATGAAAACAGCTTCTAAAAACTCAATCAGAACACGCCAAAATACTTATAATAAAAGAAAAACAAGTAAAAAAAAGTGTTTTGTTAAACCCTGGTCCTATAGACTATACCACAGGATCAGTGAATTAATTAACCCTTTCACCGCCAATGTCGCATTTTAGCACCACAATGGTTTAATACCCATGTCACTAAAAGGCATCAAATCAGGGCCTGTTATCCAAAGAGCCCATTTTCATAATTTTGGGAGGTAAGGATAGGCCTTACGTTATACATGTCACAGAGGAATCTCCAATATTGCATTTTTTTCTTCTATACCCAGTTAAGTTTAATAGAATGTTTTTGCTCAAAAACGTCTGGCAGCGAAAGGGTTAATGATTACTGTGTCTAGGACTTGGTATTGGAAGGCAGAGCCTAATCCTCTCTTTCAACTGCCTTTTACCTCCCCTAAACAAAGTCAGGTACCCATTCTTTTTTTCTTCTTCTGCTTTGATCACTCAGACAGTCTTTTATCATATGAGCATAGATGCATTATGCTGCTGTTATGAGCCTAAAGCCGGCGACAGACTATGTGACTGCCTCATATGACGCAATCACGTCGTGACGTAGATCAAATTTTGTTTCCCGCACAGAAGACGTCACAAGCCATCTGACTCGATCAGACTCGATCAGTGAAATTTAGAACCCGCCCTATTCGGCCCTGTCACCTGACTGGGCCCGACTGAGTCAGACTGATCGAGTTAGATGGTATGCAAATGAGGTGAAACATCACGACCTGATCGAGTCACATGAGGCAGCCACATAGTCTGTCGCCGCCTTAAGAAATAGTTAGGCACAGCATGTCCGTCTTCAGCTAGAGACAATTTTTGTGAAAATTGCTAGGAAAAAAGGCAGGAGAAAGGACCAGAAAGGCAGAAAGATAGTAGATGACAGTAAGCAAAGGGAAAAGGCAGAGTCAAAGAGAGTAATATATTAGAGGAAGTTACAGGCACAGAAATTCCAGGAGGTGGGGGGAACTATTTGTACAAAAGACCCCATGGTATTCCCACAGGGGAAGGTACCCATTTAAACTAGGGTGGAGTGAGGAAGAAAAGGAGTTAAATATCTTTCTGAAAGCCTCAACACCACTGACCGAACGGGATTCACAAAGAGTTAATCACAAAAGCATCGGTTACATTATCATAACGTCTTATCAGATACTACAGTTTTCACTTTTCCCACAGGGGAAGGTACCCATTTAAACTAGGGTGGAGTGAGGAAGAAAAGGAGTTAAGTATCTTTCTGAAAGCCTCAACACCACTGACCGAACGGGATTCACAAAGAGTTAATCACAAAAGCATCGGTTACATTATCATAACGTCTTATCAGATACTACAGTTTTCACTTTTCCCACAGGGGAAGGTACCCATTTAAACTAGGGTGGAGTGAGGAAGAAAAGGAGTTAAGTATCTTTCTGAAAGCCTCAACACCACTGACCGAACGGGATTCACAAAGAGTTAATCACAAAAGCATCGGTTACATTATCATAACGTCTTATCAGATACTACAGTTTTCACTTTTCCCACAGGGGAAGGTACCCATTTAAACTAGGGTGGAGTGAGGAAGAAAAGGAGTTAAGTATCTTTCTGAAAGCCTCAACACCACTGACCGAACGGGATTCACAAACAGTTAATCACAAAAGCATCGGTTACATTATCATAACGTCTTATCAGATACTACAGTTTTCGCTTTCATTTGTGTCTGTGACTATGAGAGAGACAACGTACGTTCTGCTGGCTTGTTGGATCATGTCCACCAACTCTGCGATGTTAACCTTCCTCTCTGTGGCCGACGTTTTGCCCTCCAGCAGTCTCTGTATACACACACACACACACACACACACACACACACACACAGACACACACACAGACTCACACACACACACACATACACACACACATCTACATTGCTATCGAGTTTTGATAAGCTCCATGATGGCCAAAAAGAAAAAGTGTCGAGTCATGATAAACAGAAAGTGTCAACGTTATATCTTTTTTGCAAGACATGTGAATATGTTCACAGCTTTTAAAAAAAGAACTTCATATGGAACATCTTCAATGCAAAGGTGTGGCTATTTTCATGTGGGGAAGGGGAGGGATTTAGTGGCAAGCACGCGCTAAACCATTCACATCTTTGGATAGATTGTAACTGGAAAACAAGTCATGTACCACTCGTTTTACATCTCGTAGAGTGGTAGTGGCACAGAGGTAAAGCGTTCGCCTTCTGTCAAGTAAATCCGAGTTCGAACCTGGGTACAGGGGATTTTTCCTCTCACTTTGCACGAGGCCTTACGGTCTGAACGTGGAGTCTTTCGGATGAGACGATTAACCCAAGGTCATGTGTGCCCATGCACTCAGCACACGTAATCCCAATGGCAACGAAAAAGTTGTCATTTAGTGAAAATTTTCCCTCCTCATCAGTCACACAAAAATCGCATGCAAAAAAATTAAAAAATTGGGTGACGCGCCTCTGGCTGCGACGCACTCTCCAGGTGGGAGCAACCCGAATTTCAGTCGCCTCTGTGACTATAAACTACCTAATACACAAAGGAAAAGAGGACAGACTAGCACCCTAGCACCCACCCTGACAAAGATGCCGTCTGTATCCTTTACGTAGACCAAGAAGGGAATATTGGAGGCCCGGCACTTGTCCTGCAGATCCTCTATGTCCTGAACAACGGAAATTCAACAGTCAGTTCACACTTGAGTGTGCACTTTTAAAACAATGAACATGTAAGGGGGTCTTTAGTGTTTGCTTGCTTATGTGTATAAATGTGTGAGTGAGTCTCTGAACACAAGTGAATATGCTTGCACACATGTGTGCATACGCATGCAAATCTGTACCCATGCATGCATGCAAACAGGCGGGATGATAAAAAGCCTTGTTAGCTTATTCTTTAACCCTCAATAAAGATAATTTTGACTTGACTTGACAGGCACCTACACACACACACACACGCACACGCACACACACACACACACACACACACGCACACACACACACACACACACACAGAGACACAAGAGAGAGGCACACACACACAGAGAAAGAAAGAGAGAGAGAGAGAGAGGCAAACTCCAGTGATTTCTTTTATATCCAAACATTGCATAAAAAGACTGCATTTTGAACAAAACAAAACACCATGACAATTATATGGAAGAACTACTATACAACGGCACACTTTTCAACTATTCATCCAATGAAAGGTAGGGAAGCGCAAACGAACAAGCGCTAACGAACAAGCGCTAACCTCCATCGGCTCGTACTGCAGCTCGGTGCGAATGCCCGCGGCCAGGAGATTCCTGGCGACCTGCAGCCTCTCCCTGAGCATGGCCTTGTGGCCCAGAGTGCACACCGTCACGTCACAGGCAGCGGGCACGTGCAGCTGAAACAGCCGTCACGCACCACTGAGGCATTCATCATGCACCGCACCCTATTTTACGGCAACTAGAACGACGAGTTACAGCTAACTCGAAACCAGCCAACCAGCTGACTCTTTGCATGTTGCATGTTGTCTAAGATCACTATTCACAACAACTAGAGTTGCACAGATTCTGTTCCGTCGCACACAAAGTTGAGCTATTTAGCTAAAAGACTGAATCTTATATTAAAAAGAAAAGCAACAAGTACGTCCTTTAAATATTTTGGCTGTATGTTCTACACAGTATTTCAAATATATTTCTAGTTCAATTGTAAAAACTATTTTTGTTGAACAGTATCATGAAACATATTTAGAAGAAAATGTTCTTAAACATTTCACTTAGTATCACACAAACTTATAAAAATGGCCCATGAGTGAAAATCTAGCAATTTTAACTGAATAAAACTAATTTATGCACATATTACAACATATTCTTGACTGTTATTTATGAAAAGTTACTTCTGAAGATATAGATAAAAATGTTCCTCCCAAAGTTGGCTTGAAAAATCCACTTCTGAAGGCTTTAACCCTTTCATAGATGAACTAAATGTTCCTGTCACTGAAAACAGAGGGTGTGAGAGGCCACTGTCGCCTCCAGCACAATCCCCATGTCATGGAAGGCATCAAATGAGGCATCCAGTGACCTTAACCCTTTCATGGCCACTGTCCCTCTTGACCACAATGATTGCTTGTCACTGAAAGGCATCAAATTCATTGACCTTACCCTGTCATCGCCACTCTTGGCACCACAATGATTGAACACCCATGTCACTGAAAGGCATCAAATGAGGGTCTGGTATCCAGTGACCTTATTTCATGGCCACTGTCGCCTCTTGGCACCACAATGATTGAACACCCATGTCACTGAAAGGCATCAAATGAGGGTCTGGTATCCAATGACCTTATGTTCTTCATTTTGGGAGGTAAGAATAGGCCCTATTTTATGCATGTCACAGAGGAATCCTCACTATTGCAGACGAAATCTTTTCTCTACCCAGGTAAGTTTAATGGTAAATATTGGCTGAGGAATGGCTAGCGTTGAAAGGGCGAAATTCATAATTTTAAAGGAAAAATTACAAGGGCAATTGTCTTGTTCCAATGAATAAGTAGACACATAGAGTTAATGTATCCTCCTCAGTGCTGCTACCTTACCTCTGTTTCGTGCACAAGAGCTGACAGCACGACGTCGAAAGAAATGCTGACACCCACCGCTCTCACTTCCATGGGGTTGGGGGAGAACTCTGATACCTACACACATATACACACACACACACACACACACACACACACACACACAATTGCATGCACAAAGACACACATAAAAATCAGTACACAAACAATAATAATTACAACAGTGGACACTGTTTCTCTATTAAGTTTTCACATAATTCAAGGTGAATCCATTCCATTCTCTGATTCACACACAAACAACATTAAAACAATCCACTCCCCCACTTCAATCGACCATAATAATAATTAATATTGCTTATATAGCGCATAATCTTGTTAAGCAACTCAATGAAGATGACCATCAGTGTAACTATAAGTTGTCCATGCTCTGTGAATAGGCCCATGAACGACAGTCAATCAACAATATTGCTGAGGTTCTTCTGTCCCACATTCAATCGACCATCAACCTAACTATAAGTTGTCCATGCTCTGTGAATAGGCTCATGAATGACAGTCAATCAACAATATGTGATGGTGCATGGGAAAAACCTACTAAGTCGCTCAGAATCTTTTTGAGAAATAGCCCAAAAGTCAACAATCCCCAAAATATCAGTTTTCGAATTAGAGCATATTTATGCCTATTTTTTATGTATTCTACCAGTATCCACAACATGAAAGACAATTTTGAATGATTTCTTTGTTTATTTGATTGTTTTTTAAATCAAGTCAATAGAAAGAAAGAAGCAAAATTATGGCTTCTATGTCCAATTTCTGCAAATGATGTATCTCGAATGCCAAATTTCAAATAATTATAAAATAAAAACTAGACAAGATAACTCAGTTCGGTTTTCTGTGCATGAAGAAGAAATCTTTGCTCCATCATGAACAATGAACATCTCAAGTTATGCCAAAATTCCATCATGTCTGTTTTTCCCATATACCATCACATATTGCTGACATTCTTCTGGCCCACATGCAATCGACCATCAACGTAACTGTAAATTGTCCATGCTCTGCGAATAGACTCATGACCAACAGTCAATCAACAATATTGCTGAGATTCTTCTGTCCCACATGCAATCAACCATAAAGTAATTATAAGCTTTTCATTCCTCCTGAATTGGTTCATGAGCGACAAATTCACAATGTCAAGTCACTGATGATCTTCATGGGTGCTTCTACAAAATCCTGAAAAACTTGAAAGGCAGGGGTCCATGGGTTGCCTAGTTCCCAGCAGGGTACAGGGGCAGCGTCCCTGTTGGGGGATGATGGGGACAATGTCGTCCTGAAGCTAAAGGAAAAAATATCCTTGACAGCCTCTAATAAAGTGTACTGGACTTGACTCGACTTGACTCTTCTTGAAGCAAAGTACAAACCCAGGGCATAGCACAGGCACTGGGGTGAAAGGAAAAGATTCTCTCACTCCTGACATGACACTTTCAATGATCTCAGAATCCTCCCATACCTGAACTGGTGACAGCATTAAAATCATTTCCAATGTGTATGTGTGTGTCTGTGTATACAGGATGGGTGGGGGTGGTGTTAGAACTGCATGTCCATCATCTCGTTTTAATCTGTCAACAATGTTGGCAGAAACGTTTGATTTCATAAGACCATGGTTCCGGATGACAAGATGGCCAATCCTGAAGATTCTTTCCACCAGCTTTTCCAGTCCTGGTTTCAGGAGCACTCCTGAACTACTTTCAACCAGGTGGGCCCCCAAGTGGTGGGTGGCAGGGGAAAATAAAGGAAGGTGAGAAAGGGAGATTGCTCCTCAATTTTTTTTAATAAAAAGACCTCTGTGGGCAGAGGAGTAAAATAAACAAGCAAACAAAAATTGAATTCAGGCACATTCAGTTTTTAATCAGTTTTTGTTTGTTTGTTTGTTTGTTTTACTGTGGCCTCGGGCAAATCACTGTATGACCCAGAAGATGGGACAGCACACACAAAAAAAGAATTCAGGCACATAGCCTGCATAGAATCACCCATGAACAAGAACAAGAAGAACAAGAACAACGTTTTAATTGTCATAAGAAAACCAGAGGTTTTGTGGGACACAACTGGTTAAAACATTGGCGACACCATTATGAACCAACAAACATGTGATCTTGCCCACTGACCAGCTTGTCGTATCTGCCGCCAGAAGCGATGACCTCGGTGGTCTCCCTGGCCTTCTGCTTCTTGTGCTGCTTCCTGTAGTACACCTGGAAGATCAGCCCAGAGTGCAGCCGCAGGTTGTACACCAGGCACAGGCTCACAATGATCTGAAACACAGACAAGAGTCAACATAGACAGACAATTCAATTCAATTC
>CM065688.1:27663737-27678737 GCA_017654935.2 Phymorhynchus buccinoides
ACTCTGGGAACCATCCTCAGGGCCAATAGGAATTGTTCGGAAATAATTAAGGGGAGTAATTTCATGGTGTGTGGGAGTGATCTCGGCTAATTCAATCGGTAAAACAGGGGAAGTTACTCTACCTTCAGGTAGATACCCAGCCGTCGTTTCGTATGCTTGAGGACACACAGCATGTAGAACGCAGTGCGTCATTCTAAATTTGATGTAATTTATAATTTTACGTCACAGTTTGCAAGTTCTATCACTTTGTAGCAACTTTTTTTGAAAAACAAATTTTTTTGCAAGTCGATGACCATGCCGCCATGGTTGCCGTGGTTTTGACCGAGTAAGTCAAGGTAATCAACTCTAATTTTCACGAAGTGCTCTCCCCTATTTTTTTCTGAAAATCGTCTATTATCCTAAAATTGTTTTGTTTTGTTTTTTCGTTGAGAGAATATACCCTGAGCAAGGCAACCCCACTTTAAAAAAAAAAGCAAGCAACTACAACCCAGTTTTACTAAACAATACCTTATTTTACGGACTACAAGGCGCACCTGATTAAAAGGTGCACCCCACAAATTTTACGTAAAATTCAGATTTTGTTATTATAGTTTCTTACTATATTATCAGTCACATCATAAGGCGCAGGAGTCTTAGTCTAGGAAAAAAGTGTCGCCTTACAGTCCGTAAAATACGGTAGTTGCTTTCTCTGCTATCTGAAAGTCATGGTTACACACAACACACACACAGAGCTTACCCTGAGGTCGAAGGGCAGGTTGACGACAGCCCCGCTCTTGTCCAGGAAGCAGGGCAGAAGGTCCTCGACGGCCTCGTACTGCTTGGGGCGAGGCATCAGCAAGGGTGTGGAGAAGCGCACGGCGCCGTGGTACTTGAACACCCTCTCCAGCCTCTCCTTGGCCAGCTCCTGGAGGATCATCGACTTCACCGGGTTGTTGGTCTGAGCACACCAACAGTACACGATGAAAAGAAGAAAAGGAAACAGTACTTGATGGTACTTTTCTCCCATAACACCATCTCCTCCAAAGAATCCACTAGTTTTCAAAAAACAAGCATTACAAGGGGCTTATCTATATGAGAACAAAGAGAAGAAAAAGACAAAAAGAAGAACACAAACGAACTGGTCCATATTGTATGTAGGTCATATCCATACAGCAGAGGACGACCGACGACTGAAGAACTGGTTCAGGATCCTATGGTAGGTCTTACAAGCTAAAAGAAATATAAACACAAAGAATCTCACCGCTTTGCTCTTGACATGGTTCATATTGTAGGTCATATCCACAGCAGTGGACGATCAACAGCTGAAGAACGGGTTCAAGATCCTACGGTAGGTCTACAAGCTAAGAGAAACATAAACGCACACAAAAAATCTCACCGCTTTGCTCTTGACATGGTCCATATAGACGACTGACGACTGAAGAACTGGTTCAAGATCCTACAGTAGGTCTTACATGCTAAGAGAAACATAAACACAAAGAGTCTCACCGCTTTGCTCTTGACATGGTCCATATAGACGACCGACGACTGAAGAACTGGTTCAAGATCCTACAGTAGGTCTTACATGCTAAGAGAAACATAAACACAAAGAGTCTCACCGCTTTGCTCTTGACATGGTTCATATTGTAGGTCATATCCACAGCAGTGGACGATCAACAGCTAAGAACTGGTTCAGGATCCTATGGTAGGTCTTACAAGCTAAAAGAAACATAAACACAAAGATTCTCACCGCTTTGCTCTTGACATGGTCCATATTGTAGGTCATATCCATAGCAGTGGACGACCGACGGCCGAAGAACTGGTTCAAGATCCTCCTGTACGTCTGACTCTCGGGGTTTCGCACGGCCTCCTCCACTCTCTGGTGAAACTCAGCCTCCGCCTCCTGCACGGCGGGTAAGTACGGGGACTGCAGCAGCTCCTTGGAGCTGGGCCGCAAGGTAGGGTCGTGGTTGAGCATCTGCCTGAGGAGGGCTGCCTGGCCCTGGAGGGTCCCATCAGCGTTGAAGTGGTCAGGGAAGACGATGTCCTCCTTGCGCAGGTTGGACAGCACCAGGTAGCGCTCCATGCTGGTGCCCAGGTTGGGGTATACCATCTCGAAGAAGATGATGCCCAGGCTGTAGATGTCCACTTTCTGAACAGAAGAATTTAAAGAAAGGCGCTAATTTATTAAATACAGTGGAAAACTGCTAGTTAATGAATGGGTATTACGGTTGTATCATCTTGATTAAAACATTTTTTAAACAGGACTTTCTTCATATTGCAGTACCTCCAGGATCACCCCACTATCTATATATTCAATAATGTCCCACGTGTACCTGTTCCAGGCCGGAGGACGCTAAATGGACTTTCATCATTAACGGGTACTACCGTATTTTACGGACTATAAGGCGCAAGTGCAGCGCCTACCCCATTTGGTGGGGGGTTTTTTTGTGGGGGGTTTTGGGGGGTGGCATAGGGTGAGGAGGGGGTTATAGTGGCTCGTTAACACTCAATTTTCAGCACTCACAACCAGCATTGCACAATTCAAAGTTTTCCATCACTTCTGGCCTTGATTTTAGGCTAATGTCAATCCTGTGTTATAGATGGAAGCATATCATAGAGGAGTGATGTGTGTTATAGATGGAAGCATATCATAGAGGAGTGATGTGTGTTATAGATGGAAGCATATCATAGAGGAGTGATGTGTGTTATAGATGGAAGCATATCATAGAGGAGTGATGTGTGTTATAGATGGAAGTATATCATAGAGGATTGTTAACTCACATTCTTTGTCTCATCAAACAATAGTAAAAAATTCATAGGATCTCGCTTGAGACAAAGAATGCGAGTTAACAACTCAGACATGCTAATTTTATGACCATTGCACTCTTTGATGTCTTAGGAAAGTGGACAAATCATCATCATCACCATGCAGTACTTGAATCCAGTGCTGTCGAGGGGCTAAGATTTTGTGTGATTTTTTTTAGGTGGACTTCATACTTTCATAGTGCCTTCACACAGTCTTCAAATTTGGCATATATGGTCAGGGTCATGTTTTGCATCAGTGTGCAAAATTTCATGTAGATATCTTTATTAGTTCCTGAGAAACAAAAATGAACATAAATTGCCCCCCAAACACACAGTGCGTCACCTTAAGGTCTTGGACACCCACCTGATCATATCGCGGCTTGGCCCCTCCCTTCATCATCTCGGGGCTGACGTACAGAGCGGTGCCCACCTCCCCTGTCAGGTCCCCGTCCCCACTGCCCCCCACCCCGGACCTCGAGCTGAAGGGGTCGATAGGGCCAGATGCTGCCATCGTGCTGTCTGCCAGGCC
Organism: Phymorhynchus buccinoides; assembly: GCA_017654935.2. Lineage (NCBI taxonomy): Eukaryota > Metazoa > Mollusca > Gastropoda > Neogastropoda > Raphitomidae > Phymorhynchus > Phymorhynchus buccinoides. Next base: position 27,667,051 of record CM065688.1, read on the forward strand.
AGTTTTTTGCTGTGTACACATGCAAATCTTCACTTTAACTCATTCAAGTCATTCCGGCTATATATGTCCGGAATTAATAGATAGCTGTCAATTCGATGCATTTGCTTCAAGGGAAGTTAATCTGTGTGCACATCATACCTTTGTGACTTCTAAACTCGCTTCGCTCCCTTAGCCCACAATTTTGCCTCTGACTTTTCTTTTTGTAGTGGTTTGTTGTGAGGAAACCAATCGGTGTAGAGTTTTTCTATATAAAAAAGTCTGATCTACCACTTCCCTGTGTCTAAACCTGAAGTAAAAACCCATAATCTTCTTTCATTTCTCCTTTTGTTTATGTATGTTTTGCTTCTGTGCATGGCTGGAGTGATTTGTGAATTGTTTTGATAATTCAAAATCGTTGCGATGCGAATGAGTTAAGCAATAAGGCTACAGTACCAACCCTATTGTGTCCTTGCAATAATCATAGGTGGCGAGAAAATCTTCTGACCAGGGAAAAGAAGAAAACCATACGAGGACTGACCTTGACAATGTCCGTGGTGGCCAGGCCAAAGTCTCCAATCTTGACCAGGTCATTGGCGTCCAGAAATATGTTGACCGGCTTCAGGTCTCTGTGAATCATTTTCTGGGAAACACGGTGTCACAAAATGGTATCATATGGTGAAGGTGATGCTGATTCTATATGAATGATGCAATGCGGTAAGAACAAACTATTTTAAACTAATTCTCCCTTCCTTTCATTACCTTTAGAATCACAGTTATAATGCAGAATCACAGTTACTTTTGTCATAATATTTTATAATCTTTTTAAAGTGAAATTTCATGATCCAACAATATTAGCATTGTAGGTCCAATCTCTTGTGCATTCCAAAAATGTTCTTCTCTAATGACTCAGTCTTAAATCTCACATGCTAAATGAAATCAATTGTTCTGGTTTTTGAAAAGCTTTAACCCTTTCACTACCAACGTCGCATTTTTGCACCACACTGATTTAACACCCATGTCACTTAAAAGGCATCAAATCAGGGTCTGTTATCCAAAGACCCTATTCTCTTCATTTTGGGAGCTAAGGCTTGGCCTTACTTTAAATATGTCACAGAGAATTTCCCAATATTACACACATTTTTTTCTCTACCCAGGTAATGGACATTTTTTGCAGAAAAATGGCTGGCGGTGAAAGGGTTAATCAAATAAATGGTTACACACAGTATTGTACTTTAGCGTTTCTTAGGATACCTGGATGCAAATAAGTATGCATGCACATGTGTCAATAGACGATTTTCAGAAACAAAATTAGGGCACAGCACTTTGCGAAAATTAGAGTTGCTTACCTCCATTACTCGGTCAAATACCATAGCAACAATGCAACAATTACGCCAAAGCTTGAAACCGTAAGATGCGAGTCAGCGACTTACAAACATTTTTTTTTTAGAAAAATTAGGGGCCACAAACTGATAAAACATGCAGAATGTGATGTAAAAATATAAATTACATCAATTTTAGAATGACGCACAGTGTTTAAGTGCTGTATGTCTGTTCAAACACACGAGGCGAGAGCTGGGGATCTACTTGATGGTAGAGTAACTTCCCCTGTTTGATCAATTGAATTAGGCAAGATCACTCCCACACACCATTGAATTACTCCCCTTAATTATTTCCGAACAATTCCTATTGACTCAAACACAAACAAGTTCACCCTCTATCATATTCATTCCAACACTTCTTTGAATGACTTGTCCACTTACTTATTTATTAACCTTTTCAGCCAGCCAGCCATTTTTCAGTAAAACATTTCCATTAAACTTACCTGGGTAGAAACAAAAATCTTTGTATTTACTGTAATATTCTATGACGGGATTCCTCTGTGACATATTTAAAGTAAGGCCTATCCCCACCTCCCAAAATGAAGAGAACAGGGTATTTGGATAACAGACCCTGATTTGATGCCTTTTAGTGGCATGGGTGTTAAATCATTGTGGTGCAAAAATGCGACGTTGGCGGTGAAAGGGTTAACACACTTACTTGGTGTTCATCACTTTGAAGGCAAAGTTTAAGAAAAAACCCAACCCCCAGAATATCTAATGCTCAACCAAGTGTCCCACACTTCATAAAGGAAACAAGTTAACCACATCACCAAACTAAACTATAATTGTGACTATGTTCTAAACCAAATTTCAAAATTTGACTGTTTTAACCCTTTCACCACCAGCCATCTTTAAGCCAAAAATTTCCATTAAAAACTTAATGGAATTGGCTACAGAAACAATTTTGTCTGCAATATTGTTGGATTTCCGTGTGACACATTTAGAATGGGGTCAATCCTTACTGCCTAAATTTAGGAACACAATATCATTGAATAACAGACCCTTGGTTGCAGAAAAGTGCAGGTCGCTCACACGTGTATTCGTCTTGGTATGAGTAACCTTAACTATGACCTTCATCTTTTACTAAACCCTGCTTGTTCTTGTGGTCACCCTGCCGAAACTGACGAACATTTTTTGTTGGATTGCCCTCTGTATGACAACATCAGAACTGTCACAATTTCTTCCCTTCCCGAACATTTTCAGAACATTAATATTCTTCTCTCCGGTTGCTGTAATCTTACAGTAAAAGAAAATCAATGTATATTTTCTGTTGTCCACGATTTGTTGTCCCAGACCGACAGAGTCAAGTAATGATTAAACTTCACCCCCATTTCAGGCCACCTCATATACTGATACATGATGACAAATTGTTTTTATTAGTGTGCAAATGTGCCAAGTTAATGTATTATCTTTTGTTATCTGCAATATGTGCTCTCGTCCAGTATGTCACTCGCCGGTCACTGCACAGTGGCACCGACACCTGTCCTTTCTCTCTCTCTCTCTCTCTCTCTCTCTCTCCCCCTCGAGTATTCCCTTCATTATTTGTATAACTTGATGCTTCATTGCACTGGCACTCTTTGGCCTCTCTTTGCAGGTGACACTTTAATTAAGCGTTGCTTTTGTGTTTCCTGTACTGTGTTGTATGTTCTTGTCAGTGTATGTCAATGATCAATAAAAAAAAATGTGTTTAAACCAACAGACCCTGATTTCAAGAGCTTTTATGACATGGTTGTTAAATCATTGTGGTGCAAAAATGCGACATTGGCAGTGAAAGTGTTAACATGACACGAATATGTATTATTATTTTATGGGGGTTTTCCCCCACCAAGCCCTCAATGAGATAAATTAAATGAAATAAAAAAACAACGAAAGGAACACATTGAACTGAACAACTCAAATGCTGATACACTTAGCCTCTGCATGCACCAAAGACAGTGGCTGACCTGCTCATGGATGTAGAGCAGACCTTCGGCGATTTCTCTGAAGTATTTCCACACCTTGTCCATGAGCCTGTACAGGCCCTGGTCAATGGCCCGGCGCAGGGTGCTCTTCTCACAGTACTGCATCTGCATCAGGCACACAACCACCGCAAGTCGTCAAGTAAATCGTCAGTGAAATTCAAAAACCTTGTGTCTTGATTTTTCGAGGGTTTTGAGTTAAGATACATAGTCAGCTCTCTCATTTTTCCCGCCACCTTCCACCAAAAGCTCGTATCTCTAACGACTTTCTGTCTGGAGTAAATGAGGTTGTGTAAATTGAAGAAAAACTCGTAAGTCCCAAATTCAGATCTACTTAAGGAGGACAAAAACCTTGTATCTTCGTTCTATTCAATTTTTTTTGTTTTTTTAAATTGTTTTTAAAGGACTAAACTCGCAATGTCTGGAACAACATATTCATCATAGTTAATCAATTGTGGTAAACGCGGTTAATTTTTAAAACAGTTCTTTTCATTATTCTCAAAACTACCAAAATTGAGACACAAGGTTTCTGAATTTCACCGACGAAATGCAGAAGAAACACAGTGGGAGGAAAAGAAAGAAGAAAAAAAGAAAAAAGCTGAAGAATTTGTACAAAAACAATAGGATTCTACCCTATATAATAGGGTGGAATCCTAATTATACTGTAGAGATTGTGAGCTTTCATTCACTGTTGCTTTCCAAAGTCAGACCTGATTATCATCAACAATAACAAACACATGCCCGTCTACCATTTGATTTCAACTCATAGGCCGTGTACACTCATAAGCAGATATTCCATGCGGAAACCCGTGCGCAATCCATAAATAAGTGAAATAAAGAAGGGACAAAATGTGTGCATGTGTCCGAATTTCCACTATATGCGTAAACTTTTATCTTCACTTATTTAGGGTTTTCCGTACAGAACTTACGCGTCTAATGTGAACCCTGCCTTAATGCTTCAATGTCACAAAGGTATTAATAATGATTTTGTTTCAATTTTTTTCTCTGTTAGAGTGCATCCACTACACAAATGTGACAGTAAACTTGAGGATCTCCAAACCTGTATTTACCAAGCAATTACGAACATAAAATTAGCAGGATCAAGGTAAGTGTTGAGGATTCAGCCTCAGAGGCAAAAAGGGAATCCAAAAATTGTCTATTATGTAAAGATGTTGATTCCTTTTGAACATACCCTAATCTAACATGTAAAGTACTTGAAAATAATTGGATGACCACTAGGACCAATCGTAGACACATGAAACACAAAACATTCAGGTGGTATATGGTCCTTTTATTGAGGCTTAACAGTATGATGCATACCGCCGTCCGCATGCACAAGAGACGTAACTCAAAACTGGTCAACTTCGATGTGCTGGACTTACCAGTTGATCTAGACAAGCTGCACCATCTAACACAACTGTAAAACAACAATTTGCAAAGATAAAACATTGATGGTGACGCTAAATGAACAAAAAATGACGTAGTTTGACCTGAAATGATCGAAATGTTGAGTTTTCCATTCCTCATGTAAAGAGACGTCTCTTTTGCATGCGACCGACAATACGTTTTCAATGTAAAAAATAAAATGAAAGACTGACAGACAGCAAGCAGATAGTAATATGTAAAGGTGCTCGTTCCTCCTTGAACAAACCTTTCTTTCGATCGTGTAAAGTTGGTTCCAACTCTCTGTGTGTCCTATACAGAAGTTAACTCCTACCTGGATGTACAGACACTTGAGTCGCTGGGGTTCCTCCTCTGGGAGTTCCTGTGGCGCCCACAGGCCAACACTGGTGCTCTCTGATCCTGTCTTCTTGGAGTTCTCAGTCTGGAACATAACCTGTATGGTTCTTTCATCAGCATGGGCTACATTTCTACAGGGTAGGGGGGTTGTTTCATCATTATTCCTAACATTCCTACCAGCAGCATGATCTGATGGGGCAGATTCATTGTGCAGACAGATGAGTTGGGGAGAAAAACACCCCAAAAATACAACACTGAATATGCACTTGAAGTTGAAGCACAGTGAAATGATTTTGACAGAGGAGCAAGAGAGGCAAAAAAGATACACTAGCAATAGTCATACATCAAGAGATTCAATTCTCGTTGATCACTTTCAGCTTTGTCTTCCATGAATAATTTAGCAAGTCTCTATCACTAGCAAACATCAGCTACCTCTTATGCTTCCTTATTCCATCATGCACCAACCCAGGCCATTACATGTAGTACTCACTCTTAGGCACCACAAAAGAGAACCAAAGACCGAGCAGGCCACAAAACTGGACGGATAAGAGGAATCACATCAGTACCGGGGCAATACATGTTCACAAACCTGCGACTCAGACGTTGTGGTCTGTTGGTCTTCGTTGCTTGGGGTACCGTCCTCATCCTCAAAACCAATGCTGTCGTCTGAGTTCTGTGTCCACCGCCTGTGCACAGTGAAAACCAAACACTGTGAAATCCTGGACCTCGCTCTCTCTCTATAAATTCCCCAGTCTGTTAGGGAATGCCTCCTAACTATTTGTAGCGGTGCCATAGCCGATGAGGTTTAACCGAGGCGTGGTTACCGCTACACCTATCTGTATTGTTAAAAAATCGGGACTTTACTGGAGTTGCACTGCCTCCGGGCATTGCCTCCAGTATTGTTCCCACCGTCTTTGTATTTACAAATGTCCCATATGTGTCTGTTTCAGACCGAGAGGACGGAAAGCATCATTTTTCATTCAGGGAATGCCTGCATGCATTGCATTCCTCATCACAATGCCTGCATGTTTTGGCATGAAATATCACATCAAAAAGATTTAGGCTTTGTGCACATTACACGTGGAAACTTCACGCGCTTATCTGCAAATAAGTAAAAGAAAGTAAGAAAGCTTATCCCATCCGCTTATTTCTAACTTTCTTTAGCTTATTTGCGGATAAGTGCATGAGGTTTCCGCATGCACTGTGCACAAAGCCTTAGCATGGAATATTATATCAGCGTGATATGACATTAACCTTTTACATGTGTTTCATGTTGTCTGGTAACACTGTATTCTTTGGTGATGACTCAGATGTGCAAGTCCAGAACTGTTTAGTCTGAAATTGAACAGCTTGGATAGAAAGGTGGCCAAAATGTGTACCGGTGGTCCTATCTATTAAAACCACCAAGCATAGTTCACTTAAAATACGTAGCAGTCAAGAATTAAAGTACCCAGTACATAATAGACGGAGACGGAGGGGAAGACAAAAGAAACGATGGTCTGACATCGCAGAATGGACAGCAAAATCATTCACAGAAACCCAGACTCTGGCTCACGACCGACAGAGCTGGAGGAAGTTGGGGGAGGGAGACGGAGGGGAAGACAAAAGAAACGATGGTCTGACAACATCGCAGAATGGACAGCAAAATCATTCGCAGAAACCCAGACCGGAGCTCTGGCTCACGACCGACAGAGCTGGAGGAAGTTGGTGAAGACTTCACTGTGGCGCCCTGATGACTCCTCACGGAGTTACGGGAAGGAGAGAAGAAGTACATAACAGCCAATTTTAAAGTGTAGCAAAGATCCAAATTGTGTGAAATGCCACACACAATATGCATTGTAACCAGGTCTGCAACTGCATAGTATAGTATAGTATAGTGTGGGACTGGCTCAAGCCTAAGCCTCGCGGCTTATAAACGTCCCTTCATTGACACTGTTTTGTTTGCTTAAAGCATGCCTTTTAAAATTATGATTGTAATTCAATCATCATGTTCAAAAAATAGTTGACTAAAATGTTCATCTTTGTCAAGGAGATTTTTGAAGGTATTTAGTGTTGGTGCTCTTTTTAGGTTAGGTGTTAGTAAATTCCAGAGGTTAGCAACTCGATTACTAAAACAATGTTTACGCCTGTTAGTATTACAACGTTAGTATTACATATTTGAATAATAAATCGTATGTTTTACCGCATGCAATAAGCAAACATGCATAAATGAATTTCAAATGGATGGGACGTTTTATAAGCCACAAGGCTTGAAGGCTGAAGCCTGTCCCTATCTACCTACCTACCTATAAACACTTAGTATACTGGGTTATAGAAGCTTTGTTGTTTATTAATAATAGTATACTCCTCTTGCAAAGGACAGTACATCACGTATGCATGACACTCACATAAAAGAAGCTCCGATTCCTCCCAGCCCCCAATGTCCTCCATCATCATCGTCGTCATCATCATCCGACGAGTCGTCGTCCAGCTTGTCCCCAGAACAACTCTCGGTCCAATCCACGCTCTCCTCCGTGGCCTTAGGGGCCAGCTGCTCAACGTCGTCAAACATGTCCAGACTGTTCTTCCGTTTCTTCTCTCCTCCATCGCCCCCTCCTGCCAGGGCCTGAGGGGCTTTAGGCAGGGAGGAGGAGGAGGAGGAGGGGTTCGGGGTGGGTTTGGAGGAGACCGTAGACCCCGAGGAGGTCTCTGAATACGCTGGGTCGTCGGTGAACTCGATCCATGCATTGTAGTACCTGGACAAAGTAACATAAACGATTGTTTTATTACAATAATATGCATACCATATTTTTCGGACTATAAGGCGATATTTTTTCCCCAGACTGAGACCCCTGTGCCTTATAATGTGACTGATAATATAGTAAGAAACTATAATAACAGAATCTGAATTTTGTGCCAAATTTGGGGGGTGCGCCTTATAATCAGATGCGCCTTGTAGTCCGAAAAATATGGTAATTAAAAGGTAAAAATATAGCAATACGCTTAGAAATCTGATACTTCGTCATATGCAAAAAGCATTTTGCAATAATAAGACACATATATGTGAAGACATGAAACTATCTTCAGTTTGCGTAATCACGAGTGTATCTTAGACAGTCAACACGGGTAGTAGTATGTAAATTAGACTAAACTCCCCAAACGATTGGCTGCTTAGCCTAATTTACATACTACTACCCGTGTTGACTGTCTAAGACGCACTCATGACTACAGGCCATGCGCACTAGCTACAATGAAATTGTTTTAAACATAGGCACACAATGATTGTGCTCATTTTCAAAGTTCAACTTCTTCAGAACAACAAACATGTTCTCTTTCGTATATGTGACCTAGCACCACGAAAGGAACATTAAGTTGCTGGGCTAGTTTCACACAACAGGCTTACAAAGTCAAAAATATAATTTTTTGGGTCAATTTTGAGTTATGGGTATGTTTGTGTTCTCTAACGTCTAATCTTTCATATTTATTAAGGATAATCTTTAATTTGGTCTGTAAATGGTCTTATAGTGTCTTAAAACGTGTAGGTCAATGCATTTTCTTCAGCTAAAGCGAGACTTTAGACTGTGTTTTCTACAAAATGTCCGACACTCGCCTTACTAACTTTAAATGCTCATAACTCTGGAACAGGAAATGATACAAGAATGGTTCTTGTATCATTAGAAAGAGAATTGTCTGAAGTTTTCAAATGTATAATTTTCAGAATGGTCAGTTTGACACTTAACTCTCTTGTGCGGTGAACGGTCGTGAACGTTCAAAAAAAAAAATCGGATCAGAAACGTCTAGAACGTTCGGGAACGTACGGATTCCACGTGGCCGGTTTGGGCGCTTCCATTTTGTTTCTATCACATGGCAGTCACGTGAGCGCTTCAGCCTCGCTTTCGCTACAGATTACACTTCCGTCCTGTTGCTTGCAATGGCTTCTAGGCCGATTGGTTTGAAAGATATGAATTTTTGAAAATTAGTGACCGACTTCGGCATTTTCGCGATTTTTCCAATATGGATGACGAACAGTTATGGCGTCCATTGACTGAGGAAAGCGATGAATAGTCCTATTTTTGTGAAAGATGGGACTTATGAGATCGCGAAGTGATGAGTAAGGAGTGTATTCTGACCTATTTCGGCAGCGAGCTTGTTGTTGTTCGATCGATGCGAATTTTTGAAGTCGTGTTACTGACATCGGCATTTTCCCGACTTTTACATCATCATGATCACGGATGATGAGTCGTTATTGCATCCACTGAGTGATGACAGTGATGAAAATTCCCTTTTTTGTGAAAGATAGGAATTATAAGATCGTGAAGTGAAAGGGTAAGTGAATGGTTTTTATCTACATTTCCATTTCAGTCGTCTTAGGCTTCAACAGTCTGCAAAAGTAGGCAGTGAATGACTAGTGAATGCAGTTTGCTAATACACTTTGGCATTTAGATTTTTTTTGTGGAGCCATGCATCCCCATAACATCTTGAAATTCCTTTTGCAACTCAGACAGACATCTCGGCAACGCATTCAAAACAAAAAAAACCACACACAATCTGGTAGGGTATATTTTATTTTATTATTTTTCTGACGCTACCCCGCCTTTTGTACGGAGTGACGTCCCTTGGGTTAGGATTTCAGAGGTGATTGAGAGCACAGAGCGTCAGGCACAAGAGGGTTAATATCACCTAGCCAATCTAACCCAGTCACGTACCTGACAATGTTTTCGTGGTTAAGACGAGACAGCAGATTCACCTCTCTTGTGATCTTCTTGGATATCAGCTTACTTCGAGGGTTGATCAATATTCGCTTAATTGCGTAAGCCTGTCCATCCAGCTTGTTTATTACCTGAGAAAAACGAGGAGTATCATAGCAATATTGAAACTGTGTCATCCAGCACACATGCATATAGAATGTACACGCACAAACACACCAAGCATTCTCCCCCATGCTATAGACTAGGACTAGCTGATTGCCTTTTTTTCCCCACATCAGAAGTCAAACTTAAGAACCTCCAATACTAAAATGAAGAAAATACTACGTAAACAAAAAGAACAAGGTAGCTTTAGGTATGATGTGTGAAGGTAATGTGGGTGTTAGTTAGTTTGTATATACATGTAGTAAAGTATGATGTGTGAAGGTAATGTGGGTGTTAGTTAGTTTGTATATACATGTAGTAAAGTATGATGTGTGAAGGTAATGTGGGTGTTAGTTAGTTATAGTATAGTATGATGTGTGAAGGTAATGTTGTGTGTTTGTTATAAAAGTATGATGTGTGAAGGTAATGTTGGTGTTAGTTTGTTATAGTAAAGTATGATGTGTGAAGGTAATGTGGTGTTGTTTGAAGGTAATGTATGGTGTTAGTTGTTAGTTTGTATATACAGTGTGATGTGTGAAGGTAATGTTGGTGTTAGTTTGTTATAGTAAAGTATGATGTGTGGTAATGTTGGTGTTAGTTTGTTATAGTAAAGTATGATGTGTGAAGGTAATGTTGGTGTTAGTTAGTTTGTAAAGTATATATGTAAGTAAGTATGATGTGTGAAGGTAATGTATGGTGTAAGTTAGTTTGTTAGTATAGTAAAGTATGATGTGTGAAGGTAATGTTGGTGTTAGTTTGTTATAGTAAAGTATGATGTGTGAAGGTAATGTTGGTGTTAGTTTGTTATAGTAAAGTATGATGTGTGAAGGTAATGTTGGTGTTAGTTAGTTTGTTATAGTAAAGTATGATGTGTGAAGGTAATGTTGGTGTTAGTTTGTTATAGTAAAGTATGATGTGTGAAGGTAATGTAATGTTAGTTTGTTAGTTATGTTGTGAAGGTAATGTTGGTGTTGGTGTTAGTTTGTATAGTAGTAAAGTATTGGTGTGTGAAAAGGTAATGTGTGAAGGTAATGTTGGTGTTAGTTTGTTATAGTAAAGTATGATGTGTGAAGGTAATGTTGGTGTTAGTTTGTTATAGTAAAGTATGATGTGTGAAGGTAATGTTGGTGTTAGTTTGTTATAGTAAAGTATGATGTGTGAAGGTAATGTTGGTGTTAGTTTGTTATAGTAAAGTATGATGTGTGAAGGTAATGTTGGTGTTAGTTTGTTATAGTAAAGTATGATGTGTGAAGGTAATGTTGGTGTTAGTTTGTTATAGTAAAGTATGATGTGTGAAGGTAATGTTGGTGTTAGTTTGTTATAGTAAAGTATGATGTGTGAAGGTAATGTTGGTGTTAGTTTGTTATAGTAAAGTATGATGTGTGAAGGTAATGTTGGTGTTAGTTTGTTATAGTAAAGTATGATGTGTGAAGGTAATGTTGGTGTTAGTTTGTTATAGTAAAGTATGATGTGTGAAGGTAATGTTGGTGTTAGTTTGTTATAGTAAAGTATGATGTGTGAAGGTAATGTTGGTGTTAGTTTGTTATAGTAAAGTATGATGTGTGAAGGTAATGTTGGTGTTAGTTTGTTATAGTAAAGTATGATGTGTGAAGGTAATGTTGGTGTTAGTTTGTTATGGTAAAGTATGATGTGTGAAGGTAATGTTGGTGTTAGTTTGTTATAGTAAAGTATGATGTGTGAAGGTAATGTTGGTGTTAGTTTGCTATAGTAAAGTATGATGTGTGAAGATAATGTTGGTGTTTGTTATGGTAAAGTATGATGTGTGAAGGTAATGTTGGTGT
>CM065688.1:27683737-27701237 GCA_017654935.2 Phymorhynchus buccinoides
ACTCTAACTTAATTTTACACACTCTTCATCAATGACACGATTACTCTAACTTAATTTTACACACTCTTCATCAATCTATCAATAAAATTATTAACATGACACGATTACTCTAACTTAATTTTTACACACTCTTCATCAATCTATCAATAAAATTATTAACATGACACGATTACTCTAACTTAATTTTTACACACTCTTCATCAATCTATCAATAAAATTATTAACATGACAGGATTTCTCTAACTTCATTTTTACACTCTTCATCAATCTATCAATAAAATTATAACATGACATCTCTAACTTTTTTTACACACTCCTCATCAATCTATCAATAAAATTATCAGACAGATTACTCTAACTTCATTTTTACACACTCTTCATCAATCTATCAATAAAATTACCAACACGACACGATTACTCTAACTTCAGACACGATTACTCTAACTTCATTTTTACACACTCTTCATCAATCTATCCATAAAATGTGATGCAGCACAGGAAAACAGTCGTAAATGATCACTTTTGACTTATTCATATTTTCAGAAAGGCCAAAAACAGATTAACAGGCAAAAAAACAGAATTCATCTATCTCTAATAGTTTATTTTTAACAATTTTTCAATCAATCAAATCTATCTCTCTTTCTCTCTCTTGTGGCTGCCCGACTTTAGCCTTGTTTTCCTGTGCTGCATCACAAATGATCAACATGACATGATTACTCTAACTTCATTTTTACACACTTTTCAATCCACACACATGACACGATCTTCATCACACTCTATCAATAAAATTACCAACATGATGAGGCGAGAGCTGGGGATCTAGAGCAACTTCCCCTGTTTGACCGATTGAATTAGGCAAGATCACTCCCACACACCATGAAATTATTCCCCTTAATTATTTTCGAACAATTCCTATTTATCACCCCCACCTATATCATACACGTCACTCTCAATCAACGCAATAAGCCCTCCACACCCAGACAGTACAGCAGCCCCCCCACCCCTCTCACCCTGAACAGTCTGTGGATGACGGAGTGTTCATGGAGGTAATCCAAGGCCAGCAGCATGCCCTCTGTGTAGTGCCGCAGCGTTTCCAGAGGAACCGCCTTGCGCCCGCGTAGATTCAGATTCAGGTTGCTGCCGCCGCAAAATTCTGACAGCACCTGGCATATTAAGAAGAAACAGACAAACATGTCCTTTCCTTCCTTCTTTCTTTCTTTTTTTGTTTTTTATCTTTTAACAAGCCTACCCTTCTTCTTCTTCCGGAAATGTCCACCTGATAGTAACCGGCAATTATTGACATGTACTGGGGTTCAAAGAACTTATGCTGCGCTGGAAAAACAAAAACAAAAGCTAGATAGATAAGAGGGCGTGCGAGGCTGGGCACCCCTGGCTAGAATCCTTAATCCACACACAACCGTGTCTCATTAAGAAAATTTGCTAAAAGTAAAAAGTCTAAGGCCGGGTTCACATTAGACGCGTAAGTTCCGTACGGAAAACCCTAAATAAGTGGAAGAACGAAGGATAAAAGTTTACGCATATAGGGGAAATTCGGACACGTGCGCAAACATTTTCCCTTCTTTGTTTCACTTATTTATGGATTGCGCACGGGTTTCCGCATAGAATATCCGTGTGTACACAGCCTTAGGCTTCTTCTTCTTCTTCTTCTGCGGTCACTCAGACAGTCTCCTGTCATATGAGTGCAGATGCGTCGTGCTGCCGTTATGTGCTTAACTAAGAAATCATTAGACCCAGCATGTCCGTCTTTGGATGGAGAAAATCTATGTCAGAATTTCTAGAACGGCAGGAGAATGGACCAGTAAGGTAGAAAGATAGTAGACGACAAGTAAGCAAAGAGAAAATGCAGAGTCAAAGAGAGTGATAGATACGATTACAGGAAGTTACAAGCACAGAACTTCCAGAGGGTGGGATTTTGTACAAAAGACCAACCCAGTATCAATAACGTCTCATTAAGAAAGATTGCTGAAAAGTCTAAGGCTTGAAATGTCATATTCCCTCCCTCTCTATCTTTTTTGTCACCTCTGCTTCTCCGCTATTTTCCAAAATAGTCTCCACTGAAAGAACACAACTAATACGACATGTGGCTTGAAGAAACACACACACACAAACACACACAACTACTAAGGGCACTGCACTGCTGTTCAGTCACTCCATATGGTGCTCTGTGAAACCAATTCTCATGTAATGCTTTCAATTCTCATGTAATGCTTTATGTGATACAACTTCTTCTTCTTCTTCTTCTGGCGTACGCCTGCTACACAACCAAAGAAACTCTGCTGACAAACAGAGCCATCTTCTCCAGCTCTTCCTTGGACCCACAGAGCCTGGTAGACAGCGGTGTGCTGATGGGCCACACTTCATCTCTTGTCTCCTTGTAAAGGAGACATCTTTGCAGGACACATTCTGTTGTCTGGTCTTCCAGACCAGGGACAGACTGATGATGGCGCCAGCTTCATCTCTTGCCTCCTTGTGAAGGAGACATCTTTGCAGGACACATTCTGTTGTCTGGTCTTCCAGACAACAGGGACAGACTGATGATGGCGCCAGCTTCAACTTCCGATGCATGTGATTGTTGAGCCTGTTGTGGCCAGTACGCAGTCGCACCAGAACTACTCGCTGCTCCCGGGACAGTAGATGGTAGTCGTCCCTCTGCACCGGCGGCCTTGTTAAAGCCTTAATTAATGTCTTCTTTTCGTGGAAGCTGACACTGTTGTTGATTTGCTCTCCTCTGGATCCCTCTTTTGCAAGGACGTCTGGAATTCCAGTGGGCTGGAATCCACTGTAAGACTGCCCTTCTTTTTCTGGCAAATTGCTGTAGGGCTCTGGACAGGTGAGGGAGCTTGTCGTTCTGGTATGCCTGCAGAACATGTGATACAGCTAAGAACTCATTCATTCCCTTTATAACATTTATACCGCTAATTCAGTGATTTCTAAGATTCTCAAAGAATTTTTTTTTAGGAGGAACGAGGAAAAGATTCTGAGAACAGACATAAGAGAGCATGCGTTAGGTATGCATGTGTAGATACAAAAGCTATAAATCTATACACATAACAATACAAAATCACATACATTCTAGAATATCAACGTAATCAATTGACTCACGTGCACCGTGATTCTTCCCGGTTCACGTGTGCATTTGAAGCCAAGGTACCTGATGATGTTTGGGTGGGAAAGACGTGCCAGGTTCCACGTTTCTTGCTCAATGCTCTTCACCTGCAAACACACCATTCCATTCAGTTGAGTTCATGCTGTTCAGCCAAACCACTCAGATCATACTTGGTCACATCAAGGCTGTTATCACAAGCACAGGAATTTCACTATAACATCAAATATTATCTCAACGATTAACAATCTATGACATGGCAGCTGAATCTGATATACTGTATATTTTTCGGACTATAAGGTGATACTTTCTTCCCAGATTGAGACCCAAATGACTAAAATAATATAGTAAGAAAATATAAGAACAAAATCTGATAATCTGAAAAATATGATAATTAAAAGTGGTAGATTTTGAATGCCTTATCAGCAAAACATGCTAATAGATTGTCCACAAAGGCAGAAATACAATAGTTGTAATGAAAAACAAAAAGCAGTCTGTGAAACTTTTTTTCTTATTTCTCATGTTGGCTTCAATCTCTAGTAAATCACAATAAAGGTTGTGCATACGACAAAGCACAGAATCTGAACTCTTTACTAATCTTCTAGACCCAATTGAGCTTAATTTCAAGACTATTTGCAAAGTCATATCTGCTTTTCAAGTCATGTACTTAAGCATAATCTTGCTTCGATTTCCAATTAACAACTTCTTTCACTGATCAAGTGCTTAAAAAATATGGTACTTGAGCATAGTCACAGAAATAAAAGTGTATCAGAAACTGTGTATCATCTATCTCGCACAAGTTATCATAACTTTGCATTTCTGATCATTTTTGCCCCTCCTTCCTGTCTGTCCACTTGTTTTCTTATTAACGCTTGTTCGCTTTCCTCTCCACTGACAGCCTCTCCCACCTGTCTGTCCACTTGTTTTGTTATTAACCCTTGTTCGCTTTCCTCTCCCTCCTGTCTGTCCACTTGTTTTGTTATTAACCCTTGTTCGCTTTCCTCTCCACTGACAGCCTCTCCCACCTGTCTGTCCACTTGTTTTGTTATTAACCCTTGTTCGCTTTCCTCTCCACTGACAGCCTCTCCCACCTGTCTGTCCACTTGTTTTGTTATTAACCCTTGTTCGCTTTCCTCTCCTCTGACAGCCTCTCCCACCTGTCTGTCCACTTGTTTTGTTATTAACCCTTGTTCGCTTTCCTCTCCTCTGACAGCCTCTCCCACCTGTCTGTCCACTTGTTTTGTTATTAACCCTTGTTCGCTTTCCTCTCCTCTGACAGCCTCTCCCACCTGTCTGTCCACTTGTTTTGTTATTAACCCTTGTTCGCTTTCCTCTCCACTGACAGCCTCTCCCACCTGTCTGTCCACTTGTTTTGCTATTAACCCTTGTTCGCTTTCCTCTCCTCTGACAGCCTCTCCCACCTGTCTGTCCACTTGTTTTGCTATTAACCCTTGTTCGCTTTCCTCTCCTCTGACAGCCTTTCCCACCTGTCTGTCCACTTGTTTTGTTATTAACCCTTGTTCGCTTTCCTCTCCTCTGACAGCCTCTCCCACCTGTCTGTCCACTTGTTTTGTTATTAACCCTTGTTCGCTTTCCTCTCCACTGACAGCCTCTCCCACCTGTCTGTCCACTTGTTTTGTTATTAACCCTTGTTCGCTTTCCTCTCCACTGACAGCCTCTCCCACCTGTCTGTCCACTTGTTTTGTTATTAACCCTTGTTCGCTTTCCTCTCCACTGACAGCCTCTCCCACCTGTCTGTCCACTTGTTTTGCTATTAACCCTTGTTCGCTTTCCTCTCCCTGACAGCCTGTCTGTCCACTTGTTTTGTTATTAACCCTTGTTCGCTTTCCTCTCCTCTGACAGCCTCTCCCACCTGTCTGTCCACTTGTTTTGTTATTAACCCTTGTTCGCTTTCCTCTCCTCTGACAGCCTCTCCCACCTGTCTGTCCACTTGTTTTGCTATTAACCCTTGTTCGCTTTCCTCTCCACTGACAGCCTCTCCCACCTGTCTGTCCACTTGTTTTGTTATTAACCCTTGTTCGCTTTCCTCTCCACTGACAGCCTTTCCCACCTGTCTGTCCACTTGTTTTGCTATTAACCCTTGTTCGCTTTCCTCTCCACTGACAGCCTCTCCCACCTGTCTGTCCACTTGTTTTGCTATTAACCCTTGTTCGCTTTCCTCTCCACTGACAGCCTCTCCCACCTGTCTGTCCACTTGTTTTGTTATTAACCCTTGTTCGCTTTCCTCTCCACTGACAGCCTCTCCCACCTGTCTGTCCACTTGTTTTGCTATTAACCCTTGTTCGCTTTCCTCTCCACTGACAGCCTCTCCCACCTGTCTGTCCACTTGTTTTGCTATTAACCCTTGTTCGCTTTCCTCTCCTCTGACAGCCTCTCCCACCTGTCTGTCCACTTGTTTTGCTATTAACCCTTGTTCGCTTTCCTCTCCTCTGACAGCCTCTCCCACCTGTCTGTCCACTTGTTTTGTTATTAACCCTTGTTCGCTTTCCTCTCCACTGACAGCCTCTCCCACCTGTCTGTCCACTTGTTTTGCTATTAACCCTTGTTCGCTTTCCTCTCCACTGACAGCCTCTCCCACCTGTCTGTCCACTTGTTTTGTTATTAACCCTTGTTCGCTTTCCTCTCCTCTGACAGCCTTTCCCACCTGTCTGTCCACTTGTTTTGTTATTAACCCTTGTTCGCTTTCCTCTCCACTGACAGCCTTTCCCACCTGTCTGTCCACTTGTTTTGTTATTAACCCTTGTTCGCTTTCCTCTCCTCTGACAGCCTCTCCCACCTGTCTGTCCACTTGTTTTGTTATTAACCCTTGTTCGCTTTCCTCTCCTCTGACAGCCTCTCCCACCTGTCTGTCCACTTGTTTTGTTATTAACCCTTGTTCACTTTCCTCTCCACTGACAGCCTCTCCCACCTGTCTGTCCACTTGTTTTGTTATTAACCCTTGTTCGCTTTCCTCTCCTCTGACAGCCTCTCCCACCTGTCTGTCCACTTGTTTTGCTATTAACCCTTGTTCGCTTTCCTCTCCACTGACAGCCTCTCCCACCTGTTTGAAATAGGCCAGGCCCTCTTTGTCCTCGTCCAGCTCGGCGGCCTTGAACTGTGACCTCTTGGCCACCAGCCTCCACTGGAAGGTCCACTCGGTGACGGCCACCGTCTGCCCCGTGCTCTGGTCCAGACCGCAGTACACCGTGCCTCCCCCTGCCCCCTGGTCTGTTCCAGCATCAAATCGCAAGATACCTTTTATGTCAAGCCTGCCAGAGGCACTTTAGTATCAATTCTTTAAAGAACAATGTTGAAAAACAATCTCTGAAAATCTAAGAGTCTATCAATTCTTTAAAGAACAATGTTAAAAAAAACAACCAATCTCTGAAAATCTAGAGTCCCAAAGTCTTTGCCTTCATCTTTGGAATGCTATTGGTAAAGAAAAGAAAAAACAATTTGACATTATCTAGCAAGCAAATCTCTGGATATGTATAAAATTAGCATACTGCTAACTTTAACCCCTTCCCTGCCAGAGGAAAACTGAAAGATTCTCGATTTTTTTACTATGAAATTTAAAAGAGACCCGTTAGACTCAATCTGAGTAAATGGTCTAGAGAGATATATTTCCTGACTTGTCTAAACAAAAACAAAAAAACAAAAAAAACATTCCAGGGCTATAACATCAAAAGTTATGCCATCAGAATAGACTGCACCAATTTTTTTCCTCAAATGACTCGGTAACAGTGAAAGGTCTCTCTTGGTGCTTGGCAACCTAACACTGATGGATCTCTGCAAATTGCTGATTTTGAGGCCAGTAACCCGACAAACCAGGGGTGGTTGTGATGGATGAAAATCTGTTTAACGTCCTCCGGTCTGGAACAGACACATATGGGAGACTAGCAGATATAAAGATGGTGGGAACGATCCTGGAGGCAATGCCCGGAGGCAGTGCAACACTAGGAAAGTCCCGAATTTGCATCAATATAGATATAGCTGACTTTGATAGGGTGGTTGTGAGATGGGACTCTTGACATATATATGCAGCATGAAAGTATTGGAAAGAGTTCAACCAATATAGTTGGCCATATCTTTATCGATTAAAAATTCGGGACTTTCCTGGTATTGCAGTACCTCCAGGATTCTTCCCACCATCTTTATATCTATTCATTTCCCACATGTGCCTGTTCCAGGTCGGAGGACGTTAATCGGATTTTCTTCTCTGGAAAGAGTTCATCTTAACTCCTTCCCTGCCTTGCTACGAGATAGTCTGGTAGTGTATGATGTTGATGATGTAATAATGTTCCCTGGGCTGATGGTCGGAGGACGTTATATCTCTAGACCATTTTCTCAGATTGAGTCTAACTGGAAAGAAAATCGTTTTCTATCTTGGCAGTGAAGGGGTTAAAGATTGGATGCAATAAAACAAGAAAACTTCCATGACCTTTTTGCTGCCTTCCCCTCTGCACTTCGCGGTCTGGGTGGCCTTTGTTTGTGAACACCAGAGTGCAGACAGCGGGGCCCTTCTGCTTCCCCTCCACCTCCTCCGTCTCCGACGACTCCGAGCATCGCCGGGGTGTGCTCGTCAGTCTGATGTGACAGTGTGCCGCAAAACGAAGAAAGAAAAGTTAATAAACTGCGGGGCCCTTCTGCTTCCCCTCCACCTCCTCTGTCTCCGACGACTCTGAGCATCGCCGGGGTGTGCTCGTCAGTCTGATGTGACAGTGTGCCGCAAAACAAACAAAATGAAGAAAGAAAAGTTAATAAACTGCGGGGCCCTTCTGCTTCCCCTCCACCTCCTCCGTCTCCGACGTTAGCCGGGGTGTGCTCGTCAGTCTGATTATAGTGTGCCGCAAAACAAACAAAATGAAGAAAGAAAAGTCTGCAGAAAGTTAGTTAGCAGCTGTTATAGTCCCGTCAACAGCTATCTCAGGACTGTCACCGCATAAAGTTCAACCACGTATAACAAAACAGATGTCAATGATTCTTAACAACATCCAAAAACCTGGGAAAAAAATTAAATAAACAGTACAATTCATGACATGGCATCTTCATCATTGTACCCTATAGCTCATAATTTCACACAGTGCTGGAAACGTTGAGCCACTTTACTCTACTTATCGGATCCAGATAAAAAAAACAGTAAAAAAGGATAACAAATACATCCTAGTAAAAACAAATATATAAAAAGGCCATATAGGCAAATATGCACTGCAGAATGGGCAACATGTGCCCACTCAAGTGTGTAAGGTCTCACACGGGAAAGCCAGTGAACAATACAAAAAAAACCACCTGACATGTCATAAATTGTAAATGAAGATGGAGACAATGAAAAATGGGGATCAAGGGCTACTCTTAGTTAAAAGCTCCCCCACCACAACACTGCAAAGGTTTAAACAGAATTCAAAAAGTAAAAAGAACTACTTGCGCACACTCACGCACTACTTTTTGACCATCGCACAACAAAATGTGAAAACAGCACTAACTACTCTTCTCACTGTCTGTCCCGGTTCATTCTCTCTTGTCATCTAAGCAACATACTTTCCATGCACTTATGATCTCAGCACCATCACCAAGATTGTAAAAAAAAAAAAGCCAATCTTTCAACAAAAACCTCTGACCAAAATCAAATGAAAAGTATCTCACCATAATGTTAATAGCCCAGCTGAAAGTAAACCCATCATATCATGTAAACCAAAAATCTCGGAACAGAATCTTACATCCACCGTATCCTAAGCTAGTATATGGCACTTATAACATAAGGCGCACCCCACAAAGTTTACGTAAAATTTTGATTTGGTTATAAAATGCTTTATTAGCACTGTAGCAGGTATGCAATAACGCAAAGCAGTGTCAGCATGGACAAATATTGTCATATTACAATAAGGCAAAGGGGGTCTCAGAATGGTAAAAAAAAAATTGTGGTCTAACATAATCACGCTCATAAGAAAAAATACCAAACTCAGAGTTAGGCAATTTTGCAGTAAGCGTGTCTAGGACATCGGCTGACTGGTATCTATCATGACAGAAAGTACAGAAGCACCTGGAAAAGCGGAAGTGATCACCATAGATACAGTTGCAAATATGCCGTTCTCTTTTCTGACTTGGGTACTAAGACATTTTTTGCGTTTTTCTGTAAACACTGTAAAATGAGTTAGGCACTTATCTTATGAGCGTGACGTTATTATGTGTGCTTCTCCTACCTTTTTCTCTGCACGATGTTTGGAGCGGGGCCCACTGGAGTGATGAACACTGGTGTCTCCAGGCTGCTTTTCTTTGGGGAGGTGGACATGATGGGACTGATGTAACCTACTGGAGGAGACCCTGCCATGCCTTCCTCCCCCTGCCAAGGATAAGTAAGATCAATATTATCACGCAGTGGTAAGCCCAACACAAACAATGGACATCGTGTCTAGTAACGAATTAACCCCTTCATTGCCCCATGACATAATTATGCCAGACATTCTGTCTTGAAGGAATCTCCCACTAAAAGCCTCTATACAAGGACTTGCCGTTTAATGAGCAGCTTAGGACGCACATTTCACCGCCAGGGGGCATTCCAAACAGTACGGGCTCATCTCCCTCTCTCTCTCTCTTACTAACCCCGGTGATGTTCATTTTCTATGCAATGAAAGAAAGAGAATTATTCCAACTGTCAAAAAGGTCTTAGTTGTTATAAAAAAAAAATGCATGCTTTAATTTGTTTCCTTTTCGCGCGCGTGTGTGTGTGTGTGTGTGTGTGTGTGTGTGTGTGTGTGTGAGGGAGAGATATTTTTTAATTGTTTTGACCTCCTTGCAGATAGGTCGGTGGCCTTTGCAATTAAAAAAAAAGTTCAAATTGTTCACTACCCCCAACTAAGAATATCACGCGCTAATCCCCTACTGGTTTGATTGCCCCCTGGTGGTGAAATCAGCACCCTAAGTTGACCATTCATGAATGAAATTTAAATGGATAATCTGTGAAAATAAAATAGGCTTGCCTATTTTGATATTTTTTCTTTTTGTTTTCTATTATTACCCCCCTCAGAAATCAAAATGGCCATGGCAATGAATGGGTTGATGAAGTGTGTAGGACAAGTTGCTATCTAATATGATACAAGAAAAAGAATGACGAGTTCAGCACACAAATGATAGTTCTCGTAGATAACATTTATTTAAACATTCGTTATAAACCTGGGCCTGTATTCACGTTGAGATAGCATGAGACCTAGCATGATGCTAACTTAGAAGCTCTTCCAAAAGTCCTATTAAATCCTATAGGACATTGGAAGAGCTTCTAAGTTAGCATCATGCTAAGTCTCATGCTATATCAACGTGAATACAGGCCCATGTCAATAATAAATATAAATAATCTTGAACATCTAAGCACACAAAGCCCTTGTCCCTTAAAGTTTTTTCTTCTTCTTTTTGCTGTTGTTGATTTGTTTCTTTGCTTCTTTCTTTTGTAAAGTAGCATATTCAAACATTTTCAGTCACAGACAGCCAACAATCTAAACTAACTGTGAATATTATTCAAGGTTTTGGAAAGGCAAAAAAATGCTTAGAAACAATTCAATTAATCTTACCAGAGGTGGTGTCACGCCTTTCTTAAACCTGGTTTCATTTCTCTCCTCAATCAGTTCCTGCTGTCGCCTTTTCCGTACCTCTTCCACGTGACGCATCTGATCCAAATCCAAATCCAATCCAATATACTTTATCATCTCAAGACATAGAAAAATTCATGTCAGGTGCAACAACATAACAGAAACACGACGCTACTGAAAAAACGTCAAAGCGTTTGAAATGCAGTTATAGAAACAAAATACTAACTTTAAAATTCATAACACCAATTTAAAAATGTGCGCATTCATAAGAACAAAACGTCTTGCAAATAAAAGAAATGTCAGTAACAGAAAGGTAGAATAACTCAATGATTCAACAAATGGATAGAACATGGAACAAAAGTTTTTTTATGCCCGTGCTTGCAGCTTGAGAGTCCTGTACCTGCTGTTGATGGCAACAGTTCATAATGGTGGGCTAAAACATGACTATCATCAGTCGCTACTTGCCTGGCCGTTCGCACCACTCAGCATACAAAACATCTAGATTATTTTCCCTTTCACCAACAACCTTGCTACACACATTCACTGTGTCACTCAGCACTTGCTTACTTCTTACACTCAGACTTCCAAACCAGCACATACAAGAAAAAGTGAGAACAGATTCAATACAGCAACGATAATAAGTTTTCAAAACACTTGCGTTGATACCAATGTTTTGTAACCTTTGTAACTTAAATGAAAGCATAAAATTCTACACTGACATTTTTTTTAATGCAGGGATTCAACATTTCTTTCAAATCTGATGGGCAAACATTTGTTTATTATTATATTACTAAATACTACAGCAACACAGCAAATAAGAATCAGGTTGAAAATGAGAGTGAAAACACATGAATGGTTTGTGGTTATTGAGATAAACTGAAAACTTAAAACATACACACTGATTAGAATTTAACCCTTTCACCGCCAGCCATATTTCAGCCAAAAATGTCCATTAAATGTACCTGGGTAGAGAACAAAATCTATCAGCAGTATTGGTGATTCTTCTGTGACATATATAAGGGTCTTTGGATAATAGACCCCAATTTGATGCCTTTTAGTGACATGGGTGTTAAATCACTGTGGTGCTGAAATGCGACTTTGGCGGTGAAAGGGTTAATAGAAATACAATGTCAAAGATTTTGTTTTGTAATCAAAGTATAAAGCCTGCTGCCATTAACTCTTCTACTGTTCTAGCACCATGGGTGAATATATTTTGCCCAAGACATCACTCTACACTCCCACCAAATGCAAAGACATTCACTGCCAAGCACCCTGCCATGCTTTGTCTGTTTTTACAGCTTTTTGTCATCATTTCTGCCTTTAAAGCAATGCATGTGCACTCAGGAAACTAGTTGTTCTTGACGTACTCTGGCTAAAACTAGTAAAAGACTCCAGGGATCATCCCAACAGCCGAAGCACTTGAACACTTTGGTACACTCTGGCTGCCATGCGCTCTCACGAATTTCACAGAGACGTCTCTGTGACTATAAAGTACCTAATACCGAATGAAAAACAAACATCAAATTCTAAGCAACAAACAACAAAACCTTTCAACTACCTCTTCCTCCCTCTTGCAGCGTTCCTTCTCTTCCTGCTCCAGCTGTTTTTGTTTTCGTTCTTCTTCTTCCCTCCTCTTCTTCTCCATCATCTGGTCGTGGAAGGACTTGGCCGGGGGGTTGTTGTAGATGTGGAGGAACTCTCTCACCTCTTCCGCCAGGGTCATCACCATCACCTGGACAGGTGACATGCACAATCCTTTAATTGGTGTATTTAGAACTATGGATGTATGTGTCACTGTGTGAGTGAGTGAGTGTGAGTGTGAGAGAGAGAGAAAGAGAGAGAGAGAGAGAGAGAGAGAGAGAGAGAGAGAGAGAGAGAGAGAGAGAGAGAGAGAGAGAGACAGAGAAGAGAAAGAGAGAGACAAATGATAATAATGAATGTTTATGGTGCTTAATCTTTTTTTTTTTTAAAGAGCTCTAAGTGCTTACAATTATAAAAAAAACAAAAGAACATTAAATAGAATGAAACAATAAATACATAAAAAAATAAAACACACACAAACATGCACACGCACACACCACACACACATGCAAATGCGCTCGCGCAAACACACATTTATTCATGCATGTATGCATGTCCAAATATGCATGCTTATATGTCAGGTGCGTCTCAGATTTGAGCGCAAAAGGTCAAGCATGTAGGTAAACAGGAGTGTTTCACTGGATATATCCACGTATAAGGCTGGATTCACATTAGACGCGTAGGTTCCATACGGAAAACCCTAACTAAGTGGAAGAAAGAAGGATAAATGTTTACGCATATAGGGGAAATTCGGACACGTGCGCAAATCTTTTCCCTTCTTTGTTTCACTTATTTATGGATTGCGCACAGGTTTCCACATGGAATATCCGCTTACGACTTTAGCGTTCCTGTGAGTTTTAATTTTTAATTTTTGATTGTGCATGGAATGAAAAAATCAGACCATCACCAATATCTATTGTAATGTGCAAAGTAAAACAATGAACAAGTAGAACTCCACAACATACCTCACCAACAGACTGCCTGGCCATTTGAATCAGTTTCTGCTTCAGTTCAGTCAGTTTCTTCTCTGGCACATTTTTTGAATTCTGCAGTTCTATGGCTGGCACACTGAGACAAAGTAAAAAAAAAAGGTTATCAAACTAATAATCTGTCAATTATCACTTTGCTCTAATTTGCTAAAAGCAAACAAACAAAAACAACAATGAATGGATGAATTGATCCTTGCATGAAAAAGATCTGGTCATCTCCAGCTGCGCATCATAGCGCGACTCTGGCCGTCTCCTGTCTACGGGGTGCAGGACATCCAGGTTCAGGGACCCCTTCCTCCCATCAGCCATCAGAGCCCTGAACCAGACCAGTGGAAGATAGCTGGAACCCATGCAACAGTTTTCTGCACGGCAGCGATCTGCCTGTCTGTGTATGGTGATAGTGGTGGAGTGGTGTGTGTGTGTGTGTGTGTGTGTGTGTGTGTGTGTGTGTGTGTGTGTGTGTGTGTGTGTGTGTGTGTGTGTTCTTGCGAGAGTGTGTGTCTGTACATGATACATGCATGCACGTGTGTGTGTGTGTGTGTGTGTGTGTGTGTGTGTGTGTGTGTGTGTGTGTGTGTGTGTGTGTGCACACACATGTGTGCATACGCTCAGGTGTCTGTAGTGTGCACGGAAGTGTGAGTGGGTGGATGAATATGTGTGGAGGGATGCTTGTCAGATATTGTCCAAATTCATTTAATGTGTACATATAGGCCCTTGATTCTTTCTTTTACATGTTATTTTATGAAAATTATATCAATGTTACATGTTTTATTACCTATGTAAAAACATTATTTATCTCAAATTTTAATCTTTTAATATACTGGGAATTAATAATTATGTCTGTATTCTAAATGTTAAACATGCAATTTCTTCTCAACTCTTCTGGTCTGTGATTGTTTTACTTTTAGTGAACAATTTTATTTTCTCTTTAAGATCAGGTTTAACTGTTTATCGTGGTGTGCGTGTGTGTGTGCAAAGGGCATGTGCCTGCTGTCTCCGTGTGTGTGTGTGTGTGTGTGTGTGTGCGTGTGCGTACGCGCGTGTGTGTGTTGACTGCATGCCGACAGCGTGAGCGCAAGTTTTGCGTGGATATCTTACTATAACAATAAGATTCATTCAAATTATTGTTTTTTATGTGCCACCGCAGTATGCATTTCCTTTTGGGGACAAATAAAGATTGTGATTGTGAAAATCATAAAATACATGGATCATATTCATACATTGTATGTATTATGTATCATGTAAAAATACAATGCATAATTTTGCCAAGTATGAAATTCCTCAATGATCAAAACCAACTATGAATAAAATACGGAAACAGTGAAGGGGTTTGGGGTGGGGGTGGGGGTGGGTGGGCGCTGTCGCAGCCAAAAAAGTCGCTCAGTCAAATAAATCGCACGGCCACTATGAGAGTGTATATTTGCGACATTTTGCGACATTGAGCATGAACCACAAATTTCACTTTTTTCTAGGGTTAGGGATAGGGTTAGGGTTAGGGTTAGGGTTAGGTAAATGGTTCAAGTACAGAAAAAGTGAAATTTCTGGTTGTCGCAAATACACACTCTCATAGTAGCGGGCGATTTATTTGACTGAGCGACTTTTTTGACTGCGACAGGCGTGTCCTTACTAAAATAAAGAAATAACGCAAACACTAGGATAGTGTTATAGTAACTTATACAGAGACATGAGCCGATGAGGGGAAAGAGTTGAAAACTTTTTTAAAACTAGTAATAGTAAACTTAAAATTGCAACAATCCAGGCACGTTTGAAAAAATCAGTGTTTATCACTTCAAGACTCACTCGTCAGGATATCTGGCTGAACAGGTGACTATCAGCTCCAGCTTGGCATACACCTGACAGTGTGGGCCTTGGGACTCCTGTGGCTGCAGTTTCAGTTTCATTTTGACGGGTTGCCAGGCCTGAAATATACCATGAACGTGGGCAGTGCTCAGGGATCACTTCATGTTCAATCACACACACACACACACATCTCTAATGAGATTAGGGAATAGGTGCTCTCCCCTAGTTTTTCGTCGAATAATTGCCACAAAAGTAGCAAGGCCCAACAGCAAGAGTTATCGAACGTGTTTTTGCCAAGAGTTATCCTTCAGTCCGTCAGAGAAATTGGGCGTTTCACCTATCATTTTCCTGCTAACATTGAGAGCTTACTGACGACCTGGATGGTAAAAAAGTGACCAATGAAGAGCGAGGACACATCAAATTGTCGGAGAATCCTAAAATTAGTGAGGCCTGATGCAGGTGCCATTTTTTCTTGAATGTTTAGTTCGTCAGTTGTTGTTTTTTCCAATTTATAAATAAGTCTCCGGGTCAAGATACTGTTTTTAGTATAGTTTAGGTTGAATTTAATGATTTTAACCTTAAAACATTTCCAAAAATTAAGCAGGTCATGTAGAAAATTGTTCATTTTGGTAAATAGACAAAACAAATTGACCTATCTGACCCCATAATTTTGCGCTTAGAAGACGTCTTTCGCGCACTTCCGGTAAGCGTGTTTACTGAAACTTCTGACAAAATCATGAGCCAGGCAGGTTTTTATCGATTTTTATTAGTTTTCTTTAGATTTATATTGACTCTGTACAATTTACAAAACATTGTTCATGGCTCTTGAACGTTTTTATTGCGCTATACTGGTCAAATCATCAAGGGAATCATGGCGCAAAATATTAACATAACTGGCGGGAGTGGCCCTGGGCCTGTCCCACAGTCCTGCTCTGTGTTGTTTTTGATTTTATGAGGCCCTGTACAGTTTTGAGTTTAGGGATACACAAGTAAAGAGTTTAAGAGATGTTCGTGAAACACACATCTACTTATTATGTTGTTCAAGTGGGCTTTTTGTTTGTTTGTTTGCTTGCAATGTCAATGGCTTTTTATTTGTGTGTGTGTGTGTGTGTGTCACTGTGTGTGTGTGTGTATGTCACTGTGTGTGTGTGTGTGTGTGTATGTGTGTACAGGACAAATAGATCTATGCAGTTGGAAAGGCTATTTATTAACTAATAACTCTCAAAAAGCAGTCTTCAAGTGATGAAGACAAATGTTTTTCCCCCTTATTATCTCCCTTGACAGTATTTTAATGAACATTTTGAAGTAAATTTGTTTTATTTTTTAAGTAACATAGCTGATTGAAATAAAAAGTTAATTAGTTCAAAGAATAGGTTAAGTCACACATTGCTCCAAATTTGCATGGATAATTTTGCATTTGTTGTTGTCTGCCCGCGGGTTGACGTGTTTTTTTGAAAATACAGTAAAAGAACGTCCTTATTGATTTTTTTCAAAAGGTCATAAAAAATGCAATGACTCTAAAATCAAAATTAAACTTGTATCCACAACTACACATCACAAGCAACCATTTGGCACAATTATTTAAAAAAAAATTTAACTTTCCAAAAATTATTGGTTGATGCTAACAAAAGTGGCCCTTTCGAGTATTACACAGAAACTGACAGAAAGTTGAGAAACACACGCACATGGTGACATGACATAGACACCTGTAGACACAAACACAAGAAGAGAGAAAAGTAAAACAGAGAGTGAGTATTCAAATTCTAAACTGTCAAGACAAATCTCCTAATGAGAGTCGCGCCCAGACTTACATTCCATGCAACTTTTTTGGTCCTCAAGTCTTCCACATCGTATATCGACTGCAACACTTGCAGTTCATCTTCTTGGCGTTCTCTGTACGACTGTGCTTCCTCAGTCGCCATGGCTCGTTTGCAGGACGGAAAAAGAACAGTCTTGAT
The DNA here is from genome assembly GCA_017654935.2 of Phymorhynchus buccinoides. Taxonomy (NCBI): domain Eukaryota; kingdom Metazoa; phylum Mollusca; class Gastropoda; order Neogastropoda; family Raphitomidae; genus Phymorhynchus; species Phymorhynchus buccinoides. Next base: position 27,700,770 of record CM065688.1, read on the forward strand.
TGTCAACACAAATTTTCATTGAAATACCGTTTGTTTTTAAAGTCTACATCATGTGAGCTTGGGAGAAAAGTTGTCCACGCACGCAGTCTCTGAGTCTGCCTGAGAGATGTCAACAACGATGCAATTTCCGGTAAACGTGAGGAAGAGAGCGGGCAGAATAAAACAAAGCATTTCCATTGGTCAAAAATGTAAAGGAGTCACCTCTTCAAAATGTTTTCGTTTTCCTTTCGCTTTCATTGCCTTTGGGTGTGGGTTTTTTATATAGATAATTGGAGTAAATTCTAAATGGTTTGCTTATGTGTTGGTCAGTCTGGTCATAATTCATAATTGTATGCAAACTTGTTTTTTTTTTGCATTTTTAGGGCCTGGAAAGTGGTTGGGGTGGGTGGTTTGATGTGAGAGAGAGAGAGAGAGAGAGAGAGAGAGAGAGAGAGAGAGAGAGAGAGAGAGAGAGAGAGAGAGAGAGAG
>CM065688.1:27706237-27708737 GCA_017654935.2 Phymorhynchus buccinoides
CAAATTTGCAAGCCCTGCAAGTTTCTCATCCGGGCTTTTTTCCCCACCCCTACAAGAACAAAAAACCCAACCAACAAACAATTTTTTTTTTAAACGGAAGCCACATTTTGGGACAGTCCCAAAACCGGAAGCCACACTTTGAGGCCCTCCCCGAACCGGAAGCCACATTAAATGGCATTACCAAAAAACGGAAATCCAGTGTACGCCTGGCAAAATCTCGAGTCATTATCGAGTCTCACCCACCACTTGTCTAAGATGCATATTACCCCAAAACAGATGAATTGTGTGCTGAAACCTGCAAGCAAACTATCTTTACAGGGTGTGTGTAAAGGGGTCCAATATATTCACTTTCTGACGTAGACACATTCGACCACTGGATAAATGAAGCTGAATGGCTCCCCCCCCCCCCCCCCATCGCGACCCTTCCAACGGAAGTGTCGCCATCTTAGTCCTTATTTGTGTGTAAACAAAGTGAAAATGTTATCTAAATGTGTAAAGAAAACATCCAGATGTTATAAATACAGTTTAGATAAGTTCGAATTGGAACAGCCAAATACGCAGCATCGATCTGGCATTTTTCAAAGTTACTGACTAAGATGACGGCCTCCCATAATATGGCGCTCCTTGTGGCCGGATATGACGACACGTGGGTACAAGCCATATCGAGACACGTTCATGATCTTAGGAATTCCTGACTTAAGACACCAACGAACGATTTCTGTAATAAACATCATACTGGAAGTAGATGATATTACTTTCAAACAAGAAGGCAATCCTAAGCATAATTGCACTGTCTCCATGTTCTGCAGCTTTGGGGCCGGGTTAGTTGGTATTTTAGGAACCAGCCCCATCATCGGTCCTTTTGTTAACACTCTTGGCTAAGAGTCATAAGTCATAAGTTTCTTTAATGTCCATTAGCATTGTACAACGCACATGGAAACTTGTCTTCCACCATGTAAAATAAAAAATATTAAATAAAAGTATGAAACATAAATTTACATTAACAAATATGTAACTCTCACATCCACTCTCCGCTATCTTGCTCACTCATCATGCAACCCACCACCACTTCCGCCTTCATTTTTAACCCTTTCTTTTCTTTTTCCTTCTTTTCCTCCTTTTTTCCTTGTTCCTTTCTCTCCCCCCCCCCCCCCCTTTTTTAAGGTAGGCTTTTTCCCGCTCTCTTGTGTAGGCCATATCTTGAGTACATTTTACAACTTTCTGTTCAGCTGGATTTCTCCTCTACTATCATAAATTCAAAACTCAGAGACGTCTGGCACAAGCATGCATATAACTAGTGACATATTTTGATTCTGTACCATGCTATATCATAAAAGTAGGCCTTGCAAGTGAAGCGCATATTAAATTTTCATTCATTTGTAGCTTGATCTTGACGAATATGTACAAAACACTCACAAAACTGAATCACAAAGTGCAAATAGGTATAACTGGGCATCCATGTGCCGTGTGGCAAATCCATTGCAAAGTTTAACCCCCAAGGACCGTAATCATTGGACAGTTAATACAGGTAGAAACATGCCAATTAGATGAAACTGCCAACGCAATTAGCAGTTTCTTCTAATTTACATTTTACTACCCGTGTTAACTGTTTAACTCATTCAAGTCGTTCCACCCATATAATTATGGCCGGAATTAATATAAAAGCTGTCAATTTGATTAATTTGTTTCAAGGGAAGTAAATCTGCGTGTACACCACATTTGTGGTCATTTCTAAACTCGCTTCGCTCCCTTAGACCACACTTTTGCCTCTTATTATGCGTTTGTAGTGGTTTGAAGTGAGGTAACTAATCAGGTTTTATACTAATCCTTGTCGACACGAAAGGGCGATAATTTTAGGCCCGAACTGCCAATGCCCCCTGGTGATGAGTCAGGAGCCGATAATTTTCTGTGGCTATATACTACTAGTTCCTGACAGGCAAGGGCGATACTCTTAAATAGGGGGCGTTCGCATCTCAGGTCAAGAGAAAGGGGCAGATAATTTTCGGTATAAAGCCTCATTGCTGTAGAGAGTTTTTCTATATAAAGTCTATAATATATAGGGGAAGACGGGGTAAAAAGCGCATGGGCGGGTAAGAAGCCCACCCCAATTATCTCATGAAATGAAGCAAATTTCAGTCTCATTTTGCCCATGAGACGAGCGTTAATGTCTAGCATTCGTCTAATGGGCAAATTTGACTGACATTTTCTTTATTTCATGAGATAATTGGGGTGGGCTTCTTACCCGCCCATGCGCTTTTTACCCCGTCTTCCCCTATATAAGTGTGATCTACATTTTCCCTATGTCTAAACCTGAAGTACAAACCTGTAATCTCCTTTCATTTCTCTTTTTGTTTATGTCTGTTTTGTTTGTGTTTTAAATTCAAAACTCAGAGACGTCTGGCACAAGCATGCATATAACAAGTGATGTATTTTGATTTTGTACCATGCGATATAATAAAAGTAGGCCTTGCAAGTGAAGCGCATATTAAATGTTCATTCA
>CM065688.1:27713737-27723737 GCA_017654935.2 Phymorhynchus buccinoides
AGTACCAAATAACAATATCAAATAACGTCAGCCTTTTGTGGGAAGACACTTTAGAAATGGCATTTCATAATGTGTTGACGTTGATAAGAGATATCGGGTAGAGATTGGGCCCTTATCACTGGTTGTTGACATTAGCCTGTAGTAGGGGCCAATAGTAAATGAGAGCTGTACAATAAATGGTTTTCAATAGTATTAGAATATCATGGTACAGCGTGTGTATGTGGAAGACTGTAAACATGCGCATTCTTACGCGCGCGCGCGCGCGCGCGCGCGCGTATGTGTATGTGTGTGTGTGTGTGTGTGTGTGTGTGTGTGTGTGTGTGTGTGTGTGCGTGTGTGTGCGTGTGCGTGCGTGCGTGCGTGCGTGCGTGTGTGTGTGCGTCCACGTACATTTAATGTACATGAATGTGTATGCCTCTGTGTGCAAAAGCACTGTGTGTGTGTGTGTGTGTGTGTGTGTGTGTGTGTGTGTGTGTGTGTGTGTGTGTGTGCGTGTGCGTGTGCGTGTGCGTGCGCGCGCTTGGGCGGACGTGTGTATTTATGACTTTTGTGTGTGTGTGTGTGTGTGTGTGTGTGTGTGTGTGTGTGTGTGTGTGTGTGCGCGTGTGCGTGTGCGTGCGTGTGTGTGTGTGTGTGTGTGCGTGTGCGTGCGCGCGCGTGCAAATGATGAACGTGTTATTTCTAAATGCTAATTCATTCAAACCATTATGAAAGGAGGAAACTGAGACAGCGAATCAAAATGTCATGACTGATGAAAACGACCATAACTTTCCATCTGTCAATTTGTAAGCTGACTCGAAAAATAAATCCGACTACAAATTCTCGACATATGAGGAACCGAACCATGTGTTCCAAACAATAATAGGACAAAGCAATAAACAATCACATAAAAAGAAAGCACATCTTTAAGTGTTTTGTTTGCTTCTTAGGATTCATATGTATCTACAACCACACACACTTGGGTGTTTACACTGGCAGTCCAAACAATAATCTTTTTTCTAGTGCTGCAGCCAAACGGATGGGTTAGCCTTTGGGGGCCTTCCCCAGCGCCAGCTGTCCTCAAATCCCTGTGGCCGAGGGAGTGGGGATGCACCCTGGGCAAGGCTTATCAACAATAAAGAAAAGTATCCCAGCCCGCCGGAATAGCAGCTGCGCCCTTTGCTATCTGACTGCCATAATCGGAATCGACAGACAGGCATACGAGATGGGGATATGAAGTGTCCATACACAAACATAAAACTATCCACTAACTGAGAATGAAGGATTATTTCAACAAAATGTGCATTTGCTATGGGAGGTCGTTCTATCGTTAAATCTGTAAAACGACACACCACACACATTTGAAACAAACTGTATTGAACAAACAGCACAAACTAAACTTGCTTCTAACATTAAGTCACATTAAATAATATTATTTTATGTATAATATTATTTTATTTTATTGTAGTGAGTCTTATGTGCATAATGTTAACTTATTTGTGTTTTATTATCTATCATGTAAAGCGCTTTGAGCTCCCTGCAAAGGGGGTAAAGCGCTATGTAAATGTTCAGTATTATTATCATTATCATTATTAACCATTTCAGCTATGCCAATCTAATTGCTAAGCAAAATCACTAAAACGAACAATCAAAAGAAAGGGCACATCAAGAGGCCGCGAGGCTTGGCTGCCCTGAAGATCTGACCTGACCTGATCTGACCTAAAACTTACCCAGACAGCACCGTAGATAATCAAATCATTGAATAAGCCGAAAGAGTCTCATTACACACGTAGGCCTATAATCACAAACACCCTTTCTCCGTCTTCAAGTCGATCTGTCACCGCTTAAAACTCCTATCGAGACGGTAGCTCGTAAACTACTGTAGGCTAGCTAAATCTGTTAAGTGCACAAAACAATCTGCGCATTTGGCTTCACGAAACACCCGTCGAGTTTTAACTTTAGAAATGACATTTCAGAGACTCGACCCCGAACTTTGACATGTCGCTGGAAAATCAGGTCAGAGTACAGAGTAGAAGAGTGAAATTGCTTGAACAGAAGCCTGTTGAAACGACCCAAATAAAAGCAGCATGCAAATCTGTCGCTCGTGCAAATCTGTCGCTCGCTACTATGAGAGTGTGTATTTGCGACATTCACAAATTTCACTTTTTCCGTACTTGAACCATTTATCTAACCCTAACCCTATCCCTAACCCACGGAAAAAGTGAAATGTGTGGTTCATGCTCAATGTCGCAAAATGCCGCAAATACAGACTCTCATAGGTAGCGAGCTACAGATTTGCACGAGCGACACATTTGCACGCCACAGGCCCAACATAAGCTTGCTTACACCCTGCTGGTTTGGTGTCGCGTTGAAGCTACTGTAGGCCTATATTTTGTCGTGTAATGTGTCGTGTACCTTAGTCCACCCAGGTAGTCTACACACTTGTGTTGGTTTCGTATTGCTATGTCACTACCCCGAGAGGACAAAGTTTGGGTACCGTACAAGGACCATGACCAGCCACAATAAGCCTCTTGCCCTTTTGTTGTGGATTTGTAGCTTTCGGTGCTCATGTACTCAATTATGTACTGAACGGCCGCAATCTCTCTCTCTCTCTCTCTCTCTCTCTCTCTCTCTCTCTCTCTCTCTGGGTAGGCGGATAGCTGGCTCGAGGAGAGGGGTGCGAATGTCAATAAAAACTGTGTGGCTACTTTTATACATGCATAATACAAGTGCTCATGCACGTGTGTTGATGCCTGATGTGAGCGTGCGCACTGCGCGTGTGAGTGTGTGTGTGTGTCAAGTCAAGTCAAGTCAAAATGATCTTTAATGATGTGCGCACACCTGTACTTATGTGAGTGCATGTATATGCGTGTGTGTGTGTGTGTGTGTGTGTGTGTGTGTGTGTGTGTGTGTGTGTGTGTGTGTGTGTGTGCATTTGCATTATCCGATTCTTCAGTCTCGCTTATCAGAACATCGTTAGCATCACGGCATCATCGAAACGGAAAGAAAGAGAGACAGACAGACAAAAAAAGACAGACAGAGAGGCAGAGACAGACGGACAAAGTGTGACAGTGACACAAAAACCAAGACATGGACTGAGAGCCACAGAATGGTCGAAGCAAAGAGGGAATAACGCGCCATTGAACAAAAAAAGTTGCGTCTCGACTCTCGAACTTTCAACTTCTTCTTCTTCTTCTTCTTCTTCGTTCCCAGGCCAAACGGCCAAACTGGGTAAAGTAGGCCTACGTATGTGTCCGGTTTTCAATTGGTCGGAGTAGCTCAAAGGAGAAAAGTTATTTGTAAGATTTTTTTTTGGGGGGAAAGGCAGGAGAATGGGCCAATAAGTTAGAAAGATAGTAGACGACATCGACAGTAAGCATAGGGAAAAGACAGAGCCAAAGAGAGTGGCAGATTAGAGGAAATTACAAGTAGCACAGAACTTCCAGAAGGTGGGGGAACTATTTTTACGAAAGAACCCCCCGGCATCTCCACGGGGAGAGACTCGTGGAGGGGGCTGGGTCAAACCTGAACTGAAAAAGATACTTTATAATGAGCGGTTTCGTTGTCACCATAAGCCTCTACAGTACATGAGTTAAGTAGTCTACAAGACTGTGACTAGGCTACAGTGGCATGGATACGACAAAGAGATAAAGCCAGAAAGACAATGCAGCGCAAACCTCCACCGAAGAGTCTAAATGTTGTTTATAATGGAGACTAGCGCAACGCCGAGTACCAGTAACGCCTAGTAACGGTAACGCCTAGTAACGGTAACGCCTAGTAACGGTAACGCCTAGTAACGGTAACGCCAAGTACTGGTAACGCTGAGTACAGCAGATTTGAAGTGATTCGATTAGGAAACGGCGGAGTCGTATAGCGCGCGCGTTTCTGAACCGAATCGCTTTCGGTTTGGTACACGGATAGTCCCCGGCCCCGGACATCTTCCTGCCAAATTCGAAGGAAATCGATCGAGAAACGCCGGAGATACGGGCGCCAAGAGGCCGGCGGATGCGCGTTTCGCGCATTTGCGAAACCGCGCAAATGACACGGCCGCCTCGGTTGCCGTTGCCATCGCCCCGTTAGGGCTCACAGCAAATTTGAAGCGATTCGGTCAAAACACGGCGGAGTTATAAGGCCCGTTTCGTGTTTCAGACACACACACACACACACACACACACACGGACGGAGAGTTGGCTTTTTACTATATGATGATGACTTGTCCACGGTACATCTCCACTCTCTCGGCCAAAGGGATTTGAGGACAGATGGCATTGGGGAAGGTCCCCAAAGGCTACCCCCCGATCCCTTCGGCTGCAGCACCAGAGCCGGTGGATATGCCCCCTATATGTTTGAGAGTCATAGTCTTCTATAAAAGATTAAAGCTGTACTATGATTTTCCGATTCTGTAGAAAATCATTTATTTGTACCACTCTCGCTTTTCTATTCAAATCAATTGGCCCCTATTAAAACGAACCTGAAAACTCATCTTTTCTCTGAACACTACTGTCCACCATGATCGGATTGTGAGAATGAAAGCGTGTGCGGATGAGGAATGGCATGGGAAAGGTGGGAGACAGAAAGTGTGTGTGTTCGTGCGCGCATGCACGCGCTGGCATGTGCTTGTGCATGTGCGCATATTTCCTTGCATGCACGTGTGTGCGTGTGCTCGTGCGTGTGTAGGCATAAGTGTGTATAAGAGGCAGATCATGAGAAGTAGTAGGTAACCATGAGGTGAATAGAAAGAAGATTTATATGTGTACCTCTCTCTCTCTCTCTCTCTCTCTCTCTCTCTCTCTCTCTCTCTCTCTCTCTCTCTCTCTCTCTCTCTCTCTCTCTCTCTCTCTCTTCGTGTATTTTTTTTTTATCAACTTGAATTTCTGTTTGTTGACTTATTTAGTTGTTAGTCTATAATGTTTGGTTATTTCGTTCTGCTCCAACTTTGTTTATTGATGCCTTCAATCGTTATCTATGCCCACATCTATTGCCTGATTGTTTTGTCTTAGTCTTGTTTACGTCCCAGGAACAGATTGTAAGAATAGGCTTGGCCTAAAATCTCAATCCTTGCGAAATAAAGATTTTGAAGTTCAAGTTCAAGTTCTCTCTGTCTCCATCTGTCTTTCTATCTGTCTGTCTGTTTGTCTGTCTGTCTGTCTGTCTGTCTGTCTGTCTGTCTGTCTGTCTGTCTGTCTGTCTCTCTCTCTCTCTCTCTCTCTCTCTCTCTCTCTCTCTCTCTCTCTCTCTCTCTCTCTCTCTCTCTCTTTGTGTGTGTTTGCATATGTGTCATAAACACTGACACGATGCACTTACACACACACGCGCGCGCACGCACACACATAGGCATATGTATTTATGTATACAAGCACGTGCACGCACACATGCACACACATGTACAAATGTGAAAACATACACATAATATTCTATTTATACGATATACAAACACTAAAAAAATAAACACTTAACAGGTTATTCAGTGTCGTTAAACACGAGTTGCATAATCTTTTTCGCCATGAATCACACTCCCATTATAATATACCGGTACCCTATCCCTTCAATACCCTTTCCCTCCTACTTTGTATAGGCCCTACACGTTTAGTTCATTTCCATCATCTACCTTTACTTTGGTAAGCCTACATTCCTTTTATACTTATATACATGTAATAGCTTATGCCTGTGCGAGTTCACATGTATGTATGCATGCATGTGTCTCTCTCTCTCTCTCTCTCTCTCTCTCTCTCTCTCTCTCTCTCTCTCTCTCTCTCTCTCTCTCTCTCTCTCTCTCTCTCTCTCTCTCTCTCTCTCTCTCTCTCTTTCTGTGTGTGTGTGTGTGTGTGTGTGTGTGTGTGTGTGTGTATGTGTGTGTGTGTGTGAATTTTCAAATGATCAGTTGTGTCCTGTCGGTGTGTGTGTGTGTGTGTGTGTGAGTGTAGGCCTATCTGTAATTATAAGTGAGTACATTTACTTGTAAGCATGTTTGCGTAAACGTCTCCTTGTCCCTCTAATTTTCCATTCTACAGCTTTCAATTCCTTCCATTCTCACGAAAATGTTGTGCATTAACCATTTAAATCCTCTTTTTTTTCCTTTTTTTCTTTTTTTTTGTGGGGATCGCAGAAAGGGGGGGGGGGGGTATTCTTCTGATCCTACACTTCTTCAAGGCAATTCCTATGCTTCAGCACTCATTTACAACTGCACTCCCAGAAGTCAATGACATCGTGTAAGCAGTTAGCACAGCAAATCACCAAAGATCAAGGACAAGGTGTACAGAATCTTCTGTAGCATTGTGGGTACAATGTAGTAGTAGCAAAGACTGTATAGATGAAGATAAGCATCCGGTCTCTTTTCCATATATGACTAGTGAGGACAGAAACACTGGTTATGTCCCTTTTAAACAGGGCACATTTTGCACGTCGATAGGCCAGTTGATTTCTCCGTTCAAGTTCCAGTCTGAGTTTTTGGATAGCCTCCACTGTGAAAAGTGTACTGCCCCCACTAACGATAACTCTATCAGCCCGGTTCGCCGAACTCTTAAGTAGTCCATCTTACCCTTTTAGAATATCTTTGGTAGTAGTAGTAAATCTGTTTAACGTCCTCCGGTCTGGAACAAACACATATGGGACAGTAGTAGATGTAAAGATGGTGGGAACGATACTGGAGGCAATGCGCGAAGGCAGTGCAACACCAGTAAAGTCCCGAATTTGTGTGGGTACAATGTAAAATGTAAAATGTAAGTGGGTACAATGTAAAATGTAAAATGTAAGTGGGTACAATGTAAAATGTAAAATGTAAGTGGGTACAATGTAAAATGTAAAATGTAAGTGGGTACAATGTAAAATGTAAAATGTAAGTGGGTACAATGTCAAATGTAAAATGTAAGTGGGTACAATGTAAAATGTAAAATGTAAGTGGGTACAATGTAAAATGTAAAATGTAAGTGGGTACAATGTAAAATGTAAGTGGGTACAATGTCAAATGTAAAATGTAAGTGGGTACAATGTAAAATGTAAAATGTAAGTGGGTACAATGTAAAATGTAAAATGTAAGTGGGTACAATGTAAAATGTAAAATGTAAGTGGGTACAATGTCAAATGTAAAATGTAAGTGGGTACAATGTAAAATGTAAAATGTAAGTGGGTACAATGTAAAATGTAAAATGTAAGTGGGTACAATGTAAAATGTAAAATGTAAGTGGGTACAATGTAAAATGTAAGTGGGTACAATGTCAAATGTAAAATGTAAGTGGGTACAATGTAAAATGTAAAATGTAAGTGGGTACAATGTAAAATGTAAAATGTATGTGGGTACAATGTAAAATGTAAAATGTATGTGGGTACAATGTAAAATGTAAAATGTAAGTGGGTACAATGTAAAATGTAAAATGTAAGTGGGTACAATGTAAAATGTAAAATGTAAGTGGGTACAATGTAAAATGTAAAATGTAAGTGGGTACAATGTAAAATGTAAAATGTAAGTGGGTACAATGTCAAATGTAAAATGTAAGTGGGTACAATGTAAGTTTTAAATTTGGGAAAGGAACCTACCGTATGTTAAAGTTTACTTTTGTTTACTTTCAAATCGCTTTATTTTAAAATATCTTTATCGATTAAAAACTCGGGACTTTCCCTATATTGCAGTACCTCCAGAATCGTCCCACTATCTTCATGGTTATTAATGTCCCATATTATGTGACTGTTCCAGGCCGGAGGACGTTAATCTGATTTTGTTTTTTTGATTTTGTTTTTTAACTTTCAAACAACCACTCCCAACGCCAGCTAGAAACAGTTTTATTGAACAGGTTTCATTTGTTTTTGGGGGGGCTAGGGAAACCGCTCTGTTCTCTGACCACTTCTTTCCAGAAACCCAACGATGTTTCAAAAGATTCACCACCGCTCCTCCCTACCCCGAGGAGCCCCGAGGAGCCCCCCCCCCCCCTCCCACCCTTCCCTTCGTGGACAAAAACGTTGGCTTCGGACTTAGCTACCATTCTTGAACATATCTGTTTCCTCCATAATAGTTCTGCTCGGTTGTGTACAGTAACATAATTATATCAATAACGGGCCTATAAATCAGTAATATGAGTTTTTATCATGGTACTGTTGTTGCATGAAATACGTGTCAAGAAAGTGAAACAAGAAAGCACTCAGATCATAAGCCTTTATGGAAGTGGCTTAAAATTAAAGTCCATGGCAAAATAATCAACGTATTGATTGATTATGGCAATGCACAGTCAAGAAGAAGAAGAAGAAGTGGCTCAGTTTTTCCACAACTTAACCCTCCACAAATTTGACAATCCGTATGTCACTTTTTTTCTCAATTTAAAAAATAGGTATAAAAAATAACTCATTGATACGAATAAATGAACGTGCCATATAAATAAAACAAGCAAGAAACAAACAAAAAAGGACAATCTTGATAAATATTAATACTCCGAAAGAGACCAAAGATTTATAATAGTTTTAAAATAACGTGTACGTAAAAATATAAATTACATCAATTTTAGAATGACGCACTGCGTTCTACATGCTGTGTGTCTCCTCAAACACACGAGGCGACGGTCTGGGGATCTACCTGAAGGTAGAGTAACTTCCCCTTTTTGACCGATTGAATTAGGCGAGATCACTCCCACACACACCATGAAATTACTCCCCTTAATTATTTCCGAACAAGTGCTATTGTGTCTCGTTCTTCAGTCGTGATAAAAGGACAACCGTCTTTGAACAGGTAGGGATTAAAATAAACAATGTAACCTTTTCTATCTCGTAAATTTTCTAAATAGACCTACCTATCGTTTCGCCCCGAGTTGAACTTTTTACTTTCTTGATATAAGCCCCGTTCGCATGTTGGAAATAGCTTTTTATGCCGATAGCAAATACGACATGTCTTGTGTGGGCTACTAGTGGGCGGCCATTGAAGTTTTGTGAAGTGCAAATTGTGCATTTTGCTTTTCATCATGTCTTCTTTTATTTCAATTTCATTTGCTTATCACCGTATACAAAGTTCTCTTCCCTAGGTTACTGTTTACGGGTTTTTTTTTATGCAGGCTAAGAAACTACTCCCAAATTTATTTCTACAGTTATTTTGGAGAGAAAGAAAGACAAACCAAGGAGTTTGAAAGTTGCATAGTCTTCTTCAAAGTCAATGAAAGTAATTCGAGTCTGCCATTAGTCAATCTTTCAATCTGCCTAATGGTATCCACCTATCCATCCATTACAAATCAATTGTTTTTGTTTCTTGTGCCTAGAAGATAAGCGTACGTCATTGCCCATGTTGTTTTGTCTTTAAGCAACTTCATACGTGAATAATCACAATATTAGGGGAAGACGGGGTAAAAAGCGCATGGGCGGGTAAGAAGCCCACCCCAATTATCTCATGAAATAAAGCAAATTTCAGTCAAATTTGCCCATGAGACGAATGCTAGACATTAACGCTCGTCTCATGGGCAAAATGAGACTGAAATTTGCTTCATTTCATGAGATAATTGGGGTGGGCTTCTTACCCGCCCATGCGCTTTTTACCCCGTCTTCCCCTAAATATGTTTTTATGAAATTTTATTAGGTAAAAAAAAAATCAACCCGCTCTCTAGTAACCAAAACAAGCAAACACTGACAACAACAACAGCGATGATGACGACGACGACAAGAACAACAGCAGTAACAAACTAGCCTTCTTGACAGTGATAATACAGTTCACTAGGCGAGAGGGATGAACGGACATACACACTTCATGCTGCATTTTGGCAAAAATATAGTCATATCATTTAGTACTGCAAACGTCATCATTGAAATCACAAGAAAAACAAGTGCAACGCCGAGCGGCTGCAAAGTCCCCTCGCAGCATCGCCGAGCTACTCCGAAATCGGAATGTGTCGGCTGTACACATACATAAAAACGCATCCAAACAGCACGTAACTACATAAAAACGCATCCAAACAGCACGTAACTGAATAGTTTTTTATGTATAGCCTTGGGGTTCGGACCCGTGATTTGAGCGCGCGCGATCATGCGCACACGCGCGCACAGAAAAATTCAT
>CM065688.1:27728737-27741237 GCA_017654935.2 Phymorhynchus buccinoides
GATCTGGTCAGAACAGTGATCCCTTTCGGCTGGCCAATGAAAGAGGAGCGGATGGGAAAGACTTTGACCGAGTTCATGGCACAGAACGTGTCTCCCGTGCTGGAAGCTTTCCTGGATGTTTCTGTCCTAGAATTTGTCTACTACAGCGAACTGCTGATGAGACACGATGTGGTCCGGCTGGCGTTGTACGAAATGAAGTTGGCCACGGGGAGCCTGGTCTTTATCTTCATGTACATGTGGTTCCACGTCCGTTCTCTGTTCGTCACGTCTCTGGCAGTGCTGAGCATTGTCAGCAGTTATGTGGAAACAAACCTTCTCTACCGTGCGGTGATCGGCTTCAGATATTTCGGATTCCTCCACATTGTCGCCATGTTTATCATTCTCGGCATCGGAGCGGACGACTTGTTCGTGTTCTGGGACGCCTGGCAAGCCACAGGATTACGTCACTTCCCTTCCCTGGCCCACCGCCTGAACGAGGCTTACCGGAAGTCCGTCATCGCCATGTTTGTGACGTCATTTACTACGATGATCGCGTTTGGGGCCAATGCGCTGTCCCCCTTATTGTTGACAAAGTCTTTCGGGATTTTCTCCGCCATTTTGGTTATGATTAATTACTTGTCCGTCATTATATTTTTTCCGACGATAGTCGTATTTTATCACTTGTACTTTGAGAACAAATCTTCCCTTTGTTCCTGTTGCAGGAAAAACAAAGCTATAAACAGTGACAATGATGTGTCCTCTGAACACATAAGACGAAACTGTGAACGCAGTACACGCCGTCTTACTGGTAAACTGTCCCACGTATCTCCCCCAAAGAACGCTATCAATATCAGTACACAACGCAGTGGCTCGAAACGTTCCAGAAAAATTGTCCCTGAAACATTTACGAATAAAGTAGCCACCAGTTCCACCCAAACATCATCGAAAGGATCAAGCAACCCTCCCCAAAAGCTTGGTTCGTTAGGAAAATCTAGTAAACTGGTTCTCTTTTTTCGTGATTATTACTTTGCCCTGGTGACCCACAGAATTGCTCGCTGGGTAATTGCGGCAGGGCTTCTAAGCTCTATGGTCGTCTTGGTCTATTTTGCTTCCACCATGCAACCCGACACTCAGCAGGTAGGTTTGTGGAGAAAGTTGAAATTATTAAGAAAAGAAATGTAGCTACGTTTTCTATCTAATGATAGCGAGGAGATGGAGGAGGAGGATAACTACGACGTGGATGATGATTTTGCTTTACTTTTGCTGCTGTCGCTGCTGCTGCTGCTGCTGCTGCTGCTGCTGCTGCTACTCCTTACCTCTTCTTGCTCCTCCTACCACTACCCAAACTACCACTACCACATCTTTCAAATGTTCGGGTACATGAACGATGATTATGATTGTACTTATTCCATTAAATTTTATTTGTATGCTGCTGTCTGTCGCTGCTGCCCTACTACCCAAACTACCACAATGTTAGGGTACATGAAAGATGATTATGATTGTACTCATTTCATTAATTTCTATTTGTATCACGCACGACGATTGTGTGAATGGCCGAAATTATATGCTTTTACTTTAAGAGTATTCGTGTTTAGTCATTAATTATTTTCCTTTGGTTAGTTGTTTTATAAGTTGTTTTCTTCCATGAAAGGTATTTTTTATGAATAGTTAGGATGAAGATTGTAGCCTTAATTGTTTCATTCACATTTGTTTTGTTGTTGTAACACATGTAAGAAAAAAACACCTTACAATTCTTGGCTTCATTTTTTGCAAGGTTGGTAGTCTGCGAAGTAATCCCTCTTTGTGACATTTCTAGCTTTTCGGTACCGCTTTTTGGGGGGTCTGTTTTCCAGACACAGTTGTACAGATATTCCCACCACTACAGCAGGGCCATCCGTCACATCACCCACGACTTTGACGCCAGTCCTCAGGACCAGACCATCGTCGTCTACCTGGTGTGGGGTCTGAGGGAGAACGACCTGTCCGGGTGCCACATCTCCGCCATAGAGTGCCGGGGCACGCGGAGCTATGACGATTCCTTCGATGCCAGCACTGCTGCCGCTCAGCTGTCCTTTGCTGTAAAAGGCCCTGCTACATTACATACGATTCGCTGTCAATGCGATGCGATTGTGACGAGAGATGCATGGCGCCGTGACCTATGGCGACACGGTTTTGCGCGCTTTGTCTGCGGCGTTTGTGCAAAACCAAGACGATTTCCTTTGTACATTGATGCATTTATAATTGGCTAATTAAAGAAAGTTGAATCTTGATGCGAGTCTTGATTCAGGTGAAATACTTTCGTCTTCTTCTTCGATCGCTCAGAAAGTTTCCTGTCAATTATGAGCGTAGATGCGTCATGCTGCCGTTACGCGCCTAACTAAGAAATAGTTAGGCCCAGCAAGTCCGACTTCGGCTGGAGGAAATGTTTTTGAAAGCGTTTCGTGAAAAAAAGGCAGGAGAATGATAAGGCAGAAAGATAGTAGATGACAGTAAGCAAAGGGAAAAGGCAGAGTCAAAGAGAGTAACAGATTAGAGGAAGCTACAAGCACAGAACTTCCAGAAGGTGGGGGAACTATTTGTACAAAAGACCCCCCGGTATCCCCACGGGGGTACTTCCGTCTAAATATAATTCTACTACTCTCGCTCTATAATACTCAAGTAGACCCAATACATGAATTTCACGTGAATCATGACTCGCATCGTCACAATCGCATCGCATTGACAGCGAATCGTATGTAGTGTAGCAGGCCCTTAAAGGGCCAGCCACATGTCAACTAAAATCGTACGGCTGTACGATGCGATCCGGTCACGTGGTCTCTCGAAGAACACATTTGATTCGCGCGCTTCGAGACCACGTGATCGAATCGCATCGTACAGTTGTACGATTTTAGTTGACGTGTGGCTGGCCCTTAAGTGGGATCAATAAAGTTCAGCTCGAAGTTCGCAAAACATTGTAAAAATAAACAAAGTAAATAGAAGTTCACAAACATGATCCAACTCGCGCTCTACCAGCTCGCATTGCTCCAATGGCGTGAACGCGTTGCAACGCATGGCGCGGGCTTACGCCAGGAGCAGATTTCCACTACACCATTGCTATGGGGCTCAAAAATGATGAAATACCAGTTAACTTATTCCAGTTAACTAGTTAACTGATATAATCAACTTCCGCTTCCGGCAAAAGAAAAGTCATTTAACTGTTAAGTGGTATTTTGTCAGGAAAACCAACTCCTTAACTGTTTTTTGTAACACGAAATCCCATTGGATGTACTGCAGATCAGCAATCTTTTCCCATTTACACTGTGAAAGAGTTACATACCTTCAATATCATTTATTTATTAGCAATTTTTATCACGGATCGGACCTGCAGTACCTCCAGGATCTGCTCAGAGCTTTGAATGATGGTTGGTTGATGGTTCATCCCATATGTGCTGTTTTGCAGCCGAGTGTACGTAAAACCTACATTTCATTCATTGAAACGCCGACCAATTACAATGTGTGTTACAAAACCTTCAGAAAATAATCGCTCTCAGACGGAAAAGCAACTTAACAGTTAAGTGATATTTCGAAATGTCAGTTAACTAGTTAACTACTATAAACGATATCCGCTTCCGGTAAAACAAAGTCAGTTAACTAGTTAACTGAATTAGAAAAGCCAGTTAAGTAGTTAACTTGTATTTTATTAATTCTGAACATCTTGTCTTACCCCGGCCTCGGCCTCCCAAGCCCCCCTCTCTTTGTGTCCAAGAACGTAAAAACTCGGATGCCGTGTAAATGTCGGCCTTTTGCTGGCCACACAGTTCCAGAAGAACGCGTTGGGACGCGATTCCGCTATGTCTGGTTCAAAAGTTTGCTTTGGAAAGTTGATTTTGAAGGCAAATTGTGCAAAATTTCATCGAAAATTTGGGTCGTCTGCTTCGCCCGAGTGCGTCGGAAATTGCCGAATCTATCTTCGGAAATCACGAAGAGTGCCGACCTGTGGCTTCGTAACTTTACTCTCTCTCCCTCTCTCCCTCTCTCTCCACTCTACAACGAAGGGAAACTCTCTCTCTCTCTCTCTCTCTCTCTCTCTCTCTCTCTCTCTCTCTCTCTCTCTCTCTCTCTCTCTCTCTCTCTCTCTCTCTCTCTCTCTCTCTCTTATGCCGATTTGCTGATGGAGCTCACGCTTTATAGCAATAAACCTCATTGAGTCATTGAGTCTCTCTCTCTCTCTCTCTCTCTCTCTCTCTCTCTCTCTCTCTCTCTCTCTCTCTCTCTCTCTCTCTCTCTCTCTCTCTCTCTCTCTCTCTCTCTCTCTCTCTATCTATCTATCTATCTATCTATCTATCTATCTATCTCTCTCTCTCCCCCACTTCTCGCTGTCGCACAACGACAACAGTGCTAATAAAGTTTGTCACTAAGTCACGCAAATTTTGCTCAAATCAATACATTGCTTCCATTATTGCATCTTTATTCTTTAGTATGTGGTACGGGGAACTCTCTTACATTCACAGACAGCATTATGTGTTCTATCAATGTAACATTGAATAAATTATCTTTGCATTTCAAAAATTGTATTTCTGGACCCGTGCGGAGCACGGGTGGAACTACTATTAATTTATTTTGATCTGCGAGTGCACACACATTATATGCGTATCCCACACAATTTATAAGGATCTACAGATAAAAGGAGAAAGAGGCGTTCATTAATTCGTTTCTTTTGTTCGTTCATTAGTCCCCGAGCCGAAGGTTCGGGGAGCTATTGTTTTTGTCTCGTCCGTCCGTCCGGTGTCCGTCCGTCCGGTGTCCGTCCGTCCGGCGTGCCTCCGTCAGTCCTGCTATTCGTCCGTTTTTCTCAAAAACTATTCAGTCTATCATCATCAAATTTGGTATACTAGTTTGCCAAGATACAAGCTATCCACTGATGTATTTAGTTTTACATTAAGGTCAAGGTCGCGCCAGTTACGGGGTTCAAACCCCGAAACACATAATCGCTAATATCTCGCGAAGTTTTGCATGTATTTTAATGCTGTTTTTTTCACAACATTTCTTGATGAATGGTCTGGTCTATAACACATTTGTCATGAATTTTTCTGTGCGCGCGTGTGCGCATGATCGCGCGCGCTCAAATCACGGGTCCGAACCCCAAGGCTATATATAAAAAAAACTATTCAATTACGTGCTGTTTTGATGCCTTTTTATGTAGTTACGTGCTGTTTTGATGCGTTTGTATGTATGTGTACAGCCGACACATTCCGATTTCGGAGTAGCTCGGCGATGCTGCGAGGGGACTTTGCAGCCGCTCGGCGTTGCATTTGTTTATTTTTTCATTCGTTCGTTTGTTCTTTCATTCATTCTATCGTTTGCTCATTCGTTCGTTCGTTTGTTCTTTCATTCATTCAATCAATCAATCATTTGTTCATATATCAGTTTACTCTAGCATACTTTCATTCGTTCTTTAGCTCTACAATGTACTTATTTCTTACAGAATATTATGCTCTCGCATTGCATAATATGATCAGGTCAGGTCAGGTAGTCTGTTAGGACATTAGGCATCGCGGCCTCTTCACTGTCCGTTCATTTTTGTTTAAACGTTTGCACAGCTGAGAGGTTTTTATATTTTGTTTTTGGCGAATCTGCCTTTTAGTCATGCTCATATTGTAGTTTTGATATGTTGGTGTATTTTTTAAGGAGGTTTTTGAATTGTGTTAGATTCTGTGTTCGTTTAATATGTGCAGGAAGAGTATTCCAAAACTTTGTTACTCTGTTAGAAAATAAAACAAATTCTATTATTAGTTCGGCTATACTGGGTTAGTATTTTTAAATCACTGTTACGAGTTCTTGAGTCAGTTGTTAGCTGAAACAAAGATTTATTAGTATTGTTACCACTGTGAAAATTTGTGTATAATATCCCCCTACGTTTCAATATCACCAGGCTCTTTGTGACGCTCTGTTCAACTTCACTGAGGAACAAGTATCGGACTACTCAATTAAGCGGAATCCATTCTCCGGACAACTAGAAATCGCGTGCTTCACAAGGAACATGGAAGCGTTTTTTCAGGTGTTGGGAACATTATTTTTCTCTCTCTGTCTCTGTCTGTCTCTGTCTCTCTCTCTCTCTCTCTCTCTCTCTCTCTCTCTCTCTCTCTCTCTCTCTCTCTCTCTCTCTCTCTCTCTCTCTCTCTCTCTCTCTCTCTCTCTCTCTCTCTCTCTCTCTCTCTGTGTTCGTTCTTTAATTTAACGTCTATCCACCCTTCAGTGATATTAGACAAAATGTATGTGTATGATTGTGTGCAAATATCCGTTGAAGGGGATTTGTGGGTGTGCGTGTAGGAGGTATATTAGTCTACGCATGCATATACATGAATAAATGGGGTGAGGGGTATGTAAGTCTGAGTACATGTAAGATTTAGGCCCTATATATAATATGTCAGTAAAACGTCAGTGCATAGGGGAAGACGGGGTAAAAAGCGCATGGGCGGGTAAGAAGCCCACCCCAATTATCTCATGAAATGAAGCAAATTTCAGTCTCATTTTGCCCATGAGACGAGCGTTACTGTCTAGCATTCGTCTCATGGGCAAATTTGACTGAAATTTTCTTTATTTCATGAGATAATTGGGGTGGGCGTCTTACCCGCCCATGCGCTTTTTACCCCGTCTTCCCCTATATCTAAACATTTAAACATGTAAGTGGTGTTTGCATCTGCGTGTTTCTGCTTGTACCTGTGTTTGTTGGTAATGTAGGATACGTTAATATGTGTGTGTGTGTCTGCGCAAGTGGAGAGAGAGAGGGGGAGAGAGAGGGGGGAGAGACAGAGAGAGAGAGAGAGAGAGAGAGAGAGAGAGAGAGAGAGAGAGAGAGAGAGAGAGAGAGAGAGAGAGAGAGAGAGAGAGAGAGAGCATCGTGATAAACCATCAAATTTATGTCTGTGTGTGTGTCACTGTGTGTGTATCCTCCGAAGTCGGAGTGGTGGCTGCACAAGTGGCGGGCTAATAAAAAACGGCCACACACGTAGTGTTCTCATCCCTAGCTGCGCTTTTGTACCATAGTGTTCAAGTGCTTCGGCTGTTGGGATGATCCCTGGAGTCTTTAAGCCAGGGTAAGACAACAACAGCAACCGTTTGTGTGTTTGTCTGTTCGCCATGTAACTCATGAAGCAGTACACAGACTCGCTTCAAATTTCGTGTGGTGGTGTACCATGGTACACAGATGGTCCCAGAGTAAATCCGAATCCCCAGTACAAATCTCCGCCAAGGGCTCACTTTTCTGTAAATATGTTCGCCCTGTAACTCACGCACCATTGGACATAATCGCTTCAAATGTTGTGTTGGAGTGTGTCATGGTACCTACATAGTGTCAAATAAATTTTGAACATCCAGTGTAGATCTCCGTCAAGGAAGACTCGCTTTTCTCTAAGATGTTTTTTCGCCCTGTAACTCATGAACCGGTGCACAGAAGCGCTTCAAATTTTGTGTGGTTTTGTATCGTGGTGCGCAAATGGTCCCACAGAAAATGTGAATATTCTGTCAAAGTCCTCACCAAGGAAGCCTCACTTTTCTGTAAAACATGTTGTCCATGTAACTCGCGCATCATGGAACAGAATCGCTTCAAATACTGTGTCGGGGTGTGTCATAATACCAAAGTGGTCCCATATACATTTTGAACCTCCAGTGCAACTCTCCGCTAAGGAAGACTCACTTTTCTGTAAGATTGTATCACGGCAGGAATAAAGATGATTGTTGGTACCTTTTGGCTTTTACTCTACCGGTTCACAGCTAGAAATGGCAGGGTCAGGAGTAATGCAAGGTGAGTGATGTAAGAAGACTCGGTTTTCTTTAAGATTGTACCACGACAGGAATAAAGAGGGTTGATGGCACCTTTTGTCTTTTACTTGATGCAAAAGGGTGAGATGTTAGGCCACTAAAATTATATATAATTATTCGTAATCAGCATTTCCGAAATGGAAGACAATTTAACAGGGACAAAAGTACAATGAGAGTGAGAGCTGAGCGGCCTCCAAAAACAAGAGCCCATTTTTATAGCATAGTGAGAATGAGAGCTGAGATTTATTTATTTAAGAAAATGTACATAGCGCTTCACCTTTAAGCTCTAACCCCGAAAAGAAGCGCTCAAAGTTTCAAAACCACTGGCATTTAATCACTATTTTAAAAAAAAACCACCCAGTTATATTCATAATCAGCATTACCACGGGAATGAAGTGAGAGACATTTTAACCCTTTCACCGCCAGCCACATTTCAGCCAAAAATTACCATTACATTTACCTGGGTAGAGAACAAAATCCATCTGCAGTATTGGGGATTCTTCTGTGAAATATATAAAATAAGGTCTATCCTCAATTCCCCAAAACTAAGACAATAGGGTCTTTGGATAATAGACCCCAATTTGATGCCTTTTAGTAACATAGGTGTTAAATCACTGTGGTGCTAAAATGCGACTTTGGCGATGAAAGGGTTAAAAGGGCCAATAAGAAAGTGAAGGTGACAGCCAAGCAGCCCTTATATTAGTTTCAAACCCGTTGTCGTTAGAACCCTGCATAACAATATATTTTTCATCATCAACACCGGGGGAAATGCAGTGGAAGACATTTCGAAGTGGTATGAGGGCCTCTCGTTATATTTGGCAATGTGGAGAACTGGCTGCGTGCACCCCCTTTCTGGCTTGTCCAGATGTTAGAGGTTTCCCTAACTAGAACACACACACTTTGATATTCTTCCAAACCAAACGGTTATAGCACCAGTCCAGGTCGACTGTGTAATGTTACAAATAGCGGCCTCAGCGAACTCTTGAGCATCTTCAACTTTCTACATTTGTTTTCTGGCTCACTTCCGTTGTCACCAAAAATAAGGGGAAAATCGGGTATCAGTGCTTGGACGGAAAATCAAAAAGACCTTTGGGGAAAGGGATGCTTATTTTTCAATCCACAGTGATAGCTCTTCTCTCTGGGAAAGGAACTGGGGCCCTGGAACCGGCTTTTTAGTAAAAACTCAAGATGACTATTTGTTTGATAAATTTTGCTACTGCTCTGTTTTCTGTAGTAATTTACTAATGATATTTTTTTAATACAGAACGTAAAAACGTCTATTTATTGCTTGGTTGTTGGATCATACTGACAGATAAATGTTTCATCATCAGTCACGATGTTCTAGATGCCAGTTAACTTCTCGCCATCTAATATTTTGTGTGGTTTGGGTACTTTATTATACCCCTTGTCTGCTCTTAAGTAAACTAGTGGGGCACTCAACGGTTATGTTTCCACATACCCATGTGTTCTAGCAAGATTTCATTAAGGCTTCCTGATGAAATGCTTATTATGTTTTCCATCTCATCAGCACTTATCCAAAAAGAGGCTTTGCGCTGGTTATGGTTTTAACAGTCACAGCAGTCACTTGATGATTGTAACAGTCACTTTCTTATAAACGTTCTTCTGCTTAACTGAACATTCTTGAGCCCGTTGTAAACTTTTACATCTGACCGTGCAATGTGTCAAAAACGATTTATAAACATCCAATACCTTTGTTTGAATGTCTGTCCTTGAGCATAATTGCACACGTTGATAGATAGCAAATCTCTGCATTAAAGAGATATTCACAGTTTGGGATCAACGTTCACCTTGGTGGACATTTTGCTTTGCTCAACGGCTATGACAAGGCTGAAAATAATGAACATTTGCAACATCATAACTATTGTGATAATGGTCTATCTCATAACACTATTTCCATTTTTGTGACATTATCAGAATTTTCACATTGCAAAATCTAATGAGAGACCCTCGTAGTCGGTCAACTGCTATTCTGAAGACCTGTGCCGGGGAAGAGCTGCGGCGAAGCAAAGCGAGCGGGGCGTCGCAGCTAGTTTAACATAACATTAAAGACACACCACGTCACGTGTCAAAATCATGGTTTTTCACGTGTTTTGCCTCTTATAGCTAGTAAGAAATCTTAAGAAATGTTCCTAGCATAAGAGGGAATGTGACACGTGACGTGGGGGGGTTCAGTAAATGTCCGCGCAGAGAGAGAGAGAGGGGGGGAGAGAGAGAGAGAGAGAGAGAGAGAGAGAGAGAGAGAGAGAGAGAGAGAGAGAGAGAGAGAGAGAGAGAGAGAGAGAGAGAGAGAGAGAGAGAGAGAGAGAGAGAGAGAGACCGCACTAAGACAAATCGTCATATAACAGAACAACGATGTTGTTCATTTACTCATACTGTTTTCTATTATCTAGATTATTGGTTTGGAAAGCTGGCTAGCTTGGTTACAAACGATGTGTTTTCAGGTGCTAGTGATAAAGCAGATTTGTACTCATTAAAAATTGTATCCATAGCCTTCATAGAATCGGGTATATATATATATTTATATTTTGTTTGTTTGTTTGTTTTAGCTTGTATATCTCTCTATGTTTTAGTTGTCATTTGGTAGATGGTTTGATTACCTCAAAGCATGTTCGGTAAAAAATTAAAATTCATCTGCATTCTCTTTGAGAGAGCCTACGCGGTTTTCTTCCTGTTATACTTTTTTTTATATTTAGAAGAAATTCTGTGAAAATGGTTAGCATTCTGATGGCATTTTGTGCAATCAAAGTGTTATGACCGTGATAACTCCTTTTAATTCTTGTAAACTTTTAATGGTTGTATAGGAGGTAGAAGGCTGTCTATGTTTTCGCAAAACTTGTCTATTATAATTCTTCATGCAACTGATATGTCGATGGCAGTATGATTTTATTTACAGTATTGTATCTAAGCTTGACTGAGGAGGTGAGTGTGGTCTATGTTTTTTTCTTAGAATGTTCACATTGTAACTCTTTTACTCTTGTATAATTGTGAGTATGTATGTGTTTGTGTGTGTGCGCGCGCATGTGTGTGTGTGTGTGTGTGTGTGTGTGTGTGCGTGTGTGTGTGTGTGTGTGTGCGCGTGTGTGTGTGTATGTGTGTGTATGCGTGCGTGCGCGCGTGTGTGTGTATGCGTGCGTGCGTGTGTGTGTGTGAGGAAGAAAGATAGCGTTGCGTGCAAGCAACGTGTGTATTTTACTTTCTAGTGAATTATTATTATTTCCCGCGTTAAAGGGAACTAACCCACGCGAGAGAACTTAAAACCCCATTCAATATTATCTCATTTCTTGTTGTTATTTTATTTTCTTCTTCTTCTTCTTCTTCTTCTTCTTCTTCTTTTTCTTCTTCTTCTTCTTCTTCTTCTTCTTCTTCTTCTTCTTCTTCTTCTTCTTCTTCTTCTTCTTCATCTTCTTCTTCTTCTTCTTCTTCTTCTTCTTCTTCTTCTTCTTCTTCTTCTTCTTCTTCTTCTTCTTCTACGGTTGGATAGAGGTCGCTGTATAATACCTTCTTCTTCTTCTGCGTTCCCAGGCCATAAGGCCACAATGTCTACGTATGTGTCCGTTTTCCAGTTTTCACTGGTCTCCTCGCTGCATTCAGCCGACACATTTCGATTTCGGAGGAGCTCAAAGGAGAAACATATATGGAAGAATTTGTTGGAAAAAAGGCAGGAGAATGAGCCAAAAGTCAGAAAGATAGTAGATGACACAAAGCAAGGAAAAAGGCAGAGTCAAAGAGAGAGACAGATTAGAGGATGTTACAAGCACAGAACGTCCAGAAGGTGGGGGAACTATTTGTACGAAAGACCCCCGGTAGTATCCCCTCGGGGGGGGGGGGGGGGGGGGGGGTGTAGAATACCAATTTTAAGAATTGGGGCGTGTTCTAGTTCAAGGAAATAACAATCAGAGGGAAACCATTACTGTTTTCCAGAAGGACCCTGTTTCCAGGAGGAGCATACCTGTTATCCTTCCCTGGGACCGGAATAAAACGTCACTGTTTATGAAGTCACTACACGCGTATCACAACACCACTGTCATCATGAACGCATCGGGGTTCAAACACTATTTAGATGTGAGTTGGTACATTTTGTCATGAATTAACTAAGTTATCAGTGACAGCAAAAAAGCCTGAATATACAAAGAGTTCGCAGTTCGCAGCTGAATGAAGCCGGGTTTTTTACCCCCACCCTTTCACCTACACTACAAGTGGGGATCATTGTGAGTGAACTCACTCGCTGCCAATGTTACCATACTTAACACTTCCTACCTTCCACCTTTTCACCTTCCAAGTGGGAGTGAGAAAGTTGGCTTCATCCTTTGCAAGGTTTGTAGGCTGCGAAGTAATTACTCTTTATGACATTTAGGCTTTTTGGTGACAGTAAATTTAGTGCATTGTGACTTTTCAGTTAAAAAAAAAACCAAAGCAAAAAGAAGGAGTGTGTGTGTGTGTGTGTGTGTGTGCGCGTGCGTGTGTGTGTGTGTGTAGAACCGTAATTTATAGCGATATCGTTTTGCCCGCTCTCTGTATGTATGTTTTAAAGAAGACAAACGTTATCCTTAGATGTATAATGGCTGGATTAAACAAAATTAGAGAAGATGTATTTTTGAGATCAGCATTTTTTTGTATGGCATAAACTACGTTCGCAGTTTACATGTCTTGTATGTATTCCCTTCTGTTTAAATGTTAGTAGAAAAAAAACCCCACATTCT
>CM065688.1:27756237-27816237 GCA_017654935.2 Phymorhynchus buccinoides
TTTAATTGAACTTTCTTTTTTAAACAAATAGCACACAAACACACTAAATGTAAACGTATGGCAATAGTCACAGTAATGGATAATAGTAGGTAATGTCTAGCATTCGTCTCATGGGCAAATTTGACTGAAATTTTCTTTATTTCATGAGATAATTGGGGTGGGCTTCTTACCCGCCCATGCGCTTTTTACCCCGTCTTCCCCTATGTAATAGTATGTAATAGTAGTACCAGAATAAATTGTATTAATAGAATAATACCATCCTCATCATCTTCATCTTGCTAACTGACAACTATAGTAATGAATAGCAGTGGGTGCATCAAGTAATATAACAATACAATATTGTAACAGTACTTTCATTAGGGGAAGACGGGGTAAAAAGCGCATGGGCGGGTAAGAAGCCCACCCCAATTATCTCATGAAATAAAGAAAATTTCAGTCAAATTTGCCCATGAGACGAATGCTAGACATTAACGCTCGTCTCATGGGCAAAATGAGACTGAAATTTGCTTCATTTCATGAGATAATTGGGGTGGGCTTCTTACCCGCCCATGCGCTTTTTACCCCGTCTTCCCCTACACACACACACACACACACACACACACACACACACACACACACACACACACACACACACACACACTGTTGGCATTATTATTCGTTCGTTTTTGCTCACTGTTCGTCTATAATTGTATGCGCTCGCTCTCTCTCTCTCTCTCTCTCTCTCTCTCTCTCTCTCTCTCTCTCTCTCTCTCTCTCTCTCTCTCTCTCTCTCTCTCTCTCTCTCTCTCTCTCTCTCTCTCTCTCTCTCTCTCTCTCTCTCTCTCTCTCTCTCTCTCTCTCTCTCTCTCTCTCTTCTATAATAATATACATATCTATAACTGGATAGGGTCAATATAACAGGACAGGGAAAGAACAAGATACATTTCTGTTCTGAAACTTTCCTTCAACAACTTGGTGTGCCCATATAATGGCATTTTCAGATCAGTTGTTCACAAGCAGATTGACAGACATAGGGGAAGACGGGGTAAAAAGCGCATGGGCGGGTAAGAAGCCCACCCCAATTATCTCATGAAATGAAGCAAATTTCAGTCTCATTTTGCCCATGAGACGAGCGTTAATGTCTAGCATTCGTCTCATGGGCAAATTTTACTGAAATTTTCTTTATTTCATGAGATAATTGGGGTGGGCTTCTTACCCGCCCATGCGCTTTTTACCCCGTCTTCCCTAAACAAACTGGAAAGAAAAAAAAAACCAAAAAACGCATAACCTCCACGACGGAGGTAAGTTTGATTATCATGTCCACAAAGACAAACACTCTGTTAAATTAGCATAACTCCTTGCCAGTGGTTAATGGTGCACCCTGACGGATGAGATTTTGCAAGAAACACGTCGAGAGCACCGGGAAGACAGCCTTTTCAAGGATCGGAACACTCATTTTGCTCTGGTTTCCTAGAAATTAAACCGTCAAAACGGCGATTCCTCCTTGGCGGAGATGCCTGAGAGAGTAGCCATTTTGGATGGGGTGGGTGGAGGTCACTCATTGTGGTTGAAGCGTTGGTTGTTTTTTTGTAATGCAGTAAAAAAATAAAATAAAAAAAAGGAGCTATTTTCTTTGTTGTCAGCGAAACTCTTTTAGATAAACTGTATAAAATTAAAAAAGAAAAAAAAAGGCTTGTATTGCGAAAATTTCGTGCAAACGATTTGGTCTAAACGCAGGCGGCCATTAGAAAAGAGACGGCACACGCCTTCTCTTTGGGTGAAAGAATTTGACTTCCAGCACCTCCGCCAAGGAGGAATCGCCGATTTGACGGTCTGATTTCTAGGAAACTAGAGCAGAGTGTTGCAATCTCTGTAAAGGGTGTTTTCCTGCTGATCTGGACGTGTTTCTTACAAAAACTCATCCATCAGGGTGACCCTTTAACAAGCAGACAGACCGTCAGACGGACATACAGATAGACAGATAAACACACAATGCTAAATGCAATATAGATCGACCAACACACGACACGCATCCCTGCGCAGACAAATGTACAGGGTTGCATTTGGATTTGATCAGTGTCAACGTGGCGGATTCTATGGAACGGAGAAGCAATCACCATTAAAGGGTGGGACAGTTGTTTACCTAGTCCTTACTGATCTCAGTCAGTCATTGATCAGCGCTTGAAATTTTCATCAGCCAATCCTAACCCTGGGCTTGCTTTGATCGACTAGTGTCAGTTTCAGTGTCCTAAAAATGGAACCTTCGTTATTACTGTGTTGGCGAGTATGATTCGTTCGTTTTTGCTCACTTTTCCTCATAGAATTGTCTGCTCTCTCTCTCTCTCTCTCTCTCTCTCTCTCTCTCTCTCTCTCTCTCTCTCTCTCTCTCTCTCTCTCTCTCTCTCTCTCTCTCTCTCTCTCTCTCTCTCTCTCTCTCTCTCTCTCTCTCTCTCTCTCTCTCTCTCTCCCCCCCCCCCCCGTGTGTGTGTGTGTGTGTGTGTGTGTGTGTGTGTGTGTGTGTGTGTGTGTGTGTGTGTGTGTGTGTGTGTGCTTTACGTCGAGTCTCTTTAACTCTCTCAGTCACTGTCTGTCTGTCTGTCTGTCCATCTATCTCCATCTCTCTTATTCCCTCTCTCGTTCTCTCTGTGTGCTTTTTGTGCTTATAGGTTGGTATCATAATAGTCTATATGAACATTTGACAAAGATGCAGATCAACACACACACACACCACCTCCATTCACTGTCTGAGGCCTTTCCGGTTGTTTTTTTCAGTCTTGCCTTCGTAATCTATCCCTAGCGAATGAATATTTTTAATTGTTTAAATGAATAAAAATTTACGTTAAATATAGAACACGATAGAAGTTTAAGTGCTCAATCTGCAGTAAGAAAGGCAAGACTGAAGAAAAACACACGATAAATTGAGGGTTGTAGTGGTGTGTTATTAATCTGCATTTCGCTATTTTTCTATTTCGTTTTTCTCTTCATTTCTTGCTCTATTTGCGTCTGTCGTTCCTTTTTTTTGCATGATCATAAAATTCGGCAAAATAAAACTTCTGTTTGATTTGTAAAGAATACAGAATCTAACACAATTCAAAAACCTCCTTGATAAATACACCAACATATCAAAACTACAATAATTATGAGCATGACTAAAAGACAGATTTGCCAAAAACAAAATATAAAAACCTCTCAGCTGTGCAAAAGTTCAAACAAAAATGAAAGGACAGTGAAGAGGCCGCGAGGCCTAATGTCCTAACTACCTGACCTGACCTGACCAATGAAATGTGAATAATTTTGTTGGATGTAAAGCACGCGCGCGCTCGTATTTCTCGCTGACGCCAGTCTATCGCGAGACCAAAAGCGATCGTCTGCTTGCACAGTCAGACGTGCGTTCCGCTGTGGCTTTCAGTATTTTGGATTACTTTGCTTTTAGCTTAATGGCTCTTTGTGAGTGGATGAATATGGATTGTACAATGTTCTGGAGAGTGGGGGTCTCCGCTCAATTGGTTACGGCGAAGCGAAGTAAAAAGTTTTCGACCGCAAGTTAACTGAAGGAAGTGAACTTATTGTCAATGTGGTTTAGTCTACCGTTTTCTTGGATCTTTGCAAGACATGGCTACGAGCTGAGGTAAGGATATCATATATAGGCCTAAAAAGGTATTTCATGGGCCTATTGGTCTACTTTAATTGCTATTTTCAACTGCATTTCGTTTTCAGCTTGTATCTTTGCGAGACATGGCTACGAGCTGAGGTAAGGACGTCATAGGCCTAAAATAAAAGGTATTGTATTCCATTTTTATGGGCCTACTGGTCTACTTTAATTGTTATTTTCAACTGCATTTCGTTTCCATTTTTCAACCATTACACTAGACTTTATTCATAAAACAATCATTAAAATGGATTAATCCATGATGTAGCATATTTTGAGCAGTTTGACCTGACAACAAAAATTTCTTAGAAAACAATAAGGTGTTTTAAAGGATTTGGTTTGAAGCAAATGTCTTTGAACATCAACTTTGATCATTTACATAATTTACTCGTTTGTATAGGCCCTATAAAGAGTTACATAAAAATACATGTCTGTATAAAATGCCTTTTGGATCACATATTTTAAAAATGTTCCAAATAACCATGTAAGAAAGATAATAGAAAAACACAACTAAAAAGCATTATGAAACGAGCAGCACGATAAACAAATAAACAATTTTCTTTTACTAAGCCCCCAACAATACACCAAACCAAAAACCAAAAAGAAAAGAAAATTAATTCGAAATCTTAAATCTGTAGGAAACTGGATGAAAAACAATTTTAGGTTAAAAACATAGTTCAGGTATTATTCTATGGCTCCCCCCCCCCCCCACCTGCGTGCGCATCGCGACCCTTCCAACGGAAGTGTCGCCATCTTAGTCAGATTTGTGTGTAAACAGCATCGATCTGGCATTTTTTAAACAAAGTTACTGACTAAGATGGCGGTCTCCCATAATATGGCACGCTCCTTGTGGCCGGATATGACGACACGTGGGTACAAGCCATATTAAAATGTGTCTACGAGAAGAAATACAGTGGATAACATGTCTAGACAACTGATCACTTTCTCGCTCTTTTAATTTAAATGAGCATTTAATCAATCTATTTTCCCAGCAATAATTGAAATAAACAAAACAAAACAAACAAAGATTATTTCGAAATCTTAAATCCGCAGTAAACTGGATGAAAAACAGTCTTAGGTTACAAAATATATATCAGGTAAATATTCATAAAATGTTTCTACAAGAACAAAATTAATACAATAGATAACATTAACTGATTTTGTAGACAACTGATTACTTTCTTGTCTTTTTCATTCAAACGAGCGTTTAGTAAATCTATATTCCCGACTGTCATCGCTATTACGCTTAAACCTCGAAAAAATTGTCATTAAAATATTAATCTTCATATTCACTCTTTTTCCCTTCTTGTCTTTCCTTTTCCTCCTCCTCTTCCAACTTCTCGTCTAATTGCTATCTCATCCAGTCTGTTTCCATGACAAAACAGCTCTCAGGGAGAAATCGACTTTTCTTAATTCCAGCGCAGAATGGTATCTGGTAAGAGCCTAATGTGGTTCTGTCAGCCTCAATTAATCCACCCGGTAATCGATTTGATGCATCATTTAACATTCCCCAGTGTTGACGCATCTTATAATACGAAGAGATAAGCCTATTTGCTACGGTATTTAACCGAGATTGTCTGGCTTTTTAATAAACAGCTGACGGTCAGTAGAGAAAGACAAATCATGAAAATTTAACAATTAGCGTATTTTACAGACTATAAGACGATACTTTTTTCCTAGACTGAGACCCCTGCCCCTTATAATGTGACTGATAATATAGTAAGAAACTATAATAACAAAATCTCAATTTTTTGTAAAACTTGGAGGGTGCGCCTTATAATCAGGTGCACCTTGTCCGTAAAATACGGTAGCTTATTCTTGTTTTATTCTCGTTGTAAATTTTTGTCTGTTTCTCTGAATGTTTATCTGTTTTGTTTACACAGATAGAATAGTCTGAACGTCGTCAGTGGAGCCTCGGTGATCTTACCTGAAGTTATGAGATTGATAGAGACGAAGCTTTGACAATCTATGTGGCCAGACAATTCCATTAGTAAGAGTATGTTGTTGTTTTCTTAGCCTTTTTCACCATCACAACCTGATGCTGTAATGCAGTGATGCACCAAGGATGGAAAAGCGATATGATAAATTGTCCTACAACAGACAATTATTAGGACAACAATGTCCTGACTATTGGAGAAGAAATCAATAGGACAAAGTCTACCAATGTTCAGTTTTAATAGGACATTTTCATTTGCCCTGATATAGGGAAAAACCAAAATAGGACATTTTAATTTGTCCTAATATAGGGTGAACTCAAAACAGGACATTTTCATTTGCTATGATATAGGGGAAAACCAAAATAGGACATTTTAATTTGTCCTGATATAGGGTGAACTCAAAATAGGACATTTTAATTTGTCATGATATAGGGGGAACTCAAAATAGGACATTATAATTTGTCCTGATATAGGGGGAAACCAAAATAGGACATTCTAATTTGTCCTCATATAGGGGGAAACCAAAATAGAACATTTGAATGTGTCCTGATATAGGGGGAAAACCAAAATAGGACATTATAATTTGTCCTGATATAGGGTGAACTCAAATAGGACATTATAATTTGTCCTGATATAGGGGGAATCCAAAATAGAACATTTGAATGTGTCCTGATATAGGGGAAGACCAAAATAGGACATTATAATTTGTCCTGATATAGGGGGAAACCAAAATAGGACATTTTAATTTGTCCTGATATAGGGGGAAACCAAAATAGGACATTTTAATTTGTCCTGATATCGGGGAAAACCAAAATAGGACATTTTTAGTTTTAATAGGGCTGTGTTGTGTGACCTGGGCCTCGGGACATCACTGAGATAGGCAAGATCTACATTTAGGATGAAACGGTGCTTGTTGTATGCAAAGGCTGTGCTCTTAATTGACAGGGAACTGTCTGATCGATTGAAGAAGAAGAAGAAGTATGCAGAGGCTCAGAGGTCGAACTACTTCTGTGGCTACCAGGATGCAATAATTCGTCGGGTTAAAAAAAAAACACCTTACAATAAGCCTTCTTTATCCCCCCGTGAGGATACCGGGGGGTCTTTTGCATAAATAGTTCCCCCACCTTCTGGAAGTTCTGTGCTTGTAACTTCCTCTAATCTGTCACTCTCTTTGACTCAGCCTTTTCCCTTTGTTTACTGTCATCTACTATCTTTCTGCCTTACCGGTCCATTCTCCTGCCTTTTTTTTTTCCCCCACGAAACACTTTCAAAACCATTTCCTCCAGCCGAAGTCGGACATGCTGGGCCTAACTATTTCTTAGCTAGGCGCATAACGGCAGCATGACGCATCTGCGCTCGTAATTGACAGGAAACTGTCTGAGCAATCGAAGAAGAAGAAGAAGTCTTCTTTGTTCCTTTGCGATAATACATTTTCGCTGAAAGCCAGAAGGCACCATCATCTTTCTTCATTTCTTATGTGATCGTATCTTCTTCTTTTCACCCAACGAATTATTTCCTTAACCCTTTCACCGCCAATGTCGTATTTATGCACCACAATGGTTTAACACCCATGCTACTAAAAAGGCATCAAATCAGGGCCTGTTATCACAAGACCCCATTTTCTTAATTTCGGGAGGTAAGGATAGGCCTAATGTTATGCATGTCACAGAGGAATTCCCAATATTGCAGGTAATTTGTTTTTCTCCACTCCGTTAACTATAATGGTATTTTTTTGTAGAAAAATGGCTGGCGGCGAAAGGGTTAAAGACACACTGACGCACCACGATTAAGTCCCTTGGCAGTTTTTTTCTAGCTAGCTGTGACCCACATACAAATGTCCCCAACTTGAAATTGCGGCTGCTCTTTAAAATTATGTTTCGGTTTGAATTTGGGGGCATTTGTATGGGAGTTGAACCTGGTCAAAACAAGATTTTTTACCAGCTATAAGAGGGAAAACACGTGAAACCCGTGATTTTGACGCGTGATCTGGTGGGTCTTTAAAGCATTTCTTGGCTGTCTGTATGTCTGTCTCCAGTCTTCCTCAAAATATGAAAAAAGGCAATCCTTTTGTTTTAAAATGAAGGCCCAAAGAGTTCACTTAAAAGTGTTGTCCAAGGAACTGTCGGGTCTGTTGAATTTTAGAATCAATCATTCAGATATTCCTGACGAGCAAAAACAACGAAAATATGGGCCATGTGGGGCATTTGTAAATACAAAGATGGTGGGAACAATACTGGAGGCAATACCCGGAGGCAGTGCTAAACCAGTAAAGTTCCGATTTTTTAATAATACAGATATCGGTTAAACCTCATTGGCTATGGTACCACCACAAGGATATGATACTAAACTGAGAGCAAAAACAAAAGCAGCATCTCGTCATTTATACCCACCCACTCTAAATCTACAACCATCAACCCCTTCTTCATCCGGCCTCCTCCTTCTTCTGCGTCCCAAGCCATATGGCCATAATGGATGAGGTGAGGTACGTATGTGCCGGGTTTTCAGTTTTCACTGGTCTCCCCGCTGCATTCAGCCGACACATTCCGATGATGCCATTTGCGCATACTGGGTGAGGTACGTATGTGTCGGGTTTTCAGTTTTCACTGGTCTCCCCGCAGCATTCAGCCGACACATTCCGATTTCGGAGGAACTCAAATGATAATTTTATTTTGAGGATTTTTTGAGAGAGAGAGAGAGAGAGAGAGAGAGAGAGAGAGAGAGAGAGAGAGAGAGAGAGAGAGAGAGAGAGAGAGAGAGAGAGAGAGAGAGAAACAAAGGGCAGGAGAATGGGCCAATAAGTCAGAAAAAAACCCCCACAGTAGATGATAGTAAGAAGAGGAAAAGGCAGAGTCAAAGAGAGTGATAGATTAGAGGAAGTTGCCAGCACAAAACTTCCAGAAGGTTGGGGGACTATTTGTACTGATCCCCGGGTATCCCCACGGGGCCGGGCCGGGGATCCAGTCTCCAAATCCTATTCATGTGATCATCTACTGACCTAAAATCCCCACGGACCCAGCCCATTTATTAATCATGGCCAATGTCGATAGTCATCATCATACTGCATTTAATGACGACATGAGTCGGGTGATGGGTTTTAAGTTTCCATGGAAACGCGTAGGATGGGAGTTTTCTGTCTGTCTGTCTCTCCTCGTTCTCCATCACTATTTCTCTCTCCCATCCCCTCATTCTGTTCGTGCGTGAGCGTGCGTGCGTGCGTGCGTGCGTGTGTGCGTGTGTGCGTGCGTGCGTGTGTGTGTGCGCGCGCGCGCGCGTGTGTGTGTGTGTGTGTGTGTGTGTGTGTGTGTGTGTGTGTGTGTGTGTGACTGTGTGTGTCAAGTCAAGTCAAGTCAAAATTTTATTTCCAGATGGGAACATTGTATAAGCAAAACATGCTTTTTTTCAACAAGCCATCCATAAAAAATGATATAAAGAAAAAATAAAGAACTAAACATTCCAAAGTAGCGAACAAGAAAAGGAAAATATACAAGTAAACAATTAATTAAAGAAACAAGCAAATATTCCACACACTAAAACAGTGTGACTGAGTATGTGTGTTTGAGAGACAGAGACAGAGACAGAGACAGAGCGGGAGATTTATATGCACTACTCGTATTAATCAAATCTGAAGTTTTGTTTCAGCTGGATTTGATTTTTTCATACAGATAATAATGAAAAATAACTATGGAATTCCACGTGTATTTAACAACTTTCCATCTGCATCTGAAATAATCAAGAAGCGAACGAAGACCACGAATTTAATGATTTTCTGTCATAAGTTGAAATGCGCCCTATAGCTGTGAAATATTAAAAACAGAAATCGTTATTTAACCCTTTCGCCGCCGATGTCACATTTCTGCACCACAGTGATTTAACACCCATGTCACTGAAAGGCCTCAAACCAGGGTCTGTTATCCAAAGTCCCTGTTTTCTTTATTTTGGGAGGCGAGGAGAGACCTTACTCCACACGTGTCTCAGAGGAATCTCCAATATTGCAGACATTATTTTTTCTACCCAGGTTAAGTTCAATGGAATTTGTTTTGCTGAAAAATGGCAGGCGGTGAAAGGGTTAATACTGAAATTCTTCTTCTTTTTTTTTCTCTTTGTTACGCTTACAAATGTACACGAATGTAGAATTTTATTTTCGTAGAAATTCGGCTGATCACTTTAAAAAAAAAGTATTCAGTTACGTTTTTCAACATCACTATGATTATCTTCTAAAACTCTTGAAATTAACCCTTTCACCGCCAAAGTCTCATTTTAGCACCACAGTGATTTAACACCTATGTCACTAAAATGCATCAAATTGGGGTCTATTATCCAAAGTCTTAGTTTTGGGAAGTGATGGTAGGCCTTATTTTATATATGTCATAGAAGAATCCCTAACACTACATATGGTTTTTATTCTCTACCTAGGTAAATTTAATGGAATTGTTTTGCTGAAATATGGTTGGCGATGAAAGGGTTAAATGTCAGCACATTCCGTCTTATCCTTTTGTCACACAACAGTCTATGTTACAGTGAACATTTGAAACTGATTCTTCCTCGCCACAAGATTTTCACAAACTTGGGTTTAGGTATTTTTGTCCAAGCTGAGAGAGAGAGAGAGAGAGAGAGAGAGAGAGAGAGAGAGAGAGAGAGAGAGAGAGAGAGAGAGAGAGAGAGAGAGAGAGAGAGAGAGCACGAACACGAACATG
The DNA here is from genome assembly GCA_017654935.2 of Phymorhynchus buccinoides. NCBI lineage: Eukaryota > Metazoa > Mollusca > Gastropoda > Neogastropoda > Raphitomidae > Phymorhynchus > Phymorhynchus buccinoides. The sequence continues at coordinate 27,766,497 of CM065688.1, forward strand.
GACACGATGTTTTTTTATTGAGGGAAAACAGATAAGCTACAAAGTTTCTTTTCCCTATGCCCTCACAAAAAAGGGGGAAAATACCAAAAAAATATTAACCCCTTGACTGCCAGAGAAAAATAAAGAAAAAATCCTTGGGCAAATCATGACATAAAAAAGACTACTGATAAAGCCAATCTGAGAAAATGGTCTGGGGATATTACTCTCTTGATTATGTTAGAGCAAAAGCCAGCAAATCAGAGTTATCCACTTCACCTGATGACATCATCAGTGATGTCATCAGGTCAGTACGTGATACGTTGGTGGCAGTCAATGGGGTTAATCAAACAGAAGGAAAGGTGAGAAAAGAAAAAGGAAAAAATGTAATTATATAAAAAGCATTCAAACACATGATGTAAATACAAAGCAAATGTGCAACAACATCTTGACCTATATCATCATGAAATTTAGAGAGAGAGAGATAATACGAATACGAATACGAATTGTTTAATCAGATTTTAGGCCTAAGCCCCTATCTGATGGGGGCAACTACATCGTAAATACACAAAATTGACACATCCTTACTTACACACAAAAAGAGAGAGAGTGAGAGAGAGAGAGAGAGAGAGAGCTATAGAGAGAGAGAGAGAGAGAGAGAGAGAGAGAGAGATTTGAGAGAGAGAGAGAGAGAGAGAGAGAGAGAGAGAGGGAGAGAGAGAGAGAGAGAGAGACTGAGACTCAGATAATTTATTTTTTTCAAGGATAAGAATTTAGGCTGGGCCTAGTCTTCCATTCTGTCCTTGGTTCTAAGCATGCAATACATAACTAATATTTATGGTTGAACATTGAGACACAGGAAAATCTCCAACAGTAAAACAACTAGGAACAGTAATATAGCAACGACTGGGTAGTCAGAGCATCAACATCAGCAATGTCAAACAAACAAAATTAAAAAACTAACCAACCAAATAAACAAATAAATAAATAAAAAACACCTCTTTCACTACACTTTACTTCTTCTACTACCATTACTACTACTAGTGTAACACAGGGCAAAAAGCCCATAGGCGGGTAAGAAGCCCATGTCAATTATCCCACAAACCAAAGCAAATCTCGGTCACATTTTGCCCATGAGACGAGTGTTAAAGAGAGAGAGAGAGAGAGAGAGAGAGAGAGAGAGAGAGAGAGAGAGAGAGAGAGAGAGAGAGAGAGAGAGAGAGAGAGAGAGAGAGAGAGAGAGAGAGAGATCCAGCCGGACAGATACACAAGCAGACAGTTTAACAAAGCGAAAAGAACAAATACAGAGACAGACACAGAGAAAACCTGGTTTTAAACGAAATCTTCGAGATAAGACCATGACTACACACAAGACAAAATGTGGTCCAAATGTCTGGACTTTTTTGTGTGGTTAAGGCTGTGTACGTTAATTGTTCCGGACAGCGGGTACACAAAGTGGACTGGTGAACAAACCGGAATGTTTGGGGCTGGAAATGACTTGGGGAATCCTCTTGTGTTTGATTGCTGATGGGATGAATGAATACTACTCGCCTGACTGGCATGGCTTACAAAACTATACAAATTCAGAGTTGTGCGAAAGAGATAGGGAGATAGGGTGGGGCAGGGTAGGATAGAGAGAAAGAGAGTGTATATGTCAGTGTGTGTGTGTGTGTGTGTGTGTGTGTGTGTGTGTGTGTGTGTGTGTGTGTGTGTGTGTGTGTGTGTGTGTGTGTGTGTGTGTGAAGTGTGTGTGTGTGTGTTGTGTGTGTGTGTGTGTGTTGTGTGTGTGTGTGTGTGTGGTGTGTGTGTGAGAGAGAGAGAGAATGCATGTGTGTGTGTGTGTGTAGTGTGTGTAGTGTGTGTGTGTGTGTGTGTACTTGTGTGTGTGTGTGTGTGTGTGTGTGTGTGTGTCGTGTGAGAGAGAGAGAGAGAGAGAGAGAAAAATAGAGAGAGAGAGAGAGAGAGAGAGAGAGAGTGTGTGTGAGAGAGAGAGAGAGAGAGAGTGTGAGAGAATGCATGTGTGAGTGAAAGATTTGATTTGAATTTTAATATATTTTAGATTTTATATGCACGCCGAAAAATGTTTTTATTCATGTATGTTTGAAGACAATAAGTAATTGTGAATTGTGTGTGAAGAGGTTCAAACCTATTTGTGTTTATATATACATGGGTGCTACTCTTTCATTTTTACACTGATTTCAGTATTTTTAATTTTACCAGAAACTGAACTTCAGGTTTTTTTAATTCATCAAAAAAACCAATTTGACCACAAGCGATTTGGGTCGTTTTGAACTTAGTCTAGTTGTTCTAACTTGGAAGTTTACAAAGGCATTGTAATAATTTTACAAGGCTCATCAGACTCAAACTGTCTCTGTCTATCATTTTAACTGTCTGTCTGTCTGTCTCGTTATCTCTCTCTTAAGTTGCCCCCCCCCCCCCCCCCCCTGAATCGTCCGACGGGGCTCTGCCCCTGTACCCTGCCAGGGCCATGGGTCCCTGGACCCCAGCCTTTCAGTATTTTTTTCATTTTGGGGAGGTGCACCCATGTATTTATATATATCACTTTATAATATTTTGCTAATTCTTTCAGACGAATACTATCGCCCTCTTTCCCTTTCTCTCTCCCTCTTTCTTTCTTTTTTCTTTCTCCCTCCCTCCCCCCTCTGTCTAGCTCTATGTGCGTGTGTGCGCCATCTCTCTCTCTCTCTCTCTCTCTCTCTCTCTCTCTCTCTCTCTCTCTCTCTCTCTCTCTCTCTCTATCTCTCTCTCTCTCTCTCTCTCTCTCTCTCTCTCTCTCTCTCTCTCTCTCTCTCTCTCTCTCTCTCTCTCTCTCTCTCTCTCTCTCTCTCTCTCTCTCCCCTCTCTCTGTGTGTGTGCGCGCGCGTGCGTGCGTGCGTGCGTGTGTGTGAGGAGAGTAAGAGTGAAAGAAAGAACGAAAGAAAGAACAAAGAAGAGAGACAGAGAGATGTAGCCGGACAGGCGAGCTGAGAAAGAGAGAGTAAAGAGAAAAAAAGGGGAAAACAGACAAAGACTAGGCATCAAGAGGCAGGCCATAGCGCGACAACAGCAAGGGCTTATCCTCATCGTCCCAACTGGCGTGACAATAGACATTGAGCCAGACGTGTCAGTCAGGGCTTATCCTCATCGTCCCAACTGGCGTGACAATAGACATTGAGCCAGACGTGTCAGCCAGGGCTTATCCTCATCGTCCCAACTGGCGTGACAATAGACATTGAGCCAGACGTGTCAGTCAGGGCTTATCCTCATCGTCCCAACTGGCGTGACAATAGACATTGAGCCAGACGTGTCAGTCAGGGCTTATCCTCATTGTCCCAACTGGCGTGACAATAGACATTGAGCCAGACGTGTCAGTCAGGGCTTATCCTCATCGTCCCAACTGGCGTGACAATAGACATTGAGCCAGACGTGTCAGTCAGGGCTTATCCTCATCGTCCCAACTGGCGTGACAATAGACATTGAGCCAGACGTGTCAGTCAGGGCTTATCCTCATCGTCCCAACTGGCGTGACAATAGACATTGAGCCAGACGTGTCAGTCAGGGCTTATCCTCATCGTCCCAACTGGCGTGACAATAGACATTGAGCCAGACGTGTCAGTCAGGGCTTATCCTCATCGTCCCAACTGGCGTGACAATAGACATTGAGCCAGACGTGTCAGCCAGGGCTTATCCTCATCGTCCCAACTGGCGTGACAATAGACATTGAGCCAGACGTGTCAGTCAGGGCTTATCCTCATCGTCCCAACTGGCGTGACAATAGACATTGAGCCAGACGTGTCAGTCAGGGCTTATCCTCATCGTCCCAACTGGCGTGACAATAGACATTGAGCCAGACGTGTCAGCCAGGGCTTATCCTCATCGTCCCAACTGGCGTGACAATAGACATTGAGCCAGACGTGTCAGCCAGGGCTTATCCTCATCGTCCCAACTGGCGTGACAATAGACATTGAGCCAGACGTGTCAGTCAGGGCTTATCCTCATCGTCCCAACTGGCGTGACAATAGACATTGAGCCAGACGTGTCAGTCAGGGCTTATCCTCATCGTCCCAACTGGCGTGACAATAGACATTGAGCCAGACGTGTCAGTCAGGGCTTATCCTCATCGTCCCAACTGGCGTGACAATAGACATTGAGCCAGACGTGTCAGCCAGGGCTTATCCTCATCGTCCCAACTGGCGTGACAATAGGCATTGAGCCAGACGTGTCAGCCGGCCTCTCGTGCCAGAAAATCTGCTCCGCTCTCGTTGTAACAGTATTGGAGTGTTGTCGCCTTGTCCTGGCCCCACCCACCCTTCGTTAGGAGAGACCGTAGACCCACCTACGCAGTACTCCCCCCCCCCCCCCCCCCCCCCCCTACTCTCTACTTCGTCAACATTTAAGCAAGTGTCCAAGAGTTACATCTGTATTGTTATAACTTCGGGACTTTCCTGGTGTTGCACTGCCTCCGGGCATTGCCTCCAGGATCGTTCCCACCATCTTTATATCTACTAATGTCCCATATGTGTCTGTTCCAGACCGGAGGACGTTAAGCAGAATTTCATCAAGTGTTCAGGTTGTGGTAGATTTACGTATGCTACATTCCTGCACATCTTTTTCTTCTTCTTCTTCTTCTTCTTCTTCGTTCGCTCAGACAGTTTCCTGTCATATGAGCGTAGACGCGTCATGCTGCCGTTATGCGCCTTACTGAGAAATAGTTAAAAGGCAGGAGAATGGACACCAGTAAGATAGAAAGATAGCAGACGGGCAGTAAGCAAAAGGGAAAAGGCAGAGTCAAAGAGAGTGGCAGATTAGAGGAAGTTACAAGCACAGAACTTCCAGAAGGTGGGGGAACTATTTGTACGAAAGACCCCCGATATCGCCACGGGTGGGGGGGGGGGAGGGGGGCGTCCTGCATATTAAAGTACATATTTGTATCTGTGTAATACGTATATTATGCTTACATTTTCCTATACTGTTCGCAGCCGGAATGCAAGCAGAAGAAAATGGACATACAATGTATAATATGCTTACATCTTCCCGTGCTGTTCACGGCTGGAATGCAAGCAGAAGAAATGGACCCCCAAACTTATAATTTCTGACGGTCAGACAACAACCGCTCGAAACACATGTTCAACAAAATGTACATACATGTATGTAAAAGTCAATTAAAAGAAAGGTGCTCTAAAGTGGTGACAAATCAATAAACAAGTGAACATGATCAGCAGTACTGCCCACACATACAGATTTATTTCCCTTTTCGTGATTTTATATAAAACGATAGATTTCAGGGCCGGATCTAGAGGGGGGGGGGGGGGGGGGGGGGGGGGGGGGTGGGGGGGGGGGGGGGGGGGGGGCTGGTTTCCGGACCCCCTCCAAGTATGTACCTTATACAACAGTGAACAGTAAGAAAAGGGCATTTTCCCCCTCCCTTTTTATGCTTTTTGAAACTCATGTTTTGCGTGTTTTTGTGCCTTTTTGCTTGAAAGTTTATATACCCCCCCCCCCCCCCCCCCCCCGGTAGACTCCCCCCACCAACCATCCCCCCCCCCCCCCCCCTGGCCCCACCCCCCCCCCCCCCCCCATTCCCCCCCCCGCCCCCCCCCCACCCCCCCCCCCCCCCCCCCCACCCCCCCCCCCCCCCCCCCCCCCCCCCCTCTTTGTATTTGACTGTAAACTCACAAACTTAATACTGGAAATAGCAACGACAATAACAAACATAAACTGATACAGCACTAATATAATTGCCTACCAGACAGACTGCCTAGATGAGAACTAGACAACTAAGACAGGGTTAACAGATAACGTACTGCAAACCCCGACTAAGTGAGACTGCTTAATCCAGAACTATGTAACCAAGAGTTTGAACTTGCAGAATCTAAGAGCAAAATTAACAAGAGTGTTGCAGAGCGGCAGACATGACCTTCATCCCGTTCCGTCACCCACAGTTCTTTTCTCAATGCCATAATTATACTATCCTTCCACCTCCCCCCCCCCCCCCCCCCCCCTCTCAGTATACTGAGGCGAAGAAGAATGATCATAATAAAAAATATTACTGAAACAATCTGTATATTAGCCGAATTGCTTAAAACTTATGAACCGAATGTACGTGTATTCTTCAAACAACATTTTAGTTTAGTTTAGAGATAATTATATTAATCGAGATCGCCTTCGGATACAAGGCTGTTTTTCTCATTTGTTGCTGTTGTTCTTTCTACATAGCCTTTTGTTTTAATAGATGAAGTCTAGGCCTACCCAAAAAACGTTTACAGCCATAGGTTTTAAGAATGGCGCCGTAACCAAATACGTCAGAATAATATTACTTGCTTTCATTATACTGACACTATGAAGAAACAAAGCTCGTTTCAACTCTCAGGCTTAGCAGATTTTTTCATTACATAGTTATCACCCGCGGAGTTTACGGAGCGAAGGTGATATTGTTTTTGTTGTGTAAGTGGCTGTAGCCATATCTTTTGCACCAGTCGACATAGGATGTTGAAACTTGGTATGAAGGTGGTTTGGATTATGCTCCTTCCGCATATTGTGACCAATCAAGGTCAAGGTCAAGGAGATCGCTGGACCCTGAAAATCGGGGGGTCGGAAAAATGGAGTTCCCAAGATGAAATCAGGTGGGAATGTTGGCTGGGTATTGTAAATATGCCTTTTGGGGTCAAGGTCAAGGTCATAGAGAACTAGCAACGCGGCTGATTCTCGGATGCTTTTATGGGAAATCTACTCAGCAACATAGGGACAGTCAGCAGCAGAAACAGTAAGATAGTGACAGTATGCAGCAGCAGCAAGATAATCACAGTCATCCTCCGAAGTCGGGGTGTGGCTGCGTAGCTCCGCGGGTGATTCTGGAATGCTGCATTCGATAACTTTTCAATCTAGTTTTAGTATTGTTGTTGTCTAAGCAATCTTTTTTCGATCAAAATAATGTCAGAAGCCGTGGTGAACTTCTGCAATCTTTACTAGGTTGTTATTGTTCTTGCTACTAAAGCCTGATAATCTAGTACTTTATGTAATCCCTCGTTGACCGGGGTCATGATGTTGAACTGACGGTAATCCTGGAAGGACGTCTTTCTTGTCTGATCCTCTTTGGGGTTTTTTGAGTCACTGTCAGTGCTTGGTAGAATCAGAAGGAAATCTCTCTCCGTCCCCCCTCTCCAACAACATCGATACATGAAGGCTTGTGATAATCCCCATACAATCCACGAACAACAGTACCGTAAGAAGAAAACAATGATCCTTCGTTGTCGGAAAGAGCTGTTAAACCCTCAAGTCCTTCGGATGAGACTGAAAACCGAGGTCCCGTGTGCGAACGCATGCACAAAGATCGTGCGCGCACGTTAAAGCCCATTCCACTATTCGGTATTAGTAGGCCATGTTGTGCCGGTGGAATGGATGACAGGAACTCACATAGCATGTATCCTGTGCATCAATAGCAGTCTAAACGAAGGGTTCGGGGGTGGAGCAGGATAAACATCCCCCAATAGGAAGAAGAAGGAAGAAAACAAAATGTCCTCATGCTTTTTGGCTGGATATCAGTTGTCGCCATTTTCCATTTTCAAGCAATGACTGAAAAGCGGCCCAGCCACCATCTTGGGTTGAATATGCAGCCGCATCCAACTAGTTCACTAGTTAGATTTATCCCAAGATGGCCGCTATGACGACAACTGGTCCCCAGCCATATGGGCATTTTTTTCAGAAATTATATTTATTATATTTTTAAACAAACGTACTGCAACACAATGCAATTTTTGTACCATGTGAGGAAAAGACGTTTAAATTTTTTTAGTGTTTTGTTTTTTCTTCTTCTTTTTTTTAGTGAACTTTGCACTGAGCTTTGTGTAGGTTCCTTGAAATATTGTTGTTGTTGCTATTATTGTTGTCGTACTGCAACACAATGCAATTTTTGTACCATGTGAGGAAAAAAGACGTTAACATTTTTTAGTGTCTCTTTTTCATTTTTTTTATAGTGAACTTTGCACTGAGCTTTGTGTAGATTCCTTGTAATAGTGTTGTTGTTGTTATTATTGTTGTTGGTTGTTTGTTGGTTTTTCATTTGCGCGTGTGATGCCGACTGACTTACATCTGTTTAGCCATGCGTGCACTGTCACAGTACAGCAGTCATAAAGTCTACCAACATCATGCACTGTCTGTTCTCTGGAGAGAGAGAGAGAGAGAGAGAGAGAGAGAGAGAGAGAGAGAAGAGAGAGAGAGAGGAGAGAGAGAGAGAGAGAGAGAGAGAGAGAGAGAGAGAGAGGGTGGGGGGGAGAGAGAGAGAGAGAGAGAGAGAGAGAGAGAGAGAGAGAGAGAGAGAGAGAGAGAGAGAGAGAGAGAGAGAGAGAGAGAGAGAGAGAGAGAGAGAGAGAGAGAGAGAGAGATTACATAGATCCAGTCTTCTTAATAATATATTTTTCTCTAGAACAAGGAAATACGCGATTAAGTAAAGAAACAGAACATTTGAATTTCGGTTTAGTTTTCTGCTCAGAGACAGCTAAAAACAACAACTTCCAACTAGACAAACTAACGTATTGTGACAATCGTGACTGTGACATCTGATGTCTCGTTAGCATTCATTGGTAAAGCGACAAACAGCGCTGGTGGTCTTTGATTTCTTGTCTAACGGTTGTCCTTGGGCCGAGAGAGAGACACAGAGAGAGAGAGAGAGAGAGAGAGAGAGAGAGAGAGAGAGAGAGAGAGAGAGAGCGAGAGAGAGAGAGAGAGAGAGAGAGAGAGAGAGCCAAGAGAGAGAGCCTAAGTCCCTAAGGTGAAGGGGGGGGGGAGGGGTCACAGAATATGTGGAAAAATCACAGAGAGAGAGAGAGAGAGAGAGAGAGAGAGAGAGAGAGAGAGAGAGAGAGAGAGAGAGAGAGAGAGACAGAGAGAGAGACAAAGAGAGAGAGAACATTGAACACCTAACCCTGAAAAACTTTATTTAACAAGGACAAAGATTTTAGGCGATGACTATTCTTACAATCTGTCCTTGGATAAAAGGACACAGTTAAAAGTTTACTAGAAACGTGAGCAAACAACAACTGAGAAACATAAATCACTACAAACAAGAGAGAGAGAGAGAGAGAGAGAGAGAGAGATGAGAGAGAGAGAGAGAGAGAGAGAGAGAGAGAGAGAGAGAGAGAGAGAGAGAGAGAGAGAGAGAGAGAGAGAGAGAGAGAGAGAGAGAGAGAGAGAGAGAGAGAGAGAGAGGAGAGAGAGAGAGAGAGATCAGAGAGAGAGAGAGAGAGAGAGAGAGAGCGATTGATACTAATATTGAAAACTGATTTGCTTGTATTTGCTAAAACCACGTGTAGATATTTAATTCTCGTAATGAAAGCTATCTCTCTCTGTCTCTGTCTCTCTCCCCCCCGCCACCCCCCCCCCCCCCCCCCCCCCCCCCCCCCCCCCCCCCCGTGTGTGTGTGTGCGTGTGTGCGTGCGTGTGCGTGCGCGCGCGCGTGCTTATTGAATGTTACGGATAATCTTAAGGGTCTTTTTTCAAATGTGGTTTAAAAATAAGATCTACAAATTGAAATTTAAGCCCAAACTCACTTTATTCCAATGTGGTTTCTAAGACCCCCTCCCCCCCCCCCCCCACCCCCCCCCCCCCCCCCCCCCCCCTGCGACCCCCCCCCCCCCCCCCCCCCCCCCCCCCCCCTTTTTTTTTCTTTTTAAATTCAAAAGCACTTCTGCTCACTTTTCAGTCAACAGCTCTTGAAACCGTTTCTTCCCTTTAGTTCTTCTCGTCTGTACCCCTTGCTTCTCCTTCCCACATTCCCATCCAATCGCTCATTCTCCCGCTTTCTCGCTTGCGTCAAGCTCCGTATCTAAAAACACCCACCCAAAACAACAACAACCGAATACAGAGAAGAAACTTCGGGTAAGAAAATCCATAAAAGTAAGATAAATGTTGTCGACTGTTGTAAATGTCACCTGTCCAGCATTTTAGGCCTATTTTGTATTTTGAGGTTGATGACATGGTGATAAAGCTTACAAACGTTTCTTTTGCGAATGTGGGAAAGATATTGAATTGTTAAAATCGTGGCAGCATTAATTTTAAAAATTCCGAAAGTCATCATCTCTGCTATTATTTTTGTTCAAAACCCATCTGCCAGCATACGTAAACACCTAGATTGTGACGAAAAAATGTTTGTTTAGTTTGATGCTTTAATAAGCGCATTTCATATAATCATATGAATGACCCAGGCCCATGTTACGATGTTAATCAAGATATTAAAAACAAGTGTATTGTTCATATGAACTTAATAATCTAGGCGCTTTTGTTTTCTTCTCTCTCTCTCTCTCTCTCTCTCTCTCTCTCTCTCTCTCTCTCTCTCTCTCTCTCTCTCTCTCTCTCTCTCTCTCTCTCTCTCTCTCTCTCTCTCTCTCTCTCTCTCTCTCTCTCTCTCTCTCTCTCTCTCTCTCTCTCTCTCTCTCTCTCTCTCTCTCTCTCTCTCTCTCTCTCTCTCTCTCTCTCTCTCTCTCTCTCTCTCTCTCTCTCACACACACACACTGGACCACATCGATTAAAAAAACCACCACACTTATTAATACTGATTCAATTCATTCGTTCTCAATCTTCCTCATAGAGGTTCCAGAATTCGACTCCTGGTCTAAAACGGATAAAGTGGAAAAACGGTTTCTCTTCGGGGTTAACTTTCTGTTGATAAGCTATTCTCTCATAGTTCTTTGGATGAGCCATGCATTCTTTTTGACATTCTTGGTTGTCCGTTGCATATCAACCAACAAGAAGGGAGTAAGTTTCAATGGAACAAACGGTGATATAAGTTCTAAATGCAGACAAACACGTGGCAAGGTGCTTGGCAATGAATGTCTTTGCATTTGGTGGGAGTGTAGAGTGATGTCTTGAGCGGATGTATTCACCCATGGTGCTAGAAGAGTTAACTAATGTTAAATTATACATTTTCCATATTCTGCCTTCCTAAAATAAAGGGATCATCGTAATGACAGTGAATGTCGTCTTCACAGTGATGGTTCTTTGCTCATGCTCAGTTGTCAGGTTTCAAGTTTGCTATCAGGAGAGCACGAATCCCACTGCATGGAACTTGGATATTGAATAGTTGCTGATCGTGCTTTCGCTAGTTTCAGTGATCAGGGAGGTTTGGAGTTAATGACATAGTGTTCGTTTTCGTCACGATCTCTCTGCTAAAGTACTTGTACTTTCTTTCATTTCCACTCCTCTCCGCTCTGAGCATTCGATTTTCCATGGCCCAGGTACCAACGAGATCACATCGATGTGCCCCCGTCTCTATGCGTCCCCGTGTCTATGTATGTGTCAACCTCGTTGTGTCCCAATCTCTAAATGTCCCCGTCTATGTGTGCTCCCGTCTCTATGTGTCCCCGTCTCTATGTGTCAACCTCATTGTGTCCCAATCTCTCAAATGTCCCCGTCTCTGTGTGCCCCCGTCTCTATGTGTCAACCTCATTGTGTCCCAATCTCTAAAATGTCCCCGTCTCTGTGTGCCCCCGTCTCTATGTGTCCCCGTCTCTATGTGTCAACCTCATTGTGTCCCAATCTCTAAATGTCCCCGTCTCTGTGTGCCCCCATCTTTAGGTGTCCCCGTCTCTATGTGTCAACCTCATTGTGTCCCAATCTCTAAATGTCCCCGTCTCTGAGTGCTCCCATCTCTTTGTGTCCCCGTCTCTATGTGTCAACTTAATTGTGTCCCAATCTCTAAATGCCCCCGTCTCTATGTGCCCCCATCTCTATGCGTCAACCTCATTGTGTCCCAATCTCTAAATGTCCCCGTCTCTGTGTGCCCCCGTCTCTATGCGTCCCCGTCTCTATGTGTCAACCTCATTGTGTCCCAATCTCTAAATGTCCCCGTCTCTGTGTGCCCCTGTCTATATGTGTCCCCGTCTCTATGTGTCAACCTCATTGTGTCCCAATCTCTAAATGCCCCCGTCTCTGTGTGCCCCCGTCTCTATGTGTCAACCTCATTGTGTCCCAATCTCTAAATGTCCCCGTCTCTATGTGCCCCCATCTCTTTGTGTCCCCGTCTCTATGTGTCAACTTAATTGTGTCCCAATCTCTAAATACCCCCGTCTCTATGTGCTCCCATCTCTATGTGTCAACCTCATTGTGTCCCAATCTCTAAATGTCCCCGTCTCTATGTGCCCCCATCTCTTTGTGTCCCCGTCTCTATGTGTCAACTTAATTGTGTCCCAATCTCTAAATACCCCCGTCTCTATGTGCTCCCATCTCTATGTGTCAACCTCATTGTGTCCCAAGCTCTAAAATCTTCCCGTCTCTGTGTGCCCCTGTCTCTATGCGTTCCCGTCTCTATGTGTCAACCTCATTGTGTCCCAATCTCTAAAGTTCCCCGTCTCTGTGTGCCCCTGTCTCTATGCGTTCCCGTCTCTGTGTGTCAACCTCATTGTGTCCCAATCTCTAAATGTCCCAATCTCTAAATGTCCCCGTCTCTGTGTGCCCCCGTCTATATGTGTCCCCTCGTGTTAGGGACAGGGTTAGGTCCAGGTATAGGATTTGGGTTTGGGGTTAGGGGTAGGGGTGGGGTTTGAGATTAGGTTCAGGGTTAAGGGCCTGCTGCACTACATACGATTCGCTGTCAATGCGATGCGATTGTGACGATGCGATTCATGATTCACGTGAAATACTTATATCTAAGAATAATGTTACTACTTTCGCTCTATATACTCAAGTAGATCCAATACACGAATTTCACGTGAATCATGACTCTCGTTGTCACAATCGCATCGCATTGACAGCGAATCGTACATAGTGTAGCGGACCCTTTAGGGTTAGGTTTTTGTGTCACACACAGACGGATATATATATATGACAGGGACACATAGAGACGGGGACACATAGAGACGAACTTGGGGACACACAGAGACGGGGGCACAATGCTATGTAAATGGTACCAACTCGTTGCGTGTGGTTGGGATGGAGAGGCGGTATCGATTTTAACCAGTTAATCAACGTGTGGCGTGGACAGCCAATTTTAGTCGTCCTGAACGTGCTTCACGTGCTGTGAGAGATTTGCGCAGCTGCTGATGTCAATAGGGTTATTTGTACATGTCCTGGGGAGAGACAAAAACGTCCCACCATGGCGCCATTTTATTTTCCAAACCGTCAGTCATGATTTGTGAGATAAGAATGTATTTTGGTCAACGATGTGGATTGTTTTCCCAAAAAAACGTATTCATTGTCTGAAAACAAAATTAATGCCACATAAATCTAAGCAAACAGAACAAAACAAGAGCAATGTTTTATTTTGAAACGTGAACAGTAAGAGTAATGGAAAAACAAACAAAACGCATGGTTACTCGCAGACCGTCAACATGAACGCAATCTGCTCATTAAGAAGCCACATTCTGCCTTGCTCGGGTACGGGATAGGGTTAGGATTAGGCTATGGTTATTTTCAGGAAACAGAAAGAACGATACGTTGACATTGGAAGGCGAGAACATGAGGTGGATAGCTAAAAATTGCCCAAAACAGCCGATAGTCACAGTCACAATCAAGGGAAGTAAATCAGCTAAAGTTGTAAACCATAATCCAGAAATGGATGCCCAGATATATCAGTTTGACAGAATAAAAACAGTCACATTGCCAAAACGTATGCAAAAACAAAAAGAGGATTAATCCTTAGTTTAAACCCCACGGGTGTAGGCCTATTTAGCCTACACACAGCGAATCGTGTTCATGCTGACGGTCTGCGAGTAGCCAGGTGTCAAGCAAACAAACAAGATGGCAACGCCATATAAACTATACTCTCAGTTACTGTGAAAATCAGGGGAGATAATTTTCGATTCTTGTATTATTGTGGGGTGTTTTTTTCATTTTTTATTTTGTGCAGTACCTCCAAGATCGCCCCACTATCTATACATTTAAAAATGTTCCACATGTGTCTGTTCCAGTCGGAGGACGTTAAACGGATTTTCAGTTCAGAGCAGCAATTGGAGTGCCTCAGGAACCATGCTGCCAAGTTGCGTTAAGATTGGTTCAGTAGTTTAGGCGCTGTGAAGTGGAAGAAGTTTTTGCTACGCACACATACATACATACATACATACATACATACATACATACATACATACATACATACATACATGCACTCACACAGACAGACAGAGAAACGCACAGCCCTCGTTCCCATTCCAATGTTCTCCTGTTCTAACAGAACTGGGAATACAACAAACAAAACAACAACAAACCTCATGGTACATGCGCCTGCGTAGTGACTTAGTTAAGATCGAAATACACGTTGCTAGTTTTCACTTTTTCCCCATGCCAACACAGCGATAGGCAAGTGATCATTACTAGAGTATTAGTGTGTTGCCATGGGCAAAGAGTAAAAACTAACAACATGTATTTCAACCTTTACGACTATTCACCAATTAGTTATCGACTTTCTACTAATTAGTGACATTTTGCTTGTTTGCAGGCCACACGGAAGCCAGCCACCTTCGTTACCTGACCACGAGAGATCTGCAAAAACGACCCAAGAGAGATAGCGAGAACTGTATACATCAGGGCCTCTCTGTCATGTGTTTGGACCTCGTCTCCTGACGTCTGTTTTGGCCACTGGCTATCTTTCTCTCCGGACCAGTTCTGTGATTTGCTGAAGTGCATTGTCTAAAAATACCTATAACGGGATAACTCCGGATAAAACCATCTTCTATGCCAGGAGGTCAAGCGAGTTTTCAAAGCACCTTAGCATTTACAACAGAACAGGCGTTGTTGTTGTTGAGTGGGTCGTGTTAATCTGCGATAAAACGGGAATTTATTGATTGCTTGACCGATCTTTCCAATGGGAATTAATTATGCGATTTTGTTTCTATTAATACAGTGGAAGCTCCCTTATAAGACCTTCAAAAATCATCTAAAATGAGGTCTTATAAAAGAGGGGTCATATAAGGAAGGTAATTTTAATACCTACAAAGAAGGGCAATGTTTCAGAGAAGTAGGTCTTATACGGGAGGGAGTCTTATAATGGGAGGTCTTTTAAGGGAGGTTCCATTGTATAAGCACTCGTCTTTTTATTCATCTCCCAGACTTAGAAATAGTAACATTCTCTTTTATCAAAATTGTGATAAATCAATTATGTTAAGTTTAGTTGTCTTGTGATGAAGGAAAGAAAAGAACACTGATTACACATTTACCTACAGTCTATACATTTTTTCCTGTCGAATCTGGAAACAGAACACTTTTATATGACCGTCCCTTTTGTCTGTAGTTTACTGTGAGGCAATTTCGATACTGCCCTTCTACCAGACTTACACATGCTCATGCTCGGATGATGGGCACGCGAAATAATTTGCTCACATCTCTCTCTAGTTCTTTCTCCACGCGGTAGCCAGTCTATGGGATCTGACGACATGTCACACGCGTGTAATTACACCCCTTTGCATCTAACTTAATATCAAATTGCGCCATTGAAGCCCAAGCTACTTCAAAGAACAATAACTGTGGAGAAACTCTAGGAAGACGCAAAGAACAATAATTCCGGTGATCGCGCCCCGTTCCGTGAGAAATGGAAACTGATAAAGAGAGAAGGCTCAGCTTTCTTTTATCGAGTTGGTCATCAGAAGACTAACGGAGCAAGGCAGGGCAAGGGGGTCCTGATTTCCCCCTCCCACGGTGAGCATGATGGCGGTGTCTGGGCCCTGGTTCGCGTGGATGGTGGTGGGGGCGGTATTCGGCGGCCTCTTCTTCATCGTCTGCCTCATCTCCGTCATTAAGGCCGTCAGGTGAGGGGTGCGGACCGTAGTCTGGCTGAACACGTTGGTCAAGTCTTAATAAGACCCCGCATGCCACGTGTCACGTTCCCTCTTATGCTTGGAAGATTTCTTAAGATTTTTTACCAGCTATAAGAGGGAAAACACGTGAAAAACCCCATGATTTTGACATGGGACGTGGTGGGTATTTAAGCTTAATTTTATGTTTAATTCGTGCATTATAAACGCCTAGAACGCTATTTGTTTTTACCCCATTCATTCATATGCGAGCTTATTCTTTTTTTTTTTTAATTTGTTTTATTTTCATGACAAAGTGTAACAATACAAACAAAACAAATAGCAGAATTCACATGAACAATACATGAAATATCTGCATATACATACATTATATATGGACACACACATACACACACACACACACACACACACACTTGTTAAAAATTATCCCTTTGTCATTGTTAATAACTATGTGACTTCCCCCTTCCCCCATTTTCCACGTTTTGTGTGTGTGTGTGTGCGTGTGTGTGTGTGTGTGTGTGTGTGTGTGTGTGTGTGTGTGTGTGTGTGTGTGTGTGTGTGTGTATGTGTGTGTGTGTATGTGTGTGCGTGTGTGTGTGTGTGTATGTGTGTGTGTGCGTGTGTGTGTGTGTGTGTGTGCGTGTGTGCGTGTGTGCGTGTGTGTGCGTGTGTGTGTGTGTGTGTGTGTGTGTGTGTGTGTGTGTGTGTGTGTGTGTGTGTGTGTGTGTGTGTGTGTGCGTGCGTGCGTGCATGCGTGCGTACGTGTATGTACATGTTTGTGTGTGTAGTTTGTGCATTTTCATGTTCTGCTTGTTTATTATTTGATTTATGTTTTGTTATGGATGGCTTGATGTAAAAAAGCATAATGTAATGCTTATTCGATGTCCATCTGAAAATAAAATTTTGACTTGACTTGACACACACACACACACACACACACACACACACACACACACACACACACACACACACACACCACGCCACACCACACACCACACACGCACACTCTCCATCCCTTAATTCATCCGGATACAGCAATGCAAAGATAAAAATTACAAGAAATGTTTTCACCACAATGATTGTCAACAGACTTAGCGTTAATCTACATGACTGCAAATTATTAACAAATATTAATAATAAAGAAATAAAAAGTAAATATACAAGAGCACTCGCACTAGCCTTATAGAATAGGCCTACGCGTCGGGGAAAGAAATCTTGAATGACGTGATAACTTAAGTGCTTGTGTGTATTATCTTCTCCCTACTTTTCAAAGAAGGTGATAGCCTCGAAAATGATTTGGTCGTCTAGACTTTAAACTAATAAAACTGAACTGTCTTCCTTGGCGGAGGTTCGCATTAGATCAGTGCTTCGTAGTTTCTTTTGCACGCATAGGCCTTAACATCTGATACTTTTTATCAGACCTTTGATAAGGTAGGCCTACTACTTTTTGCCGGAGTTGACTCTGTGCGTAGGGCCTATAGTAAGTAATGTAGGCATTTTCAGTGTCTTGATTTCTGGTTGTTGTTTTTCAGTTTGTTTAGGCTTAATTCGAATTGTCTGTGAACAATTTTGCACAAGAGCAGTTACGATCACCTATAAGTTTACTCAACTTTGAACCGAGTTTGTAATAAACTTAGCATCCTTCTGTCGTAGGAAAATCTTTCAACTGTTTTGTACCTAAACCCATCACTTTAAAGACACAATGAGCCAGCACGGTTGAGTCCCTTGTTTTTTTTCTAGGTCGGTGTGGCCCACATACAGACTTTCCTCATATACGATCGAGGCTGCTCTTTAAAGTGATGTCTCGTTTTCGTGCACGAGGAAATCTGTATGGGAGCCACACTTGGTCAAAATAAGATTTCTTACCAGCTATAAGAGGGGAAACACGTGCAAACCGTGATTTTGACACGTGACGTACTGGGTCTTTAACACCCACACGTTCTGTCCTGCAGGGACCGTCAACAGATCAAGGCCCGTAACAAGGCCCGAAGAGCAGGCCTGTCCAACGGCCAGGTTCCTCTGGGCGCCAACTGTGCCGGCTGCAACAAGAGACTGCGGCCCAACCTGATCCTGATCCACGACGCGGAGAAAGAGCGGCGAGTGAAGAGATGGCACGGGAGCGCCAGGGGCCGAGTCAGCACGAATTCATCCTCCTTGACCTCGCCAGGGAACTTCGCATCAGCGGGAAACTCCAGCAGCGTGGAGATCACCACGGAGGCCCAAGTGTCCGGGCAGTCCCTGGACATCAGCTTCATTTCGGACGGCAGCGTCAGAGGTGACCTCAGGGTGGACTCCAGTGTGCTGTCTGATGACCGCCGTCTGCTGGACAGGCGCGGTCGCTTCACGGACGAGGTTTCCGTGAATGTGAGAACCAAGGCCATCAGTTTCCGGAGAAGATCCACCGGCACTTTCGGCATCGACAGCGCGGCGGCCTTAAACGTCAACGGACATGGGCTGATTTCTGGTTTCCCCGTTCCCCTCTCTTCTCCGGTGGATAGCGTCCCTTTCAGCGATCACCCCAGCAACGGTGATGGTGTCAGCAGCAGAGTGTCCCGCTACGAGGACAAGTTCAGAAACCCTCCACAGACTCCGTCATGCCAGCCTTCCAGGGACACAGACCCTGTTGCGGGGTACACTGGAATGATCAGAACCGTGTCTTCCTCGTTTTGCTCGTCCTGTCAGACGCAGGTGGCTAACGCCGTTCTAGGGCCCAGGAGAAATTCCTACGCGGCCGGTCTCTCCACCGTGGTCAGGATAGACGTGCCGGCCCGGAGACGTCACTCGGACGAAGGCCGGCATGTTCTGGGCGGCTCTTTCTTGCGCCTGTGTCCTAACGCCGCGCGTGGTGGTGGTCGTCGCTCAAAACGGGGAGGGGCGGATAACCTGGCCTATGACACTCTGGATGATGAAGGCAGCACGTGAAACGTGAGTACAACTTCCATTTTTACAAATAATGTTTTCTGGGGTATTAGCATGTAGTTTAAATTCTGTAAGGACGGGCGTCTGTGCACTCAAAACGAGAGAGAGAGAGAGAGAGAGAGAGAGAGAGAGAGAGAGAGAGAGAGAGAGAGAGAGAGAGAGAGAGAGAGAGAGAGAGAGAGAGAGAGTGTGTGAGTGAATGGATGAATGAATTTTATTTATAGAGGGTAATAGAATAAGCAATAACATGCTTTTTTTTACATCCAGCCCTCTTGAAAAAAAACCCACATATAAAAGCAGAAAAATAGAAAGAGAGAGAGAGAGAGAGAGAGAGAGAGAGAGAGAGAGAGAGAGAGAGAGAGTGTGCGTGTGTGGCAAATTATTAATATTTCAATGTACAACCTAGAGTACTAAAGTTATTTCAATGACTAAAGACAACAATTGAGAATACATTTGTACTGGACTGAAAGTGGATCCTTGTGTCGCTGAGAATTCACCTTTAATCCCTATTGGGGTGTGGAGGATACAACATGAAATAATACTGTTATTCAATCAACAACATACATTTTTGTTTTGTTGTTGTGAGTTTTCTTTGGGGTTACTTTCTAAGTCTTCAATAATTTCTTGTCACGCAGTCTCAGTAGACATCACAGTGACTTAATTGTGTGTGTGTGTGTGTGCCTGCGTGTGTTCTTTTGTTCTCTCAAACAGGATTCTGAATTGATCCAACAAAGCTGCGCATCAGTAAGAGTCCATAAGCTTTTCCTTCGTCGGCAAAATCTGCGGGCCAGCTTTTGGTGTGAATATGAAGGAAATTTATGTTCTACAAACATTGGAGCAGTTTGTCTTGAGTACGCTGCCATTCACCACAGTGGAGCTTTGTGAACTTCGTCTTTTATTTACCCAATACGTTGCCACAATTTATGTTCTACAAACATTGGAGCAGTTTGTCTTGAGTACGCTGCCATTCACCACAGTGGAGCTTTGTGAACTTCGTCTTTTATTTACCCAATGCGTTGCCACAATTTATGTTCTACAAACATTGGAGCAGTTTGTCTTGAGTACGCTGCCATTCACCACAGTGGAGCTTTGTGAACTTCGTCTTTTATTTACCCAATGCGTTGCCACAATTTATGTTCTACAAACATTGGAGCAGTTTGTCTTGAGTACGCTGCCATTCACCACAGTGGAGCTTTGTGAACTTCGTCTTTTATTTACCCAATGCGTTGCCACAATTTATGTTCTACAAACATTGGAGCAGTTTGTCTTGAGTACGCTGCCATTCACCACAGTGGAGCTTTGTGAACTTCGTCTTTTATTTACCCAATGCGTTGCCACAATTTATGTTCTACAAACATTGGAGCAGTTTGTCTTGAGTACGCTGCCATTCATTCACCACAGTGGAGCTTTGTGAACTTCGTCTTTTATTTACCCAATGCGTTGCCACAATTTATGTTCTACAAACATTGGAGCAGTTTGTCTTGAGTACGCTGCCATTCACCACAGTGGAGCTTTGTGAACTTCGTCTTTTATTTACCCAATGCGTTGCCACAATTTATGTTCTACAAACATTGGAGCAGTTTGTCTTGAGTACGCTGCCATTCATTCACCACAGTGGAGCTTTGTGAACTTCGTCTTTTATTTACCCAATGCGTTGCCACAATTTATGCAGTAGTCTGCAGCTTTTGGGGTTTTTTTCTGGGTAGCTGTGACCCACATTCAAATTCCCCCAATTTCAAATTGAGGCTGCTCTTTAAAATGTTTCGTTTCGAATTTGGGGGCATTTGTATGGGAGTCAAACCTGGTCAAAACAAAATTTCTTACCAGTTATAAGAGGGAAAACACGTGATTTTGACATGTGATCTGGTGGGTCTTTAAAGAATGAGTGAAATTTGCCGCGTTGTGCAAGAGGTATCCATCATCACCTCGTTCAAATGAGTTACATTGAACGGAATATGCCTTGCTGTAATTTAGTGGAGAGTTCACGTTAGCATTGGAGTGTTCACAGACTCGTCATCAGGAGAGCTGATACAGCACCAATGTGTATGTGTATGGACAGACTTTTAAGGCCATCACGGATGCTGCATAAGGTCTCTCTTATGTCAGGTCATGAGGTCAACATAGTCAATATTTTGTTGCCTGCCAATCCTAGCTATCAACTAGCTACTTTCGACGACAATGGCAGTGCATACAATCGGCTTTAAATCTCCCATGTAACTTTGAGTTATTAGTCATGCCGTGTTTTCCACAAAATGAACACGTCTTTGAAAAGTGACTTTACACTGCAATAATAGTTGTATGTTGTACAAAGTGAACACGTCTTTAAAAATTGACTTTACATTGCAATAATAGTTGTATGTTGTACAAAGTGAACACGTCTTTAAAAATTGACTTTACATTGCAATAATAGTTGTATGTTGTCTTGTGCATGATCTGTAAACTGACTTTCCCATATAGCTTCTGCGTGAGATTCCCCAATAGCTTGCACTGAAGATTGAGAGAGAGAGAGAGAGAGAGAGAGAGAGAGAGAGAGAGAGAGAGAGAGAGATTTAAGTGTTTAATTTCTCTAGGCCACTAGTCCTTACAAAATAGAAAAGGCTCACAGAACAAAAGACATGCGAAAACAATCTAATGAGCAGATCGATCAACGTGACATGGATACCAAATCACTGATCAAAAGTCCATTGTAAGTCCAGAGCTACGGCGTTGGTAGAGTCTATTATATGTATTCATATTTTTGTCAATAGTCACTTTACATTCTGATTCAGAGTTCTTTTACACTCTCGTGTCCCAGGTCTTTTCCTGTTCGTCTGTGGTTGTTGCCAATCAATGTACATTGCCATGTTTCTTTACAGTTCTCCCGTTGTCTCCATGTAATGCTAGCCCGATTACAATTGTCTTGGTAGGCCGGTGAAAGTGATTGCTGTTGGGGATCAACTTCACACGATTCACTGTTAAGCACACTCGCTGTCAGTTTTGTCTGTATAGCTGTGTTAGCAAAAGTTGCTCACATTAACTGATAAACAACAAAACGTAAGTTTGTTATAGAATGAACACATTTATATTTGATATCCTCTGATGGTATGCCAGATCCATGTCAAGGTTTTGATTAAACGCACTGATATTTTTTATGCCGTTTTGTTGCTTACAAGTGAATGTACAGAGTATGTGCTGTTAACTCAACTTTAAAATGTTCGATTTTACAGTACTGCCTCCAATTTGCACACACACACACACACTCTCTCTCTCTTCCCTCTCTCAGACCAGACAAATTTTCAAAAGGTTTCATTTACTATTAAAATCTTAGAATAGAAGACACAGCATTTCCTTCAAAGGTACATATAATGGAGGGTCAGGGGTATTTTCACAGGGGGAACAGACAATATCACCACATGTAGATCATCCCCATCCGTACCCTACCCCCCAGCAAGCTCATGTCACACACAAGAAGCAAATTCTGGCACTGCTCCGTTATTAACAATACAGGACAATAGTAACAACTTGTTATAGAATGTGAAGAAAAAATGGATAGGTCCACTTCAGCTTCATACAATAAAATACATGTAAAAACAGGCGGCACACATCCCATTACATCTATCCTCGAGGAAATTGCCAGGAAAAAAATAAAATAAGATAAAATAAAAAATAAAATGAATAAATAAATAAGTAGATACACACATAAAAGAATAAATAAATGTGTGAAAATCAATACGATATACATAAAATATAAATATATCATGAATATACCAGCAAAATGAAATCATAAATAAATATTCATATAAAAATCCAATGCTTTTACATCTCGGGAAGCACAGCAAGTGTTAAAACATTCTAGTGAAAGCTGGACATGTACCGTAGTCATGAATGCGTATTAAACAGCTAACACAGGCCGTAACATGTAAATTAGAAGAAACTGCCCATCGTTTTGGCAAATTTTCCGACTTAACATGTTACTACCAGCGTTAACTGTTTAAGACGGACTCACGATTATGGTTTCAGGTCTTCAGAGAAGAAACCCCCCCTCAACGAACTCTTTCAGTCCTGACTGAACACTCTGAGAATGCTCCTCTGCTGTCACCTTTGCTTTTGAGCGGGGGGGGGGTGTAAATGACAGATTAAAACCCACAGTCTCTGGAGCTCTTGAGATATAACTTATCAGACTTCAATTAGCATTCAGCCTGCATGGAGATTTTCAGTTTGTTGGCCAAAATTTCCACTATCTTATCTGGTTATTATTTTCCGGATGAGATAAAAGAAAACATTTTTCTTCACACCTGGTATGTCACTAATTCAGACTTAAGTTTCCTGGCTTTAATTAAAGGCACACACACTGTGCTTCCAATGATTTCGATTTCCGCATAATGCTGTATCAAGGTATTAATCTGGAAAGATTCAACAGCATGTGCCAATAGTACTTTCCTTCTGTTATTTTAACAGAGATGAAAACCCCTACACTGATGTTCAACTACATTAAACAATGATTTGAATGTTATGCAAGTTCATAATGATGGTGCTGCAGTACATGATACATAGTTCAATTCATATTAGAGATATCTGGCCTTGTGACATTTTAACTCTTTAATGAATAAGTCCCATCATTACTCTCCTCCGAAATCGGAATGTGTTGGCTGAATGCAGCGAGGACAGCAGTGAAAACTGGAAAAACGGATACATACGTACCCATTGTGGCCTTATGGCCCGGGAACGCAGAAGAAGAAGAAGTCCCCTCATTAATGGGCATCCTGATTTTTCTTTCAGTCTTTTTTCTACTAAGTACTAACTAGGAGTCTCCAGCATAACGACCTTCTCGCAAGTACAGTCAGTTGGTTGGGTGATCGGAATACTGAGGTTTGACTGTATTGGTACACATCCTGCAAGGCTTTCCAAGAGAGTAGAATAGAATTCTCTGAGCAGGCTACCGTATATATGGAGATACAGCTCAGGCTCAGAACACTGCACAAGTTTTGTACTGGTAATAGGGAAAGGAGAAATTCTGAGTATTTCAGATTAATTTGACAAATTATGAACATGAGTTGTGAAACACAAGTCTTGGAAATAGCAAATGTATCAAATCTAAAACTGGGTGTTTGGCTTTAAAGGGAAAGAAGTAAAACACTCGTACAGAGGATACCACATCTTCATATGCTAAAACAACCAGATGCTTTTCATGTAAAAAAAGGAAAAACGCACGCTATCTTAACCCACAAGCAAACTTGTCTGTTTATTCAATAACGCATTTCAACTGCGAAATGACATAAACACAGGACTAGACAAAGTTCTTTGCGAAATTGAGTAGACCTTTTCTCTTTTCACAATTAAATATCTGAATCTAGTGTAGTAGTTATCTACACTATCACGGCTTTGATCCAAAAACAGATTAGTTTTTTTAATTCACAGTAAGCTATGTGTGAAATGACCAATTTTAGTTTCACTACGGTAATATCTAAAATTAAATTAAAAACAAACCAAACACAAATGTGCATACAAATGAACATGCATTACACGTTTCGGCCAATTCTTTTCTCACTTTCTTTTTCAAACCAATCTAAGACAATGGCAAAGAGCGCAAGGACGAAAGTCTTAGCATTGTTTGATAAACAGGACTATACTTTTACACAGACTTGGTGTCATAAGAGTGGCTTACGAAGAAATAAAATAACAATAAAACGTCAAAATGATGGCTTAGTAATGAAAAACATAAAACAAAAAACAAGGGAAGATACAATTAAAATGAACTTGTTTAAAATAATAAAAACAGGGATAATATAACCCGTCTCAGAATATATGATAAAATTGTATAAGTAATGCAGGAAGGTACCAGTGTGCATCCACTCCTCCCATCACCACTCACAATCTTTCTCAACAACCAGGCAAGCTAATACAGACTAACGGCAGAAATATACACTCGGCCATGCTAAGGCTTACTGAACACCAGTCTATTTCTTTCATCGACAATCAAAAGCACATTTCTCTTAATTATGAACAAATATACAATGCCAATAACCAACCTGTCTGCTTGTCAACATCTACACAGAACTAAAAAATAGGCAAAACCTGTACACTCATTTTACAAAGGAGCAGATTTGATTCCCTGATGGTTTACTAATTCTCCTACCAGTACCTTGATTCTAAGACTTGCAAACAACAGTCTTTCCAATCAAAGCCCCTTTCGAATCAAACCTTACAAAAAAACAGTCTTGCAATCAAAGCCTTAAAAGCATTTTGATTTTGCTTGATACATGTATTTCCTTGAATGCCATAATTCTTCTTTGCCAATCTTAAAAACAGCTATAGTCACTGAGCAGTTTATAGATGCTATCTTACAGAAAAAGAACCAGTCACCCGTCAGGCTGTTATTGACTTTTGACACAAAAATCTCTCCGTAAACCCCCCAAAAAAGGTTATTGTTTCCATGACTATTTACATCAAAAACATACAGCAACCAACTTTAACCAATTTTCTCATCTGAACAAATTCTGGTTTTGCGACACTTGATAAACACACACACATGCCACGTCCATACAGCCACACAACTGCGCTGGAAGCAAGAAGGCGTCTGCCAAAGAGAGGTACAGATCCGAGATAGGTCATGCAACCCTGTAACAATAATCACAGTTTAAAAGATACGGGTAACATCTGTGGTAACTTGGACACATAAAATGCACGCAAACTTTTCCTATCCATTTTATGTCCATTTGATATCATTTCCTACAAAGGTTATTACAGCTGAGAAGTCATATTAAAAAAAAAAATGACATGAAATAGTATAAATATTCCTAATCTTTTATTATCCGTCTATTCCAAGTTGAAGAGCACAAGCATAGTTCAGTAAGTTCCTGTCCACCTGAGTTAAATCTGGTTAACTCAATCAAGTCGTTCCGGCCATATATGTCCGGAATTAATAGATAGAGGGCAATTTGATGCATTTGCTTCAAGGGAAGTAAATCTGTGTGCCCACCATACCTTGGTCACTTCTAAACTCGCTTCACTCCCTTAGATTGCAATTTTGCCTCTGACTTTGCTTTTGTAGTGGTTTGTTGTGGGGAAACCAATCGGTGTAGAGATTTTTTTTATATCGTGTATATATAAAAAAAAGTCTGATCTACCACTTCCCTATGTTTAAACCTGAGGTAAAAACCCATAATCTTCTTTCATTTCTCCTTTTGTTTATGTATGTTTTGTTTGTGTGTATGGTTGGAGTGATTTGATTCAAAATTGTTGTGATGCGAATGAGTTGATCACTGGCAGCTAGAGACACATCAACCATGATCAATCTCGTCACTGTTTAAAAGAAATCATCTGACCACCATAACAAACACAGCTTGAGTTCAGGAATGGCGTCTTTAACTCTTCCAGCACCGTGGGCGAATACATGCGCCCAGTACATCACTACACTCCCACCAAACGCAAAGACATTCACTGCCAAGCATACTGCCATGTGTTTGTCTATTTTTAGAGCTTTTGTCACTGTTTCTGCCGTTAAAGCAATGCACGCGCACTTGGAAAAAATAGTCACTCTCCTCTTGTCGGCTGTGACGCAACAGACAACCAAGAACATCAAAAAGTACATGGCGTGGTTTCTGCGACTTGAACAAACCCGGGTGTAGCTGCGAATTGGGATTCGGAACGAGTGGTGTGGGAGCAACGCCACTGTACAGCCCAGAAGATGGGACAGCCCCCAAAAAAAAAAAAAAAAAAAAAAAAAAAAAAAAAAAAAGTACATGGCGTTGAGTTAAAGAATCATTTCCGTTAGACATCATTTACCAAATTACACCTCTCTCTCTCTTTCTCTCTCAAACACTTTCCTTGTTGTTATGTAAAGAAGTAAATAACAGTAGTTATTTCCTTGCTTGTTCTTGTCGGAAACTTAGGTTGAGAATACAGCAAAAATAATCATGCCAAAACAGGCTACGTAAAGTGTTCTTGCTCTGTATTATAATACGTTTGTTTATTGATGTCATTGCTTTTCACCGATTCTCTTTATGCGTCATATTTATGCAGTGTCCATGAAAGGTTTCTTTTTTTTTTGCTGTACTATCTTCTGGGCAGTACAGTGGCTTTGCTCCCACGCCACTCGTTCCGAATCCCAATTTGCAGCTACACCCCCCGGTTTGTTCAAGTCGCAGAAACCGAGACCAGCAGTCCAAGGGGAGCGAATCTATGTTAGGCCGGTTTCTATTTGTGATTATGTATGCTATTATATGATTTTGGTTTATTTATTTTCTTCTTTTTTCCCCCGTCATTTCCCCCCTGTTCCTTTATGACATGGGCAGAAAGGCCTACTCATTAAAATGATTTGTTCGTTCGTTCTCTCTCAAACACACCCACACACACATGCGTACACAGAGGAAGACAGGGCAAGTACCTATCAGTGGGGTGAGGTCAGGCGTAGTAGTTGGGCGAAATGAGCAGGTCAGTTAGCACCACCAGCTGGTCGTCGGTGAACATCTGCTTGTGGTCGTGCCAGTTGTCGTGATGCGTGCGACGGAAATCAGACAACGTCTTCTTCACTGTCATCTGTATGTAATGCAACACACACACATTATATACTGCAGAGAGAAGTGTCTCCATGTTTTGAGTTTAACCTCTTCGCTGCCCACGACGTATATATACGTCCTCTATAGCACTTCAGTACTTGCCACCGACGTGTATATATACGTCGCCGCTAAGTAGCGATATTGCCGCATTAAAAAAATCGCGCGGCAAACCGGTGCCGCATGCGAAAGTAGTAGGCGGCAGCGAAGGGGTTAAACAACAAAATATTTTTTTTAAATGCATAAGTAAATACACCACTGAAATAAGCTACAATACCAATTCACCACGCTTGTTATATATATATTTCTTAAATTATAGACTTTCAAGAACCTCTGTTGCTTTCAACAACACTTTAAAGGAGTTAAAATGAAAATTAATAAAAATCCTTTCACACAAGCAAGTTCTTTTCCCACTAGCTGCGATCAGGGCTAAGGAAAGCTCTTACAAGTGCTGTACTACAACAAAAGAAGGGATATAAACTTTGGATTGCGCTTTGCAAGCGGTTAGTGTTAAAACAAGATACAACGTAAAAGCACTTGAAACAGGATGAAGTGTTAGTGAACTGATGAGTGACTCACCTGTATGGGCTGGGGGTCGTTGACATGGATGAGGACCTGGGGTATGAAGTGACTCACCTGTATGGGATGGGGGTCGTTGACGTGGATGATGAGGACCTGGGGGATGAAGTGACTCACCTGTATGGGCTGGGGGTCGTTGACGTGGATGATGAGGACCTGTGGGATGAAGTGACTCACCTGTATGGGCTGGGAGTCGTTGACGTGGATGATGAGGACCTGTGGGATGAAGTGACTCACCTGTATGGGCTGGGAGTCGTTGACGTGGATGATGAGGACCTGGGGGATGAAGTGACTCACCTGTATGGGCTGGGGGTCGTTGACGTGGATGATGAGGACCTGTGGGATGAAGTGACTCACCTGTATGGGCTGGGGGTCGTTGACGTGGATGATGAGGACCTGTGGGATGAAGTGACTCACCTGTATGGGCTGGGGGTCGTTGACGTGGATGATGAGGACCTGTGGGATGAAGTGACTCACCTGTATGGGCTGGGGGTCGTTGACGTGGATGATGAGGACCTGGGGGATGAAGTGACTCACCTGTATGGGCTGGGGGTCGTTGACGTGGATGATGAGGACCTGTGGGATGAAGTGACTCACCTGTATGGGCTGGGGGTCGTTGACGTGGATGATGAGGACCTGGGGGATGAAGTGACTCACCTGTATGGGCTGGGGGTCGTTGACGTGGATGATGAGGACCTGGGGGATGAAGTGACTCACCTGTATGGGCTGGGGGTCGTTGACGTGGATGATGAGGACCTGGGGGATGAAGTGACTCACCTGTATGGGCTGGGGGTCGTTGACGTGGATGCTGAGGTCCATGAGGACCTGGGGGATGAAGTGACTCACCTGTATGGGCTGGGGGTCGTTGACGTGGATGAGGTGAGGACCTGGGGGATGAAGTGACTCACCTGTATGGGCTGGGGGTCATTGACGTGGATGATGAGGACCTGGGGGATGAAGTGACTCACCTGTATGGGCTGGGGGTCGTTGGGCGTGGATGCTGAGGACCTGGGGGATGAAGTGACTCACCTGTATGGGCTGGGGGTCGTTGACGTGGATGCTGAGGACCTGGGGGATGAAGTGACTCACCTGTAATGGGCTGGGGGTCATTGACATGGATGCTGAGGTCCATGAGGACCTGGGGGATGAAGTGACTCACCTGTATGGGCTGGGGGTCGTTGACGTGGATGCTGAGGACCTGGGGGATGAAGTGACTCACCTGTATGGGCTGGGGGTCGTTGACATGGATGCTGAGGTCCATGAGGACCTGAGGGATGAAGTGGGGCACGTCGTAGGGGTGGGCCTGCACGCAGGCGCTCAGCCCCAGCACCCCGGCGTGCCGCTTGATCAGTTTCTCCAGCGAGTCAGTCTCCCCGGCCTGAGCCGCCCGCTTCTTCAGCTTCACCCGACGCAGGTGCTCAAAGTGACTCTGGAATTAGTTTTAAGTATTTAATTATTCAAATCAGTAATGTTTGAAAGCTTGCATAGACATCTATATGTGTGCAAAGTTTCAACAATTTATGCCTTCTATTTCCCGAGAAAATGCCAACGTTAAAGTTTGGAGATTAGACCACGGACGCAACACACACATACATACACACAGACACACAACCATCATACTATAGACTCACTTCATTAACACGAGTGAGCCAATAAAAACCTCTGTAACTGGTGCACCACATGCAGATTTTTTTTAATCATTGACATTCTAGGCGATTCCAGATGAGATGCTAGAGCCTATGGATACAGTAATAATAAGTCATATTTTATGAGTTGGACTCGTTTTATTGCTTGCTTCTTTTCGTGTGTGCTTTTTTTTTTATGTGTGTACAATTCTTAGTATTTTGTTGTGTTATGATTACTTTTGTAAAACACGATGAGCCTGCCTTCTAGGCAAATCTAGATATTCCTGAAAACCTAAAACCAAGAACATTCACAATCACAGGGGGGAGGGGGGAATGAGAGGTAGCCGACTTCTTAACTTCAAACCAGGAACATTTAAAATCACCTAACCACATTCACAATCACCAAAACTTTTGTTGAGCAGGGCGTGAGGGGGTGGGGGGTGTATGGCGACAAGTGATGTCACGTGAACATTCAAAATCACCGTAACCACATTCATAATCATCAAAGCTTTTGTTGAGAGCGGGTGGGAGGGGTGGGTGTGGCAAGAGGTGGCCGACATCAAAACTTCCGAGGAACATTCACAATCACACCAACACATATGTTGAGCAGGAAGGGGGTGGGTGTGGGGAAACATTTTATGTCTACTCGCACAAAATTACATCATTATTTACGAAAATGTTTTCCTGAAGTCTCTCAGCAAAGTTTCTTTTACTGCTGTTATTGTTAATCCCCATAATCATGAAGCCACAAGTTTGGCACTAAAAAAACTGGAAGCCACATTTAAAGTTTTATCACTCCAATAACCAGAAGCCAAAAATTTTAGCACTCCCAAAACTGGAAGCCACAAGTTTGGGCACCCAAAAAACCCCAGATTTCCTGTGTGTTCCAGACAATTAGCGCCCTTGAATTTGTAGTGAATTTTAGAATGTCCAATAGTTGTCCAACAGTTGTCCAACAATTTGGGGCTCTTAACCCTCTTGCATTCGCATTTGTTACAACAAAACTTCTTCTAGTATTTTCAGGAAAATCTGTCTTTTGAAGCACACAGAGCGCCATACAGTTACTATACTTCACTGCAAGTGAGAAGCTTCTTCATAGTGTGTGTATAACAGGCCATAACTTAGTGCGTGATGAAAAATGCCATCACAGGGGGAGTGGGGGCAAGCTATGGGTGGTTTTGGGCGGCTTGAATACACAGAGGCAACTTCTGGCTGGGCGGTTTGGGGTGGAATAAATGCAAGAGGGTTAAAGTAGAGAGTTTAACACCCACCAACATATCCGAGTTCATCTGCAGAAACCCGCAATGCATCAGTCCACTCAGGGTCATGGCGGCCACTTCCCTGACCTGAAACAACACGCGTCAACAGCAATTATCGTCACCTGCTGCTGCATACTTCCAAACAAAATACTTCTTACAATTGTGATTTAGATGGCAACAGAGTGAAGGCAGAAAGAATGAGAAATAAAGATGAAAGGATTTCCACATGAAAGAAAATAGTCTACCCTTCAGTTGTTGAAGAACCAGCGGCCGTTTTTTCTTCTTTTTTTTTTCTTCTTTCCTTACAATCATTACCGGTAACCCGCCTTGACATAAGACTGTGTCAGACCAATTGACATAGGCTAGAACACCAAGGCTACATCAAAATGTTGTTATGCTCTGCATAGTTATGCGGGGATTGTCTTTCAGTTTAGCCACGACAAGCTCCTAGCATAACATATGTCTCCAAAATCCTCCGAAGTTGGAGTGTAGCTACTCACGTGGCGGGGTAATAAAAAAGGGTCACACAGGTAATGTTCTCATCCCTAGCTGGTGCATTTGTACCATAGTGTTCAAGTGCTTCGGCTGTTGGGATGATCCCTGGAGTCTTTTAGCCAGGGTACAACAACACTGGTAATTTCCCAGCTTTGACTGGACCAAGGGTCTTAGAACACCATTAAATCGCAACAAACAAAAACAAAAAATCCAGGTGAGAAGCACACCGTTTCACCCGCAACCACACACCCCCACACCCAGCCTGGTGGCCTCCCTTTACCTCCAGGCGCTCGTCGCAGAGCAGGTGCAGCAGCATCTCGCGGATGGCGGTCTGGCTCTCCTCGTTCTGCAGCAGGAAGAAGTTGCCGAACACCGCGATCTGCACAAAGTGCAGGATGGCCACGCGGGCATGCCACGACTCCAGACCCGCCACCTGAAAGGAAGAAAGCAGCACAACTACACAATTGAGCATACGTGTGATTGTGTGTGTGCATGGGAGGGGGGGAGCATGCATGCATGATTTGTGCAGGGCTCCCTGGGACCCCCGTTTGGGGGTCTATGAAGCATTAAAATTCTAAAGGACCCTCTAAAAGAATGTGCAGGGAGGGGGTCCCAGGCATGCACTAGAAAAATTATTTTCAGCTTTGCAATGCCACTGGGACCCTCTATCCCGCCTCTAGGACCCTCTATACTGTAAGTGAAGGAGTCCCTGGGACCCCTTGTTTTGCAGAACGATTGGGAGCCCTGTTTGTGTGTGTGTGTTTTAGACTGCGTCATTATGCCAAGGTGTTTATAGTAGCAGTTCATGTTTTCATCTTTTTAAAGTATTTGCGTTTGGTGATGAGATATGTGGCAAAAGGGTGAGGTGGGGTGGGGGTGAGGATTGGGAATGTTTGTGCACATGTATATGTAAAGGTTTATTTCTAATATTTATCACCTTAGTGATATTGTAAAGCGCTTAGAGCTATAAGTATAAGCGCTATATAAATTGTCTTCATAAATAAATAAATAAGAGATAGTTGAAAGCCAACTACTGACTCCTCAAGCACCTTCTTTGCTTTAGGCATCAAAAAGAAGGAAAGTCTTCAGGATTTATTGATGTTATGAAGACAGAAAGCCAAGGAGAAGTGGAAGATGCAGAAGAGGGTGGGTGGGAGGTGGAGGTGATTCTTTTGGCATAATTATGGAGTATAACCTTTGATAACCTTGATTGGGGGGGGGGCTAATCTAACACATACTAACACATGAACAGGCTACACAAAAAAAGAATGTTCTGGAATGCCTTATGATACTTCAAATCAACAAACTCACCAAAGAGCAAAATAATCATTCAAAAAGTCCTTTCTTTATCAGCTGAAGGATTTCGCTTCATCTTGGTTTTACATTTTTACAAGTCACAACAGGAAAACTATCATCCAAAGATCCAAAGTTAATTTCTTGTGGTGTACCTCAGGGATCTGTATTGGGGCCAGTTCTCTTTGTCCTGTACACTGCTCCTCTCTCTGATGTTTTTGCTAGTCACTCTGTAATTGACCATTCCTTTGCTGATGATACCCAGCTTCAAAATCGGCAGAACCTACCCAACTTGACAGCGCTATTCAGTCTATGGAATCCTGCCTTCATGATGTCAAATCCTGGATGACATGCAACAAATTAAAACTTAATGATGACAAAACGGAAGCTCTGATTGTTTCCTTTCAGCGTATGTCTGCAACTATTTATCTTCCAGAAACTCTTACAGTTGGCAATGCTTGTGTTCAGTTTTCTAAGTCAGCAAAGAATCTCGGAGTTACCCTCGATTCAAATCTTACAATGCATACACAGGTTATTAATCTCATACGTTCCATCAATTATGAGCTCAGTCGAATCAGTGCTGTTCGACACTTTCTGTCTGTTGCAGCCACGAAAACTCTTATTTCTGCTTTTATTCTTTCCTGCATTGACTATTGCAACTCTCTTCTCTGTGGCTGTCCTCAGTATCTCCTGCAACGTGTTCAAAAACTGCAAAACAGTGCAGCACGCCTCACTCTCAAGATTCCACGTTCTGATCATATAACACCTCATCTTCGTAACGCACTGGCTTCCAGTAGAGGCTAGAATAAAGTATAAAATAGCTTGCCTTTGTTTCGGCGCTGTTCACTCCTCTGGTCCCGTCTATCTCTCCGAACTAGTAACTGTCTACACACCTGCTCGCTCCCTACGTTCTTCCTCTGACTGCTGCACACTCAAGGTTCCTCAGATCCACCCGAAATCATTTGGTGAACGATCCTTCTACTATTTAGCACCTCACTTATGGAATTCCCTCCCACAACATGTCCGCTCATCTGACTCTATCTCCGCCTTTCGCTCTGCCCTTAAAACTCACTTGTTTCGGACATATTATGATTGATTAGTGTTTGTTGTGTGTGTGTGTGTGTGTGTGTGTGTGTGTGTGGGTGGGGGGGGGGGGGGGTCCGTCTTATCGCAGAAATCTTGTAAAAAAAAAGTATTTACAATTATTTTATAATTCGTATTTTGTATGTAGAATGTCTACGTTTTGTAAAATGCTTGTAAATGAGGTAGAAGGGTATTTTTGTTTTTGCACAATTTGTCTATTATAATTAGTCATGTAATTGGTATGTCGATGGCAGTATGATTTTATTTCAAGTTGCAGTATTGTATTCAAACTTGATTGAGAATGTGAATGTGGTCTCTATGTTTCTTCTTAAAATGTTCATATTGTAACTATTTTACTCTTGTATAATTAATTGTGTGTGAGTGTGCGCGTGCGCGCATGTATGTGTGCGTATGTGCATGTGTGTGTGTGTGTGTATGTAAGGAAGTAAGAGAACGTTGCGTGCAAGCATCGTGCTTATTTTACTTTCTAATGATTCATTATTTGTTTGCCTTTAAATTTTAATGTTCTTGTTATCAATGTAAAGCGCACTGAGCTCATGTGAGAAAGAGCGCTATATAAATTCCCATTATTATTATTATTTTGTAACCGAGACATAAGCAGTACGATGTACCTGCCTCCTTAACTTAAAAAAGCCTCCTTAAAGAGAAAGGTGGCAGAGTGGTTAAGACGTTCACCTGCCAAATGTAATTCATGACTGCAGCGTGAGTGACCCGGGATCGAATCCCGGCCTCGCCCTTTCTTTCTAGTGTGACGGGAAAATTGAACTGAACATCGACTCCTTCGGATGGGGACTTAAAACTAGTCTGACCCGTGCGTTTTACGCACGTAAAAATCCCATGGCAGTTGAAAGTCGGTAAAAACAGGGAGAAATCCCGCTGCCTGGCATGGCCAAATTGATAGCTAGGTTTTCCATGTGTGACCTCCTCCCCCCAATTTTTTTATTTTTTTAAATTGGGTAGGCACTGCACTTGCGGCGCGACGCGCTCTCCAGGGGAGAGCAGCCAGAATTTCACAGAGATAAGTCTCTGTGACTAGAATATACCAAATACCAAAAAAATAACTCACAAGAGGCAGACCTAACCCACCTCTTTGATGGTGTGCAGAGCAATGGGCAGAATGTCTGGAGTCAGCAGGCAGGAGGACAGATTGGTCAGCGTTATCTTGCAGTCCGTGCGAAGGTCCTCGTCGTTCATCACGTTCGAAAGGTTACAAATCTGTCGCCATAGAAACCAAGAGAGGCGACGAAAATGTCTAAATCTTTTAACCTTTTTATTCAACACGGTATCGCACAGCTGCAGCAACCAGAAAGCCACACACACTCTGTTATTTTAGTTTTTACGTTTGTGTGAAATCTTTCTTCGCGTAACTTATTAAATCTGCAAAAACTGTAACATACTTAATGAAGAAAAAGTAAACTTATTCTCTCAACCCATACAGTTTCTACTCACTCCTAGCTTTCGCCAAGCGTCCGCCTGGCTTCCTCAGCGCTTGCACACTGAAGGTGGAGACTTGGAGTTCAGTCAACACGCCGGTGAGATGAACTCATGACGTAAGATACTTGGGTTTTTTTCTTCTTCTTTCTTTTTTCAATGATGTGTACTTAGTAACATTTAACGCTCAAAAGCTACAGGATTTTAGATATATAATTACTCCGCGAAATGTTACAGCACTTTCCCCAACTAAATAAAAAGTAATGTCCCATATGGCTTGCCGGGAGGACGTAAAGCTAAACTTTAGTTGCAGCACAACCACTTTTTAGCAGCATCAAATCTGGAAGAGCTGTCTTTTACGGGTTCCTGGTCTCAAAGCATCCTCACTCTTGTCATCTATATAATTCTAGTAGCGAAGAAAAGGATGTCCAATTGGGTGCATGAATAAAATAAACTTGTAATATCAAAGGCGCAACGAGCCAGATCACAGACTTACCACAGGTAGCAGGGGAAAGACGTCTTTAGTCAGCGAGTTGAAACATCGCAGACACAAATGGTTCAGCCACTTTAACACTGGAACACACACAGCAGCAATGGTTAAAATCGGACTAAAAATGTCGCTTCAAACGCATAGCAACTCATTTACCTTGTCATGCTGTTTAAAAGTAAGCTTACTACCGTAGAACAGCTGCAACCATGTAAAACTCAGTGGAAAACTACATCAAAATTAAAAATAATAATATAAAAGAAGAAACAGACACATATAGCGCTTTTTATCGAGCACAAAGCGCTTTACAATCAGCACTGAAACACTCACACACGCACAACAGACACACACGGATGTACATGCACGCACAAAACAATACACGCAAACTATAATTCCTTTTTTTTTTTTAATGTGATAAAATCGGGATTCGCTAAAACGAAGTTTAGGGCAGCTCACCCTCAGATAAACATCCTCGCACACAATACATATCCGTTTCAAAA
Source organism: Phymorhynchus buccinoides (assembly GCA_017654935.2). NCBI lineage: Eukaryota > Metazoa > Mollusca > Gastropoda > Neogastropoda > Raphitomidae > Phymorhynchus > Phymorhynchus buccinoides. The sequence continues at coordinate 27,802,433 of CM065688.1, forward strand.
GGACAAAAAACTTGTACACACCTGTCTTGCACACACGTATAACCTTCTTCTCCTCCTCATCCTCCGCCCCATCCTCTTCCGTGTGTTTGGAGTTGTCTCCCTGGTTGCCGCCATCCGCGGCGCCCCCGTCGGTGACGGCCGAGGCAGGGGGCTTGGTGCCGTCACCCTTGTCCAGCTGGGAGTTTATCAGCGGGGTCAGCAGGACCAGGACGTGGCTCAGGAACTCCGGGCGCTTCGGGGAGCGTGAGTCGGAACGCGAGTTGAGCTGGTAGTCGTACAGGAAGATGTTGGACAGGAGGCTGGGGTACAAGGCGATACATATACCATACAGGAAGATGTTGGACTGGGGTACAAGGCGATACATATACTGTACAGGAAGATGTTGGACTGGGGTACAAGGCGATACATATACTGTACAGGAAGATGTTGGACTGGGGTACAAGGCGATACATATACCGTACAGGAAGATGTCGGACAGGAGGCTGGGGTACAAGGCGATACATATACCGTACAGGAAGATGTCGGACAGGAGGCTGGGGTACAAGGTGATACATATACCGTACAGGAAGATGTTGGACAGGAGGCTGGGGTACAAGGCGATAACACACCATACAGGAAGATGTTGGACAGGAGGCTGGGGTACAAGGCGATACATATACCGTACAGGAAGATGTTGGACAGGAGGCTGGGGTACAAGGTGATACATATACCGTACAGGAAGATGTTGGACAGGAGGCTGGGGTACAAGGCGATAACACACCATACAGGAAGATGTTGGACAGGAGGCTGGGGTACAAGGCGATACATATACCGTACAGGAAGATGTTGGACAGGAGGCTGGGGTCCAAGGCGATACACATACCGTATCTTACCGACTACAAAGCGCACCCCCCAAAATTTTACACAAAGTTCAGATTGTTATTATAGTTTCTTACTATAGGCCTCTGCAACTAGGGTTATTAACGCCCTTGACAGTGAGAGTGAATGCCCTTGTCCGTTGACCAGCAAGGACCAGCAAGGGCTTCACTCTTGCGAAAGGCAGCCATTTAGTGGCCTCAAATAGGGTTATTGGCGAGAGTTATTCCCTTGTTTGGTCAGTGCTCAACCATCTCCCCCCACCCACCAAGGGCATTCACTCTTGCAAAAGGCGTTCTTTGCAGTAGCCAATATTCAGGCATCAGAATAGTCTAAAGTACAATCCTCTGAAAACCACGGTTCAAGGGCCATCAAGCCCCCAATCTATAGTGTGACAACACTGAAATCAGCTCCCAACGTAACCAAAACGGCTTTATGCAGTGATAAATCACTTTCAAATGCTATTTAACAGAAAAGATAATACTTAATTGAAAGTCAAAACCTCTGACAGGAGGTCAATCCTCTGTCAGAAGGTCAATCCTCTGTCAGAAATTCTCAATCCTCTGAAATTAGCTGATCCTCTGACAATTCTGATGCCTGTATATTATCAGTCACATTATAAAGCGCAGGGTTCTCAGTCTATGAAAGAAGTATCGCCTTACAGTCTGTAAAATACGGTATTTCCATTTGTGAAAATGGTAGTGGTTTCAATACATACATGTACAAAGATTGGTAGTGGTTTCATACATATTATGTATACACAAAGGGTTGCATTACTATTAGTTTAAAAATAGCTGCCAAGTCACAAGAAGACAGTACTTACAAAAGATCAATGCAAAACTTGAAAGAGAGTATTGTTTATTTTAAACTCAAGATCTGATCATTTAACAAGTACTTTGCTTCTCCTAACTTCAAGAACAAGGAAATTAGTGTGCCATGATTTTCATTCTTAATCTTATCCCTTGTTTCCCTTATAGTTCGAAAAAAAAAAATGGTAAGCAGTAAGTTTGACTCGCACAGATCTGTTCTGGTTTGCAGGGAGAAGTGAAAGTGCAGTTTTCCCTGGTCAGACTATAGTGCGGTCAGGCTTGCGGCCTCTCACCTGCCGATCTGGTCGCGCACGGCCTTGTAGGGGTGTCCCAGGTGGGGGGTGAGGTCTGACAGCACACGCTGCAGGATCTGGGGCACCCTCCACTCCTGCTGGATCAGGCCCTGCTGCAGCATCACCAGCCGGCTGCACACACCAAGGAAAACATGCATGCATGGGTGCTCCTGGGAAATTTCAAAAATCCTGCAAGGCAAGGGGTCCAGGAGCCACCCAGGCCCCGGCGGAGTGCAGGGACAGCGCCCCTCCTGGGGGTTCCGGGGGACAATGCCCCCTGGACAGGCTTTCGTTGCATTTTTACTTCTGGTTAAACTTCATGACCTCTATAACCAGCAAAATGCATCTTCTCAAATTCTCATAATCCGGCGACGCCGGCTTCAGGCAATTAAAAAAACACCTGATTTTCAGAACATCATGAAAGCAGGAGCATCCATGTGCATGTACACATGCACACTCTTTCTATATTTTCTGGAGGTACATGCACACTCCTAGTTCCGTCGCGACTATTACCAGTATTAGCACCTGCGATGCATCGATCCTGATCCTGATCCTTACACACACATGGGGCAGTGGGTGGATGCCTCCAAACAGGGAGCTGGACGCCCCCCGCCCCATCCACTAGTCTCTCCCCGTGGGGATACCGGGGGGGTCTTTCAGTACAAGTAGTTCCCCCACCTTCTGGAAGTTCCTCTAATACTCTGCCTTTTCCTCTTCTTACTATCATTCACAATATTTCTGACTTTTAGGTCCATTCTCCTGACTTTTTTTCCCAAAAAATCTCCAAAAGAATTTCCTGCTTTGAACTCCTCCGAAATCGGAATGTGTCGGCTGCATGCAGCGGGGAGACCAGTGAAAAATGAAAACCGGACGCATACGTACCTTATCCATCATGGCCAGGGAACGCAGAAGAAGAAACACACACACACACACACACATACAAGGCATGTACAGACAAAGGTATTTCTTCTTAACCCTATCACCACCAGTTATTTTGGGGGGTGTAAAAAATGTCTGCCAAACTTACCTAGATAGAGAAAGGTTGGCCTTGGTAATATATACTATTACTACTGGTATTGGTATTATTTTCTAGTCATAGGGACTCGTCTCTGTGAAATTTGGGTTGCTCTCATATAGAGAGCGCATAACCGCTAGTGCAGCACTCCCACCCCCTTCTTTTCCCCATTTACAATATAAGGAATTTCCTCATAACAAGTATAATGTAAAGCCTATCTGTATTTCCCCAAATTAAGGGCGTGTAATGTTCAGACAGTCAACACGGATAGTAGTATGTAAATTAGGCTAAACAGCCAATCATTTGGTATTTTAGTCTGATCATTTTGGACGTTTAGTCTAATTTACATACTACAACCATGTTGACTGTCTAAGACACACTCATGATTACACGCCCATAACATTAGATCATCCCTTACCCTGAGAGAATGCCTTTCACTAAAAAAAAAAGTTTCAGTAACATGGGTATTGAATTAACTTCTCCCCGTGGGGATACCGGGGGAGTCTTTCTTAAAAATAGTTCCCCCACCTTCTGGAAGTTCTGTGCTTGAAACTTCCTCTAATCTGCCACTATCTTTGACTCTGCCTTTTCCCTTTGCTTTCTGTCATCTACTATCTTTCTGACTCATTGGCCCATTCTCCTGCCTTTTTTCAAAACAATCCTCCAAGCAATTTTTCTCCTTTGAGCTCCTCCGAAATCAGAATGTGTCGGCTGTACGCAGCAGGGAGACCAGTGAAAACTGAAAACCGGTCACATACACACCTTACCCATTATAGCCCTATGGCCTGGGAACGCAGAAGAATAAGAATAAGAATAAGAATTAACTTAATGCCATTAGTCGTAAACGTAAAAAAAGCCTAATATTTGACTGTTTACGTAATACTACACGTGTACACACAAACACATACACAGCAACCTACCTGGCATCCCCAAATGCCCCACCTTCCCCACTGATGGGGGAGTCTAGCAGCAGTTCAAACATCCAGTGAAGCTGGCGTGGATCACGACTTTCCTGAAACAACCACAGCACTTCATTTGTCACAGCAGCAACAGAACTACATTATTTCGGTGCGCTGTGCATATAATTCACTATCATTACACTCGCATACGTCACAAATCCCTTCTCTTAAGAGCTATTTACGTTCAAAGGGTAAATGTTACGCAGTGTTTTGGGCGTTTTTTGTGATGCCATATTTCTGGTTTGGAACCTCAGCGCAGTATGCGTATCACGTGACGCGCAGATGGGTATTGACGGTTTTCGTTCAGTTGAGTTCAGTTGCCATGTTTGTCTTGAACTGGACACATCGGTTTTTTTTTGGTCCTCAGCTGTTAGCTTTGGGATGTGGACCGGGGGCAACTCACTTATGTTTTTTGTAAGCTGCTGTTGATGCAGGTTCGTACCTATGGGTTTACTCTCTTGTTATTTCTATGAATACAGTTGTTGCATTCCTTGTATGGAATTCTAATTTTTGGCTTCGTTTGGTGAGTTCGTTACTTGGTTGTGATAGACGTCAAGGTGGTGTGTCAAAGGTATTACTCTTTGTGAATGTTGGAAGAAGTCAATGATAGTTTGCAGGTTCCAAGGTGTTGTGTTGAGTGCGTTGTTGTTTGGTAATAATCAGTTTGTTCCATTTTGATGGTGGTTTGTTCTTTGTTAACAGGAGACTATTTGGTTGGTAAGTCTCGTGGGCTGTTAACACGTACATATTTTGGATAGCTTGTATATGGTTGGTATCGATCATTTCAGCTTCTGTGGCTGGCTAGGAGAGTGGAGTGGCATGGGCCCCATCTCCTTTGACGCGCTGACTTTCCTTTCCGTGCGGCGGTCTGGAGCAAAGTGACAGAGTCGGCAACACCGGGATGCACGCGGGCAGACGCGACTTCGTTCTGCACCGGCGGGCCTGGTTAAAGAGATAACGGCAGGAGTGCACTGGGAGCACCTGCGTTATTTACTGCCAGTTTGGTTTGTGGGATTGAGTAGTAGATGAAATGAGCTAGTTTTGGATAACTACGAAGGAACCTACTACTTGTGTACTTGTAAATGGAGATGGGTTTGGAAAACTCAAATGGGAGACAATTTGAGGATTAATTAAGAAAATGTGTTATTGAAATAGTTTCCCTTTTCTAGGAATATTAAGAAAAGGCGAAACACCCGAAGGAGTTTTATATTTAGTGTGGAGAGTGAACTGATGATGAATGATAATTGAATGTGAAACTTTCTTTGATTTAATAGTTGACCAGGATTGAATTCTACCTGCTTTTGTGGACTGTTGTTGATTGTTCGTCTGTGTCGTGAGGTGTGGATAATTTGGAGAGAGAGAGAAACACGAACATTCTCATGCGCTTGCATAGTCATACACTTTGTTTGTTAATGTTGAACATTTCCCCTCACGCACCGGATTGTTATCAGTTTGAAAAACAAATTCTAAAAAATAGGAAAAAAATCTATTGAATTTCGCAACTTGACATGGCATTCGGAAACTGAAAGTCACACACTCACAGCACAATCTTTAGATGCCCCAAAATGCCCAAAACATAGAAGTTGGCAAATAAGAGCAGACAATATGAAGATATCAGAAGGAAACCCACTAGGAGAGACACTGCAGTACTGCTTAAATAACCTCAAAAGTGGAGCCTATTCCCATCCCAAATAAACTTGAAATAGCAATTAAAAAACCCACCAAATCATGACATCACTAGTTACCAAAATATAATACCTCCCAGTAAAACATATAAAACTCATCACTCCAGCAACACACACAAAAAAAGATTCAGCAAACTAATGCAGCAAATCAGGACATACAATCAGCAGTGAATTCTAACGACTCCCAGAAAGAATGGTAGAGAAACAGAAAAAAACCATAAAGACACGCCAACGTACAGACAACGTAGAGAAGAAGGTTCCCCAGTCGTCCTGGGTCTCTATGGTGATGTTGTTACGGACAGTCGTCAGCAGGGGCAACACCCAGCGCCACATCTCTTGGACCTGCGCATATATCACAGTGCATGATTAATTGACGCAGCTCGCGTACCAATAAGGCTTTTATTACTAAATCACATTGAAATCATTCACTGCAAACAGAAGAGAGCAATGTATGCAAATTTGTTTTTTCTTTTCAACAAATTCTTTGTGCTTTTTGTATTTATTTGTTAAAAACAAAACAAAAAATCCAGCATGCATAACATGCTATCATGATTCTTTCACTTTTTCAGTTGTTAATTTTTCATTTTCAGTTGTTAATTTTTCAGTTTCCAATGCTCCGAGTTTCTTATGAAGTGAATATGTGATGCAGTACGCAAATACCCAGCTAAAGTCGGCCAGCCACAAGAGAGAGAAAGAGAGAGAGAGAGAGAAAGAGAGAAAGAGAGAAAGATTTGATTGATTGAAAATTTTTTCAAAATAAACTATTAGAGATAGATGATTTCTGTTTTTTGCCTGTTAATCTGTTGTCTCTGGCCTTTCTGAAAATATGAATAAGTCAAAAGTGATCATTTACGACATTAGCCTGGTTTTCCTGTGCTGCATCACATATGCTTCTTTTTTTCTTTTAAATGTATCTTTTCACTTCAAAATTCCAATCATTAACCATATGTGCTATGATTATTTTGCATGAGCAGTATTTAAGCCAAATGAAGAAAGCTTTGAGTGTGAAGAACACAACGGACTTGAGACCAAAAAATAAATGAGATGAACTGAATGCACAAAGTGCTCCAATAACAACGAAAGTAATGGCATAATCTAAAAAACTTTAGTCTAAACAGCTAAAAATTGACTGCTTCTATGAACATATTAATCCAAAACCATTTATAGCATTTCATAGATTTGCAGCAAAGTGTGCATGGGTATCTATTAGCAATCAAGCAGAGGGTTTAGAGCAGAGTATGAAGCATGTACATTTTCGAAAGGCCAGTGCTCGGAGCAGCACATAAAGCATGCCATGACCTATAGGTTTGCACTCATTGGGTTTAGAGCAAAGTATGGGCATGTACTTTTCCAATCGCATGTACGTTAGCAATCAGTGGGTTTAGAGCAATGGATGGGAGTGTACCTTTTGGAAAGGCCAGTGCTTGGAGCCGTATATCAATCCTGCCATGACCTATAGGTTTGCAATCAGTGGGTTTAGAGCAATGGATGGGAGTGTACCTTTTGGAAAGGCCAGTGCTTGGAGCCGTATATCAATCCTGCCATGACCTATAGGTTTGCAATCAGTGGGTTTAGAGCAATGGATGGGAGTGTACCTTTTGGAAAGGCCAGTGCTTGGAGCCGTATATCAATCCTGCCATGACCTATAGGTTTGCAATCAGTGGGTTTAGAGCAATGGATGGGAGTGTACCTTTTGGAAAGGCCAGTGCTTGGAGCCGTATATCAATCCTGCCATGACCTATAGGTTTGCAATCAGTGGGTTTAGAGCAATGGATGGGAGTGTACCTTTTGGAAAGGCCAGTGCTTGGAGCCGTATATCAATCCTGCCATGACCTATAGGTTTGCAATCAGTGGGTTTAGAGCAATGGATGGGAGTGTACCTTTTGGAAAGGCCAGTGCTTGGAGCCGCATATCAATCCTGCCATGACCTATAGGTTTGCAATCAGTGGGTTTAGAGCAATGGATGGGAGTGTACCTTTTGGAAAGGCCAGTGCTTGGAGCCGCATATCAATCCTGCCATGACCTATAGGTATGCAATCAGTGGGTTTAGAGCAATGGATGGGAGTGTACCTTTTGGAAAGGCCAGTGCTTGGAGCCGCATATCAATCCTGCCATGACCTATAGGTTTGCACTCAATGGGTTTAGAGCAAAGTATGGGCATGTACTTTTTCAAAACGAAGCCTGCCATTACCTATAGGTTCGCAATCAGTGAGTTTAGAGCAATGGACAGGAGTGTACCTTTTGGAAAGGCCAGTGCTTGGAGCCGCGTATCAATCCAGCCATGATCTCCATGGCGCAGCGCTGGCTGCTGTCGTGCTTGTCGTGACTGGTGTCCTTCACTAGCCGCTCCAGGTGGGGCCGGAACACCTCCAGGCACACGTCCCCAAAGTTACGGAACAACCCCTGCAGCCAGACAGAACATACGCCACTACAGCTTCCTCAATCTCCACCTCACAAAAATGTTTGGAAAGATGTGAAGATGATATTAGTAATAGTGAGGTGTATGCATTGAGAGAGCCAGAGAGAGAGAGAGAGAGAGAGAGAGAGAGAGAGAGAGAGAGAGGGGGGAGAGAGAGAGAGAGAGAGAGAGAGAGGGGGGGGGGGGGCAGGAACTGAGGGAGAGAACACTGAAATAGGTTGTTGTACCTTGGCCACAAACTATAATTATCATATTATAGGTGAATGAGGTGTGCAACACAAGTACAGTACCATTTGGAGAGAGACAGACATACAGGGAGAGGCAACTGTGTATGCATATCTGTATCACATACAGTGTAACTGTGAATGCAGTCTTCAAAACCAAGACTATCCATTCTATCTTTTGCGCTATGTTGATTTTCTGAAAAGGTACATCATCAAGAAAAGCACCATTTGTTTGGATCCCCCCCCCCCCCCCCCCCCCCCCCCACCCCCCCCCCCCCCCCCCTCTCCGGTAAGTCAGATTAATCTTGGTCACGTTTCCTTTAACTCTCTCCCTGTCAAACTTTCTTACCTGGAAGTATACATGAGATGCATGCATGCACACACACACACCCCACCCCACCCCCCAGCCACACACACACACTGACATGCACACACACACCCTACCCCACCCCAGCCACACACACAGACATGCACACCCCCACCCACCCCACACCAGCCACACACACACACACATACATGCATCCCCCCCCCACTCCACCCCAGCCACACACACACACACCCCACCCCCCCACCACACACACACACACACACACACACATGCACACACACACACCCCACCCCCCCACCCCAGCCACACACACATGCATGTACACACACACACACCCCACCACCCCAGCCACACACAGAAACATGCACACACACACACACACACACAAACATGCACACACATACACACACACCACACCACCCCACCCCAGCCACACACACACACACAGAGACATGCACACACATGCCATCGCTCTAAGCAGGCATGGGAATTGGAAAAGTAAAAAAAGCTAAAAATCGGAGGTCTAGGGGCTGCAGAAGGCCCCTACTAGTAGGGATCCAGGGGGTAACGCTGAAGCTTTTTGTGGTAATTGAAGCCCTAAAACAGCATTAGAATGGCTAACGTTAGTTTTTGTTTTTTCCGCGGAAAGGCTTTTCAGCAGAATAGCAATGTCATTTCGGCGGAAATGTGCTGTTTGGCGGACAATTCCCATCCCTGCTAAGCTTCACCTTGAAGAGAGTGAGGTTCTTGAGCTGGAACTTGTCCCTGCCCTTCTGCTCCTCCAGGGCCATGAAGTCCAGCAGCTTCTGCACGAAGTCGGCGTCCGTGAACGACTCCTGGATGGGGCGCTCGTTCTCCGGCATCTCCTCCAGGCTACGCACCAGCTTGGGCTGCTCGCTGGTATCGGCGTACTTCATGAGTTTGCTGTTAACACATTCCACAACCATACTCAGGGCTCCCAGGGACCAACATCTGGGGGTCTATGATGCACTAAAATTCTCAAGGACCCTCTAAAAGAATGTGCAGGGGGTCCCACGGATGCACTAGAAAAAATTCTTTTTAGCATTCACAAAGCTACTGGAACCCTCTATCCTGCCTATACTGTAAGTGAAGGAGTCCCTGGGACCCCTTGTTTTACGGGACGATTGGGAGCCCTGCATACTTCAAACTTAATTAAATTCTCTGCAGTTTACAATCATGGAACTCAAATGGATTCTTGCTGTTAACAATTCCATAATCATACATAAAGCCTACATCAACAAATCCTCCGTAATTTAAAATCATAGACCTGTGAATAAAACTCATTTCTTCTTCTTCTTCTTCCTATTACTGGACTGGGACTCACAGCGTTTAAAGTCCAACTTGGTATGGGACTGACAGGCGGCATGTGCTCTCAATGCCTAATTATTAAAAACTTGAATAATAATTTGGGATCCATCCCTAAAACTTGAGGTTAAAACTATATACACTGGTCCACTGGGAGATCAGCAGACGGAGGCCTGGTGGCTGATGTAAATGCCACCTAGGCCGGCCCTGAATGCATCGGGACACATGGTTTCAGTCAGGCTTGTGGGGAGCATGTTCTACTCTCTGAGCGTTTGTGGGAAGAAAGAGTGGTAGAGGACTGGGTGGGCTGTCCTTTCTTGATAAAATCTCTTGGATCCTCTCCTCATTTATATGATAAGGTGAGTAATTTGAAGGTCCTCTGTCAATTCTGCCATCTTCATTCCTTTAGAGACGAGCATTATTGGTAGGCTACCCTGGGAATCTGTACCATAGAAGAAAACTGAAACAGAAAGCTCTCATTAACCCTTTCAGCGCCAATGTCGCATTTATGCACTGGTTTTCCCCCCCAACTCACTTGGGCCAGCAGTAGTATCCCAGGTGGGTCTTGGGCACGAAGGTGGCCCCCTCCCACTGTTCCCTGGTGGTGGGCAGACTCTCCGCGTTGTACTGATGCCACAGGTTGTCCGCCCGGTCCCCGGGGGCCAGGGGGCTGCTGGGAAGGGCCGGGGTGGCGCCCCCGCTCACTGCTGCGATGTCCACGGGAACATTCTTCTTGACGCGCTTCTGCTGTTTCAGGATGGTGGACAGGCAGGTCAGGGCCAGCTGTGGCGTTAGGAAAAAAAAGCAAAAAACCCCTCATTTTTTTAATTCAAAAGAAACAAATTCTTCCAGAACTTTATCCGATAGGTAAACTAATGCCAAAGTTATCAGATCAGATAAACAATTCTGCCTATTTTATGTCTCTCTTAAGGAAATGGTGGCAGACAAAAAAATGAACATATTAAACACACACACACATGCATATGTAAGAGCTATTAAAACAATACCAAATAGCTGGTAATTATAACTAATAAACGTCAATACATCAAGGTAATGTGTTGCCCTTTTGCTATGATTTTAGCGCCTTTGCACCTGTTATTTTGAACTTTAACAAAATAAACCTAAATGGAATGCGCACGCGCGCACACACACACAAGTGTCCAACATACAAAACCCACATAAATATATTAGTGTATGTATGCCAAATACTCAAGGACATACTTTTCTGATGTAGAGCAGGTCGTTGACACAGTGTTTGGTGTAGAGGGACACCACAGGAGCAGGGATGGGCACGTCATCACGCAACAACAACGCCAGAAACTCCATGGCGTTCTGGTTGAACTTCCACGTCCTTATTGGGCAAACACACACACATATGCATGAGCACAAAAAACACATGTGTACAAACACACACACACACGTGTGCAACTAAACAAAATGAAAAAAACTGAAAGGCAGGGGTCTAGGGGTAATGTCCCCCTGCAGCTGAAGAAAAAAATTGATTTATGAAGGTATTTTAGTTTGCTTTTTCCACAATTTATACAAATGCTTATTTTAAAGTGTTTGAAAAATACAGTACACACAGAGATCTTGTTTGACAAATTAAAAAAAAAGGAAATTCCTTTTCTGGTAAAATTCAAAAACAGGAAATCCTTGTATACCAGGAAAAGTTGCACCCATGCACACACACACATATGTATACACACACACACACACACACACGTGTGTACACACACACACACACGGATCACTAGCAGTATCAAACCTCCATCAAACTTTCCCCCCATCTAAAGCATAGACAAATGTAGTCACATCTTTCAGAAAAGTGGCAGAAACTCAGCTCGCATCCAAACCACACTGAAATGTTTCCATGAGCTGAAATGATTAAAGCGATAACAAAAAAATCTTACAAATGAAAGACTTTGACGAAAACTGAACCCATAATATTTCAGCTTGAAATGCTAATGGGTTATTTTCATCCCCCTAAAATTATGAACTAATACATAAACAAATCTTATTTTGTTTTGTAACTTCATTTATCGTTAACAATGTACACATAACTCCACCTCACTCACAGTTTTCCACTTTCCACCAATCCAGTGAGCTCTTCAACCAGTTGATGGTATAACCTGTTTGACAGAAACAAGAAATCGGAGTAAAGTTTATAACGTGTTTACATCATAAAGAAGCAAATCTTCATCAAGGTGTTCATGTTCTATTAAATTATTTCTGAACACATTTCATTCATACTTGCATTACACATGGAGACAATTTACTGCCACTTTTAAGTCTCTCGTGTAAAATGTGCATGTCTATTAGTCCATTACCACTCTTAATAGCCCCGAATCCTTATATACAGTACTGTGTGTCCCTTTTCAAATTCATTTTTTTGCAACAGAATTTGTGTCATGCAATCTGTACACAAACAAAACAAAAGACACGCTCATTAATGCTAACATTTTTTTTGTTAATAGTTTGTCGACTTTTTGTTTTCTGATTCATAGCCAGCAAGAACAAACTACAAGACTACTTTACCATATTTTACGGACTATAAGGCATTTATTATTAAAAGGTGGTACACCTTCATGTTTTCCACAAAATTCTCATTTAGTTATATTAGTTTCTTAACACATTATCATCAGTCATATTATAAGAATACAGGTATCTTAGTCTGGGGAGAAAAAAACACCTTGCCTTATAGTCCGCAAAATATGCAACACAAAATAGTTCTTGAGCAACAAATTTCTTTAATATTGAATCTCCTCTACCTGTTCTGTTTTGTCTCTTGTGAATTGAATAAAATAACGTCACTTTACACTTGTCATGTAGTTGCTTGTTTGTTGTATCCTCTACCTGAGATTGGTTTCGTTCCTTTCCCGCTCAGCCTCCAACCCCCGTGCCAGATCCTGCTCTGTCAGAGCAGATCCCTGGATCCTGGGGGTGCAGGTGGATTCCAGCATCTTCCTGGAGGTCTCCAGAGACTCCTCAGACACCTGCATCAGCAAACACTTCTACCATGCTCTTCTGCCTCTTCAATGCTTCAGTTTCTCTAAACAGTTATAGCCAAGGTAAGTAATCAAAGTCATGAGCATAATGTGCATGTGGGTGTATTATTTTTCTTGTCTGGCAAAACTTCAATGTCAACATTTTTGTGGTTATAATGTCAAGGATGGTGTAGAGTTTTCATCGAGACTTTCTTTAAACGAACATGGTAATTACTGAAGATGACTGCATTTCTTTATACATCTTTGCTTCTTTAATTCTATTTTTTTTAAAGATTCCCATATGATTGTTTCTTAACATATTAAAACATTCATAATTTCAAGCGTACAAGCACTGAACCTATTGTATTTTTATTTCAGATGTTCACAGTGCACAAAATAACATTCCAGAGTGACCACACACACACACAACACACCTTCCTGCAGGCGAAAAAGGCAAAGCAAACTTCCCCTTTTTACTTAGTTCAACTGACCTTGAGGGTTATGACGACAGTTTCCTGAGACTTGGCCACCTTGGTGATGATGTCGTCCACGATTCGCAGTATGGACGGCTTCTCAAAGTGCTGGGCTTGAGCGATGGCCGGCCACAGCTGTGACAGTGTGGCCCAGCTCCGCCGTATGCCTAGCGTCCTCTTGTTGCCCGACCCCAGGATCAAGTGAAGGGCACCCTGTGCGCAAAGGATTTCAAGGGTTCAGTCTCACTGTGCAATTAGATCGTGTTCAGGATAAACAAGGAAAAACGATGACAAGAACACCAGGATCAAGTGAAGGGCACCCTGTGCGCAAAGGATTTCAAGGGTTCAGTCTCACTGTGCAATTAGATCGTGTTCAGGACAAACAAGGAAAAACGATGACAAGAACACCAGGATCAAGTGAAGGGCACCCTGTGC